>OZ008339.1:25086905-25777702 GCA_963931975.1 Cataclysta lemnata | reverse complement strand
GGAATAGGCTCGCCACCTATTACATGGGACTTAGCCTAATTGGCGAAGCGTGGGCGCTAGTTCACCTCTGCCTACCCCTTCGGGGATATTGGCGTGAATTATGTATGTACTAATATTATAAAGCTGAAGAGTTTGTTTGGTTGGTTGGATAAACGCGCTAATCTCAGAAACTACTGGTTCAAATTGATTTTTTTTTTGTGTTGGATAGTCAATTTATTAGGCTATGGGCTATAGGCTATATAACAGTCGACATTACGCGAGCGAAGCTGCCGGCGACCACTAGTTATACAATACAAAGTAAAAACCTTTCGTTTTGCCCATTGGAAGATACTAAAGTAACAGGGCTCCAGTTTGGAGACCCCTGGGCTAGATGTTATGGGTGTGAGTGTAAGAAATATTTATTTATTTATAGTATGATGTGACAAGCCCCTCTAGACAAATGGGCAGTCTATTTGAACGAATAGAATACAAATGTATAAAACTGACGTATTATAGGGAAAATAATATGGCGACCGTAGTGTCAAATGTAAGAGAAGCTGTCAAATATCGAGATTTGTATTCTATTCGTTCGAACATATTGGCTACTTGTCTAGGCCCCCCAGGATACCTATTATTTAGCCCGGACACTTGCATGTCCGGGCTAGATGATAGGAGTGTAAGAAATATTTAATTTATTTATTTACGTGATGTGTAATGTGAGGAGCTCGTTGGCGCAGTCGCATAGCGCGCGTGGCCTGCGATTGCATAACCTAAGCAATATTCGCTAAGGCCGGTCATTGTATGGGTGACCATAATATCTCGAGTTTCTCCGTGCCTCGGAAGGCAGGTTAACCCGTTCCGGCTGCACCTGCAGTCGTTAATACCCACCAACCCGCGCTGGGCCAGCGTGGTGGGTTATGGCCCAATCTCCATCCATAGGGAAGGCCCGTGCCCCAGCAGTGGGGACATTAAAGGGCTGGCGATGGCGATAATGACTGTTTTCAAAGAAAAGAAAGAAAAAGATAAATATGCCATCTGATGCTTTCTTTTTTATCGCCCGAGGTAACTGCCGCACTCAGACGCGTCAATTAATGTTAATAAGTCCAAAGATTACAATTCAAAAGTAGTCGCTATTCTTGCCAGGTCTAGATTTAAATTAAATTTCTTGACATTATGTACTCATTATAGTTATTTGACGTGTCTGAGTGCGGCAGTAAGAAACATTTATTTATGTGGTGCGACCAGGCCTGCAAGAGTCGACCAACGAGCCGAACCGCACGTTCTCCGCGCACCCGGACAAGATCTACATGATCCGGTTCCACCCGACGGCGAGCGACGTTCTCACCACGGCCGCGCACGACCAGACGGTCAAGGTGTGGGACCTGGGCGTGTCGCCCCCCACGGCGGCCATCACCCTCAGCGGGCACACGGACCAGATATTCTCGATGGATTGGTCCCCCTGTGGGGAGTATCTCGCCACCGTGTGCAGGGACGGGTTGGTCAGGGTGAGTTTGAGGTGTTTTTTTCAATTCTCCCTGTATTATTAGGGAAGGCAAAGGGTCTAGCCCATACAGACACAAAGTCTTAAGAACATTTAATCTATATTCATATGCACCAATGAGTGAGTGAAATGAATGGATGAAATGAATTTTACATTATCATTTTAATGTAAAAAAAAAATCTGACTGACACCATTGAACCCGCGCCAAACACCGTCTTTTTTATTCTCCTTTTATGGGAAAGGAAGACGACGGACTGCAACTTGGCATTAGGTAAGATGACCTAGAGATTTCCTGTATGGCATAAAAAAGTATTCTCGCAAAGTATTGGTAACAAACGGCTATGTACTTATCGCAGAGTGGAAATGAAGGTGTAACTCTGGAACAATGCTAGGTTGTTTAAACGGTAGGAACATTTTCTATGTAATAACTAATAATTAATACACTCATCAACTTTATCTAAGGATATATTATTGATTTTATATTGTATCGGCGATCACTCTAAAAGTACTGACGATTTCCATGCAATTTATTCAATGTTATGACAGATGACCATAACTAAGTAAGTCATTGAAACAGTATTATAAGAATGGAGGCTGACAGAACATAAAGCAGGTGTACATAAAATATCCTTATACATTGTTGATGGGTATATTTTTTATTTTGTATGTTGTTTTCCAGATATACAAACCGCGCAGCTCCACGGCGCCCATCCGCAGCGGGCCGGGCCCCGCCGGCGGTCGCGGGGGCGCGCGTGGTCTGGGCCCTCGGCGCCACGCACCTGGTGCTCACCGGCTTCGACAAGTGAGTCTGACACACCTCCTGCACCGTCATTAACTCCTGGTACAGACAGACTTGTGCTGCCTCTTTGTGTCCCCGCCGGCGGTCGCGGGGCGCGCGTGGTCTGGGCCCTCGGCGCCACGCACCTGGTGCTCACCGGCTTCGACAAGTGAGTCTGACACACCTCCTGCACCGTCATTAACTCCTGGTACAGACAGACTTGTGCTGCCTCTTTGTGTCCCCGCCGGCGGTCGCGGGGCGCGCGTGGTCTGGGCCCTCGGCGCCACGCACCTGGTGCTCACCGGCTTCGACAAGTGAGTCTGACACACCTCCTGCACCGTCATTAACTCCTGGTACAGACAGACTTGTGCTGCCTCTTTGTGTCCCCGCCGGCGGTCGCGGGGCGCGCGTGGTCTGGGCCCTCGGCGCCACGCACCTGGTGCTCACCGGCTTCGACAAGTGAGTCTGACACACCTCCTGCACCGTCATTAACTCCTGGTACAGACAGACTTGTGCTGCCTCTTTGTGTCCCCGCCGGCGGTCGCGGGGCGCGCGTGGTCTGGGCCCTCGGCGCCACGCACCTGGTGCTCACCGGCTTCGACAAGTGAGTCTGACACACCTCCTGCACCGTCATTAACTCCTGGTACAGACAGACTTGTGCTGCCTCTTTGTGTCCCCGCCGGCGGTCGCGGGGCGCGCGTGGTCTGGGCCCTCGGCGCCACGCACCTGGTGCTCACCGGCTTCGACAAGTGAGTCTGACACACCTCCTGCACCGTCATTAACTCCTGGTACAGACAGACTTGTGCTGCCTCTTTGTGTCCCCGCCGGCGGTCGCGGGGCGCGCGTGGTCTGGGCCCTCGGCGCCACGCACCTGGTGCTCACCGGCTTCGACAAGTGAGTCTGACACACCTCCTGCACCGTCATTAACTCCTGGTACAGACAGACTTGTGCTGCCTCTTTGTGTCCCCGCCGGCGGTCGCGGGGCGCGCGTGGTCTGAACGCTTTAGCTTTTCTGTTTTCGGGGGTTAGTTGAATTCAATTATTTTGCACTTGGGTGTCAATTCACCTCGTTTTTATATTAGACAAGGAAGTTCTAGATCTTCATGGGAGACGGAAAGGGCCGAAGATGGAAGCGGGCTTCACCTGGAAACCTCAACCACAGAGGGGCTGGCTATCTTATCATAAATTGTAGGAACACAATAAGGCGACAGATTTTGACGGTATCTACCCAGGCGGACTTGACAAAAGTCCTACCACCAACCAAACTACAATTTTGTACTCCCCTGGGGATCATATCCGGTGGGTGAACCATTAGACCACGGAGGTCGTTGAACCCCTTGCAAACCAACTTTTTCGGGGATAAATAAATAAGCGTGATTTATGCATGTGTGTTTAGTATAGATCACTGACCTCTAATAAACAAGTACGCTGGACTAAATACGTCTACTAAAATGTCAAATGTTTCTTGTCCCCTCGAGCGGCTAGGGTACTAAATTTGACGTTTGTTGCTTGTATTTGACATTTCAAATGCATCTCTGATATTAGTTTTGTGGACGTTCACCTTCTCACACCAGTGCCATCAGCGCCAAGATGGCGATAATCAAATTGGCTTAATTTTTTGGATGTCAACCTTCAGTCCAGCGTACTTGTATAATTGAGGTCGGTGACAAGAACAGATTTCTGTTTTGTTCAAGCGGGTAATTCACTACATGAACATGCCCGCCGGACATCGCTTCTATTAGACCTGTGCGTTGTTTGTTTAGTGTAGGATCGTCACAGTCAGTCTGGCCTTTACAAACGAGATCTTTGCGGGCACCTCTGGCGGGCATGCCCGTCTAGTGAATTCTCCGCTTTACCAGGATTCGAACCGGGGCCTATTGGCGAATAGCCAGCAAACTGACCATTAAAATAAGCGTCATTTATGCATTAGTGTGATTTTACTATAGATGACACAACGGGCTCTCAGCCCGGCTAGCATGACTACCGAAACGATAAGATAAAGCCATTTATCGCTTAGAACTGTCCATAATCCATTGTTTTGTGACAGTTCAAAGCGATAAATGGCTATATCATATGTTCGGTAGTCATGCTAGCCGGGCAGCATAGAGTTGCAGATTTTCTTCACACGTCTACATTATACAGGGTGTCGGAGCGGCAGGTGATGGTGTACGTGGCGTCGGACTTGTCAGCGCCCGTATGCACGCTCGGCCTGGACGTCTCGCCCGCCATCCTGCAGATACACATCGACCACGACTCCGGCACTCTCTTCCTCACCGGCAGGGTGAGTTTGGGGTCCATTCAATCTATTATTGGTTATTAATTTATTATAATTTTCATTATTATTTATTGGAGTCTGGCCCATATATTTGTACAGTTATTCAAAATGTAGGCAATAATTTATAAAACAGTTTTTAAGTGTTAAATTCTTATAATAATTATAAGTACAACAAGTCAAAAAATAGGCTTAGATTGCAACACATCAGCCTAGCCTACCGTCATGGCAGACGGAAGATGTCACTTTAACATTGACATACGTATTTTATTTGACATTAGATGGGTACCTTACAACGATTTTAATGGTTTTAAAAGATTTAGAAGCCAAAAAACTGTACATTATTTATATTTATTTGCAATTTTCCCAGAATCATCTATATTTCTCAATTTTTTGAGATAGTGTACCATTTAGGACAAATCATTTATCTTTTCGATAAATGATTGATATTTAGATGATAGTTGCAGGATTTCTTCTAACATTTATATAATGTCCAAATAAAAATCAAAATAATAATTATATTGTATTTATTTGCAAAAAACATGATACACAAAAGATGTTACAAATCAACAAACAAATAAGCGAAAAGAGTTTGGTACTGTCTCGAGAACATTTGACGATGATAGTAACCTTTTGATCGGTGTGTACAGGGCGACTCGACCATCTACTGCTACGAGGTGACGAGCGAGCCTCCACATTTGTGCGCGTTGTCTCATCACCGCGCCGCCTCGCTGCACCAGGGGCTCGCCTTCCTGCACAAGAGGCTGCTCGCTGTCGAGAAGGTAACCCCCCAATCACCCCTAATTTCAATTGGTTGACCGAGCGATATAGGTAGTCGCTGGATTCCAGAGGATGCGGGTTCGAGCCCCGCATAAATTTCGAAATTATTCAGATTGCCGTAGGCCTGTTTACAAACAATCGGTTAACAATAAATCGGTTGGCCTAGGAATTCTGATGATTCATTATGATATGTAGTTAACAAAACACAACATTGTTAAAATAGTAAACAAAGTTTTAACCACTCCTAATCTCCCTCACCCCCCTATTAGAAAGAAAGAAAGAAACATTTACTGCCACACTCAGAGACGTCAATTAACTTTAATGGGTTCGCCTCTGCCTGCCCCTTCGGGGATATAGGCGTGATTTATGTATGTATGTATGTAACGACAAAAATTTTCATTCAAATCTAGACCATAGACCCGGCAAGAATAGCGACTAGTTTTGAATTGTCATTTTTTGACGTCAAGTACTCATTAACGTTATTTGACGTCTCTGAGTGCGGCAGTTATTGAGACACAATAGAGAAACAAAAAAAGTATTACAAGGGACCTGAAGTTAGCTAGCGAAACGCTGGTGTTAAAACACCTTTGCCTACAATTAAGGGGAGAAAGGCGTGATTATTGTGTGTTAACACGCGCTCAGATGTAGAGCAAAAACTATGTCGTATGTAACAAAAACTATGTTAGTCCATTTAGGGGCGTTTTCAGAGTCGATAAACGGTGGTATTTATTTGCGTAACTATTAAATTAAAAAATAAAGTTATATACATACATACATACATATTAGGGGTTTAAGTATCAAATTGCCCGTTTTTGAAGATTTATTGGTAGTGAAAGAAATAAAAATAAGATAAAATTTTATACATAAATGTAAGTCCTTGAAGTGAAGTTTAAAAAAAATATAATGGATGTAACTATTGTTGTAAAGGAATTATACACTACTACTGAATAATGAGGGAACATCGGCAATTTCATACTCATACTTTAACCCCTATTATTTATATGGCCTCATAGGGGAGGAACCACAGGATTTTCTTAACAATTTTCGGAAAACTTTGAATAAAGATATGTTTATAAAATAATTGTAAACGTTTCCAGGTGGAGTTTGCGAGAGCGTTGCGACTTACAAACGGAAATATTGAGCCGTTGTCATTCACCGTGCCGAGGATAAAGGTACCATACCGTATGTTAAATAATACATGGTTATACATGTATAGTTATACTAGCTGACCCCGCAAACTTTGTCTTGCCCTTATCACCTAGGGGTATAAAAATCTATTCTCCTACCTGCCAAATTTACACAAAAAAATACATAAATAAATATCGGTTAAGCCGTTTCGTAGGAGTTTTTTAACAACCACTGTGACACGAGATTTTTATATATTAGATAGAAAGATAAACCGACGATCTATCAAAGGTCGCAAAAATTTACATGAATTAAGTGTATAAAGTAGTATAGCCGTGTGGTGACGGCAGAGCAGAATACAATTGTCACCACCCCCATCTCTACCGCGGGTATCGTACAAGGCGAATAAGGGTTAACTAACACTGCAATGAGTAATGGACAGCAGCGTTCCTCCTATACCACCTCGCAATAAACGTGCCCGATAAATTACCCCATTACATCTATTACAAGGGACCTAACATAATTGTTCGTTAATTGTGGATGTTAATTCACCTTTGCCTACAACACTTTTGCCTTATAAACAGGCGTGATTTATGTATGTATGTGTATTGCTACTGTACAGGATTGAACGAAATAGTATTGTGCGGCGTTTGTTACGGTTTGTAGCCGACTTTTTCTCGCATTGGTGCTTGCTAGTTAAAGTTGTGTGTAAATGAAAAAGTAGCTTTTCTGACTTATATTTTACTACTAATAAGAATTCTCAATATCAATTGTTACCTACATAATGTATTTTACCCTTAGTAGCCCCGTGCTGTATTTGGTTTCTCCATTCTTCTCAGAGGCTCGCCACCTATTACATGGGACCAAACCTAATTGGCGAAACGTGGGTGTTGGTTCACCTCTGCCTACCCCTTCGGGGATATAGGTGTGATTTATGTATATATGTTTGTATTCTTTTTAACCCACAGAGCGAGCTGTTCCAAGACGACCTGTTCCCCCCCACGCTGGTGACGTGGGAGCCTTGGATCTCTGGCCGCGACTGGCTGGCGGGCAAGACTGTAGCGCCCAGGACTGTCAGTCTGCAACCGCCGGGAATGGAGCCATGTGAGTAAACAATCGAAATTCGTATATTCATACCTTATATTCGTACATTCATGCCTTTGCTTAGCAGCGCGACACTCAAGGCTAAAAAGTATTGAGTATTGAAAAAAATCCTTCTTAAAATCTGCTTACTTAACACACACAATGCCAGCGACGCAATATTTATTGCATAGACACTAGCTATGGCGCCATGCGCACACGACGTGTTAATATTAGAACGGCCCCTGAGCTTTTGCATACTTTCTAATCCGTGCAGTTGAGTTAATAATTGCAAAATAATCGCTTACGTAACATTTGAATTGCCCTTTGAGGCAGGAAGATGATGATGATGATGCTTGCAAGCTACACTTACCTGTTCTGCCTCGCTTACGAAGAAAGCTTTTTTGCAGCATTGATTTACATAAATATTTGATAATCAGGAAAGCAATTTCTATAACTTTCCCATAGAGACCGTTTCAATATGTACTCCAAGTACAAAGATTTTCGTGGTTAGAAATAGTTCGAAAAATTATGGTCTTG
The DNA here is from genome assembly GCA_963931975.1 of Cataclysta lemnata. Classification (NCBI taxonomy): domain Eukaryota; kingdom Metazoa; phylum Arthropoda; class Insecta; order Lepidoptera; family Crambidae; genus Cataclysta; species Cataclysta lemnata. Next base: position 25,769,647 of record OZ008339.1, on the reverse strand, counting down.
ATGCGGGAATCGAACCTATAATTATTCGAACTTTTTCTAACCACCAAAATCTTTATACAAATTATTCTAACATTTATAAAAAGTGTAACAGAGAGGTGTAGTCATATTTGAAGGGGTTATTTAGGCCATCAAACTGAACAACTTTCGTTAAGGGACCAAAATCGAAATCTCAGAAAAAATAAACACCCATACAAACTGATGTCAGCTGGTTTTCGGCTTAGTATAGGGAAGTGATTTTTTTTCTGAGATTTTGATTTTGGTCCCGTAGCGTAAGTTGTTCAGTTGGATGGTCTGAATAACACCTTTAAATATTACTGCACCTTTCTGTTACACCCAGTATAATGTTGAATTTAAAATCGAATAAGTACCTACTCCTAGTCCAATTTTCACATCAATAGCTAGAGATGTTGTGTGTCGCCTATCGGTGCTGTAGTGGTTTGTGTCTGGCAGTGTCCGCGCACTCAACGCCGTCGCCGGTGTCGCGCGACAAGCCGCAGCAGAAGCCCAAGCCTGACCTCATCCGGTCGCACGTCCCCTTCGACCCTAAGGAGAAGCAGGAAAACGTATGTTGCTCGCATTTTTTATTGTGATCAGATTCCCGTATCATGGCGTAATTTTTCGAAATTATTCCAACTTACCAGCCTTTTAATGACCTCATGGCTGGGGCACAGGCCTCCACTATGGATGAAAGAATATAAGGAGGATGGACCACAACTCACCGCGACAGCCTAGTGCGGATTCGTGGGTATTAACGAATGCAGATGCAGCCGGGACCAACGGCTTAACGTGCCTACTGAAGCACGGAGGAAGTCGAAATAATATATTTTTGTCACCTATCGAATGACCGGCCTTAGCGAACATTACACGGATGATATAATGAGGATGATATAAGTTTTCTATGTCACACCTGACCATAAAGTGGACTTTTCCGCCCGCTACAGAAAATCTCATTTCCTGGTGACAAAACATATTATTTACTTACCTCGGGTGATAAAAAAAGCCTCAGATCGCATATTATTTATGTTACAAAAAGCGATCCGAGACATTCTTTGTTGTATCCCTCTTGGTATATAATTACTATTTCTTTACGCAGATAATGAAATCCATGAGCGCCAAAATGCAAGTGGACCTAAAACTGGAGCAGGACTCGATGGAGGGCGTCGAAGAGTCGGAGTGGGACCAGTGAGCCACCAGGGCAGGGGACAAGTGCAATTTCCATAATCTATACTACTACCTATACTATCTTAGTCATAAAACCCAGTCGCTATACACTTTAGTGCTTTGTCATATCAAAATTATACGGTTTACCATGGACCGGAACATATGCAACGGATTCACAATAACAGGACAGAGTCCAAAAGAGTATAGGCGGAGTCTGATCGCAATACTGTATTAACAATTATTGTATTTATGCCGTTCGGTCCTCCAACTGAGGTGTACTGTCGAGCGCACGTAAATCTTGGCAGAGGGAGTTCGATTATAACCCTTATTCGCACGTCTTAAGATTCACACGATCAAGTGCAGTCTGTACTTGGCTATTATACCACAGCGTTTAGACTTGGCCGTTCTATGTAAGGTCCGTTTACACTATGAGACTTTTATTATAATTTATTTCAAACAAACTAAATTTAGGAAACGATGCAACTGTCCCAATGTATTTTGTGGTTGTATCCGAGTATGATTTGGTTTAAATTATAATCTGCAATGAAGTTAATATTTATTATTAATCATAGAACTTGATAATGATTTTCTATTGGATTTTAAGAGACTACTACTGGAATTATAATGCTAAAGTGTATTTTACACATACTCGAATCTGAGTGATAGAAGTCATTCACTAGTCATGAGAATAGAAAAATAAAATTTCTCAGGATTTTTCCCTGGATTCCACCTGTCTCGGTCAGTCATCATAAAATCATCTCCTCTCTCGTTTATTCATATCATGTGGGACGTAATGTATTTATTTCTTCTTGGGGTCGTCCTACTCCCCTCCACCCAATGCCATTGAACACGAAAATATGGTATTAGTGGGGTATGAGCTGTGTGAATATCATGGCAAAATTTTATTTGATCTCTTCTACAAATTCCAGTGTTCACACACATACAATTTGAAAGTAGGTAATACCTTATATGTTTATTATCACCGATTCTAGTCTTTGACTAATATTATCATGGTGTTTATTCAAACATTTCTGACACAAATATTTGCAAAACATACGATTTGAGAAAAACGGTTTTCAGAAGTACATCAATATCCAACAAGCTGACAAGGCAATACAATATAATCAAAAGAGATCCAAGAGAAATACTGAAATCTACTGAGCAACGAATATAATACGACAATAAGCTGTATAGTAATACGTGTTAAGAGATCTCTAGAGCCAGATGTACTTCCAAGCAAAACAAATTGTTCGTATTCAAAAACATGATCTCCGTCCTAATCCAACAAAATAAAATCATTTTTTTTACAAAATTCGAGACTTGATCTCATTTTGCTCTCTAGTTAGAGTTGTAACTTTAATGATAAGCTTCTTTTATATAATCTTTGCTTTAGACGCTATTGAATAAAGGCTTTTTATTTTATTTATTTGTCTATGATTACGAAGATACTCAAGTATAGCACAAGCATTAAGGTTATTCAAATCTAACTGCCGCACTCAGAGTCGTTCATTAAATTAGTGATAATGGGTATTTTACAAATTATCATTAAAACATCTAATTGACCGTTCCTCTCAGAGTCGAAAATAATTGATTGATTAGTTATGTGACAATTTTAAGTCAGGTTAGTGCAGTGCGTGTGTTAACCAGTGTTTTCGGTAAGTGCGGAATTGCCACATGCAAAAAGCCATTAAACAATATTATTAGTTACACTAGTTTTTATATCACAAAAGTATTGTTTTCCATTAGAATTCGTTACAAATATATATTTAATATAATTTTTACGTAAAAATCCATAATAATAATTTAAATTAATCAAACTTGAACGGTAAATGCCAGGACTTTTTAGATTTGGCCACACCGGACCAAAAGTCATTTAATATAAAATTAAAAAGTCAATGTCAACAAACAAGAAATACCCCAAGTAATTCCATGGAAATACCAAACAAAAACATATCAATATCAAAATTATTTATTTTGTGATCAAAATTGATCAAATAGATAATGCCACTGCAAGTGGAGTCAGCCTGGGAAATCATTAACATACAAAAGTCTGAGCGGCACACTCGATATTGGCGAAATCATATAGGAAACGCCATAGAAAAAAGAAGAAAAAGCCACACAAACCCATTGAACTACTATTACTGTTTACTTTATAACTCAATGCACAAACCCTATCTTCATTGAAATAATTGATTTGTACTGTGATTGTATTGGTAAGTATTGATGATTTTTTTGTTACATGCATGGGGCTCGAAAGTTCCGAGAGTGGAATGACTGAGGAATGTAATTGTAATGCATATGTGCACAGTAATTAGTATTTTCTTATATTTTTTTGTGCTTAGATTATAGAATTATCCTGTATCATTATTTAAAAGTAACTAATATTTCTTTGCAATTTGCAGTGTGATATAATAACATTAAAAAGAGCATGGGACAATCTTAAGACCATGACCTGTAAAACTACAGAGCTAGGGAGTTAATCTGGAAGTGGTCCATAAAATCCACTACTTTCCCCACAGCAAGGAGCTATCATAAGCAGTAGAGGAGGTAACATTTATTTTCCACTAATTAAACTTATGAAAGTATAACAATTTATATAAATTATCTGTAATCTATCTGTAACCTATCCTTATTATCTTTAATATTATTATTCAGGCTGCACCTTCAATTATATGTGAAGTGCAGAACCCATTTGATAATGATGGTATCGCACTGTCCAAATAGACAATAATCAAAATAAAACAGTATATTTGGGACAATGAGTTTGACCTAGACTTTGCTATGGGTACCTATTATATTTCATAAGGTTTTATATAAAATGGCCACTTGTTTAAAAACTTGTTAATATGAATCAAGTTGTTTTTATGTTACTTTAAGGAAAATTGTAAAACTTGGTGCAACTGGCTATTAGTGTATATAGTTCAATCATAACATGCAATTAGAAAAATGATTTAAATTAATGATATTATACTTACCTTTTTTTCAGATCACATAGATATAATTATTAGATGAGGGCCATATTATCAAACAAATCTAAAGACTGACAATTACACACAGAGTCAATTTTGAGTAAATATTTTATTACCCGGAATCAAGTTAAAAAGAAATGTGCTGCTGAAATGGAGAAAGAGAGGAGTAAAACTCTTTTGGAAATTTTCAAATTATAGTTCAAGGAATTAAAAAAGAAATTGGAACTCAAAATAAAATATTTGTTTTAAATCTACTAGTTTTATTCAAAAAACAAAATAAACCCCACGCTATGAAAATGAATTAGCAGAAAAATAAAGAGATTAGGCTTATAAAAGAATTTCACTATATTATTTTAATTTTACAATTATTAGTTATATTTATTGTGACATTGCTTGATTAAATTTTGCTTTATTCTGTTTGTCCTCGTCGTAAAAGGCAATTTTACAAAGTCTTTCATTGTTCTTGCTTGGATAGACACTTTGGTGACAATTTGTGATACTGTCTCTTGACCTAATATTTATCCATATTCCATCACATCACCTAGTTTCTGAAATAAATATATAGAGTCTATATATTAATCGTCTATATTATAGACAATGACAGATATTGAAAGTACATGCATATTTACATAAATCATGCCTATATCCCGAAAGGGTAGGCAAAGGTGAATTAAACACCCACTATTCGGCAAATAAGTTAGGTCCCGTATTACACGGGACCTAACGTGGCGAGCCTATTGCCATCTATCGGGCACGTAAATCGCAGTATATTGCTAGGTTGTAGAGGATTGCTGCTACCCATTACTCATCGCTGTTTACCTTCAGGTGTCTTGTACGACACCCACGGGAGAAATGGGGATGGTAACAATTATATTCTGCTCTGTTTGAATGTAAAGTAATATTTAACTTACCTGAAAAATCCAAGTTGCTAAATACCGCAATGTTATTACTACTTCAGGGGCAAATGGCAAGATTGGACAGCCTGTCCTGTTTCGGTGCTTTTTAAATCAGGTTCCAAGCTTGGGTGTAAAGTATTATTTACTGCCTGGAGTGTAAATCAGTACCTAGCTTGAAATTCAAGCACATAGTGTAAGTATCAGAATAGTCGCGTAAATAGAATCTAGTTAGGTTGTGATTGTCTGAACCTTCTTACGTAATCTGTAAGCTCTACAAAATCCACAACGTAATTTATTATAAATTATTATTGAAAATATCACTATGAATGCACTGAAATATAATTACAACAAAAGATAACCCTACTTTTGAAATGTCAAATAGACGTCACATAAGACCTAAGTAAGGGTCATCGGTTACTCAAAATTTAAGTTTCATTAGCGTCACTATTGACCCATTATCTGACTCTGAGAGGGAATTTTATTTAATGTTTACTTAAATGTCATTTAATGATCATTAAAGCGACTCTGAGTGCGGCAGTAAGTTAATTAACGAACCTTGCTTGTTATAACGTCTAAAATTAAAAGGGTTGTATAGGGTTGTATATACGTTTATGATATACAGGCCAGATTGAACCTGATATTGATGATTTATTATCGAAGAGTATTGTGCATTACAGATCGCAATGTTAAATGAAAAAAATAGAAATAATAACACCTACTATAAAAAACAATCAAGTTCATTAATTGTGATGTTTTGGGTTTAACATAGTTACAAAACATTTTATGATTCCAATATGGCAGATGCTACATTTGATTTGTATTCAATATACAGTTGCAAGCAAAATACTGAGCTGCAGCCCATGAGGAATTTTTAAATGTATTTTGGTTGCATATTTTTAATTATTATACATAACATTGCATCTTATCGTGTAAAAGGGCTTTATACAGTAAATACATAAAAAATAAGATCTTTCTTGTGAATATATTATTGTAATAATATTATCAATATAGCTTGTATACCAACGGTAGATATTATCTTATATTTATGTTATATGTAAAATAAACACGTAAACTTGTCTACAACTTAAATAAAGATAATTTTTCACTGTTTTATAATAAATTAAAAACAAAGACCCAAAAATAATGAATTAACTAATGTAATTAGCCAATATATACGTGTAGGTAGTGTTAGTCGGCTAGAATTTCTCACACTATGATAATATGCTACAATCTATCTTAGGTCGGATAGGATACAATATTTTATATAACTTTTTCTATCTACTATTATTTTATAAAATAGTAATATCGAAATAGCTAACACATTTTCATATGGTTGATGTGTAAAATAGACTCTATAAGAATATGTAATATTATATCGTTTCTACGAAGATTTTTTTGTATACAGTTGTTACAATTTGTAACTGAAATTTATTTATTAGGCAATCCCTATTTTTATTTAAAGATAATACCTACTAATACTCAGTATTCTGTGGTAGGTAGTTTTTATTAAATTCAGTATTGAGTGTTGACCTTTTTGAAATACTAATTTTCTGACTTTTTTGTGATTATTGTGATGCTTATATCTAAGGATACCGCAAATTGCTCATATTTATTAGTAATGATAACATGCACAAGTTAGGTGACCTATTTGCTCATAGTTTGTATGACATTTTTCGTAGATGGGCTCTCGAAGGACCATGCGTGTACACATATCTCGTTGTATTGATATTGACCAAAGGCTGAACATAAAATTGCAACCACATTATGTTTGTTCTCGCCTAGCATATAGGCTTTATTCAAGAGGAGCCAATTATTATTGCTTATTAATTTCTTGGCTGATAATTCATTACTGCGCAGGCGCATTCATAATATAAGTACACTGCAGTTCTATGTATAATTGTCACTGGTGTATGTATTTCGGACCACGTTATTCTGTTCCTGATTTAAAACCGAGAGTGTGTCTTATGCTATTCATACAATAAAACTTCAAAGGTGAAATTGTTTAAGTAAATTTTAATAATAGTACAAAGAAAAATAGGTCAGATAAAGTCCGAAAAAGGAATATATTTTTTCTAACCTATTTTTATTTGTAATATTATTTCTAACCTTTGTATAATGTTTAAATAAAAAAAAAAATCTATTGGGGAAATTAGACAGTTTTATGTTACCTAACAAAGTTTTTACCAACTTTGCCTTTAGTCAACAAGTCAACTTGTCAGAAATTTTTAACCATAGAATATATTGGGCAAAGTGAAAACAAAGCTAAACATCAGTTGGAAGCACTTTATACATTCTTTGGTTTTAATACGGTCAGATTGCGGTAGGTTTGGCTAAAGTTTAGTAATAAGCATTTTTTCAAGACATACCCATTCCTTTAACTTGACATTGCCATATATAATGCATTTATTTGTACATTTGTATAATTATGCTTATTTCTATTCATAAGGAGGGTCAGGAAAGGAGGAGGAGGAACATAGGGTACTCATACGGATTAGGGAATTGACGAGGAAACATAATCGATATAATAATATAGTGTTTCATTGTTCGTGTATCGGGAAGTTGTGACTGGGAGAACGAGTAAGATAATTGGATTGATAAATGTAAAACGGATGAAATGTTCAGAAAATTGATTTGGTGATTATTCTAGGCTGTATTAAAGGGTGTAAGTGACAAAATTGTTTGTACCCGCACATAACTCCCGATGTGTGACGTAAGTGTTCGATTGTGATGTCATAAGTCACCAACTACGTTTGCTCAAAGCGCCAAAGAGTTTGTTTTCTTGTCAACTTGTAAATTCTTTATTTATGACGTTGAAATTTTGAGAATTTAACGTACAGTAGATATTGTCGAGCTATCTGCACTGGCGAGCAGTTAAACCAGCTACTCGAAATACCTTTTATCTCGAATACGTAATTTTTTTGTATATGTTACATTTTACATTTTTGAGAAAAAATAATTTTAATACAATCGGTTCAGTTGTTCGTCAGTGGGTATTTATTGTATTGGATTATGCATAGTTTTATGGTAACATATATGGGACGATAATTTGGAAGTTAACTGGAGACACGTGACAAAGATGGAATGAGTATTATGAAACTAGAGTTATTTTGGTGTCCAATTTTGACATTACTATGAAAATTACTAGTCCGAACAACTGTGGCTTAGTGGAGCCACCGATCTCTCTCGAACACTAATCAGTGAGAGCGGGACGCAAACACAGGAGCCCCAAAAGTCTTTTCTTTATTAATTACTTAAAAATATTTACTGATAGTTGTAATTTTATTCGCTAGTCAAAAGTTATCCTTTTAAAATCTAAAAAAAAATAAGTAAACGTATCAGACATTTATTTCTAGTTAAGGTTATTATTATTATTATTATTTTTTGTACTCTTAGCTATTATTTACTATATTAATGCTGCATTTATATTTATAGTCTTCGTCAAGTCAACATCAATGTAGCTAACATTCCTTTTTTCTTTTTATCCTTTTTTTTAAACAGCGAATATTTAATTAAATTCTGCTGATACATTTATGCGCTTGCAATAGAACCAGGAGTTAGACCTGAAGCATAAATGCTTATCTCCTACACAAATATTTCTTACACTCAAATTTATTAAGTAGTCTCAAGTCAGCAGTCAAACCCTAGTTGGAAATCGGGATATTTTGCTATTATAAATGTTATAAGTAGTGTTTTTTCGAGGAGGAGCTCCCTAGCGCAGTGGCATAGCGCGCTTGACCTGCGATTGCGTAAACAAAGCAATATTCGCTAGGCCGGTTATTGGATGGATGACCAAAAATTAACTATCTCGAGTTCCTCCGTGCTTCGGAAGGCACGTTAAGCCGTGGGTCCCGGCTGCCTCTGCAGTCGTTAATACCCACCAACCCGCACTGGGCCAGCGTGGTGGGTTATGGCCCAATCTCCCTATATTGTTCCATCCATAGGGAAGGCCCGTGCCCCAGCAGTGGGGACATTAAAGGGTTGGTGATGACGATGAGTGTTTTTTCACTGTGTAAAATTGATTCGACATATTAAATACTGGGATGAAAAAGTATTGCCTTGAAATATTTTCATCCCAGTTATGTTTGATGAAATTATAATTCAATCTAATAGTGGTAGTCATTTTTAATATTACTTGATTGTAAGATAAATAACACAATGTCGTGAGAGTGGGACGAGTCAGGAGTGGTAGCAAGCAAGATGCAGAGTTTATGATTCATCTTTAGTTATTCTTGTCTTAAGTTACCATTGTTGTTGACTGGGCAGAGGTTCATTCGTTTGTCTGTGCTTATATAAAATAAAATAAGAGGACGAGTTTAAGATCGGATTAGTACTGACAGCAGATGATGTGCCACTAAACGTATGGTACACTAATAATGTTTAGTTTGTTAGACGCAAACCGCGTATCTGTATATTGCACATAAATTATACTCTTATGAAATTACGGCTAAGCTATTTAATTATACACCGTACGAATATTATAATATAAGGCGCACTTTTGGTAAACAGTCAAATACACTAAACATAAAACACAATTTTGAAAGTGACTGTGTCTGGATGAGATATCAGATCACCATTGTATTGTAAGCGAGCTCACCTTAAAAATCAAATTTGTAAAATATTGTATTGAATGATTCATCAATTCACACAAGTTTTTTATGTGTCCGAAAAGTTCACTATTTACAATTAAAAGACTAGCTGACCGCCTTACTCAAATGAGACAAGTATACAACATAATTATTGCACATAAATGCACAAATGAAATTTCTTTTTTATACCACAAGTTTCCACACCAAAGTTGTGAATTGACAATAAAATTAAGTTGAATCGAATGAAGATATCTTCCAACACAACCCTCCTCATTAAGTATAATTGTTATGGACTTTCACATGTATCAATTGGGAAATCGTGTGCCAATGACTTTTGTATATGTTTTATTAAATTTTTGTATGGAATATAAATTGGCACAGTCGAACTGTATCAAAAGTATGACCGAAGTTTTGTAGGTAAGATTTTTAAATGAATTATTTAGTCCAGTATTTATTACACCAATGAAAAATTTATTCACTTAATATATTTTTTTTGTAATCGAATATATGAAGGAACGCCGAGAGATGCAATAGAACATGTAGTTGGTGTACAATTGTGTACATTTTTGTATTGAATTATTCAATGGCAATGTTTATAGATGTAAATTTAACTGAGGTATACATATAAGCAAACCTTATCGATATTTTTATTTGTGCTGACAAATTATTTTTTGTTTAAGTTTCGACAATTTCTGAAATTTTTAGTTGAACTGTTTGTATGAATTTGATTATAACTATAGACATGGATTGTATTCTCAATCTGTTGGGAGCCTTATCATAATTGGGTTTTGTAGTCTTGGTATTAAAGACTACGGGTTCACCCATGTGTCCTTGGATGCATGGGGTTTCGATGTTTGACGTCTTGACGATATATAAGTGTGATCATAACAGATGTGAATAAATAATTTTTTACAAATTCAACTAATCCGAATAAATTAGAAATACAATGAGCAACATGAGCAGCTTTTAGGTAATAAAGTAAATGCAGACTTGGAAATCATGCCAAGGCTCCCTCCCTAAACAAGGCTCCATGAAGAAGACAAGTGTCTTTGTCACTAATATGGCATCTCTCCGGCGTTACTATGAACACAAATATAGTGATTAAATAATCCTCATGGTTGTATCTATTTCACAGGGTGTGGATGTACGGTTGAAGGCATTTCATACTACTTAAAATTGTCAAATTTCTGCAATTGATTGTCAACCCTAACTTGTTACCAGTGAAGCTTAAAGTCGATTGAGAAAATGTGACATTTGGTGGTATTATGACGTGCGTTTACTGTACCATTTTTATAATCAAGTAGCAACATATTTGGTCGGACTGTTTTGTATCACTGCAATCCCGCTGCGTGTCCTCGACACAAACGATACCCTAAATGTGTGAGTGCGTGTAATTTATGGTATTTTTGGATGTAGGAAAATTAGTGATGTAAGGCTCAATATTTGGAGATATTTTTTATTTTGCATTTTTTTATTAAACTCTTGCTAAATTTATGCGTGTTTCTTTTATGAACTAACCATTTGTCCTCATTACCTAATGAATTTTACGATTTTTATGTCTCAAAATAGTTTTGGGAGGATAAGTTATTATTATTACCGTCAGGTTCGAGTGTTATTTAGGCACACTGGTTAGTAATTCAACATTAATAAGACGAGTTAAAAGAACAAGTCAAGGATACAGTATCTCAAATCGGATAGGTCAATTAATTATTTATACCGATAGCTTCTAACTGAAATGACATTTAACACAAATTAGTTAATGGGCAAATTACTTAGATAAAAATAAAAAATAAAATCGATGCCCGCTATAAGACCAATAAACACATTGGGGCACCCGAATGGTGGAGGGCAAACCACCAACAACAGCATACCCAAAGAGGGTTGGTGTCAGGCCGGCTTTAAAACATAAGCCAAAACCTTGAGCGGTATGGATTGGAATGTTGTCATTCCAATCACATTCATCAGCGAGCACCTTTCTGGTGTGATGGATGATATGAATCAAAAGGGTGTGGATGGCTTGATGACGTCTGACTGATATGAATGGAAGAGGAAACACTGCGCCGACCCCAGATAGCCTGGAAACAGAGCAGACAGATGACTCATGAAAATCCGAAATTTTCTGTCCTCTAGCTTTGTTGGATTACTCGTTAGTTAAAACCGCGTTCCCACACAAAGCTGTTTAACGCCGAAGCGTGTCGGCGCCAATTAAAAGGCCCGACGTTTGCGCCCGCCGAAACTACGTTGTCACGTAACCGGCAATCGGCACGCGGCAACAAAACTGTCGGGAGCACGTCGCGCGACGTCGTTGCCGCGTCAAGCGATTCGACTGCGCCGCTGTAATTGGACACGGCGGGAACGGTGGCCCGCAGTTGTCACCAGCTATTTGCACCGCCAATTAAGGGTATCCGTTCTTCCTTTGTCCTTTTCATGTGTACACAATCACGGCACGGTCGCCGTTCAGAAGCAAGAAGATGATGGCTGGCTTGGTGATAATAGGTAATTTTATTATGCTTCACCATCACTACACAGCAATTCCGCGTAGCAAAAAACAATTATTGGTGGAGGTAACAAAGTCTAAGCTATTCGATTTAAATTTCAACATTATATAAATGTTACAAAAATTAGTACAAAAGATAAAGAAATTACGGCATGTTAATTAGCGTCTTGGTTGGCCGAGCGGTTTAAGCACCTGCCCGGATTTCAGTGGACGCGGGTTCGGTTCCCGCATCAAGACCATAAGTTTCCGAACTTTTTCTAACCACCGAAATCTTTGTACTAAAGTCTCAGCTGTTACCCTACGTCCCCCGTCAACGCGTGGAGAATGGGGATGATGGGGGATGTTTAGTGGGTAGCGGGGGAACGACTTCTCTCTGAGTCCCCTACCACTCGCGGTAGAGTCCCCTCTGTAACGAGAGGATGCTTAAATGCATTTTACCTCTGACAAAAAAAGTATCAAAGTAAAATACCTAATATCTGAGCGCTTATTACTTGCACCAAGCGGGCAAACTTAGTAGGCTCAATGGATTAAAGCCGACAGGTGCAAGGCGCAGGTTTCGGCGGGCGATTGAGGAATCGATCCCCCGGGAAATGAGTCTGGGCTTCTCTGGTGAAATTAGTTAGTATGTTAGCAAAGTAGGAAACACTGGTCCCATTGCAGTCTCCACGGAAGCAGGCAGGCAGGCAGGTAATGGGCTAAGTTGGCCTCTCTTATTGGAAACATCGAATCGGCCACAACAACTGTCGTCGTAAATTTCGGTAGCGCGGCGCGGTTCCGAAATTATTTTCCGTCTAATAAATTGTGACGAGTGAAACTTTATGTTTGTGTGGGTAACCGATGTCTCAGAGCTTGTTGTAGTAACTTGTATGGCTGGCGGGCAAACTGCTTGGAACTCACTGATCATCATCACCAGCTGTTTAAAGTCCCCAATGCTCTGGCCCGTGCCTTCCCTATGGATGGAAGAATGTAGAGAGAATATTTGTTCATCACAGAACTTACGTTATTTCGTAGTTTTATGTCTTATTCTTATACCACAGTGTGCGTGCGTCCACTTTACTACCACCTACGTAGGAGCTGAAAACCCATTATAATTTATCCAGCTCTCAATACTCCTAAAGACTCAACAGAGAGTACCTATATCAGCTCACAATACTTATCCACTTGAAGAGTGTACATTCCACAACCGTGTCACACGAGGCTGTAGGCGGCTAATTTCTAGTTCAAAGCGAGTCAGTGCTAATCAGTCGACCTTCTAACGGTAGGACACCATCATTGGATCTTGTTTATTCTACATTCAGATCCCAGCCCGGGTAGCATGACCACCCAAACGCGATATGATATAGCTATTTATCGCGTTAAACTGCCAAAAATCATTGGATTTTAGGCCTGAACAGAATAATTGAATATAAGCCTATAAGGCTATATGTTAAATATATAGGCATTAATCCAATGATTTTTGAAAGTTCAACGCGATAAATGGGTTATCATATCGTGTTTCGGTGGTCATGCTAGCCGGGCTGGACAACATGAATAACAGAAGTAATCATTTAAAAATTATGCCTATTTTGACTTCTGAATAACTCATTTATCTGCCATAACGGGCATTTTAACTTCAACATGCCTTTCAATCCAATATGTTGTCACAGTAGGCATTCGCGGAGTGGGCTCAAGTCCAACGCCCGGAGCCGTGGGTTGTTTGTTCCTAGTTTCGACAGCGTTTCACCGAGCAGGAATGCAATGCAGTGCGCTGTTTGCGAACTTATGACAGCATACAGAAGTACATATTGCTTGTCTTGTCTATTAAAGCTTTGTAACGGTTTATCTGCGCCAGCTACGCTAATGGCGGTGGATATCACAACAAGATCATCGATGTATAGTCACTGAATGTTAAAAATAGCAAAATCTTCAATCTTCTCCTTCGGAGCGGACACTCGGTGGCGGGTAACCCATTGACTACACCTAGGAGGGTTAGTGTCAGACAGGCAGCCAGTCATAAAAAAACTATCTAGAACTTGGTGAAAATACTACGGAGATGAAATCCACAAGGAATACTCGATAAGTAAATGCATATACGAGCTACAACAAAACGCTTCTTGAATTTAATAATTACTAATTACTTTGGTAAAGCAATAGGCTCGCCCCTATCACATGAGACCTGAAATAAGCTGGCGAAATGCAGGTGTTAAATTCCTACTTAGGAGAGAACTGCGTGATTTCAGTAGGTATGCGTAGTGTAATATTGGTCAAGATCTGTCAGTGATAACACTTGTGGCATATCAGGCAGACATTCCGCTATTTGCCTCTTAACTTATTTTCACAGAATCTATATATTTGAAGGTTCGTAAATAATTTATCCATATTTGTAGATGTATATTTAAAACACATAATGAAATCTCCAAAAGTTGTACACAAGTCACGATTACACAACTTTCGTTCCAAATTCCAAAGTTCGTCGGAGTATAAAAGTTGTAGTGGGATCGACGCAATCTGTCATAATGCTTATAACACAAGGGTGGGGAGTGAAAAATGCTGAAATCCCGAAAGTGGGTCGACCTCGACAGTCAAAGGCGAGTTTAAATGTCTCACCGACGAGGATGACACGGTAGCTTTATGATGCGGCCACGAAAACTTAGAGAAATATGCAAATATAGTTCTGAAGCGCGCGCTATGAAAACGCGCAATCATTAGACCAAAATCAAGACGATATAAGAGTGTAGTTGAGGGAAGCTAAGGGAAGGAAGGGAAAGTATTTAGCATTTGCTAATACATACATACATAAACCACACCCACATCCCCGAAGGCGCAGGCAGAGGCGAATCAACACCCACTTTTGGTCAAATAAGCTAGGTCCCATGTAATAGGCCTATATTGCCATATATCGGGTACATAAATCGTACTATATTGCTGGTGGCTTTAGGAGAGGAATGCTGCTGTCCACTGCTCATCGTTGTATTTACCACCTGTGGTATTTACCCTTAGTCACCTTTTACGGTAGAGATAGGGGTAAATTCTGTTCTGCCGTCACCAAACGACTTAATTTATGTTGGTGATGAAAAAAATGGTTGCATAATTATTCGGCACAACTCATGGCCCCACACGAAGGCTTTGCATTCGTTCCCGCTGGTGCTGTCGCAGATATTGAGATCATTCGGATAATTTGATGAGCGAAGGCTTCAGAGAAACTGGCAATGTTACGAATACTTTGTAAACAAATTCATTTGAAACATGATTTAAAGCGGTATTATAAAGGGACATTTTAAAAGGCATTCAAGAAGCGTTTTCTTTTATTTGGGAAAATCACTTTTGTTTTGCTTGTCGTAATTAATAATAGGAGTTAGGCGCTTCTTGGTGGAGTAGAATACAAGAGTCATCATTCTGTCGGCCTTAAGAAGAATGCAGTTGTTTGTAACTGCAATTTAACTAATAAATAACTAAGGAAATGCTCTAGGTTGTGTGTTGTACCTAAATAAAAATATATAACAAATAACCTTTAACTAGTACAATTGAACTAAGAAATAACTAAAGATATGCTCTAAGTTTATGTAACATACTGCTCCAACCCCAGGTAAACTGGCAGGAAGATAAAGATATGCACAGAATACGTGGTAAATAATACATACATACACATAAATCACGTCTATATCCCTGAAGGGGTAGGCAGAGGTGAACTAACACCCACGTTCCGCCAATTATGTTAGGTCCCATGTAATAGGTGGCGAGCCTATTGCCATTTATCGGGCACAAAAGTCCTCATCGCTCACGTGGTAAATAATGGTTGCTGGATGCCCTCAATGGTTACGGTTCGACTACCATGGATGACACGCTGTGATTATCGCAGACAATACGAAATGGTAATTTTATTTTTCCTGTCGGCGGAGTGTCACTTTTATTGGTATCCACGGAGTGTGACTGATAGTGTCGGTTTGAATATTATGCGTACCTACCTATTTAGCGGATACAAACTAAAGGCCAGTAAGTAAGTTGGCTATCTATAATCTATACGCTTGTAGTACAAAGAATAGTGTGGTTAGAGAAAGTACGAAAAATTATAGTTTTGATACGGGAATAAAACCCGCGTCCTTTGCGATCCCGACGTTAATTAACTTGCCGTAATTCTTTGTATCTACTGACACTATTATTTGAAACAATATTCTAGTTTCTTCTTCCTGCCCTTATCCCGCTCTAGGCAGGGTCGGCACAACATGTCTTCTTCTTCCACTCCTTTCGATCCTTCACCAATTTCTTATCCACTCCTCTCGCTATCATGTCCTCCTTTACACAGTCCATCCATCTCTTCTTTGGTCTTCCTCTCCTTTTACGTCCTTCCACGTTCATGCCTAACAATCTTCTGCCAACATAGCTTTCATCTCTTCGCATAACATGACCAAACCATCCCAGTCTATTACTCCGCAGTCTCTCTGTCACTGGTGCTACTTTCAAACTTCCCCTGATATATTCATTTCTTATCTTATCTCTCCGTGTCACACCACACATCCATCTTAACATACGCATCTCTGTTACGTGCACTCTTCTTTCATCCGTCTTCTTCATAGCCCAACACTCTGAACCATACATGACAACAGGTCTAATGACCGCCTTATAGATTTTCCCCTTTAACTTAAGGGGCATCCGTGGGTCACATATCGTTGATGAGACCTGTCGCCACTTCATCCATCCTACATTCGCTCTATTCCTTATAGGTATAGAAACAATATTCTAGTACAATGCATTATTATAATGTTCAAATTAAGATCAAAATAGTAACTATACTCTTTTGATGTGCGCTTGGGGTGAATTGGCAGCCTTTGCCTTTGCAGCATAACGTGTCTTAAAGAGCACGGAAAAACTCGCGATAGTACATTTTCGGTCACCCATCCAACGAATGACCTTAGCGAACATTGCTTAGTCTACGCAATCGCAGGCCAAGTGCGCTAACCCACTGCGCTCTCGAGCTCGCTTTTCGTTATTAAACGTAAAACTTTACCTATGTAAAACCCCAACTAACCAAAACTTACGTCATGCGTGCTTAATTAATACCAGAACCTGGGGCCGTACCATGAAGTATGAGTGCGATCCAAACGCGGGTGACAAAACGGGACGTCGCTCTACTCGGCTTATGGCGTTGTCTCACTTTAACAATGAGAATTGAGTCGCGTTTAGAGTTGGTGGTAAGGCCCCTGTAGGTATACGGCTCAGCATTGCTGGGTGGCGAGCGGCGCGCACTGGGCGTACGGTGGTGGCACGTGGTCTGCCGAGCCTGTGGTCGCGTGGTCAGAGTCGGCCTCTAAAATATTATCGGTGTTTATTAAAAATGTGCGGATTGCGTGCCGTGTGTTGACGTCAGAGGTGCGTATGGAGCTTTCAATATATTGTTATTGCACAGTCTAACACAACTCGAAATATTACAAAATTGAGTTTTTTTAGGATAACTTAGTCTTAAGTAAGTAGCTTAGTAATATTAATATGCATTTGTGTTATGGGTACTACATATAATACATACATAAATCACGCATATATCCCCGAAGGGGTAGGCAGAGGTGAACTTGAACCCTCGTTTCGCCAATTATGTCAGGTCCCATGTAATAGGTGGCGAGCCTATTGCCATTTATCGGGCACAAAAGTCGCAGTACATTGCTAGGTGGTATAAGAGGAACGCTGCTGCCCACTCCTTATCACTGATTTATCCTTAGTCGCCTTGTACGACACCCACGGGTACTAGATTAAGGAAATATTTTAATGAACATAGTAATCATAAAAAATACATATTTAAAAATGTTGTTATTTAGTTTTGTTATTTGTATTAATATTAAAAATCTTCTATGCTGGCCTGGGAGCGAAAAAATAACGTAGAATAGGCCAGCCCCGACTCATCCCATGGGTGTCGTAAAAGTCGACTAAGGGAAATTGCCCGGTGTAGACCAATAAGCACCTTGGGGCACCCGAATTGTGGAGGGCAAACCACCAACAGCAGCATACCCAAAGAGGGTTAGTGTCAGGCAGGCGGCTGGCTGTAAAACCTAAGCCAAAACTTTGAGCAGTATGGATTGGAATGTTGTCATTCCAATCACTCTCTACGTTCATCGGTCTTCCGACATGGTCCGTTCCGTCTCTTTTCTATACACTCTTTCATCACTAGCACCTTTGCGGTGTGATGGATAATATGAATCAAAAGGGAATGGATGGCTTTATGAGGTCTGACCGATATGAATGGAAAAGGACACATACTGCGCCGACCCCAGATAGACTGGGAACAGGACAGGGAGAAGAAAGTATTAATATAAAAAATCTGTAACTATCACAAACATTTCGAACCCGGGACCTCTTGGGCGGATAGCATCTGACCATTTTAACCAAACCGTCTATATATCATGCCTATATCCACGTAGGGGTAGGCAGAAGTGAATGAACACCCACGTTTCGCCAATTGTGTTAGGTCCCATGGAATTCTTTACGATACTGTACATATTATGCATATGCCCTGTAGTCGTCTTACAGGGCTATAAGAAGCTTTAAGTTGCAAGCTGCACCTAGATAGGTAGCTTAAATACTTGCAAGTTGTGCCGGGACGTTCATACGTTAACTTGGGAATTTGAGCAAGTTTCGTTACTTATGTGCTTTTTCCTGCTTCACCCTAAATAAGGGGCTTAAATATCGAATAGTTATCGTTCTCGGCGGTACCAATAAATATAACTTATATAACATCTATCCCAAAGTAAGCATAAGCACTTGTGTTATAGATACTAGATGACGTGTTTTTTAATAATTGTAATTTTTATACAAAGAAAAATTGGTTAGAAAATATTTCGATCACCGCACAAGGCTATCATTTTCTAACCTAATTTTTATTTTTTGATGACACCACACCACCTATTATAGGATAGGTCTTCCATGAAAAAATATAGGAGATTGGGTCATCCCTACCTGGTCGGGTTAGAGCGTGTTGGTCGGAGTTAACGACTGCAGATGCAGCCGGGTCCAACGGCTTGTCGTGCCTTCCGAAGCACAGATAAGGTTGGATGGAGGACCTAGATACAATACTCTACATTTTTGGTCACCCATCCAATGACGTGCATTGGCAAACACTGCTTAGTCTACGCTATCACAGCCCGAACGCGCTAGCCGCTGCCTCATCGAGCTGCTTCGCTGCTACGTCGCATAAAATTACCTTTTCGAATTATACTGTTGTTCCAAATAGAATTCATATACGCAATCTCCCCTCCATAATATTATAAGTTATAGGTGAGCAAACGGCAACAGCCAATCATTTCGCAGAAAATTATAAAACTTACAGTTTACTGGTACATGATTGGTCGATAGGCCTGAAGACAGAGATGACAAGTCTGATAACTGTAGCCGCAGTTGGGTGTGACGTCAGATTGCTGCATTGCCGCTACCAAGTAGAGGCACCCTTCAATTTGTTATAAAATCAATACAAAGAATTTTTTACGCAAATACAACGGTTTTATAAGTTCGACTGCGGGTTAGTTACAGGCATGTGACCCTGAATATAAACCTACGCATATTCTAGAGCAGTATGACTAGTTACAGACATAATATATGTAGAAATTTATGTAAAAAAGAAGACGACATAATTTATTATTTGCTTGTTGTCACCGTATTTTATAAATTAAAATTAACAAAGATTTATATGTTCTGATGTCGGACTCCAACCCGCGACTTCCTTGATCAGGGGGACTGCCTAAGCCCTGCCCAAGGTTATCATTCTTGTATTTTGTTTTGTATTTTAAATTTTTTCTTGGTTTTGAAATTAAACTTGATTATCACCGAAGGGGATATAAGGTACAGGTACTAATACTCACATTTCGTCAATTGTTTTAAGTCCTATGTAATAGAGGCGGTCCTACATCTACCGGGCATTTTAATCGCAGGGTGCCTTGGTGGTATACAAGGAACGCTGCTGCCCATTCCTTATCATATTTATAATTCTTAGCCGACAACCCCTATACAACCCTCGAGAGAGATATAAGGAATGGTGATAATTGAAGTCTTTGCCGAAACCACACGTTGTAATGTAAACTTCAAAATTATGTAAAGTTTGAAATATTCGCCATAGAATGTAAAAGCGATTAAGAGAATTTCTATTATCGTCTTGAACTGTTCTAGTAAACAATAAGTCATATTTTTTATTTTAAAATTCTCTTTGAAATTCCAATAGGGATTCAATCAAATCCTTTCATGGGATTTGGTGCGTGTTAATGCAGTTTTTATGGTTTGCGATGGTGGTATTAAATATTTAGGTAGGCAGCGGTGTATCGATCGCTTCGTGGCCTCACGCCGCTAAGTCAGCAGTAGTATTCGCGGTACCAACGAGACTTATGTGGATGGCAATAGTCTCTTTCTATGCTGTTAAACCTGCGTTTCAGTGGCCTATTTGGGTCCGTTAAGGCACATAGCTTCTGTGACAATTATTCAATTAGTGTGTGACGTAATTTTTTGTATACTTTTTTATGTAACCGGTTAGATAATAGCGTGAAAAGTTTTCGGTGTGGTTTGGTGATTCAGACTTAATCCAAAAGTAAGTGTAGAATATAATTATTGTCAGTATTACCTCAAAGAATTCTGAAATTATGGTGAAAAGAATTAGTTTTTTATTTGTAACCTAAATTCTTATTTAGTCGGCAAAATATTATCTTTCAGTAATTTGAATGTTAGATGTTATGTTATGTTAATGTTAGATTTTAGTTTTTCAGTTATGTAAATTCTTGTTTTAACTAAATGTAGGTAATATTTAAAAAATATGTTTTTATACGATTTAAATTCTCTTAGCAAAATTATGTAGCCTTATTAATCATTCACTTTTTTTATTTCATATTCATTTAGAAGCTTTGGAAATATTTTGTATATTCTTCACGATGATTTTGTCTAAATATTGCATATTTTCTAGATTTAATGATTTATTTTGACCTATTTGTATTATCTATTATGACTGGATTGGTCGAAAGGTCAGATTGCTGGCTCTCTGTCATGAGGTCCTGGGTTCGAATCCTGGTAGTGGCAAATATTTGTGATCAGAATACAGAAATTTGTTCTAGAGCCATGGCTGTATGTTTATGCAGTATAATTATTATGCTAAGTAGTATACGCTGGTCTGGACCAGCGTTCTTATTGTACCACATAGCATTATAATGCAATGCAATGCCCTATGGATGCCAATAGGATCGTCCCCTATCGGACCTGAAACAAACTGGCGAAACGCGGGTGTTGAAACACCTGCCTACCCCTTCGGGGATATGTAGGCGTGATTTATGTATGTATCTGTGTACTCGCAGTGCCATCAACTATGAACTAACTATGACCCATTATCTATGCAAGTTCCGTTAAAGCTTGAAAGGTTCACGCGTTAATTATCTCCGATTAAGCGCGACTTAATCCCCGAATACCACAATATGATTACAAACACGTAATCCGATTTTAAGGGTCAGTTTGGCTGTGTCCGCTAAGTTCAAGACAAACTATCTGGTCGTTCATTTTATATTAATTAATTATGTTCCGTTATAAAATCTGTGATGAGGAATGGGCAGCAGCGTTCCTCTTATGCCACCTAGCAATGGACTGCGACTATTGTGCCCGATAAATGGCAATAAGTTCGCCACCTATTACGTGGGACCTAACATAATTGGTGAAACGTGGGTGCTAGTTCACCTCTGCCTACCCCTTCTGGCGTGATTTATGTATGTATGTATAAAATCTGTTGAATGGTTGCTATCTGGTTACTTTGGCTGACGTGTGGTGACGGCACCACCCCCAATTTTTTAGGCCCCTTTCCCCTAAGTGTGTTCTCCTCATTTATAAAAATCTCGTGTCATAGTGTATTTGTTATTGAACCTCTCCGGAACGGCTCGACCTATTTTTATGATTTTTTTTATGTATATTTGGTAGGTCTTGTTCATAGTTCGTAGGCTTTATAACCCTAGGTGAATGGGCAAAACAATTTAAGCCAGGTCAGCTAGTTTCTCTATAAAATTAATAAAAATGACACACTGTGGACTAGGCCGCATTATACGTTCTTTATGATTTAACAATTAAAGTGCCTCATTGATGGCAATGCGTTTCACGTTTGCGTAGTACGGATGTGAATGTGAGCCTTATCACATTGATATAGAACACAAATCTGAGGAACTAGATGGCGTATACAGTCTCAATCTAGACACACGTCTCGTAGGTCCTTCGTGCGAATATTAATTACATTATAATTAAGACAAGAACACTACCGCTTCGTTAACTGAATGAAACTGTTGACTGGCGAGTTTATAACTATTGTTTACAGCAGCAATTGGTATCAATTGGCGTATTTTATTTATACATATCCTTAGTTTAACATTGTATTCAAGTGTAACGGTCTTTGCTGTAAGACTTTCGAGAATAGCGCACGTTACCGTGGAAGCTAATAGAGTGATTACGGCGTGAGTTTCGATGGTTATTTCGAGAATACAGCTGGAATAGTGTTAGTGTTCCGCTTTGTTGGGTGTTTAGTTGTGTATTGAGATCCAAAACAGTTTGCGCAATTGACAACATTACATTTAATGAAAAGTGTTTTTAGTTGTTGAAAAATAGACCTAAAAAGGTTTAAAGATTTAATTGATAGGACTCTTATCAGTAAAGCTGAAGAGTTTGATTTGTTTGAACGTGCTAAGCTCGGAAACTACTGATTCAAATTGAAAATTATTTTTGTTGTGGATAGTCCATTTATTGAGGTAGGCTATATAAGATCAAAATATATAGGCCAATTCTCCCTATATTTTTCCGTCCATAGGAAAGGCCTGTCTCAGCTGACAGGGACATTAAAAGGGCTGGTGACAAAGATAATTCTAAGAATAAAAATTTTCATAGCAAGCTCACAGATTTGACCCCTTTTTCTTTGTGTTCATTCACCTTTCACCACGTCTAGAGATAAAGATAAATGAACATGAAGTATCAGCGGACGATATTTTAATCCTTATACACACAATTTAGTACCGAAACAAAATAATAAAAAATAACGCATTCAATAATGCATTCTTTTCTTGGATAAAGATAACTCAATAACGAGCCATATTTTGTCTAGTAACTGCCGAGGAAACCGTTTTCCCTAATATTCTGGTTTATCCCCATTTACCCTATATCATTCTGAGTATAGTATAGGGGCCATGAATTACTTAACGATGCACTTCGACCCCATAAGATTTGTGCGCGCCCTTTGCCTACACCTCCCTCACGTTTATAGCAGACATAAGTTCCACTATATCTTAGTCAGGAAATCCTGTCTGAGCTTACAAGGAAAATAAAGTTAATCCGCACTTTTATTTCCTTTTCAGAACCAGAAAGATGTTCCTGACGGTTTTTTTCCTGTTTTTGGCCTCAGCGGTGGCTAGCGAGGACTGCGCTAGCTGCATCTTGGTGAACAGTACTTGCTACTCTGTCTCCCATCTCCTGGACTTGGAAGCCAACTTCAGGAGCAAAGCAGTCATCCACAAACTTGGGGTTCTCCACGCTGACAACACTCTGTTCTTCGGTTACGAACCAGAGATCTCCGATGCGGAGTACTTCAAAGTGGGCTACGTAAGCTTGGACGATCCAACCAACAGAGGCATCGTCGCCGATGAGATCATATCCAGCCACAATTTTGGAACCTTCGACATTGATCAGGGCAAATCTACTGTGTATCTTGGCGGCAAAGACGGCATCTACACCTACGGGACGACGAAGAAGGTGTACTGGTTCAGTTCTTTAGGAGACGAAATACTCATTTTGTTTTTCAAGAACAACCTCTACATTGTCAAGGCGAACGATTCGAGGATCATCGTTAAGAAAGGCGACGCTTTCAACAGCGTCTTGGAGCACACGCCAATCAAGAACTTCGTAATCAACAAGGACAATGTGATCGTATTTCTGAGTACTTACGGTTTATTTTTAAACAAAAAAGAGGAGACCGTTTGCCTGTCGAAAAACGCTTTCTTCAGAGGCTTAACGATAGATTTGGATGGGATCGTTTATGCTTGGTGGGTGGATGGCATTTACAAGGTTGATATTGCTACTAACTTGTCGGAGTCGAGGGTTATAAGGGTGGCGGAGATAGAAAATATTGGCGCAATGGCATTCGACAATGAAAACAGTATTCTCTTCACATCCGGGAGTGCATTGCACAAGATGACCGTCACTAATGCCACAATGTGCTAGTACGTTTGACAAGTAACAAAGAGTTCAAAGTATGTCTGTGATTTGAAATGAATTTCGCTTAGAATCGTTGCGTTTAATATCACTAAGTTTAGAATTATGTAGATAGGGTACAAAAAGTGCAGCTGCTGTAACCATATTCTTAAGAACTACTATAGTAGGGCTTACCTTCCCCTACTCCCTATAGTAGGGGAAGGTAGGCCAGAGAGGGTATGGTGCCTAAAACCGACACTCTTGTGGATTGTGGACATATACATCGATAAATTCACGCCAGCCTCGTTATCTGTTCCCTTAAGGCGACAGAATAGACCTAAAGTTTCCACCTCTCGCCTAGGTATTAGGAAATAGTTTTATATACCTACTAGAATACCCGCTTTAGGCAACTTTCCCCTATAGAGCCAGGGTTCGAAAATAGCCATCGCTGATGTGAGCACCTCGGAAAATTATAATGTTCTGTATTTTTCTACGATATGATTGGACTTATTCTTTAGCTTTAACGTCAAGGGTTTGTTACAGTTTTCTGGATAGACTATTATTTATTATACTTTGCGCATACAATAGTTGCTATGTAGAAAGATTTTCTTTGTAAAATACTGCAAGCAAGTTAGCGTGTTTATGGATCAACTAACAATTTTAATT
Source organism: Cataclysta lemnata (assembly GCA_963931975.1). Lineage (NCBI taxonomy): Eukaryota > Metazoa > Arthropoda > Insecta > Lepidoptera > Crambidae > Cataclysta > Cataclysta lemnata. The sequence goes on along the minus strand of OZ008339.1, from coordinate 25,744,725 downwards.
TTGTTAGGTCCTTATTTTGAAAATCCTTGTTTTTTGTAAACATAATGGTGTAAATGAGGCTAGAAGTGATACGGAGATGTTTAAATTATAGTTTAACCCACCTTATTTTAACTAAATAAGACATTTATTTCCATTACATAACACAGCAGTGATAAGTAATAAATTTATTTATATTATGTGTGTAATAATTTATTGTTAAAATCTTAAACCGCATGGTGACGTTCTAAAAATATTACTGTAACGGAAGAATGATGATGAATGAAGGTCTGTAATTTATGATGATCAATCCATACTGCTTAAAGTTTTGGATTAGGTTTTATAGTAGGCCAGCTGCCTGACACCAACCCCCCTGGGTATGCTATATGCGAGTTGATGGTTTGCCCTCCACTATTCGAGTGCCCTTAGGTGCTTATTGGTCTACATCAGGCAATCTCCGTTAGTCGACTTTTACGACACCTCCGGAGTGAGTTGGGGCTGGCACATTATAAGTTATTTTTCGCTCCCAGACCTGCATGGAATACTATGATTCTTGTACAATAATGTGGATTCGGTCGTTAGAGATGTGCACTGTGGATGTGCACCATCATATCCCATTCAAACCTAATAAAAGCAATTACGCTACAAATAAAAAATGATTTATATGTCATTTAGACAAGACGAGTTACCGCTGTCCTTTTAACGTAATGATCGTAAGATGACATAGCCATAGTTTCGTCCATAATCTTGGGCTGTAGGTTGGTTGAGTCTGCGAACGAGCAGCGAATCTTTGGCGAGCAGAGAATATTACCAAAATTGAGGAAAATGGCTGTAGAACCAAGACTGAAAGGACGATGCTTGGATTGAATGCTGGTAGACGGAAATGGAATAAAAAGACACGCTATGATTTACATATATACAAAAATTCACGCCTTTCTAAGGGCCTATCCACAAATGTTTGTTCCCGAGTCATGGTTGTGTAGTTTATGTAGTATATTTTCAACATTTATACATAATTATATTAAAAATACGTCCGTCATCTAGTATCCATAACACAAGTGCTTAGGCTACTTACTTTGGGCTAGATGATAGGCGTGAGTGTAAAACATATTTATTTATTTATGTCTGTATGATGGTTTATCGAATTAGGTATTAATACCAGCCCCCCCCCCCCTAGCCAAGAGGCCAATCTATCCAACGCATAGAATACAAAATGTATGAAACTGACGTATTACAGAGAAAAGAATACGTCAATTTCATACTTTTGTTTTCAATGCGTTCGAATAGATAAGCCACTTGGCTAGACCCTCTGGTATAGCGCCGCGTGTGTAGACTGGGTCTTCGCACTCTTCGAGACAAAGAAAGAGAGCTATAGGCGTAAATGTGAAAGAGATCTCATTGCTCGTTCGTTCCAGTGTAAGAGTCCATAAGCGCATCATTCAACGTTTAGCAGTGATGTAACTATGGCCTCGTGAACTACATTACCCGTGGTTAGAGATTTATTGACCCGCCTAGGGATGGGCGGCTAACCAACCAGTTTAGGACGTCTGGCGGTTTTATGATTAATAGAGCCCGTCCATTAACTCTTTAGTCAAATATTCAGGGTTACAGATCTAATTCGGACTACAAGTTATCACAATTTATATTATATTAATACATTTTGGGATAGATATTTTCTTTCTTTGGATACTTTTTAAAGCTCAAGTTCACCAAAACATAAAATAAGTGAAAAAATCTGTTTTTAGCAATTGTTTCATGCGATAAAATGTCATAAACCGACGGACACATAATAATCGCCTGTTCGAGTGTTGGTGAGCTCGGGCTTTAGTGCCGTGTGGTGACGGCAGAGCAAAATACAACTGTCCCCATTCCCATTCTCTCCCACGGGTGTCGTACAAGGGGTTTCATACAGCGATTGGTAACGTGCAACAGCGTTCCTCTATTACCACCTAGTAATACACTGTAATTTACGTGGTTAATAGATAGGTTTGCTTTACATAATTAGCGAAACGGGAGTTAGTTCACCTCTACCTACCCCCTCAAGGATAAATATACGTTTTATGTATGAATAAAAGCAAAATATAAAAACAATAAGCAAATATTCTAGATTTCCAACAATGCCGTGCCAAGTATAATATAGCCGGAACACCATAAAGATGTGGGTCAATTAATAATGCTAATTGACGTGTGTCGCAAACGAAACGGGCAAGGTCAGAACGTGGCTAGGAAAATTAACGATGTACACGCCACTCGCCGACTTCAAACAGATCGCGTCGGTCATACAAGAAAAGTTACTAAGTAGTGGAGGCGACTTAATAGAGCTGAGTCAGCGCGCTAAAGAGGTTCCCACTTCACAGGTCTTTCTCCCGAATGTTAAAAATAAAATAATTGGAATGCTCTATTTACCCTGAATGTTTTCAATATCCTTTTTTCGTTTGTCGATTCGCAGCTTATCCAATAACTAGAAGGCCATTGGACGAAATGTCCAGCTGTTAATTGGTAGCCGAGATAGCTCTCCACCGGATTGACTAAGCGCTTATTCAATTAAAATAAAACTGGGATTAGACGAGTTGGAACTGTGCAGGTGGCAAAGGTTCCGTACTTTTAATTTATTTTCATACCGTCATGCTCCTGCTTGCCTCTAGCCAAGTGGCAAGCTATATAACGTTTCTATCGAACTTCTTCTTCCTCCTGTCCTGTTCCCAGTCCATCTGGGGTCGGCGCAGTATGTTTCCTCTTCCATTCATATCGGTAAGACGTCATCAAGCCATCCTATCCTTTGATTAATATTTTCCATCACACCGGTAAGGTGCTTGTGATGAATGAATGTATAGAAAAGTGATGCAAGAGACCGATGAACGGAGAGAGTGATTGGGGAGACAAAATTCCAATGCACATTGCTCAAGGTGCTTAGATGTTACAGCCTGCATGACACTATGAAATCCTCTTTTTTCTTTTCTACCACCAATATGTACTAATTACTTTAAGGTTCGCCCCTTATCGCATGCGAAATCACATAGTTGGCGAAATGTGGATGTTTATACAACACTGCCTACCTCTTAGGGAATAAATAAGCGTGTTTTATGTATGTATAATATATGTCAAAAGCATAAATGGATCCAGTCCTCCTACAACGGACCCCAGAAACGCTTGGATTAATTAGAATTTATAGCGCATCAAATTTTGTTGGACCTCAGAGTTTTATCGTGTGTAAATATTTTCAAAGATATTTTTTACTACGCAAACCGGGGTCCGATTAAAATCACGTTGGGGATGAATGAATACGAAGCGGGTTTATAAATAGACATTCAAACTGCGAAGGCATTTATCAGTCTGTAATGACGAAACGAGGATTAATTTCGATTCTCATATGTTTTTTTTATAGAAACTGATTATAGAATGCTATGGAAAAATTACTTAGAAAACTACTTGACGGCCGGCTTGGTCGAATTATCAGATCGCTATTCGATTTCAATTTTAACATTATATAAATGTTCGAAAAAATATTCTGACCACCAAAATCTTTGTACTATTTTTTCTAACATTTACATAATGTTAAAACTAAAATCGAATAGTTTATAATAGCAAACCCAAGCTTAACCGAACGCACGGTATTTGTAAAAATATCTGCTTTGGAATGTTTGAATTTTATTTCTACATTGCGAGGGTACCCGTTGGCTTAGAACGTGAAGTGTAAAGGTTAGAAGAATTTCGGCAAGTTACTTAGTGTCTTGGGTGGCCGAGCGGTCAGGCACCTGCCCGGATAGCAGGGGACGCGGGTTCGATTCCCGCCTCAAGATCATAATTTTTCGAAATTCTTTTTCTAACCACCAAGATCAGCTCGCTGTCTGGCCAAGAGGTCCTGGGTTCGAGTATCTGGTAATGGCAAATTTTGTGACGAACATTGACGTGGTGACATGGTGTAAAATTTGGTGGAGAGAGGTTTTGTCCACGTCTCGTACTGGGCCTGTTGCTGCTATGGGTGGGTAGCTACGCGAGCAACTCCGGAAGGGATGAATTATGGAAAGGTCCGGAAAGCTCTCTTAGTCGCCTGTTACGACACCCACGGGCTGTGACAGGTTGTGGTTAAAATTGTATTCTGCTCTGGCTAATTACTCATTGTAATTATGCTGTGTAATTAATGTTAAGGATTATATCATTTGGCTGTTTTGTTTTGTTTACATTTTTATGCGTTGTACATAAAAATGTAAACAATTTAGAATTTTGTGTGTATAGTTAGGCAAGGGAAGCAGAGTTCTTGGTGTAGGTACTAGTTAATTACTGGTGAATGGCAAAAGGCTCATTAATAAAAAATGATTTCAAGTGTAAAATTGATTTCTTAAGATAATCTATTTTCGGTCACCCATCCCGTACCTGACCCGTGTGAACATTACTTAGTTTATATAATTGCGGATCAAGAAAGTGCGTCTACGTCCACAATCTCTGGTCGAGTGGTCGCGGTATTACGTCATCGAGCAGCTCCTATTCAACCCTCCTCGTGTCAAATTCAAATCGGTCCTTCGGAATTTTCAACAGCTATTTAATATTCTCGGCGCACGAGGAGGTCGGGATGGAATCATTGGATGCTCATTTGGAAGGTTGTGATGACAGCAGTAACCGTTCGGTAGAGATCGGGCCGTTTCGCACCCGGGGGCGACAGCGTCTACTTGATCGAGATTACCACTGTACAGGGCTGGATTGAGGATTTTTACGTTTACCACGGGAGGCTTACTGATTGCAACACAATCAGTAAAACCGAAACGCAGAAAGAAATGCGGATTTCCTTTTATAACTACAGGTTTTTTTATTTATTTTTTATGCTAGACAGGGAAGCTCTTGCCATTCATCTCACCTGATGGTAAGTTAAGATAAGGACCAAAGATGGAATCGAGTTTTACCTGGAACCCTCAACCACAGAGGGGCTGGTTATCTTATCGCAAATAGTCATAATATAAAATTGCCGTGTGGTGACGGCAGAGTAGAATACAATTGTCACCACCCCAAATCTCTCCCGTGGGTGTCGTACAAGGCGACTAAGGATAAATCAGTGATGAGGAATGGGCAGCAGCGTTCCTCTTATACCATCTAGCTATGTACCTACTGCGACTTTTGTGCCCGATAAATGGCAATAGGTTCGCAACCTATTACATGGGACCTAACATAACTGGCGAAATGTGGGTGCTAGATCACCTCTGCCTACTTGTAGGCGTGATTTATGTATGTATGTATGTATAAAAATGCTTTAACATTATAATTCTGGCGACAGATTTTGATAAGATGATGGTAGCTAGCCAGACGGACTTAAAAAAGTCCTGCCACCAACCGAGTACAAATAAGTTCTCCCCTGGGGACTAGCCCTCAGAGGCGGTTGTTGCAAGGAAAGCGCAAGGGATGAATTAAAAATGTACTCATGTGCGATTTACATTCCGTTTAGATGGCAATAAACTCGCCTCCTATTCCGTTGAACTTAACAAATTGTAAAACGTGGATGTTAATTATTCATCTTTGCTTTATTTTCTTGGATAAATAGACGTGATTTATGTATGTATGTAAAAATATTCGCTCCTGAGTGCGGCCCAGGCCCTCCAATCGAAGGGGTATCTATTAAATGTTATTAGTATTACACCGGTTACCAAGGTGAGTCCTGACCCCTTACGGCGGCAGTCAATCGCCTTTCTATGTGCCCTTCTCCATCCTCGCCTTTATAGCACGCTTATAAGACGTCGCTTTTACCCGAATATAGCCGAGGAGGTCCTATTCAAAGTACTTCATTTTAGATCTTTATTTCTGACATTCCTTAGGTCCTCCACAAACCTATTAGCGTTTGCAACTGGAAAACGGATAACTTTATTGACAATTGCACACTATATAATTGTCACAGATTGATATAGGATTCTTGGGGATTAGGGGAACGTGGTCCAAAACGAGCAAGTGCCCGTTTTAGGCATGACACCCACTTTCGGCCGCTGGGGGTCCCAGCTAACTCAATAGAAAAATCGCGGCAAGTAAGAGAATGGTATGGTTTGAAAGAAGATGGAATCACAACAATTGGGAAAGGGATGCTCGCATGGTTTGGTCACGTCGAAATAATGAATGAAAGGAGAATGACTAAAAGGATTATGATATGGCGGAGGTGAATAGAAAAATGAGAAGGGGCAGGCCTAGTCGGATCTTTCTTAATCAAATTGAAAGTAAATTAAAAAGAGCCACGTCAAGAGTACCCGAAACCGACGGGCATGCATGTGGACATTAACGAGATTGGATGAAGCGAATGAAGTATGTAAGGATCTGTAGCAAGTAGAAAGAAGTGATCTCTGCCTACCACTGAGGGAGAATGTATTAGGTGTAAATTCAAAAATGCCCTGAGGCAATATAAGCCAACATTACTAATTAGTTCATGTTAAGCCACTGTGCTATCGAGCTCATCCATCAGCCCGGCTAGCATGACCACCCAACATGATATAGGCATTTATCGCTTTGAGCTGTAAAAATCCAATGATATTTGTGTGTGTGTTTCGGTGGTCATGCTAGCCGGGCAGGGATGAGCTCGATAGATCAGGGTATCGCCTTGACATTACGCCACGCGCCCGGCTAGCTCGAATGGAAACTCCGCGGAACTAATCCTGTAGGCCTAGCATAAAGCCAAAATCTCTCTCCACCACTTTAGAGTGTTTCGTCTTTGGATTTAGTGTGAATTAGTACAAGAGGAAAATCGTTTCTTTTCCCCGAGGAGATTTGATCCACGTCCCGTGCTACGGGGATGGTATTGCAAGGAGACAGACGAGAGCGCCGCTGTACGACGAATAGAGCATTACGCCTACTTGATGAGCACCGTCCGGGGCCAGTAATCCGCGGAGATAAATCCCGGACATTGCACGTGCGCACCAAATGGACGCGTGTACGGGCCCTATTAATTTTGTCTTGTTCGAGTTGTTTTTTGCGCTTTATTGCGGGGGATGAAGGATCATTAATTATCGCTTCTGACGATTTTGCTGGACGGCGTTTTTTTGAAAGTAATTTAGGTTTTCTTTGATGCCGTGTGGTGAGTGGCAGGCCAAAATATAATTGTTACCACCCCCATCTCTCCCGTGGGTGTCGTATAAGGCGACTAAAGATAAAGACAGCGATGAGTAGCAGCCGCGTTCCTCTCATACCACTTAGTAATAAACTGGGATTTATGTGACCGAGTGTCCAAGAGAATAGAGAGTGCGCAGTATGCCTCAACCCATAATGGGTCTCAAAAACCAACCTAAAACCAGATGCTGCATCTGCAATAGTTAATACTCACCAATCCACACTGGGCCAGCGTGGTGGGTTATGGCCCATTTTCCCTATATTTTTCCATACATAGGGAAGGCCTGGAAAGGACAATAATAAGGCTGGTGATGATAAGGTACATTGTAAATTTTGCAACATAGAAGTAACACATTAAAAGTGTCATATAGTATGTGAAGAATGGAGTCCTACGTACGTGCCTTGGTACTACCCGTCGGTCTTAGTCAGGATATAAAGAAATAACCGTAAACATTACTTTCGATGCGTGCATTGCATCTTGGGGCAGCTCGAAGACTTATGAAAAAGTAGACACGGACCCAGATAAATGCATCCTTAGGGGTTTAAAATAAATATAAATACTGTTCCCAGTTCATATGGACGCAGTATGTTTCCTCTTTCATTGATATCAGACGTCGTCATGCCATCCACTCTCTCTTGATTCATATCATCCATCACACTGGAAAGGTGGTAGTGGTAGTGAATGTATACAAATGTAATGAAAAGAACCATTTTGAAAGACAGATGATCTGGGTGTGTACATGGACAGTTCTCTAACTTGGGATAACCACATTGGCGAGGTTAGTAGGAGGCTGTTTGCTTCGGCTAAGTCAATAAGCAGACTGCGTAACTTTTTACCGATACCTACCAAAATTGCGCTGGTACAGGCACTATTATTGCCTGTTTTAGACTACGCTGATTGCTGTTATCTGGACCTTCGCGAAGCATCCCTCGATAAGCTTGAGCGTCTCCAAAATTTCTGTATTCGTATTATCTTTGGTTTGCGTAAATACGATCACGTTTCCGAGTACCGAGCTCAACTTAAGTGGCTTCCTATACGTCGTCGCCGTGACTTACATGTTCTCTCTCTTCTATATTCTATCCTATTCAATCCCTCAACTCCTCCTTATCTGAAAGAACGTTTCAATTTCATGCAGTCTACCAGGAGTTGTGATATGCGGTCATCCCGACAACTTCTCCTCGCCTTTCCTCCTCATTCTTCGCAATCCTACTCTGAGTCATTTACCATTCAATCTGTTCACCTCTGGAACTCACTCCCTTTATCTATTCGACAATCTCAGTCCCTTCATGTTTTCAAGACCCGAGTGAAATCTCATTATCTGGTATGCTGATTTCAGCATCCATCGCAAGTTCCTTACACTTACATTGTTGTGAGAATACCATTTATGTTTATTTTGATATTACTTATTGTAAGTTTATCAATAAATATTTTTGTATGTTCTTATGTTATTTATATAAATGTATATGTTTAGGTATATATATGTCTATATTTTTGTATATTATTATAAATATTTATATTATTTTACATGTATTTAAATGCCTTGCACTGCCTTACCTTCTTCTTTCTCGCATTTCCTCTACCTGGAGGTTGTCTGGAAGAGATCGCTTTTAGCGATAAGACCGCCTAAATTGTATGACTTCATTAACTATGTCAACTAATTTTACGAAATTTCTAGTGCAATAAAGTGTATTTTATTATTATTATTATTATTATGAACGAAGAATGTGATTGAGATGACAAGGTTTTGGCTTAGGTCTTACAGCCGGCCGCCTGTCTGTCACATTTGTGTGTGCTGTTGTTGATGGTTGGCCCGTCACCATTCTGGTGCCCCAGTGTGCTGATTGGTCTACACCGGGCAATCTCCCTTAGTCGACTTTTACGACACACCTGGGGTGGTAACTGGCACATTCTATGTTACTCTTACCTTTACAGATCTCATCATTATGGAATCATTTCACCTGGCACAGACCTTCCCTATGGATGGAAGAATATAGAGAGTAAAATTCCCTATGGATAAAAGAATTATTAAACATACCTAATTAGATCGCAGCCACTAGCCACTGCGCCATCGATCTCCTAAGAAACAATCTAAATGTATCAAAAGACGTCATCAACTCGCAACGTCATTGACCTTGTAACAAATTCGGACGCAATAAAAGTTTAGTTCTGTCTTCTTCTTCATTTTAAACGTTAATTCAGCATGCAGACTTCCCCACAGGCGATAGGGTCAAAATAAAGACCGACATTGTCGCCTGTTCCAAATTTCTTAGGTCTACATCTGAGGCTATAAAGGCTTGAAATCAGGCTCGATTCGAAGGGATGCCAACAATGGGGCCGCTCGCCGACATGCGAGTCACGTGTGCCGAGAAAAGAATTCATTTGTACCGTAGTTGCGCCATTGTACGGCCCGGATTTAGCTTGATACGAGCCGATTTGTGCCCCCCATAGGACTCATTTGTTGCCGTGTCTAGAGTTTGGTAAGGCTATTGGCTTAATGAAGGCGGCGTCGAAGGCCAAGGCACTGGATGTGTTCGGACTGGGTGGACAAATTAATATTCTTCCACTCTCACCGGAGGAGATCGATAGCGCAGTGGCTACACGAATTCCGCTTGCAATTGCGCAGACTAAACAATGTTTGGTGGGCCGGTCATTAGATGGGTGACCAAAATATAGTATCTCGAGTTCCCTGCTTCGGAAGGCACGTTAAGCAAGACAGAAGTTCCTGCAGCATTTTCAGTCCAATCCAACCAATCTCCACTGAGTCAGCGTGGCAGGTTATAGCCCATTCTCCCTATATTCTTGGTACTGATGCTAATGAGAAAAGTGATCAAAGGACCATGTCGAGAGACCGATGAATGGAAAGAGTGGGATGAAATCCTTCCAATCCATCAAGGTTTGGTTTAGGTCTTAAAGCCGGCATGAAACCAACCGTCTTTGGGTATGCTGTTGTTGGTTGGTTTGCCCTCCACCATTCGGGTCATAAGGAGCTACACCGGGCAATGTCCCTAAGTCAACGACTTTTGTTAGGTACACACTTGGTAATCCGAATCGCATTAGTACTGCAATAAAAAATCCTAGTTTGCAACAAATATTATTACTAACGAGATTGCTTTTCTTATATTTCTAATACAAAGAAGTATTCAAAATTAATTCACCGTTTGTTTCGCTCTCTAGCAATGGCCACATAGTAAAAGGAATTGAAAACAAGACCGTAAAAGATGCAATTCGCCGCGAGCACTGATTTCAGACAGAAATATTGTATAGAAATTGTCGTTTCAAAATGCACATTTCTCAGTCAGATGTGGCTGTTGAAAAGACGTTCTTATTCCAACCCATTAAGGTCGCTGATGTGGTTGCCACCTGTCATGTGATGCAGTCTGTACCCGAGACAGCACAGGGGAAGGTAGAATAAAGTGGGCATACTGCTGTAAAGTCTTAAATATCTTACCTAAAAAAGTACAAAACATACATACATAAATCACGCCTTTTTATCTCCAAAAGGGTAGCCAGAGGTGAATTAACACCCAAGTTTCGTCAATTATGTTAGATCCCATGTAATAATAGGTGGCGAGTCTATTGCCATATATCAAGCACGTGAATCGCAGAATATTGCTAGGTGGTAGAGTAACGCTGCTGCTCAGTACTCATTGCAGTCTTTACTCTTAGTTGCATTCAACGACACCCGGGCAGAGTTTGGGTAAATTCTAGTCTTTTCTGCCGAATTTAGATTTTTTTTAATTTTATGTAAATAAAATCGTTGATCGTATCGTTTATCGTATTAGGTTTATTGATGAGACCTGTAAAGATGAATTGTGTAGTCAATAAATAAATCTGCTTCGGGTCCGCTTCCCCTAAGGAGGTCGTCGACTTCGCACTCATGAGTTGTTGAAAACACAATCTTTTCCAGTGCGCAGGTTAGTTGCAAGTAAACACTGGTTACTCAGACAACATAATGAATAGGTGCTTTCGGATTACATCTGAAATTGCTTTGGTTAAATCTGCGACTGTGATGGTGGTAATATCTTCATTTCGGATAAGGGTTCTTTATTCAGACCGTTGACGTTGGAAGCTTTTAATGGCTGGAAAGTTGTAGAATTCAGGGAATTTGTAAAGAAAATTAGATCCCGTAAAAATGACAATAGTTTTCCTAACTTATGTTATTAGACTTTCAAAGTAGTAATTTCGTAGTAGTGTGAAGAAGTAGGTATTTGTGAAAATAAAACTTTTAATGGAATGTGTCCGTAGCATAAGATGTTCTCCAATAGTAGTGACAAGGGGTGCTGATGAGTAAGGGACCTAAGGATGGGTGACTAGATTAAAACGTGCTATCTCTTGAACTAAATCATTACCTGCATGTTATTGTTATTATTTATCGCCTCTCTTTTTTCTGATTGTATTCTTCATATTGTCTAATAGTCAACACCAACAAATTTGTATTTTTGTATTATTTTGGGAATAAACGTTTTTTATTAAATTAATAATAGGATGGATAAGATAGGTTAGGATGTTAAATAAAGAACATTGTTACGCCGAATGCGTTTCAGAGCGGGTGCGTAAAGCTTTTAATATAAATTATGGCTATTAACGTGGCAGTAATTGCCGCCGTTTAGACGGAATTGTCTTGAATATTCAACGGAATTAACGTTTCAATGGTAGTGCTGGGAGCAGGGAAAAAAGAAACAAAAATTGAATCAACAAGACCTAAGGGTTTCGTACACATAATAATAATACGAGGAATACGATGTAGCACCATGCCACAAAGAGGCAAAGTGCTACGACGCGGCATCGTGCTACGACGCGGCATCTACTTAGAACTCAGGATTTCCAATTCAAACGCCCAATTTCAGGGAAACTATTTGTAAACTCGAACGCGTGATCAGTAAATTATTCCGCCCCTACTTACATGTTATTATCAATCATGCGCGATTCCAATATCCAGGAATATCTCCCGAGAGCTAAGGCTGAAAGCTCGCAAGTGCCTTGCCTAGACTAGTATTACTTTATAAGGTCAGCCAGTTGACTAGTTATCATCGTACAGTCAATGGCTTCCTGTTAAGTGTTCCATGAATTTGTCTTTGTGTTACATTCCTGTGTTAAATCAAGCCAGTTTTACCCACCCCTTTACAATGTTGTTGTATCTTGCAAGCAAACCTAAGATAATAACGATGTACGTTGTTATCTAAATAATGTCTCTGCTGTGAAATATGTAGAGAGAGAGCTCTGCGAAATTTAAAACACGTAGATGTGTTGCAAATTTCCAACGGTTTCACTTAGTTCGCACTGGATTTTCTTAAAGAATCTGCTTCATTGGCAAATAAATAAGAGAATTGAGCTAGAAATCCAATCTAAACATTTGCAAATGTATTCAGCCATGCGAAGAAAACAACACACACATACATAAATCACGCCTATAACCCCGAAGAGGTAGGCGGAGGTGAATTAACACCCAGGTTTCGTCAATTAGCTTAGATCCCATGTAATAGGTGGCGAGCCTATTTCCATTTATCGGGCACAGAAATCGCAGTACATTACTAGATAGGGCGCACGGCGAAGAAAAATAAATTAAGTTATTTCCTCGACCTACCTATCCCAAGCTTGTGTCACCGCAGTGCCGAGACTGTAAGTACAAACAAGATAATTATTCAACTCCCACGCTTTTAAAACAAAGCCGCCCGTAGTAAACAGAGGCATAAACAGATTATTGAAACAATAACGCAGATGATTAATTACAAATACGCGAGCTCGTTAGTGATGTTAATGACAAATCACGTCCCAAGATGTCGCTATTACACACCGATAGCCGTCAAGCTATGGAGGTGATGATGGGGGTAATAAATTAGGCGCGTATGATGATTGAGCACTACATATACAAGTTACATCACAGCTCGCTCACACACAACCAGATATACTTGAAGGAGTAGACAGAATGCGATAATTAATTAAGGGGCCTAATTTAAGAAGGGAATTAAGTGAAGTTCTTCCTAAAAAGTCCTAAATGTTGATGGATGTCGAAGTAAAAGAAGATATAGATGGTGTAAGTCTTCTTCTTGCTGACCTGTTCCCAGGCTGGCATATTCTACGTTATTTTCTCAGCCGAATTTGGGTTTTATTTGATTTTTTAGGTGTCACAAGGATAAAAATGAGCAAGATTTATTTAGAGTTTTAAAATAATTATGATCTGACGCATGATGCGCCAATCAATAGGTAGGTTATTCTTTATATTAGAGCTTTGATACTTGAAGGACCAATTAGTTCAATAATGATGAATGATGAAACTATATTGCCACATCCCATCTCAGCCAGTAAGTTAGTATGAATCATTTACAGGTACTCTGCATAAGCTTTAATGTCCCGGTGGAATAGTATGTCTAAATTAAGGGATTGCTCGAATGCCTTACGTTATTAGGATAATTTACACGCCTGAGGGTAGTTACGCTATGAGAGCGAAATTAAATACGACTATTTCATTGAGATAGTATTCTCGCATGTGTCGAATCCAATATTTTCTTTATGCTAGACAAGGAAGCTCTTAGCCTTCATCTCACCTGATGGTAAGTGACGATAAGGGCCGAAGATAGTATCGAGCTTCACCTGGAACCCGCAACCACAGAGGGGCTGGGTATCTTATCACAAATTGACGGAACACATTAATGCTGTTAACGGCGGACTTGATGAAAGTCCTACCATCAACCAGACCGAGTACAAATTTGTACTCCACTGGGGATTGAATGCGGAACCTCGGGATCTCAATTCCGGTGGGCGAACCGCTAGACCACAGAGACGGTTAAATAACATATAATGTTGTCAAATTATCATAATAAGTTACTTGTTGTAATCTATAAGGCTCTCTGTCAATCCTTAATTGGCTATTGCATCTCAGTGTGGGGTGCCGCTGCTAAGACGTCACTTTTGGTTGCGGAACGTGCCAACCGATCGGTATTAAAAATAATGTTTAAGCTACCCCACCGATACCCGACTGTTAATCTTTATAATAGAGCACAAGTTTTGTCAGTTCGTCAATTATTTATACTAAAAATATCACTCATTGCCCATAAACGTTTAATCTCTTCCGATTACTACGAGTCGCTCCTAAAAAAAAGAGTATTTAGATTACCGACCCCGACTATAAACTCGGCATTTGCTGGAAGATTTGGCGACTTTATCCAAGCGCGAGTCTACAACGCGGTTGTGCGGTTTTGCAGTGTGGTACCTTGTTCTGTCTACAGAGCAAAAAATATTCTGACAACCTGGCTATTATCACTGGATTATGCCTCCACGGAAGATATACTAAGTCTGTATTAGTGTTTATGTTTGATTAGTTTCATGTTTAGTATCATTTATCTATTAGTTTGTTAGAGGTTTCAATTGTTATTATTTGTTTATTTTCTTTTAAATAAATTTAAAAGTATCCGATGCAGTACATTAAACAATGTATATGGTTCGCCAAGATACAGGCTTAGCCTAGTTTGGGGACCTCTGTCTAAATTTAACATTAGTACATTTTGTGATTGCACTGTTTTGTTAACTCTTCATGAATGTATGTTTGTTTGTTTTTTTAAATAAATTATTATTATTATTATTTTTAAAGATTTAATCTTTCTCCAACCCCAGGTAGAGGCGGGTATTTACACCTATGACGCGGACCTCAGTCAAGCGTCATAGTGTTTAGTGTTGTAGATCCGGATGATAAAAACTTTCTGGTGATTCTGCAAGTGTTAAGAATACTGGCTTTTTGTAGTAAATATGTAATTTTTGTGGGTATATTGAGTAGTTGTAAGCTCTTTTGTAAACTGTGTGGCACCACTCCTGTGGTTGAGATGACTATTGGGATTATGTGTACAGTTTGTGCTTGCCACTGTAGCTTGAGTTGAATAGCTAAGTCGTGATATTTAGATATTTTCTCAGAGATAGTAGTTTGTAGATTGTGTGTATTGGGGATAGCAATGTCTATTAAATATATTGTTTTGTTGTTTTTATCATGGAGTGTAATATCTGGTCTGTTATAATGTACTGTTCTGTCTGTAATTAGTGTTCTGTCCCAGTATAATTTAATCTGGCCGTTCTCTAAAACAGTGGATGGTGTATACTTATAATAAGGAATTTTTTCAGGGACAAACTTGTGTGCATATGCAAGGAACTGATGTATTATGGAGGCGACTTGGTCGTGGCGGTGCTTATAATCAGATTGCACTAAATTCTTACACGCTCCGGTAATGTGCTGGATTGTTTCTGGTGCACTATTGCAGTGGCGACAAGGATCAGACTGTAGTTCTTTTGTGATGTGCTTTCTATAGTTCCTGGTAGCTATTACTTGATCTTGAATGGCGATCATAAATGCCTCCGTCTCCGGGAAAAGCTCTCCTCTTTTCAGCCATTCGTTCGACGCCTCTATGTCGACATGATTTTGGCATAGGTCAGCTTTGTGTCTACCGTGGATAGATTTTTGTGTCCATTCAGAAATTTTAATTTGATTTTCTACAATTTTTTCATTTTTCTGTGTGTTTGTGTCATTTAAGTTAAGTGGTGTCAGTTTCTTATCAGTTAGTATTGCAGATTTATGTAGGGGTGAGTTCTCAGATTTATTAAAAAAATATTTTCTTAAGGTTGTAATCTGTTTGTTGTGTAAGTTAGTGATGTCTATTATACCTCTTCCTCCTTCGTTCCGGGGTAGAGTGAGTCGTTGTGTACATGCTTTGGGGTGATGTTTACGGTATTGTGTCATGTGAGTATTTATTGGTCGTTGGAGATTTTGTAGATCTGTCTGTGACCATGTAATGATACCAAAAGAATAAGTAAGTATAGGAATAGCATAGGTGTTAATAGCTTTTATAATGTTTCTGGAATTTAACTGTGTTCTTAAAACCTGTTTGAGCCTATGCTTGAATTTTAATTTGATTTCTGCTTTAGTTTTCTTTTGGCATATTTGATCAGATTGGTGGAATCCCAAATACTTGTAACTAGACTGTTCATCCATTGGTGTGATAATATCGCCTGATTGAAGTGTGTAACTATTGTCCTGAATTTTTCCTTTTTCGTAAGAATTTATTTTGCATTTGTCTACTCCAAACTCCATACATATATCCTGTGAAAAGGTTTGTGTAATATCTGCTAATTTGAATAAGTCTTCTCTAGTTGTTGAATAAAGTTTTATATCGTCCATATACATCAAATGTGATAATATATGAGGATCTGTGATATTATTATCCATTTGATATCCTGCTTGTGATTTAATCAATAATTTAGAGAGTGGGTTGAGAGCTAGGCAAAACCACAAAGGGCTTAGTGCATCACCTTGGAATATACCGCGTCTTATTTGAATCGGTTCGGTGGTCACAGAGGTTTCTTTGTCTTGCTTTATTTTTAGGATTGTTTCCCAGCTTTGCATCGTTGTTTTCAGAAAAGAAATTATTTTAGGGTGTATCTTATTGATGGATAAAACATGTAAAAGCCAACTATGTGGAACTGAATCGAATGCTTTCCTGTAATCTATAAACATTGTGTGGATATTTTTTCTTTTTCTAGATGATTCTTTCATAACTATTGCGTCTAGTGTCAATTGTTCTTTGCATCCTTGGCTGTATTTTCTGCATCCTTTCTGTTCTTCTGCTAATAAGTTATTGTCAGATAAATGTATGTAAATGGTTTGAGATATGCATGCTGTCAAAATTTTGTAAAATGTTTGCAAACAGGTTATTGGTCGATACTTAGCAGGGTTGTTCGTGTCATGGGGGTCCTTTGGTAGCATATAGGTAATGCCTTGTGTTAAATGTTTTGGAATTGTTTGTGGCATTTCGATGAAATTGTTTATGTGGTTATGTATATATGGGTAAGTGCATGTAAGTTTTTTGTACCAGAAGTTGTGTATATTATCGGTCCCAGGAGACTTCCAGTTGTGTGTCCTGCTAATAACATCTAAAAATGTTTCTACTGTTATAAACTCAAATGTCATTTCTGGAGTGTCAGGCGTGTTATAATCGTGTAGCCAGTTTGCCTTTGAGTTGTGCTCTATCGGGTTCTGCCAAATATTGGCCCAAAAATCGTGAAGTGCTTCTTTTGTTGGTATTTCGTTAGCAATTTGGGCAGGAATTGTGCCATCTGATATTAAATTTCGGTAAAATACTTTTTGGTTACTGCTGAAATTAGCATTTTGTATTTTTCTGTTAGTGCAAACAAGATATCTTTTAAGTCTGCTAGCTGCGGTATTTAACTTTTGTTTTAAGGTGTCTAAGAAATGTTCTAATTGAGTATTCTCTGTTTCGTAGGTAGCGTGTATTTTGTATTGTGTTGTAATATATTCTACTGTTTTTAGTATTGTGTGGTTTCTATTCCCTTTCATGAACTGTGTTAGGTGTGCTATATATAATCGGAAGGTTTGGATCTTAGTCTCCAGTCGTCTTTGCCACTTTGGTTTTCTGTCTCTATTATTTCTGGATTGGATATTTCTGTTCTCATCGTATATTTTAGTCCCGTTGCAAATTGATGAAGTATAAGCTGCTGCATAAATTATTGTTTGAAGAGATATAAAATTTTGTTCAACTAATAAATGTTTAGGTAATATGTTTTTATTTAAATGATCGACTATAAAGGCAAGTTTTCGTGACGATTTTTGTTTAGGTATATATGGTCTGGATGTCGGATCGGTATTTGTAAATTTGCTTAAAGCTTCATTGAATTGTTTTTCAATGAAATCTGGTTCTATAAATAATTTATTGTTGTGGTTTAGTCTATGAGATATTCGAGTATTTTTACGTCTTGCATTCACATCCTGATTCGGTTCTTGGCTAATCTCATTCAAATCGACTGTATTATTTGACGTGCTATGTATTCTGTCTATCTCTACATTCTGTAAAATTTCATATTCTACTTCTTGTCTAATCTGCTTAATTTTTTCATCAGAAATAAGTTTACTTCGCAGTATAACTCTTTTTTGGTCCGATATTCTCTGTTCTGAAAGATGGGAGAGGTGGGGATATTTTTCAATAAATTTATCGTGTAGTTTTTTTCTCCATGTCGTCATATTCTTCTCTAAATCTGTGACCTCAAAGTAGCATCTCATAGTCATTTCATTCATTTCGTTTGTCCATCTAATTCTTTCATTATTTTTAGGCATTATTGTTTGTGTATCTTCATTGTTCTGATTGTTACGTGGTGATTGTATCGTAGATTGTGTTATTTGGTTGGTTGTGTGCAGTTGTTCCGAAACATCTTCTCTAATTTCATCTAGAACTTGCTGTGAAAGTAACTTATTATTAATGATTGCCCTACGCTGATCTCCTATACGTTGCCTGGACACCTCCATAGTAGGAAAGGTATCGCTAAATTGTTGGTGTAATGGTCCTAAATACGCTCGCATATTTTTCTGTTCTAGTTCGGTTAGTGTAAGATATGTGCGCCAGATGAACTTGTTCATGTCAGTACTCCATCTTTTTCGCGCATTGAGCTTTTTTGCAGTGGGTGCAGCTTGAGGAGCGTTTGCTCTCTGCACAGCACGTACAGGCTCAGGAGTGGTTGTGGATGATCGGGATGAGGTTGTGTTTTCAAAAGTATGAGGTGATGAGCTGGGGGATTGGAATAGACTATGGGTGGACGAGATGGGCGATGATGGTTGTGAGATGATGTCGGCAAGTAACATTTCGGGGTCAAGCCCGGCGCGGGCCCGCCTGCCCAGTTCCGCGCCGCCGACGGCTTGTATGCTGGAACACCCAGCGTCGGCTCCAGGTGTGCCCCGGCGATAGCCCCCGGGAAGCGACCGTAAATTATACCTTTTACTTCTATTCTCCATCATTTTGGGTATGCCATTGCCTGGATTCCATCGATTTTCGGTCGATAGTTTCCTTTGTCTCTCGCTAAGTCATTTCATTACGAGAGTCCGCCCCCCACGTAGCTTAGATGGTCAAGCTTGGACGTTTGGCTGGACTTTAGGGGGCTTATTATTATTATTATATCATTAAATGTTATATTATCATGGTACTAATTTGTTGACACCCACGTTACGTCAATTATATTGGGTCCCATGTAGGTGGCGAGCCTATTGCCATTTATCGGGTGAAAGTCGGACATTGCTAAGTGGTATAAAAGGACGCTGCTGCTCATCCCTCATCACTGCTTTAACCCTTAGTCGCTTTGTACGACCCGCATTAGAGATTCGAGGTGGTGGCAATTTGTATTCTGCTCTGCCGTCACCACACGGCACGGTGTTAGTTCACCTCTGCCTACCTTCGGGTATATATAATATTAGGTGTGATTTTACTATTTCGTTCTGGGTACTAATGTGTAATGTTACTTATTATGCTAACCTACCTCAGCGTTTCAGGTGCGGAATAAAAAAAAGTTGGCTCGACGGTGTGAGGTGTTAGAGTGATTCATGGCTGCACTGACGTCACCTCGCCCCTAGCGAAGCTAGTAAATAATTACCGGACGATCTAGCTGTCGATGAAACGTGCTAGGGCAGCAGCTGCACGTTCTACGTCGCTTACGGAATAATGGCGCCTGAGTTCTGCATGGGCTTCCGATTTAAAAACAGAGTCACCTGATAATGTTTCTACTAAAGACATATCACACACAGTGCAATACTGTTAGAATACAAAATAATAAATAAAATAATAATAAATATTTTTACACTCACACCTATCATCTAGCCCAAAGTAAGTAGCCTAAGCACTTGTGTTATAGATACTAGATGACGGACATATTTTTAATATAATTATGTATATAAATGTTGAAAATATACTACATAAACATATACACAACCATGACTCGGAAACAAACATTTGTGGTCATCACAAAGTTGCCCCTACCAGTATTCGAACCCGGGACCTCTTGGTCAATACCCAGCAATCTGAGCATTCGACCAAGGCGGCCTTAAAAAAAAAGGTCAATCAAGATTTGGGGCACAAATTATGGAGAAGATTATTCTGGTGAACTGTAAACACGTGTCTACGAACCTACAAAGGCACCAGCCTTCCACGAATGACATTAATTCTCAAGCTACATGTATAAGTAGGAACTCTTTTCTTATAATGTTGTGTGTGGTTAAATTAATAAAATAAATAAATGTAGGCTACGTCATATCATATGCGATTCATAAACAACCTACCTATCACGTACCTAACGCATCCCAACATTGGTGACCATGGACATTGGACATAACAGCCTTAAATTATTACAATCAATCTATACACATAGATACTTCACGCCTACTTATCCCTGAAGGTGTAGACAGATGTGAACACCTTCGTTTCGTAATATGTATAATGTATGTTGTATTTAACAAGTAGATGGGCTTAATTAGCTATCTATTTCATTTAGTTTCTTCTTAACTAATCTGATCACTACATGGACTTTATGAGTTGTTTAGGGAATTTATTAAAATTGTATAGCTGCACTAACATACATAAGAAGTTGATGAAAAATTCAATCGCGGAGTTCCATCAAATTGGAAGCAACTTCAACGCTTCAAGGTACCCATAATCTATATCTCATCATGTTTCCCAACATCCCACAAAGATTCCGTCTTCATACTGCCTCGGTGGCAGATGGAAATATTAACAAAGTTTACATTTTATGAAAGGTTAAGTACTCCTGGCACAAAGTCGCGCTGTTCAAACTTAGACTTACATTCGTATTGCGTTGAAACTAATTTCGCTTGTCCCAAGATTAAACTCATAGCTCACGCTTAATTCCCGAGAATAGTTTTCGGGAACTTGAGCTTTATTTTGCTGGAAAGTTTCGGTGCTTGTATGTTACAGGTTTTTGTTGATGTTTTAGGAACAGATTCTTTCAGGGGAAAATACTGGCGTTGTTTCAGGTTTTTATGACGGAGTCCGGATAGAATTTTGGCTCTTCGTAGGTTACATTCAAGTACACGTAGCGAAACAAGTGAGCAAAGATCGTATGATAAACATTATTACACACACCTTTTTCCTGCCCTGTTCCCAGTTTATCTGGTATCAGCGCAGTATGTTTCCTTCTTAGTTAATATCGGTCAGTCGTCATCAAGCCATCCACTCCCTTTGATTCACATCATCCATCACACCGGAAATGTGCTAGTGATGAATGAATGTATAGAAAAGATACGGAAAGGACCATGTCAACAGACCGATGAGCGGAGAGAGTGATTGGGATTACAACATTCCAATTCCATTCCAATTCCAAAGGTTTTGGTTTAGGCTTTACGGCCGGCCGCCTGCCTGACACCAAACTCCTTTGAGTATATTTAACACACACCAGAAACATAGATTGGCAAAAAGTACAACTCCAAGTGAAACTATTGCACTGGCCAGTGAATTATTAAAAGATCCATTTCGAACTGGTACCAGTTCAAAGGACTGGAGGAGTCTCGAAGACAGACTAAATAGCGGAACGGATCGCCTCATTGGAAACTTATTTCATCCGAGTCTTTTCTCAATCGAATTATTAAAGAACTTTTCAGTCGGAGCGTGGATATTTATTCTTAAAGGGGTTACTGGGATTCCTTGGATTTATTCGATAACTAGGTACGTCTGAATTGGTCTGATAATGATGCCGTTGGGAATAATTTTTTTAAATTTAATTTTATCGTTACAGAGTTAGGCCAATTATGAAGTTTAAATCAAACCAATAGGGAGTAGATGGCTTGATGACGTCTGAGGTCTAGGGAACAGGGCATGACGAAAAAAAATGTGATAGAGTATATTTTATGTAAATGTTAGAGAAAACATAGTGTACCGAACCCAGTTAAACTGGGAACAGGGGGCCTAACGCCTAACTCGATTGCTAAAGCAAAAGCTATAGTTTATGACGTCATGCTGTAATTTCGCACCAAATGTACCTAAATTTCGATAACTATCAGCGATAGCTTTGAACGAATGATCACTGAATTATTTTGTTTGAATTTGGAAGAAAATCCGTACCGCCTAAACATTCAAGATGGTTGCTAGCTAAATTGACAGCCATAAGCAATGCATTGCTTTAAAGCTATCATCAGCAATCGAGTTAGGCGGTAGGCAGGAAGACGATGAGTTGCCAAGAAATGTTGACTAGATCGCTAGGTATCGGTCTAGAGGTCCCGGGTTCGAATCCTGGTAGGGGCAAATTTTGTGATGAACACAAATATTTGTTCCCGATTCATGGTTGTGTATATGTTTATGTAGTATATTTTCAACATTTATTAACATAATTATTATGATATTAAAATATTTTCCATCATTCATAACACAGGTGCTTAATTTACTTACTTTGGGTTAGATGATAGGTGTGAGTGTTAAAATTATTAAAAAAAGAAATAATATCGTTGCAATATTAAGTTACGTTAGCGCATAAACATTTGAAGCGTACGCGGTTTATTAAATGGAAATTACGGTAAACGAGGACTAATGTGTTTTGGGTGTGCGCGGCCCACATTTTAGCCACGGCTTCTGTGTATCACAATGGCGCAAATAGGTCACTGTAAACTGTATAGTAATATACATACATACATAAATCACGCCTATATCCCCGAAGGGGTAGGCAGAGGTACACTAGCACCCATGCTTCGCCAACTATGTCAGGTCCCATGTAATAGGTGGCGAGCCCATTGCCATTTATCGGGCACAAAAGTCGCAGTACATTCCTAGGTGGTATAAGAGGAACGCTGCTGTCCATTCCTCATCACTGATTTATCCTTAGTCGCCTTGTACGACACCCACGGGAGAGATTTGGGGTGGTGACAATTATATTCTACTCTGCCGTCACCACACGGCTGTTATAGTCAAAACTCTTTGCCGATCAAAAACACTTTTGGCCCATTTCAGGCAAAAGTAGGCTCTTTATTAAACTAGGCACCATACTAACCTTTATATCCTATACATATATTACAAACTATAGGTGAGGTTGACTCCTATGACAGCAAGCAACAAATATAAAACTGCTTTAAGTGCGTGAAGGATAGACAAAAAAGTGTATAAGTATGAAAGTTGTCATTTATGAATCACCTATATTTTACAAAGAAGAACCGACGGATAGAGCAATTATATTTATTATCTTAAGTTCCTCCGTAGTCAACAGTTCCGTATGATGCACAATGAAATAAAGCCTGAAATCAGTAAAAAGTAGTATTGACTGGCTCATTTGAAAATAACGAGTCTATATTATATTGGAGACTGTACTTAATGATGAACATTAAAAAAATATCGAATGTCATTTTGTACTTAACGTAATTGAATTTTAATTTTAAGGACTTGTACCGGACGATCTGCCGCACCCAGAGACGCCAATTAACTTTAATGAGTACTCTATGTCACAAAATTTCATTTAAATCTCGACCTGACAAGAATAGCGACTAGTTTTGAATTGTCATTTATTGACATTAAGTACTCATTATCGTTTTTTGACTCTGAGTGCGGCAGTTGAGTTTCAACTATTCGCTTCTCTTTTTTCGCTCCCCCATAAATCTTTTTTAGACCATCGAAATTCGCAACAATGCTAGCACAACAGAGCGCCATTGTAACGCAGACTAACAATTATTTAGGTTTATGTGCGAATCTCCCAACAGACTAATGAGTGGCTACATTTCGACGTGATTTCTGTTCATTAGGGAGTTTGTATGAAATGTGGAAATTGCACGCCAAATGAAAAGTGCCTTATTGTGAAGCGATAAATGTCATTTTAGTGTGACACGTGGCGCGAAACGCTTACCCGTATTGGGCGAGATTATCTTCGTGCGTTCGCGTTTAAATCATGGACCCCACTGTTGGGGTTCAAACCTTGTCTGCTACAGATAAGAACACTCGGGGGAAAATAATCGCATTAATCGCTAGCATCGATATAGCTATTCCATAGTTTTATGCATTATTCGTAATGTTACACAAAAAGGTAATACAGATTAAGTACAGATTCATGATTGGTTTGTATGCTGTTGAGGTGGGAGCGACGAGCGAAAAATAAATTAGGTACATTTGTAAATTTGCATGTTTCTACCAGTTAATCTCTATACCGAAACTCCTTGGCTTGTCTAGAACTTTCGTAAGTTCCGGAATGTGGTCTAAGGCGGCTTTCACAAAATCTTACCAAATATGACTGGGTAGCGAAGCAGTCGTTAATACCCACGAATCCGCACTGGGCCAGCGTGGTGGGTTATGATTCATTCTCCCTATCATCATTACCAGCCCTTTAATGTCCTCACTGCTGGGGCTCGGGCCTTCCCTATGGATGGAGGAATATAGGGAGATTGGGCCATAACCCACCACGCTGGCCCAGTGCGGGTTGGTGGGTATTAACGACTGCAGATGCAGCCGGACCACCGACTTAACGTGCCTTCCGAAGCACGGAGGAACTCGAGATAATAAATTTTTACGCAATCGCAGGCCAAGCGCGCTGTGCCACTGCGCTAGCGAGCTCCTCATTCTCCATATATTCTTCCATTTATAGTGTCGGCCTGTGCTCCAGCAGTGTGGACATCAAAGGCCGGTGTTGATTATGATGATGAAAACATTTGACGAAAGGTGTTGATCCACCTACAACGAGATTTTGTGTATGTATTATGGTCACCGTATCATCGTTCAGTGACGTCACCGTATGAAATACTATTTCAACATTTTCGCACAGTATCGTCCATTACGGTCCGAGGGTATTAGTACAATAGACACAAAAAGAATCTTATGGACGACATATCAGATCTCATAATACTAACGAACTCTGCAGATACATTAAAGCATTAGGTACGATGGAATTAACTAACAACTTGAAATGTGAGCAAAATTGGAAAATAGAGCAACTTGTATAAGAGCTTATTTTGAGCATCCGAATTTTGTTTTGTGACCCGCCATCGTGAAAACGTTGAAGTGCCGCTTAGTCCATCGATAGGTGGGTTAGAGCAGTTGCTATCGATATTTAAATCTAGTCTTCTTTTTCTCCTTGCCCTGTTCCCAGTCTATTTGGGGTCGGCGCATTATGTTTTCTCTTTCTCCATTCATATCGGTCAGACGTCATCAAGCCATCCACTCCCTTTTGATTCATATCATCCATTACACCGGAAAGTGATGAATGAATGTATAGAAAAGAAATGGAAAGGACCATGTCGAGAGATCGATGGACGGACAGAGAGATTGGGATGTCAAAATCCCAATCCATACTGCTCAAGGTTTTGACTTAGGTTTTACAGCCGGCCGCCTGCCTGACAGTAACCCTCTTTGTGTATAGAGATACATACATACACACACATAAATCACGCCTATATCCCCGAGGTGGTAGTCAGACATGAATTAGCACTCACGTTTCGCCAATTATGGTAGGTCCTGTGTAATAAGAATCAGGGGCGAGCCTATTGCCATTTATCGGGCACAAAATTCGCAGTACATTCCTAGGTGGAATAAGAGGCCCATTCCTCATCACTTTTATATCCTCAGTCGCTTTGTACGGCACCCACGGGAGAGATTTGGGGTGGTGACAATTGTATTCTACTCTGCTGTCACCACAGGGATAATATAGGTATACTAGAGATGCAATCAAATAAGCAGTAGATAATTTCGCCGTGTCCATTACACAGCGTGGCTTGAGCATCGTAAATCAGGGCCGTTGAAAGTGGGCCCAATATTGCGACCACCCGCTCGGCCCTCACTCGGCTAAAGGGCAGTTACACACCTCCGACATTGCAGCAACATTATGTGACATGATGCCTGCCATTTGAACGTTTTGAACTGTCAAAAACCTATGGAGTTTTGACAGTTCCACGCGTTAAATGGCTATATCATATCGTGTTTCAGTGGTCATGCTAGCAGGGTTGGTCTGGGAGCGTAAAATTAACATAGAATGTGCAAGCCCCGACTTACCCCAGGTGCGTCGTAAAAGTCGACTAAGGGCCTGTTTCACAATCGATAAATAAGTTCTAAGTAGCTTACTTCGCAGATCATTTGACAGTTGTAATATGAAATATATGTCACTTGAACTGCAAAGTAAGCTACTTCGAACTTACTTGCCGATTGTGAAACAGGCCCTAAGAGACATTAACCGGTGTACACCAATAAGCATCTTGGAGCACCCGTATAGTAGAAAGAACACCAACAACAGCGTAACCAAAGACGGGTGGTGTCAGGCTGGCGGCCGGCTGTAAAACCTTGAGCAGTAAGTAGGAATGGATTGTAATAATGTCATCCCAATTTCTGTACATTCATTCATCACCTTTTCGGTGTGATGGTTGATATGAGTAAAAAGGGAGTGGATGGCTTAATGACGCTTTGTACGACACCCACATTAATGACGTCTGACCCATACTGAATGGAAGAGGTAACATATTGCGCTGACCCCAGATAAATCTGGGAACAGGCAGGGCAGAAGAAGAAGAATAGTTATTTGTTGTACGTGAGTGCAAAGTTGTTTTTTAACCGCGTGCTCAATTTTGATGACCGAGCTAGCGAAGGATTCTAAAATTTAAAAATTAGAATCCTGAGCGATAGCGAGGGAATCAAAAGAGCACAAGGTGAAAAATCTTTGCACTCGAGTGCAACACGTAACTTTTCATCCCCCCCAACGAGGAAATTGCAAAATACAAAAAAAAAATACAATCACAGCAGTTTCTGTTTTCACCCAGAAACTTCCACAACACCCACCCAGAAACACCCACAACATTCACACCCATCCACTCAGACACACCTAAAAAACACCCATTCACCCAGAAACACCCACAAAACACCCATTCACCCAGAAAAACCCACAAAACACCCATTCACCCAGAAACACCCACAAAACACCCATTTACCCAGAAACACCCAAAAAACACCCATTCACCCAGAAACACACACAAAACACTCATTCACCCAGAAACACCCACAAAACACCCATTCACCCAGAAATACCCACAAAACACCCATTCACCCAGAAACACCCACAAAACACCCATTCACCCAGAAACACACACAAAACACCGATTAACCCAGAAACACCACAAAACACCCAATCACACCCAAAAAACACTCAATCACCCAGAAACACCCACAAAACACCTAATCACACCCAAAAAAAACCCAATCACCCAGAAACACCCAAAATACTCACCCATCTATTCAGACACACCCACAAAAACCCATTTATTCAGACACACCTACAAAAACCCATTCACCCAGACACACCAACAAAACACCCATTCACCTAGACACACCCTCAAAACACCCATTCACCCAGACACACCTCCAACAGCCACCCATCCACCCAGCCACACCCGCAACATTCATCCAGACACACCTGTAAGTCCCTAATAAAAATTACCGTCCCTAATGGAGTTCCGAGACGGTCAATCAGCTTGAGTCAAGCACGTTGATTTTCTGTATGTTTTTGTTCCGTTGCTAGCGTAAACAAATCAAACAGACCTAAAAAGCTTTTAAATGTTTGACTCAAGCATCCAGCAAGCGTTGTAGACGATCAAAATGTTTAAAGCAAGATTGACGCCAAGCTGATTGACCGTCACGGAACTCCTAGGTTTTAACAAATTTGTGACGTGAAAAGAAAATGGCGCACGCAAAGCAAATTACAAAAAAGTACACCAAGAAGGTTCCGAGTCTGAGTTTTTAACAAATTAAAATAGGTTGCATGACAATTTCGGCACCATGGAGGTAGAAATAAATATGTATAATGATGTTTTGAATTCACAAACTCATTGCACACGATGTTCTAAATTCAAATTTACTTTAACCTCTAGAGGATAAAAACGGCTTTTGCACTCAGATATCGAAGAGCAAAAACGCTTTTTCCGAGATGGTGGGATGAAAAAACCTTTAACCGCTTAAAGTATTACAGATTCACTTCGCCAGGTGCGTAATCAACCTTAACCGTACCCGATAACCAGGCCACAGTCGGGGCGGGAGCTAGTTAAGTCACATTCTAGCTGATTCAAATACGCCACTGAACGTTATATTCAGAGAAGAAATATACACAAGGAGCTGACCCGCCAGACGTTGTAGCGTCTTAGTTATGAATATTCAATTCGAACAATCACAATGCCAGAAAGAAACGATAATATTAATTTATGCACAATTACTGACACAAAAAAAAAATAAAGACAAGAGACTTCTGCAAAGTGTTAGAAAACTAAAAAAAAGATAAATATAGTGAAGTCGTTCTGAAGTTATGGCATGAAAAAGGGAAACAGGGATTTTTATACGACCTATTCTTAGACCTACCAAATAAACACAAAATAAATTGTTAAAACTCGGTTAAGCCGTTCCGGAGGAGTTTGATAACAAACACTGTGACTCGAGATTTTTATGTATTAGACTGAAATAAATAGTACTGCCTAAATTGAAAAATAAATAAGTTTCCTTCTTGGAATGCAATTATATACTCGTCTTATTCTTCTTCGTCTTCCATGGTCTTCTATGCTGGCCTGGGAGCGAACAAATAACGTAGAATAGGCCAGCCCCGACTCATCCCATGGGTGTCGTAAAGTCGACTAAGGGAGATTGCAGAACGGACCTTGGGGCACCCGAATGGTGGAGCGCAAACCACCAACAACAGCATACCCAAAGAGGGTTAGTGTCAGGCAGGCGGCCGGCTGTAAAACCTAAGCCAAAACTTTGAGCAGTATGGATTGTAATGTTGTCATTCCAATCACTCTCTCCGTTCATCGGTTTCTCGACATGGCCCGTTCCGTCTGTTTTCTATACATTCATTCATCACTAGCACCTTTACGGTGTGATGGATGATATGAATCAAAAGACAACATAAAAAAATTATCCACTCTGGATTCACTCTGCACTCGTGGATGTTCCGTTAATCTCTCAAATGTAACTAACCATCAAATGTAGAGGTAATGTATGTAATGGGGATTTGAAAAACGAAGTGACTCAATTAAGCTGATGATTCTGAGGATTCTCGTTAGCACTTTTTGAGTGGGCTGTCGCTGTCTCTATTCATTACAAGGTTTTAATTGCTACCCTGGTGGCGTTGAGTGGTTTTTATCTCCTGCTTCTTTATAAGTAGTTTGAAAACTCAAATATTGATAGATGGATAAATAATAAATAAATATTTCTTACACTCACACCTACTCACACCTATCATCTAGCCCAAAGTAAGTAGCATAAGCACTGGTGTTATGGTTACTAGATGACCGACAAATTTTAAAAACACAATAATCTATACTTAATTTACAAAGCTGAAGAGTTTTTTTTGTTTGATTACTCTTGTTAAACGGGTCAATCTCAGGAACTGCTGATTCAAAATGAAAAATTCTTTTTATGTTGGAGAATACATTTATTGAGGAAGGTTATAGGCAATATAACGTTACGCTACGACCATTAAGAGCTGAGAATCAAAAACAAAAACGTGAAAAAATATCAATTTTCGTTTCATTCCATTTCGCTTTCGTGCGCTGCGTAAACGGTTAGTGCGGGGTTGCGAACCCCAGATAAACTGGAAACAGGGTAGGAAGAACAGGAAGTGATGACCCAAATGAACTGAATCTGCTACCGTAATTCACCACAACGATATAGAAGAGTTTTACAGCATTCAATAATCTGCAAAGAGAGATTTTTTTAAATGAAGCAAAGCGGACCCGTGTCTCTACCCCGTTTTTGACAATTTTATTCTATTCAAAGGCAAATACGCCCGCGGTACAATTTATGGGGTGTTCGTACCGTACGATTTAAGTAGTACGCTAGATCGAACGTCACATCGTACGTTTGTTTAGAGGAACATTTCAGTTGAACATTCAGTTGAATTTGTTTTTTAATAAAAGATTTTTTATATTATTTTTGAAAGACTTAATAGAATTGGTAAATTGGCTTTACGGACAAAAGTGAGTATATTAATTATTATGCGTTTAAATTATAGGTAAACCCATTTAAAATATTAATGAATGATTGTCAATGGAACTATGGAACGCAAAAAAAGGATACAATGTTTTTATTTTTAGTTTGGTATTATTGTTAGCAACATGGCTCGCGACGCGTCACCTGAGGCGCGATGTGCCTACGTGTCCAGGCAGAGTCCTCGCTCCTCGCTATCAGTGACACGTGTGCCTAATATCCCTGAATTGATTAAATATTTTATTGTGTCGGGACAATTTTATTGATAACAGTATAGGAAGGGATAGGTTTAGTTGAGTATGCATATACATATACATACATAAATCACACCTATACATATGCAAAATCAATTAATTGTGAAAACAATTTACTAACCCAGATGCCGAGTTCATTTCATCAGTCAGTATTATCGGTAATTTTTGTTTTAAATGTGGATTGGGCATCGGATCGTATGAAAGCCGTCTAAAATCTTACCTTCTTGTAGGCGTGTCGCCTTTTTGTTTAGTGACGGGTTCCGCACAAAAACGTCATTATCACGGCCACGGTCCCGGGTTCGGTGCTCGTATTCATCCACCTTCTGATTTATACTTGCACGCCCTCCGGTGAAATACGGCAGGCTTTTGTATATAGGCTGTTTTTTGTTTTGTTTTCGACTACTACGATTTGTTGAAAGGGACCTTAAATACATACGGACGGTAATAAAAGTAATTATTATAAATAATAATAAAATAATATTATAAAGAATAAACCATTTTCAATTTTCATTACTTCGCTGTGTTTACCCTTAGTCGCTTAGTACGACACCCACGGGAGAGATGGGGGTAGTGACAATTGTATTCTACTCTGCCTGTCACCACACGGTATTCACCTGTTGATTCATAGAAACTAAATCATTAGATAGATACATAAACCCCGCCTATATCCCCTAAGGGGTAGGCAGAGGTGAATTATAAAAAAATAACAACGAAATTATTCACTAAGTTACAAAAAAACTTGATAACTCCTTTGTCTCTTTTCGATAAAAGTACTTATTTATGCTGTGACGAAAATTGGCAGTTTAGTGATTAACGCTAAAGTGTTTTAATACTGATTTTATGTTTTTTAATAAGCGCTAGAAAAATTATCATTCTTTTAAATAGATATTTCAATATAAGCGCGTGGTTGTCCTAATGAAATTTTAAATGTAAATATATTTCGAAGATCTACAAAAAAGAACATTTTTCGTTTAGCATTTAAATAAAACTTCGTTTAGCGAATACACATTTTTAGTTTGGAACTTGTGTTAAAGTTGATGTGAACAAATTTGAATAATGAGTTTGGATGCTGCAGAGATTCAAATTATGTTTAAAAGCGTGAACAGTCGCAGTTAAAATATTCTATTTAAAATTAAAGTCACTATTCCAGAAATTAAAAATGAAAGGCTATTATTATTATTACGTACCAGCAAACTATATTTATCCCCGAAGGTTAGGCAGAGGTGTGTTAAGTAACACCCATAATTCGCCAACCATGTTAGGTCCCATATAATAGGGGGCGAGCCTGTTGCCATTTATCGGGCAGGCTAGGTGGTGTAGGAGGACCGTTGCTTCCCATTGCTCATCCTTGCCTTGTGCCAAATCACTCTCGGGAGGGATTTGGGGTGGTGACAATTGTATTCTGCTCTTCCGTTTGAACCAGGTTCGGAAATAAATAGGCGTGTAGCTAAAATCTGGAAGAATATAGTATCTGCGTAGTATAGTATCTGGGGACATAGCCAAGTGGCCCATCTATCGAACGCATAGAATACAATAGTTATTTGTTGTACGTGAGTGCAAAGTTGTTTTTTAACCGCGTGCTCAATTTTGATGACCGAGCTAGCGAAGGATTCAAAAATTAGAATCCTGAGCGATAGCGAGGGAATCAAAAGAGCACAAGGTGAAAAATCTTTGCACTCGAGTGCAACACGTAACTTTTCATCCCCCCCAACGAGGAAATGTTTTCACCCAGAAACTTCCACAACACCCTCCCATTAACCCAAACACACTCTCAACACCCACCCAGAAACACCCACAACATTCACACCCATCCACCACACCCAAAAACACCCATTCACCCAGAAACACCCACAAAACACCCATTCACCCAGAAAAACCCACAAAACACCCATTCACCCAGAAACACCCACAAAACACCCATTTACCCAGAAACACCCATTCACCCAGAAACACACACAAAACACTCATTCACCCAGAAACACCCACAAAACACCCATTCACCCAGAAACACCCACAAAACCCCCATTCACCCAGAAACACCTGTAGGCTACTCTCCTACATTTATTTAGTTTATTTATAATAATTACATATATTATTAAACTATTTATCATTGTATCTATATATTACACATAAAATAAATAATCACCTATACAACCTATTTATGTAACTGACGTGCACCCCGCGCCGCATCGCGTTGCCTAGCAACGAATCAACAAGCTCTCGAAATTACACCACGACGCGAAGTGCACGTTGCATTCTCTTAAATATTAATTGTAAATTCTTTTTTAATGTAAATTGTGTATTTGTGTGTGTATATGTTATTCCTCTACTGAAGAACCAAAAATATAAGCTTTGGACTGTTATACTGTGAGTTGGATTATTCATTTACTTTTCACACACCAAAATACCAAACACCCACAAAACACCGATTAACCGAGAAACACCCACAAAACACCCATTCACCCAGAAACACCTACAAAACACCCAATCACACCCAAAAACACTCAATTACCCAGAAACACCCACAAAACACCTAATCACACCCAAAATAAAACCCAATCACCCAGAAACACCCACAATACTCACCCATCCATTCAGACACACCCACAAAATCCCATTCACTCAGACACACACACACAAAACACCCATTCACCTAGACACACCCTCAAAACACCCATTCACCTAGACACACCCTCAAAACACCCATTCACCCAGACACACCTCCAACAGCCACCCATCCACCCAGTCACACCCGCAACATTCATCCAGACACACCTGTAAGTCCCTAATAAAAATTACCGTCCCTAATGGAGTTCCGAGACGGTCAATCAGCTTGAGCACGTTGATTTTCTGTATGTTTTTGTTCCGTTGGTAGCGTAAACAAATCAAACAGACCTAAAAAGCTTTTAAATGCTTGACCCAAGCATCCAGCAAGCGTTGTAGACGATCAAAATGTTTAAAGCAAGAATGACCGCAAGCTGATTGACCGTCACGGAACTCCTAGGTTTTAACAAATTTATGACGTGAAAAGAAAATGGCACGCGCAAAGCAAATTACAAAAAAAGTACATCAAGAAGGTTCCGAGTCTGAGTTTTTCAAAAATTAAAATAGGTTGCATGACAATTTCGGCACCATGGAGGTAGAAATAAATATGTATAATGATGTTTTGAATTCACAAACTCATTGCACACGATGTTCTAAATTCAAATTTACTTTAACCTCTAGAGGATAAAAACGGCTTTTGCACTCAGATATCGAAGAGCAAAAACGCTTTTTCCGAGATGGTGGGATGAAAAATGTATTAAACTGTCGTAGGTATTTACAAAGAAATGAATACGTCAGTTTCTTACTTTTGTTTTCTATGCGTTCAATAGATTATCCACTTGTTTATAGGAGCTTAACGCTATCAATTTCTTCTACCAAACAATTGGTACGGGCAGCAAAACAGATTCGCGGCAAAAAATAATGGTTGACCCGGAGCCGATCGAGTTATTGTTTTGCATCGGCTAATAAAAGGCGCATTGTGGTCGCCTCAATGGCTGCGCTAAGTGGTGCGCCGGAACTTTCTTCGGCATTGTATGAAAAATTCATCGTCACAACCACTTTCATTGGAAAAGTTCTGGGTCGCCTTTTTTGTTCTCCGTCGCGCCGGCGTGGAAACTTTTGGAAAGTCCACAATTTTTAGTTAAAAAAAATTTTTTATTTGCCTAACGAGTGTCGTCAGAAATTGCAATGGGGTTGCTGATTAGGATATTCATGAATGAATATTCCATTTATTCAGCCGGCTTCGTCGAACGGACAGACTATCGGCCAAGAGTTCCGGGTTCGAATAATAATAATAAATGTCAAGTCTTTGCTATGCTTTATCTATACTTGCAGAAACTTCTTCCAGTGAGGTAGCCAGAGCTGCCTATTTTGGACAAGTTTACCCGTTATTAACGTATGGTATAATTTTTTGGGGAAGCTAAGTTAATTCCACTTTCATTTTACAAAAGCGGTGTTTGCGCATTATATATGGTATGTACGCTGATGATACTCTAAGAAATACTTTTAAAGAAAAGGGATATCTTACGCTGACAAAGATTTTTATTTTAGATGCATCAGTATTTGTTAAGCATCACCCAGAGTTATTTGACAAGAAAATATCTCGACACACGGTCAGAAATAAATATAAGCACAATATATGTATACCTAGAATTAATAATTTTTTGTATTATAAAAGTACTTTTTACACCAGTATGAATGAATACTTTTTTACAAATAATATTTAATTAAAAATTCAAAACATATCTAGATTGCATGCCCGAAATGGGCAAACTGTTGTGACTTACTTAAGCATTAATACCAGCAATTTGTACACAGTTATAGCAATAAATATCTATTATATTCTATTCTAATACTGGTAGGGGCAAATCTTTGTGATATGTGTGATAAGATAATCTTTGTGATCATTTGTTCTCGAGTCATGGTTTTTTTATATAGTAGGTATATGCTATAAATCATCATCATCAGCCATTTAACGTCCCACTGCTGGGGCACAGGTCCTCCCTCTGGATGGAAGAATGTATATAGAATGGGCCATAGATACCCATCACGCTAGCCCAGTGCGGATTGGTGGGTATTAACGACTGCAGATGCACCTGAAACCAATGGGTAAATGTGCCTTACGAATCACGGAGGAACTCAAGATAGTTTTAGGTCACCCATCCAATGACTGGCGTTAGTAAACATTGCTTAGTATATTATGTATTTTAAAATATGTCCGACATCTAGTAGGTATCAATAACACAAGTGCATAGGCTACTTTCTTTAAACTAAGTAGATGACAGATGTGAGTGTAAGAAAAAAAAACAAATTTCGTCAATCACGCATTATTTTCTAGATTTTTTTGTCAAAATATGAAATGAAATGTTGTCAGAGAATTTTCCTGCTATCGACTAGAACCCAGTGCCGCATCTTGCCGCATTAAAATCGCATTACGATGCCATCCCTTATGTATTTAACTGCATTATTGGACAGGTTACACGACGTGTACCCTCAATCAAATCTAGCATTTGCCCAATTGTGATAAGGTTCAGAATGACTTGGATACCGTGTACAGCCCGAGTTGGTGTCGATGTCGATTATACTTCAATTCTTTACAAATGAAGTCCAAGGCACCTCTAATGGCGTCGCAGTTCGAACGCAGTATTAATGTTGATTTGTATTCGCCGAGGCTATTTAATTTCGTTGTAGAACTTTCTAGAACTCGCTAATTAAGACTGCAGCGAACTTTAAATGTTGCGTTCGGGTCAGGGTTGGCAAACATTTTTATTACAAATTCCATCTTCGGGTTTAAACAACTGTTATTAATTTCTGAAGATAAATAATAATAATAATTCATTTATTTCAATCAACTAAGGGGTTCGAAAACTTTTTATCAATATTTATATAGTCGAGTTACGTTAAACCGATGACGGCAGAGAAGAATACAATTGTCACTACCCTCCCTCTCTCGTGGGTGTCTTACTTATAAGGCGACTAACTTCCGCACTCAGAGACGTCAATTAACGATAATGAGTACTAAATGTCAAATTTTTTTAAAGTAACATAACAAATATTAAAGTTATTTGACGTCTCTGAGTGCGGCAGTAAGACTTAATAATGTTATAATATAACGTGGTGCAGCATTCCTGGTGCACAATCTAGAAAAGTATTGCGATTAAAGTTACCAGTGAATGGAAATAGGCTCGTCCCCATATTACATGGGACTTGAAATAAGCTCACGAAACGCGGGTGATACAACTACTCTTTAGTTAGGGGAGAGTGATTTGTGTATGTAATATATGTATGAGTTCAGTTTTAGCCCACTTTTATGAAAACCATAATAACATATATATAAAAACCGTAAAATGCTTTTTATTTCATAGATATACAAGGCGCTATGTCCACCGTCGAAGAAATAAAAATCATAATGCAAGTTGAATATAAGAAAGCGCTCCAACTTTAAAATAGACTCAAAGTGTGGTTTAAATACGATTGTCAGAGAGAGAGCCCCAAGCGACAATTTAAATCCAATCATTCGGATCCACAGCTTTGAGGCGGAGAAAGGTTCGTCCAATATTGTATTACCTTTTTTATGCTAGACAGGGAAGCTCTTGGCCTCCATCTCACCTGATGGTAAGTGACGATAAGGGCCGAAGATAGTATCGAAATATATGATATGATAAAGCTATTTATCACATTGAACTGCCGAAAATCTGATGATTTTTGTAAGATTTACGCGACAAATGACTATATCATATCGTGTTTCGGTGGTCATGCTAGCTGGGCTGGAACCCTCAACCACAGAGAGCTGGCTATCTTATCACAATTGTCGGAACACAATAATGCTCTTAACATTATTACTATGGCGACATATTTTGATAAGACGGTGGTAGCTAGCCAGGCGGACTTGAAAGAAGTCGTATCACCAACCGAACCGAGTACAAATTTGTACTCCTCTGCGGACCGAACCCGGGACATCGGCATCTTAATTCCGAACCACTGGACCACAGATTGTAGTCGACAACCCTAGCCAGGCTCCAGGGTTTTCGAGGAATGCACCGTGCCCGTAAGAAATGCTTAAAATATGATAATTGCGTACGGAAATGCATAGCAAAGGCACCGAAGACAATGCTTGGATGATGAAGCTTCCTTCTGCTGTCAAGTTGAGCTTAATATACAGTTACTTTAGAGATAAACCGTTTTTATTTTTATTTGAACATTCTTCTTCTTCGCCTTGCCCCTTTCCTACTATAAGTACGGTCGGCACAACATAGTCATAAATGTTAGAAAAAATATTACAAAGAAAATTTTGGTGAATATAAGTTCGAAAAATTATACTCTTGATGCAGGATCGATCGAACCCGCGTCCACTGCGATCCGGGTAGATGCCTTCACCACTCGGCTAACCAAGACTTTTTTTTCTTTGTAAACCCTTTTGTTTTGATAAAGAGGAGCTCAATAACGCGCTCGACCTACGGTTGAGAAAACTAAGCTGTTGCCGATGCTAAGCTAGCAACCTCTTTTATAGATATTTATACTTTTTGATGATTATTGTTTTTTATACTTTTTAAATATTTTGTTTTTTGACATTTATATTACACTTAAATTTTACACGAAGACGAGAGAGTTTTATTTCCATATTATTTTCAAGTTTTTTTACTTTCCCTTACTATATCTTCACCAGTCTTCCTTCCATTATCGCTCATCTTCAACATAAGCAATGGTTGCTAAGGCCGGTGACCAAAAATTTACTATCTCGAGTTCCTCGTGTTTCGGAAGGCACGTTTAACCATTGGTCCCGGCAGTCGTTAATACCCCCTAATCCGCCTAGGTCTGCGTGGTGAGTTATGGCCCATTCTCCTTACCATACATAGGGAAGGCCAGTAGGAATGGGGACATTAAAAGGCAGGTGGTGAACAAACCTTTTTGTCAGAAATAGTCACAGGCGAACTGGGGAACAGCGATCTCTTCACTCCGTCTGTGAGGTAGATTCATCTTCATCTACCCACAAGATGTTTCTTTTGTGTGACGACGTGTGTGACGGCAGTAACCCGGTCGAAACGTCAGGCATTAAAAAAGGTAAATACCTACCTAATCGTGTTAATTCCCGTTCTTACCTATATTGATCATGCAACGCGAAAGTTTAAAAGTGATAGTTTCACAACACTCTCACTCACCCTATAACATACACTCACGCAATTGCATTTTACGCATCGAGCGGATAATCATTGAATTGTTTTTGTTAAATTAAAATGTAATGCTAAAAATAGAAAATGTTTCCTAACCAATCACAAACGGAGGTGAGAGGCGGTGTTTGCTGAAATACAGGTTTACCTACCTAGTTCGGCAACAGATGCTAAATTTTAAATGGTGTGATTACAACATTACTAATCATGCCTTTAGTAAGTACCATAATATGAATCTTTTTGAGTGAAAATAATTATTAATATAGAGAAAAGTTATCATGAAAACTGTAGTAAAAGATCAGAGTGAACATAATCTGAAACAATACACGCTATCTATCCCATGCCAATTTTTGAAACACGGAAAGCGAAGTGTTCAGTTATGAATAATGTATTCTGCAAACGAGGAAATCAAAGGTTCGATCCGAATATTATAATTTATCATTTCTCCGTAAATACAATGGAGGTCGCGAATCAGTCCTCCCTAGCACCGGGCAAACACTTTTAAAATTCTCACCGGCAACGAATCTTTTGTTTTTCGTCAATTTAAAAAAAGGGATCGCTATCGAAAATCCCCTGCGTTTTTGTCTGCATTTCGAAATAACGAATTTAACGAGGCGCTGTGATATCATTAACAGCCGTACTCAGACATGATTTTAAATTTAAGGGTTCATTAACGTGCTTTTCGTTAATTCAAAACTAGTCGCTATTCTTGTTAGGTCAATGGTCTATATTTGTTACTAGTGGTCACTCGCGGCTTCGCTAGCGTTAATGCCGGATATTATAAAGCATTGGATAGTCCATTGAGCGAGGAAGGCTATATTATACATACATAAATCACGCCTATATCCCCGAAGGCTATACCCACGTTTCGCCGATTATGTTAGATCCCATGTAATAGGTGGCGAGCCTATTGCCATTTATCGGGCACAAAAGTCGCAGTACTATTGCTAGGTGGTATAAGAGGTACAGCAGCGTTCCTCTTATTCGCCGTTTTCGCCCATTCCTCATCACTGATTTATCCTTAGTCGCCTTGTACGACACCCACGGGAGAGATTTGGGCTATATTATAGCCTTCCTCGATTAATGGACTATCCAATAAAAATATATTTTTTCAATTTGAGTCAGTAGTTCCTGAGATTATCGCGTTCAACCAACCAAACAAACTCTTAGCTTTATAATATTAGTATAGATGTATCGAGTAAAGCATTTAGTTACTCTATGTATCTATGTTGCCCTCTACAAAAGATTAGTCTGTGGTTGTAGGTGAGAAACCAATATTTAAGTCGATTATTCAGAGTCAGTCCAGTCACATAGTCTTAAAACAAAATTGTAACTTTTCATGTATCCATTTAATTCGTTAAATAAATAATACAAATCAGCCGTGTGACAAACATCAAAATTTCTTTATGAACATTTTTTTGTATTAAGTATCTACTCATTAATGTTAATTGACTTCTCTGCGCTCGGCAGTAAGTAAGCGATTCGTGTTTCTCTCCTTACTTTAACTGACTGATAATGATATAATAACTAACTACAAATCCACCTGCCGTCAGCCACTCTACGAAAACTACCGAATTCACAAACAGGAAATCGTTGAGCGTCGTCATTTGATTCGACGGGATTTGTATCCCGATCCGGCACCCGTAGCACGGGAGAAATCTCACGTGGAGAAAAATCTCCTCGGGGAAGAGGAAACATTTTCCTCTCGCTCTCACTCCCACTAAATCACTGTCAAGTGGTGGAGAGAGAGTGATTTTGTCCACGTACCGCGCTAGGCCCGCAGGGAGGGGAGAGCAAATCCCACATTCGCGATAATGGCCGCGGATTTGGCTTCGTACCTACGTCTGTCGAGCTAAGCTCCTATTGGTTGTTTTACTTAATTCCGGATATGGTAGATCGGCTAGTCATTGAAGTGTGTCTGCAA
Organism: Cataclysta lemnata; assembly: GCA_963931975.1. Lineage (NCBI taxonomy): Eukaryota > Metazoa > Arthropoda > Insecta > Lepidoptera > Crambidae > Cataclysta > Cataclysta lemnata. The sequence continues at coordinate 25,705,033 of OZ008339.1, read as the reverse complement.
AGCGTATCAGAGCTATTACCTTGTATGGTTGTACATAATGCATTTGACGACCGGCTTGGTCGAATATTGGCCAAGAGGTGCCGGGTTCGAGTCCTGGTGGGGGCAAATTTTGTGATGAACGCAAATATTTGTTACCGAGTCATGGTTGTGTATGTGTTTATGTAGTATATGTTACCGGAAATGTATGATATCTTGGAATTGTATACAACTTCTAGGAAATGCATGCTTCTAGGAATTACAATTCCGAAGCTGTTTAGAAAAAGTAATATTGTTTTAAAAATGATTGAATTTATATATATCCTGTGAAATGTATACATTTCGTAGGAATTGTATATAATTCCAATATCGTATTAGGAAATGTATAAAAATAATGCTTCCTATAATAAAACACGTTTATTTTATTTGTTATATTTTTATAATCTACACAAATTTTTATAGCACAGTAATGTAATACAGTAGTTGGTGAGGTTAGGTTAGAACAAGAACCAACGAAAAGTATGTTGTGCTTTTATAGAAAAGTTACAATTAAATATTTCCCTCGCCCCGCTATCCCCGCGTACCCATTGATATCATAAATGTTTTACATTTCCGATTGCTGTATTGGAAATGCATAGATTTCCTAGGAAATGTGTCTTATATAATTTATTTCATACATTTCCGTGCGATTTTTGGAACTACATACATTTCTGCTAACATATATTCAACATTTATATACAAAATTATTAAAAATATGTCCATCATCTAATATCCATAACACAAGTGCTTAGGCTACTTACTTTGGGCTAGATGATAGGTGTGGTATAAAAATATAAACTATTTATTTATTTTATAAATGGCAATAGGCTCGCCCTGAAATAACCCGGCGAAACATGGGCGTTAAATCACCTCCGTCTTTCCCTTAGAGGAGAAAGGCGTGATTTATTCGTGTAAAATTATTCAAACTTCAAGAGACGAATTTTTTTCAAAGAAAAATTTTAACAAGAAATTCTGTTTCGTTCCACGGTTTTTTACGAATATTTCCAGATTAGATTACAATATTATATAAATGCGTAAATTATTCCAGTAACCAGACGCTCGTTTTCAATTCGAAGCGCGAATGAGATCGAAAAGCTTAAAAGAAAGAAAGAGAGAAAAAGCTCCTTTTGCACTCGTCACTCGATTGATACCGACGCCCAAATATTTTGAGGGATTAATTTGTCAGAGAGACCGCGCTCCGAATTAGGGCCAAATTTAAATAAATGCTTTGTTGTTGTTTTAATTTGCGGCCCGTTTAATTGAAGCCCTCTTCACACTTGCAAATCTTATATTGCTTTTCTGTGATATCTCGAGAAATTGTTTCTGAATTTGTGAGTGAATAAGTAATTCAATATAAATAGCGAGCGGAAACTTTTCTAACTTTGCGCCTCGATGATTAAAATAAGCCTATTTCTATTCTTATTCTTACTGCTTTCAATTAAAACAAGCAGTCATATCAGCATGACTGATCAGCATACCCACTAAGGGTGAAAAAGCACCCTTAGTGGGTAGTCCCGGTGCCTTTTACACTTCGAAGAGTCTCACATACCTCCGCGATCTACGCCCTGGGATAGGGCATACTAATAATGATAAAGCAGGTAATAATTATGAGAAGTGTCTTTCTAAGATACGGCTGCATATCCATAAAGGTAGAGCATTTTCGTATGTAAAAACAACGTAGTAGTAGTGTGTATTCATCCACCTCTGCCCACTATTATGATCATTTTACATCTCAATGGAGGGATCATAAAACTAACTTAATTATACGACTCAACTCTACTAGCAACTCGTAAAATAACACTAGCACCTCGTTAAGTCTTTAAAAATTATGACTTTATGGTTTAGGTCGTTCGGAAAGTTTCACCGAAAAACAAATGAAGAGAGTGTGCTGGAAAGCCGCAACGCCATCTAGTGATTTGAATGAAACATTTTTTGTTTGTATTAAGTGCTCATTAACTTTCATTGACGTCTCTGAATATGAATGTTACTGCCGCACTCAGAGACGTCAAATAACGTTAATGAGTACCTAATGTCAAAATATGACAAAGATTTTGGTAGTTAGAAAAAGAATTTCGAAAAATTATGATCTTGAGGCGGGAATCGAACCCGCGTCCGCTGCTATCCGGGCAGGTGCCTGACCGCTCGGCCACCCAAGACACTGATCTTTGTACTAATTTTTCTAACATTTATGTTAAAATTAAAATCGAATAAAATATGACAAATCAAAACTAGTCGCTATTCTTACCGGGTCTATGGTCTAGATTTAATTGAAATTTTTTGACATTAAGAACTCATTAAAGTTATTTGACGTCTCTGAGTGCGGCAGTTAGATCTAACTACAGTGTCTACAATCTAATTAACAGCTGTGAAACATCAGAACTTTTTTTTGGAGAGCTTTTACAGCATCTACCGAAACCGACCGTTTGTTGGCGAAGGCAAGAGTATATTATAGTATATTAGAACATTTCCTGAGAGGGATTTTTCTACGGCAGGCATCTCCCGGATCTCTCTCCCGCGGGTGTCTTAACGGCGGCTAAAAGTTAAAACCGTGATGGGGAATTGGGAGCGTTCTTTTTGTGCTGGTCAGAGAGCGAAAAAATAAAGTAGAATGTGCCAGCCTGACTTACTCTAGGGATGTCGAAAACGGTGACTAAGGGAAATCTCCCTTCGTCAACGTTTTCGGGTGTACAAGGTTGTCAAGATCTTTAATAGTCTGCCCATACATTTGCAATCTGTTGTTGATATCACATTGTTTTGAAAAGGCCTCAAGAAGTTCTTGTTGGAAAAAAGTTTTTATGAAATTGAGGAACTAGTCGAGCAATTTTATTGAAATTATTTTAATCATTATTTTCGTATTTTAAGTTGTGATTTTGACCTTGTGTTTTAATGGATTGATTTTTATTAGATTTTATTGTATTGTATAAAAAAAATATTTAAGGCAACAAACAGTAATTTACATCAAACTTGTTTACAATGCCATTGTATTAAATGTGCAGTGTAAACATGTTTGCTGTAAATAAAGCCATCTATAGGGAAGCCCCGTGCCCCAGCAGTGTTAAAAGGGTTCGTGATGATGATGATGATAATGTTTACAATATGTATAAAACTGCAAGATAAAACATAAAACAATAATTATGTTTTATTTCCATTTATTTTATCTGAAATTCTTTGGATAGGCTATTTATGTCTGAGCCGTCTTGTTGATACAGTAGCTATTTCTAGGCGCTCAGAACTTGTCTCACGTGCTACGTTAACTCCATTTTGTTCAGAAAACTCTGGAAGTTAAAACAATCTGCGATGCTACGAAAGAGTTAAGACTTTTATTTTTCCCGAAGAAGTTGTATGGAACTGGTATTGGCTGTCGTATGTATACAAACCGTACAAATCGGAACCACGGCGCCAATTACATCTTTTGTTATTACAAAGAATATGGTTGTGAGAAAAAGTTCGAAATAGTATGGTCTTGAAGCGGGAATCGAACCCGCGTCCACTGTAATCGGGCCCGTGCCTAAACTGCTCGGCCAACCAAGACGCTAATTAACTTGCCGAAATTTCTGTAACCTTTTACACTTCACGTTGTAACCCAACGGATACCTGATCTTTTGTTATTATTTGACCATCGACATCGAAGAATGGCAGACCTTAAGTGGCAATGGGCAGAGCACATTGCCAGCCGTTGGAGCTTAAAGTCCTAGAATGGCGGTTGGAAGGCCCACAAGGTAGATCGACTATCAGGGCCGATCGGTTCGGAGATTCTCGGGAAAGGCCCATGCCCAACAATGGGCGTCTCTCGGCTGACTGACTATCTATTATTTGATCTGGCCGGATTGCGGAGGGCCCGAGTTCGATTCCCGCACCAATATAATAATTTTTCGAAAAATATCTGACTTATTTTTATTTGTAGCAAGCTTTCATATTTTATGTTATAGGACCAGGTACCTACCGAATTACACTTCCAGAGAGCCCACCAAAGGGCCGTAACTCATAATCACCAGGTGAAACAATGTCGGCTAGGCAACAAACAACAACTTTCATTAAGCGGCCTCGCGGAGAAATTATAAGTAGGCCTCAAATACACATTTCCCAATTCCCAAAACAAGGATCGCTTTGGGCTAACTCTCGTGGCGTGTTTCGGAGACGGGTTACATCGAGATGGTTCCTCTACCTTAGCTTAGAAACTGTCTTCATCATCACTCGGGGGGCTTCATCATACTCATTAGCGACAATAAAGGTATTGTCCCCACTGGCCTTCCCTATGGATGGAAGAATTAGGGAGACTGGATCTAAATCTGAACGCAGGCACAGTGGCGATTGGTGGGTTATTAACAACTGCAGATGCAGTCAGGACCAACGGCTTAAAGTGCCTTAAGTGCTTTACTTTAGTACTTTAGTGCCGAAGCACGGAGGAGCTCGAGATAATACATTTTTGGTTACCCACCCACTGACCGACATTAGCGAACATTGCTTAGTTTACGCAATCGCAGGCCGAGCACACTATGCCACTGCGCTAGCAAGCTCCTCGAATATGTAATAGCGCCAAGTAATAGTTAATAAGTAATTGAATTTACGTCTTGCTTAAAAATGCTCTACGTAGAGTAGTAGCTAAGTAAGAGGCTCTATCCACGAACGTAGCAGGTGTACGTGCAGGGCGCTAGCTTAAGCCGACCAATCCAGCCCCGGGCACAGATTACCCAGCTGCAGAGGCACCTAGCCGCGTTTTATTAATTGCTGTGCTGCAGGCTGGGTGACCAAGGAGTCTCAGAAAATGGGACAGTCCTGAATATTTAATTTTTAATTAACAAGCAAAATGACAACAACCTCATTCCCTATTATATGAGACCTAAGAAATAAGCTGGCGAAACCCGAGTTCCTGGAGAAATTCCTTAAGATAGAAAAGCTTGATTTTAAAGGCTAAGCGATGGACTGCGTTGGGTATTTGGGATACGTGAAGTATGGATGTGGATGAATATATTAAAACTTAGAATGAGAGGAACACCGAAGAACCGATGGATGGATTGTGCAAAAGATGATATATATAGGAAATAAATAGGAAGAGTGGAGGTAGAAGAGAGTAGAAAGAGGAAGGCAATGTATATAAGCAGAGTATGTTAGGTCGACACCACTTTTTTTTTTTAATGGAGTGGACTGCCTTTACGCACCATATCAGCCGCTAGCTAGGCGGCCGACGTGAGTGGGACTCGCCCGACTCTTTAGAGTCGGGAATACACCACTAAACCACTCCGGTGTTCCCCTAGCCCTTCAAGCGGGGAGAGTCCGGGATCCACCGTGAGGCAATTCACCAGTCTCTCCCCAGAGACTCCATCTCTCTCCAGAGAGACCAGTCTCTCTCCCGTCTGGTCGTCTTTCCGAAAGAAAGTAACACTTCACTAAAGGAAAGTAACACTTTTAGGAATTAGCGGGATACAACTTTGACAGTTGTATCCCGCTAATTCCTTCGGGAGTAATGTCCACCCTGGTTGCAGTCCCCCTGGCGGGAATAATTGGAGCAGAATTTTGGTTTTGAAGCTTTCCGTTCCCTTGCGATTTGCCAATCGCAGTTTTACATAGGCATATTGTGTATTGACTCCGTATCGATAATCTGCGGAGTAGTGAATCGCTAATTCTGGCTTTAGAGCGATTTTTGGGCATTGCATCTGTGCTTTTGTTTGTTTAGGATTGTTTGTTTAACTCCAACGGTTTGAAATGAGAAATTGAGAAAACGAGCAAAAATTGGGATAGGGACCTTCGGTTGTCTTTTTAGTTCCGTATGTTGTAAGAATCGATGGTATTCTATGCTGGCCTGGAGGCCACTTTGGGGAATGGTGCAAACCACCAACAAAAGCATACCCAAAGAGGGTTGGTGTCAAGCTGGCGGCTCGGTCTCTCTTCTATAGATTCATTCAACATTACTTAGCACTTTTCCGGTGTGATGGATGAAATGAATCAAAAGGGAATGGATGGCTTGAAGATGTCTGACCAATATTATTGTATAATTATACCGTTATTAGTGTAGATATAATAAATAGACCTAGGGAGAGACTGGTGAATTGCCTCACGGCAGAACCCAGACACTCCCCGCTTAAAGGGCTTGTAAACTCCGGAGTGGCTTAGTGAGTATTCCAGGTGTACGAATGAGTCGGGGGAGTCCCACACATACACCAGTCGCCTAGCTAGCGCCTGGAATGGAATTATTCTAAGGGCATTCCAACCCGACAAAAAAAGAAAAAAAGGTAATTAATAGAAAACATACTCTGCCAACCTCGAGATAAACTGGGAACAGGGCAGGAAGAAGAACGCCCGAATACAGAAACGCTACTCAAATTTTGAGCACTGCTTATAAAGTTAAGTGGACAATACCCGTCAGAATTTAAATGTCGACTCAAACTTTGAGTAGCGTTTCTGTTAAAGTTAAAGAAACTTGAATGGAACTTATACTTAATAGCAACATTAACATCGAAAATTCCAGAAACAGTTTGGGGAAGTTTCGTTTTTTCCCGGCGACTGGCTCGAGGCTAATTGTGATTAACGACGCGCTTTTTCGCGCCAGAAAACCGTGCCGTGAATTACAGATTCCTTTGCGTAATTTATGTTGCAATTGCTGCTGTGTTTTTTTTTAAGAAAAACCCAGGTTTGAGTTCTTTTTTTTTAATTCCTCTTCTGTCAATTGTTTTCGTTGCCGTGCGTGTTATATTTAATTTAACTTACTGACATCACGTTTTAAGGTTAAGGGTTAATGCTCATTCCCTCCAACATTCGGGTGGACCAAGGTGCTTATCAGTATACACCGGCAATCTCCCTTAGTCGACTGTTATAGCTGACACATTCTACGTTTTTTAGCTCCCAGACCAGCGTGGGTGAGTAAAGAAACTGTATTCAAGACGACAATCCCTTAATTCTTTTATCAAAACACAAGTGCAAACTTAGCTCAAACAATAGATACCATACCCCTTGATTCAAGTTCTGAAACAGAAGCACAGAGTCTACTACAGATGTGGACTTCACTACCTTCCCATAAGAACTATTTCCCAAGTGAAACAGTAATCCGTTTCTGTTTGTGCTACAGTAAATTGTATTCAGATTCATCCCTAACTAAGTTGTACTAATTAAATTGATTAATCATTCAAAGACAAAGCCCCTTAACTGAACTATTGTTGAACTCGTTGTACGGAATACAAATTCTCTGAAGCGGCTCGGTTCTACAGTCCGAAGTTGTTGATCTATCAAATGTATAATCTTAGCGGGAGTTCTTGGAAACTTATGCTGCCCTGGTACTTTTATTTGCATAGGCGACAGGTGGGGTCCTATTCGTAGAACCCATTATGTATCGTCGCGTCGCCTGCCTTTTTATTGTCCCCACTATGGGCCGCATGGACAAAATCTCTCTCCGCCACTTGACAGTGTTTTGTCTCGGTATTTACAGGAAGTTAGAGCGAGAGAATTTTTTTTCCCCTAGGAGATTTTCTCCACGACTTGTGCTACGAGGGCTGCTGAGGAGAATGAGCTATAATTCACCATCGCGGCATAGTTCTAGTATAGATTTTTTAAACAGGCCCTTACGATAGTAGTACAGTAATATTATTTATATTAATCAAGATTTTAAAAAATGTGCATTTATAGAATTTATAGGCATAGGTACTGCTCTGGATTTGGTGCCTGCTGGTCTGGATTAGTTTATTTATTTAGGTAGATATCACCACTCCCAAGATACTCGGTTGTATGATAATATGTTCAGATACTCCGTTAGTTGTCTGTACGACGCCCACCATGTTCCCACATGTTGCTGTTGTCACCATAAGGCTTCGTAGATAATTTGTAAAGCCTATAATTATCATCGACTCTTTTGGTCTAGATTGCCGCACTCAGAGACGTCAATTAACTTGAATGAGTATTTAATGTCAAAAATTTTCATTCAAATCTAGACCATAGACCCGGCAAGAATAGCGACTAGTTTTGAATTGTCATTTTTTGACGTTAAGTACTCATTACCGTTATTTGACGTCTCTGAGTGCGGCAGTAAGTCTTTCGGTTTTGGTTCTCTGGTAAAGTTTATAATTGTCATCGACTTATTTCGAATCGATCTCTTGACTTGTAGCTCTGGCGTTAGAACGGCTGCCTACTACCGTCTTGTCGCCGAAACAGAATATAATCAAAAAGTTTCGCCAAGATAATTAAAAATATTTCCCGGTTAATGTCTCACGTCAAACACAGAATCAAATTAATAGGCAGACGGTAATTATTGAAACTTTTAATTGATTCAGGACTCGTAAAAGTTTCCCGTTCGGGACATGCCCAGGGCACAGGTAGAATATTAATTTTATGGGTGATTTATGGAAGTTTAGAATAGCTGGTAAGGAGTTGTGGATCTCGTACGCATATTCACCGCTGCGCAGGTGAGTAATTAAGATTTTATGACGTCACTGGTCGTCCCATGGTAGGTTCTTAGTATTTGTAAAATTTTACCAGTTTATATCTTTGACGACTAAACTTATGATTATAACAATATTTTAAGCACTAGACTTATACTGGATCAACACTTAATATAATTACCATTAAACATTGGAATTTAAGAATAAGAGTGATCGAAAAATAACAAATAGAAAACATAGAGTAAAACATAGAGCATGGAATAGTCTTTTCAAATGCATACTTTGACAACCTATAAAGCACTTTCGACTTATAAAACGAATAATAAAATCTTTTTCATCCCACCATCTCGGAAAAAGCGTTTTTGCTCTTCGATATCTGAGTGCAAAAGCCGTTTTTATCCTCTAGAGGTTAAAGTAAATTTGAATTTAGAACATCGTGTGCAATGAGTGTGTGAATTCAAAACATCATTATACATATTTATTTCTACCTCCATGGTGCCGAAATTGTCATGCAACCTATTTTAATTTGTTAAAAACTCAGACTCGGAACCTTCTTGGTGTACTTTTTTTGTAATTTGCTTTGCGCGCGCCATTTTCTTTTCACATCATATTTTTTTTAAAACCTAGGAGTTCCGTGAAGGTCAATCAGCTTGGCGTCAATCTTGCTTTAAACATTTTGATCGTCTACAACGCTTGCTGGATGCTTGAGTCAAGCATTTAAAAGCTTTATAGGTCTGTTTGATTTGTTTACGCTAGCAACGGAACAAAAACATACAGAAAATCAACGTGCTTGACTCAAGCTGATTGACCGTCTCGGAACTCCATTAGGGACGGTAATTTTTACTAGGGACTTACAGGTGTGTCTGTCTGGATGAATGTTGCGGGTGTGGCTGGGTGGATGGGTGGCTGTTGCAGGTGTGTCTGGGTGAATGGGTTTTTGTGGGTGTGTCTGAATGGATGGGTGAGTATTGTGGGTGTTTCTGGGTGATTGGGTTTTTTTTGGGTGTGATTAGGTGTTTTGTGGGTGTTTCTGGATGATTGAGTGTTTTTTGGGTGCGATTGGGTGTTTTGTAGGTGTTTCTGGGTGAATGGGTGTTTTGTGGGTGTTTCTGGGTGAATGGGTGTTTTGTGGGTGTTTCTGGGTGAATGGGTGTTTTGTGGGTGTTTCTGTGTGAATGGGTGTTTTGTGGGTGTTTCTGGGTGAATGTGTGTTTTGTGGATGTTTCTGGGTGAATGAGTGTTTTGTGTGTGTTTCTGGGTGAATGGGTGTTTTTTGGGTGTTTCTGGGTAAATGGGTGTTTTGTGGGTGTTTCTGGGTGAATGGGTGTTTTGTGGGTTTTTCTGGGTGAATGGGTGTTTTGTGGGTGTTTCTGGGTGAATGGGTGTTTTTTGGGTGTGTCTGAGTGGATGGGTGTGAATGTTGTGGGTGTTTCTGGGTGGGTGTTGAGAGTGTGTTTGGGTTAATGGGAGGGTGTTGTGGAAGTTTCTGGGTGAAAACAGAAACTGTTGTGATTGTATTTTTTTTTTTGTATTCTGTAATTTCCTCGTTGGGGGGGATGAAAAGTTACGTGTTGCACTCGAGTGCAAAGATTTTTCACCTTGTGCTCTTTTGATTCCCTCGCTATCGCTCAGGATTCTTATTTTTGAATCACTCGCTACGCTCGTGATTCAATTTTAGAATCCTTCGCTAGCTCGGTCATCAAAATTGAGCACGCGGTTAAAAAACAACTTTGCACTCACGTACAACAAATAACTATTTTCATTCATTTTTCTTTTTCACTTATTTTCCTTTGGGAACAGTTTCCTCCTTGGTTGCTCGGAGACAAATTCCTACGCGTGCTGGCATCAAAACACGTTTAAGTGATAAATCAAATGCGAAATAAATCTTTCACCGGTTTCTAGAATTCTCAGCACAATTCCTAGGTGTGAAAATAACTCGATAGCTCTTCGTGCGCGATAGAAATAAACTCTTACCTGGTAACCTTAGACACCGTGATTTACACCGTTGGATACCCTCAGCTATAGAATAAGTTAAGTTATAGAGCTCTACTTAGTTTAGTTGCACCTTTTCCGCACTTATTGCCGCACTCAGAGACGTGTATTAATGATAATGATTAACTAATGATAATAATGTCGAAACTAACAGTTAAAAACTAGTCGCTATTCTTGCTGGGTCTATGGTCTAGATTTGAATTCGATTGAATAGTTTTTGCGGCCACCCATCCCAAAACCAAGAGCAACCAGCAAACGTCGCTTAACTTACGCGATCGCCGCTGCAGCACTACACAGTCGAGTTCCAAGAACTGTGGGTGACTTACAAAAGAGCACAAAGCAACCGTCCGATTCTTATCGATACTTTTACCCGGGTATCAAACACCGAATAATGGCATCGATAAAAATCACAGGCGCCGAATCGATTCCCTTCACACTGCGACCGGAATTATCAGGGCTGCCAATCACTCCACTCCACGAGCGAATATCGGAGTGAGGTGGAATCGCGATCGCTCGTGTGGATCCGCATTATTCCGGTTCACACGAGATGGGAGGCTGTGTGTGCGTGGCTTTGTTTGTTCGGGACGTTCGTAGCGGTGATTTAAATCCTACGAAGATTTTCTTTCAGACCGCTGATGTACCTGATTTACTGCCGCACTCAGAGACGTCAAATAACGTTAATGAGTACTTAACGTCAAAAAATGACAATTCAAAACTAGTCGCTATTATTGCCGGGTCTATGGTCTAGATTTGAATGAAAGTTTTTGACATTAAATACTCATTAAAGTTAATTGACGTCTCTGAGTGCGGCAGTTAGTCACTTGTCGTTGCTGCACTTTTGTTGGATTTTTTTATTGTTTACTTATTAATTTTACAATACATTTATCGTCACAGGTCAATCCATACCTAATTCGATCAGAATATGTTATTTTTTATTTTTTTAGGTGCATTTGACTACTGTATGGAAAACTGGGACGAAGTCTACATGTACCAGATGTAGATAAATTACAGTAACTATACAAGGATCTGTAATATATTTTTAATTTCACCAGTACAGTCACCACACACAATCTCTTCCGTGGGTGGTGTACAAGGCGCCTAATGGCTAAGCCCGATAGATGACAATAGGCTCGCTGCCTATTACATGGGACCTAAGATGATTGTCGAAACGTGGGTGAATAATCACCTCTGCCCACCACTTCGGGTATATATAGGCGTGATATTTTTGTTTGACGTTTGAAGTTGTTCTTTAAGCTAGCAATAAGAGCAACCGTCGCCACCATTGTTTGCATGTATTGCACCGTTCTCATTAGAGCACTCTACGTAATTCATCTCCGCCATTTGTTATGTCATTCTTGATTAAATCCGCGTGGTGTACAGGTGAAGTTGACGTTTCAGTTTAATCTCCATCCCCAGGGTGTATTTCATACCTTTTGATTAGATACCTGGCTCCACTAGTCTTTGTAGGGGGAGGGGGGCCGAAGAGAACACTTTCGTTTGTAAAACTATTTCTGACAAAGAAAATAAAGTCGGAAAAATTATTTGTTTATACTAACAATACAATGAATACTATCCATCCTAACATATTCATATAAATACTATAGGATTACCCTACCTAAAAATGGAATTTGTTAAATCTTTTTTCCCCATACAAATTGTTCGAACAGTAGAGCAAAATGTATGGAAATTTCGAAAATTAATTATACAATTATGAATTTTCGATATCACCATTTGTTTTATAAAACTAAGTGAGCATGGATAGTGTTAAGGGAGTGCGTTATTTCCTTTACATTGTAAATACCTACAGCCCACTCATCAGACTCATGCCAAAATGTGTAGGTAAGGGTTACTCCTTGATCTGCGGTCAATAGTCATTTGTCAAAAAAATACACGAGAACCTCAGATTAAGGCAATATTCAAGGCCGTTTACGGTTTCCTTCCCCTACTCTGTTTTAAAATTAATGTGTCTGGCACCGGGGAATGAGTGTGACGCAGAGGTAAATGACCTAAGAACCAGTTAATCAGGCAGTTCATTAGCTGCTCTTTTACTGGCAGGTATATTGTCGTTTTTATTGCAGAAGGCACATTCGTAAATCATAATTTGTCACTGTAGTCCCGATCGGTTAATAATTATCTAGTAGAAATTTCTTTGGTACTCTTGCACAAGTTCACTTTACATTTTTATACGTAGTCGTCATCACTGGACCTTCAATGTCCCCACTGCTGGGGCACAGGCCTCCCCTATGGATGGAAGAATATAGGGAGAATGGGCCATAGCCCATCACGTGGGCCATAGTGCGGATTCGTAGGTTTTAACGACTGCAGATGCAGCCGGGAACAACGTTTTTAAGTGCCTTCCGAAGCACGGAGGAACTTGAGATAGTAAATTTTTGGTCACCCATCCGCAATCGCAGGCCGAGCGCGCTATGCCACTGCGCTAGTGAGCTCCTCGGGTGAATAAATACCCTATCAACTACTCCACTTTGATAACAAACAAACTGTAAATTTTCTCCACTCGAATGTCAACCTTAACTTGTTGACTGTAAAGCACAAAATCGCAAGAAAAAAATTGAAATTTTGTGGTAGCCTAACGTGCTGGCGCCTGTACAAATAAAAAGAGCATTTGTCCCGGAAAGCTCCGTGAGACTAGTCACTCGTGCCTATAGCGTGATTGGTTACACCGTGAGCTGCAGAGAACGTAGAAGCATGAAACATTCAACGCCGAGGCGTACTCACATTCGCATCACAGCCTTTCGAGAAATACCAGGACTTTTTTATATTCCATCCCGCCTCATAGATTCAGAGAGAGATATTTTGAAACCGCCCGGCGATTACGTGGCGTAAATGTAATATCTAATTCTTTACTTGGAGAGTGTTTGGCGCCCTTTCAATGGGGTTAGTCAGATATTTGTTTCAATGGTTCAAACATTATTTCGTTAACGATTTATGCGGGTGTTAATCTGACTGCCCCTTTAGGGGTAAATATACATTTTTATTTATACAAAGAAATCATTATATACAAAAAATTGTACAAAACCCCCACGATTCTGTACTTCGTACGCCCACTCGTAGCACACCTACGACACGCGACGTGCTACGCGCCCCGAAATATTCTACGCACCAATTTGACGTGCGTGAGCCGTGAATTTGAGTTAGTGAAAATTGAGTTGGGGTTGCGAAATTGTGTTTTACAATTCAGGACACTGAGTACCTAGGTGGCGAGAGATGGTGTACGGTTACTTTGTATTTAATATACTATATACATATTTAATCTAGTTGAATTTAAGGCCCTATGAAATAGAGTTAATAAAGTAGTTAGACGGGACAAGGAAGGGTTTCAATATTCTATCTACATATAGAAGCACACTTACAAAAGTTTTGCTGTCTATTATTTTGAGCTTGAACTATATGGACAATTAAAATTGTCTGCTGGCCAGCTTACTTAAGATTAAAGTTGCAAATCATATGATGTAGTTAAGTATAAATGCACGCGATTTATATATGTGTATGTATTATTTAGTATACTTTAATAAACGAACTCTGACATAGCGACGTTTCTCGTGACAATATTCAACGGAGACACCTTTTTTCCACGTTTATCGCCACAAAAACTCTCTTGCTCACAGCGATAAGACCTCGGGGTACTCTTCGCCAACTATTTTCTAACTTCATAACATATTTATGACAAAGTGTCTTTTGACTTTTTTGCAGAGAGAAAATACTTTGGACGATACACAGCGCTAATAATTACAAATTCCCTCCGTCCTCAGCGTAAATAAAAAGTTATACTTCCAGCCTGGGGACTCCACAACGGGACAGTTGAGCGTGAAACAGGAGTTCTGTATGTATTTTATTTTTTGTTGTTTTTGTTTCAACTTAATTGTTTCTAATTTTGTTTGATCTGGTGCATACGGCAGTTTTATGCTCTTATTTTGTCGTGCAATATGTTCGATTGCGCAGTGATGTAGCGCGCTTGGCTTGTGATTGCGTAAACTAAGCAACGTTCTCTAAGGTCGGATATAAGACGATTAAGGTGAATAGCACTAGGCTCGCCCCTATTACATGGGACCTGAAGTAAGCTGGTTAAACTCGGATGTTCAAACACTTGCCTACCTCTTAGAGGAGAAAGGGGTGATTTATGTATGTATGTTTCAGTATGGAGTAACAATGTTTGGCAAATATGGGATCCACAACAGCGCCTGCCTTAGCATGACCACCTAAACACGATATGATATAGCCATTGATCACTTTGAACTGTCAAAATTCCATAAATTTTTGGACACTTCAAAGCTATAATTGGCTTTATCACATCGTGTTTTAGTGTTCATGCTAGCCGGGCTGGTTCGAAGGTAAAATGTGGGGAGAAATTTATGCCAGTGGATCCCTGAAAATGGCCGTGGCTCTCGGCAGGTGACACCGAGCGCGCCGACTAATTACCATGAAAATTATCTGACCCAACCCCCCTCCCGTGCCCCCCTCCGCACAACCTAAAATTAAACTTAGCAATGTTTGTGGACGCCCGACGCCAATTCTGTGTTGTCTCGTGTATTTGACTTTGATTTATGTTTATTTTTAGATCTGCACGAGGGCATGTTCAGAAGTTGAGATGTAGCCGGGACTTACGGCTTAACGTGCCTTCCGAAGCGCAACCGGCAAGTCGCCATAATAATAATGTTAACAGAATTATTGTGTTCCGACAATTTGTGATAAGATAGCCAGCCCCTCTGTGCTAGAGGGTTCCAGGTGAAGCTCGATTCTATCTTCGGCCCTTATCGTCACTTACAATCAATCAGGTGAGTTGAAGGCCAAGAGCTTCCTTGTCTAGCATAAAAAACAAATGAAATTGACAAAAGACAAAAGTTGCACAAAGACTACTGGAATGGAAAGACAGAGTTAATGAGAAATCTTTAGTAGTCTCCTCTCTTGTTAGTGATTTCATGACAAAATTAAGGTTACAAAGACATAAGCATTGTTACAAAGACGGTGTCCGTTGTGGGACGGATTTAATTCAGTGGAGTGTCTCTCGACTGTAATGAATTCCTTTACCTGTTGACTTTTATATACACTTAGTTCGCGCTTGCATCATTTGATTTGATTCGGTTCAGTTTAGCGTTTTAAATGGTCTGGTGTTTATTTAGCTTTAGAGCGTAAGTAGTCTTAGTTATTTCATTTCTATTTATCCCCTGAAGGGGTACGCAGAGGTGTACTAACTGCCAAAACTATTTTTATTGCCAAAGTTATTGGCGATTTGTGGGATTGTATCTGATGCATAATTTTTTAATATTAACGACTGCAGATGCAATTGGGACCAACGTGCCTTCCGAAGCACTAATGAACTCGAGATAATTAATTTTTGGTCACCCATCCAATGACCAGCATTAGAGAAGGTTACTTTGTTTATGGAATCGCATGCCCAGCGCGCTAATCCACCGCTCTATCAAGCTCCTAAATCCTCTACAATAATAAAAATTCCAACTCTATAAAAAGTCCAGAGTCTGAGAAGAACGAATTCCAATTCCAATAATTATTAAAATAATTAATGACTTTTCGCTGCGGCACGCCCGCTTTGGCAGCTTCGTAGGACGTAACCTAGGTATCCTTGATTCACAAAATCGAACGCCATTTATATCTTAAGACAGCAATGAACTTTCGGAAATATAGTGATAGAAATACCTTATCGTCAAATAATATTTTGAACTAATGAGGGTTTAAATTGTTACATACAATACATAAATCACACCTATATCCCTGAAGGGGTAGGCAGAGGTGAACTAGCACCCACGCTTCGCCAACTATGTCAGGTCCCATGTAATAGGTGGCGAGCCCATTGCCATTTATCGGGCACACCCACGTTTCGTCAATTTGATTAGGACACATGTAATAGGTGGCGAGCCTATTGCCATTACATTGCTAAGTGGTCAAAGAGGAACGCTGCTGCCCATTGCTGTCTTAACCCTTAGCCGCCTTGCACGACACCCGTGGGAGAGATGGGGGTTGTGACAATTGTATTCTGAGAGACGTCCACTGTTAGGCGCTATACTTACATACTTACATACAGTCATTCATCAAATGACAACCCTTGCAAATATTGCCTAATAACATCACAGTTCGAGCGCCTATCGATTCCTTGTTGTCCTGTATCTACCTATGTTGTGGAGTAGCAAAACTTTCGGGATGTTTTCTCTTTGGTTGGCTCAGAGCGGTGATCGGTACAGCAATTAATTATCTGCTAAAATTCCTTTCATTGAAAGGGCTGCGTTTGACATTCGGCGGGATCCTTTCTTCGCTTTGTGGCTCCCGAGAAAGAGAATTGTTTTTCGTTCACCAAACGTTTGGTAATAACAAAGTGATAGAATAGATATCCGCCATTGTAATCTAGATAAGCCAAACGCTAAAACAAATATATGGCGAAATTAGTTTTGTTGTCACAATAATTGCTTGTGTTGGTTCTTCTTTTTTCTAATAATTGGATGTTGGGCGTGGTCGGGATTTGTTTCATTGTCTTCTGGTTCAGGGTTATTCGTTTAGAGGCTGGACTTGTCTGGTGACGTTTGACAAAGTTGATAGTATTTTGACGTACAAGACTTTATTGTCAGTCTCCGAATCCTTCGGTGAAATGTGTGTCACCATATAATTAGATTTTAATCTGTCTCGCGAAAGTGTAAACTTTCGAAAAATTGTCGTCCGTAACATGTTATCTGACCTAAAGGCGGTCCATCAATCACGATCTACGATTGATTGTGTACGAAGTAGATTGGCGGCCCAGTCCGGCCCAATCCGGGTCGATGCCTATACCACTCGACCAAGCAAGACGTTAAACGACGCACAAATACATACATACATACATACATAAATCACGCCTATATCCCCGAAGGGGTAGGCAGACGTGAACTAGCACCCGCGTTTCGCCAATTATGTTAAGTCCCATGTAATAGGTGGCGAGCCTATTGCCATTTATCGGGCACAAAAGTCGCAGTACATTGCCAGGACGGTGGTATAAGAGGAACGCTGCTGCCCATTCCTCATCACTGATTTATCCTTAGTCGCCTTGTACGACACCCACGGGAGAGATTTGGGATGGTGACAATTGTATTCTACTCTGCCGTCACCACACGGCACAAATAGAAATCAAATAATAATCTTTGCATTTCTTCAGAGCACCTTAGCAGCCTGCGCTCTGAATAGAACATTAAAGCCAAATCTTCCGCCTTTTATCTCCGGCCCATTCATTTCCCAGTTTTCATATTTCGGCGAGTACACCATCAATTATGCGCAGTGACCTTGCCACCCGTCACAGAGCAGCCTTTCCATAATAAAACAGCTTATTTATGTGGAAAACCTCTGTACCTCAAATAACAGTGGCCATAATAAAAATTTATAGGCAATTTGGGAAAAGAAATACCGCGCACTTAGACTGTGGTCTTTGTGTTTTGTTAATGAGGGAATTTCTTCGGGCGGCTCCCTGACTAACGGGCGTTTTTTGAGCGGGCAACACCTGTAGTTTGTATTTGCGATTGGATTATTTGTTTTGGCTTGAGCCCGGAATGGATCGCTGCCCGTCCGCCTTTATTGCAGGCTAATGAAGTCGTTAACTTGTTGCTGTTCTGTTGGAAAGGCAGTGGTATGAAATTGTATGGAGTGGGCTTGTCTACTTTTCAGTACAGCACAGAGCATGAGGATCTCGGTAGCGGAGTGGAAAGTTTGATCTGTTTTCCAGGATCAGTTATATAATCTGGACATCTTCAAGGCCAGAGTGGTCAGGCATCTTCTAGGCGAGCGTGTACCATTTTAGGCCTCATTAGGCCTCATCATCGTTTGTGGTATTGTGCCGTCAATGGAAACTAAGCAATTTGGAAGGTTGACCAAATAAATTATGTTACCTCTTGTTCCTGCGTCTTACCCACAAATCCGTACTAAGTCAGCATGGTAGTATAAACTACACTATGGAACACACGGAGAATGGGCTATAATATATAATGGGCCTGTCTTCGGTCCATAGGTAAGGCCTGTGCCCAAATAGTGAGGACAGGGCTGGTAATGACGATGAAGAATTTATTTTCCTAATGTTAAACCACTTTTGTTTCTGACTGTACTTTCGAAGACATTCAAATAGGAATACCCAATGTGCCACACTTTTCTTTGCCGCGATACGCTTGGATACAGTCTTGGGATGATTGCCAAAAGTAGATTAAATTTTGGTATAGACTGTCATTTTGGAGTGAGTGCAAAGCGCTCAGAAATATTTCACTTAAAGTCTACAATGTGTCTGACTATAGATCATCATGTTCCCCCTAGTTTATCTGGGGTCGGTGCAGTATTTCCTTTTTCCCATTAATATCAGTCTGAAGACATCAAGCCTACCAACCTACTCCCTTGTTATTCATGTCATCCGCCATCAGAAAGATGCTAGTGACAAATGCATAGAAAATACATGGAAAGAAAGTCAGCCAAATTATATAAGCCAAATAATCATTCGTTGCACCAAAAAGGTTTTAGTAATTAATGTTTTTTTTTATGCTACCAGGGAAGCTTGACCTTCATCTCACCTGGTAGAAGATAGGGGCCGAAGATGGAATCGAGCTTCACCCGGAGCCATCAACCACAGAGGGACCGGCTATCCACACATTATCGGAACACAATAAAGTTAACTTGTTTGACGTAAAGCTTGATAGACTGTCGTACCTGACGCGCAGTTGACAGTACCTGAATAAAGAGTTATCCCTTAAAGAGTTTAATGTCGTCACGAAACTGCTCGAAATATCACCTCTTCATATTCAAGAGGCGGAGTCAAGATTTTATACTTGATTAAAAGCCTCAATTCTGTCCGAAGTGAGTGATAAAGTTTTTATTGGGCCCTCCCCGCGAGTTTATTGCGCGACTCAACTACGAATATAACATTTTAAAATAATAAAAATTCAATGGCACCCGTAAGCACTGAATTTATTTAAGGATGGATTATATTCATCTTCGTCTTCAAAAGATTGGTGAAACAATTACGATAAGTCGTTATCAACGTCGTTAAAGTAGGCACTTAAAACTGTCTAAATAAATAAACTATCTGAATAAAGTTTTTGAGGTTCTTGGGCAATGAACACTAGAGGTTGAATTATGTTAGACTGTAGCGAGCTTTGCCCGTGCGAGACACGGACTAGACATGGATTCAAAATGTCACGAACATTTTATGGTCTATACCTACTAATAATATAAAGCTGAAGAGTTTGTTTGGTAGGTGGTTGGTTAAACGCGCTAATCTCACAAACTACTGGCTCAAATTGAAAATTTATTTTTGTGATGAATAGTCCATTTATTAAGGAAGGCTATGATAACAACGACATTAACACGAGCGAATCCGCGGGCGACCACTAGTGCAGTATATGCTATACCGTGCCTCCAAGTTTCGTTCAGGACGCGGAGGCCGCACGTTGGCGTCGGCTCACCAACCGTCGATGGTGTTCGTGGCGCTCGAATGGTTCGCCTTTGGTAGGCGGCCAAAGAGTAGACTATAGCCGTAAATTTAGCGCCGGGTTTACCCTTTTGGCGCTACTGTTGGAGACGTGAGTCGGGACGTTTTCCCGGTGGCTGTATGCATAGGTTGGGAGGGTGCACTGGGCTTGCCCGTTTGAGGAGCAGAATTTCATCCGCCGAGCCGGAAACTTAAGCTCGACGGAGGAACTTCTGGGGTGAGCCGCGGCACCTCGTGATTGGATGCTGCGGCCTTTAGGAGGAGACCCTGCCATAGGATGTGGGTGGATGGGGGAGCGATAGCTGGAAGGCTATCGTCATGTCCTAGGCTCCCGTCAACGCGTTGAGAACAGTGACTCATGAGATGTTTAGTAGGTACGGTGGGAACGTCTTTACCCCAACTCCCACATACCTAACTAACTAAATGCATTTGAACCCTGGTAAAAAGGCTCTACCCCAGCTTTGGGAACATTAAAAGGACTGAACTAAATAAATCGTTATGTAGTATTCCATCGAAACCCAACCTTAAAAGAGCTTGTTAAAGAAACATAGCCGTTTTGTAAAATATTCAAAAAAAATACCGGGCGTACTGAAAATACGACCGACGCCTTTGTCTTCGAGCATTTCTAACAAACAACACGAATTCAGATAATGCGATGTATAAAGTCAAGGGACAACGAGTCGGGTTACTTTCGCGAAGTTGCGAACTGTTATCAGCGCTATGGCACTTAACCTCTTGCAAATAGAGTTCAATTTGCGACTGTTATATCGGAGTTGGACTTGGGAAATTGTAAGTACCCCCACATGAGTACGTATTTAGGGATGTTTTAAAAGTGTTCGAGTTGTCTAGAAGTTGTTCGAGTATCTCTGTGGCTGGTTTTTATGCACTTGAGGTACTGACTCTAAATGTGAATAGGTCGGGTGAGATCGGGTGAGATGGACACGTTGGATCTGCGATATAATATTTTATTTATAATTATTGAGAATCCAGAGATAGGATGAGGCGAAAAAATTTTCTTTCGATTCGCTTTCGTAAGCATCGTAGCAAGTGGAAAAAGTGATCCTTTCCTACCTCTGTAGGAGAAAGGCGTGATGCATGTATGTACTAATTAAAAGCAATGTTGTTAACAAAAAAATTGCTAATAATATCAATATATTTCTTCAACTTTATAAGACCATCATCGAGGCTTTGACCTACCTACTAAGAATATAATGTACCTATATAGGTATTATGCTAAGCCCCAACAACAAGGAAAGCGAAGGATCGAAGCAGTAAATATTAATGTGTTCATTCACATAACAGTTCCGCCGAGATGGCCATTTTATTTCCTCATAAGTGGCAATGGCTTTGTGCGGCTGGGTAATCCTGTGCTGAACGAAATCTGAACGGACGCATTTTCAACGAGGCCAGATTTAATGGCCTATCGACAATTATTGTTGGGTAGTTCCTAATCGACACGTCTATTCGACTTGATAGTTTCATACATTTTTCCTTCACATTTTTTTTAAAACGCCGTAGCGACCGTCTTGTCAAATGACAAAAAAAAATACATTTGTTCGATGGAAACGTAGTATCGTTTGCTATATATGGCAACAGGATCGCTCCCTATTACAAGAGACCTATCATAATTAGCGAAACGTTGCCATCTAACGGACACGTCAACACCAACATCAACAGTAATTCCGAGGTGGTATAAGGGGAACTCTTCTGCCTATTACTCATCGCTGTCTTCTCAGTTTTAATCAACTTGTACGACACCCAGAGATCGGGGTGGTGACAATTGTATTTTGCTCTGCCATCAACACACGCCTAACGGCAGAAATTATTGATGATATGAATTAAGCATTTGCATAGTTTATGACGTCCGACGAATATGAATTCTGAGAGGAAACATAAAAACAGGACACAAAGATGATGAATTGTTGACTATTTCAAATTAGAACTTCTGTTTGTATTAGAAACCTTCCCCTTCCCGGCGACACTGACCGGGATAAATCTCAGAAATGGCGCAATACGACAACCCGACTGCAGAACTAGCTGCCAGTGTTTCCCAACATGTTTAGGATTCAAGTCTTTTGTTCGCAGTATATTTATCGGATATTTATTGTCGGTCGCGAGCCACATGCTCCGTTTGTCGCGAAGCAGACAACAGTTTTAAACTTTCAACCGATTGAGTAGTGTACGCGATACGATTTGTTCACACAAAGTGGACAGCAAATTCACAATGATTGTTCTCAGAGAAGAGTGGAGTAGCCACAATATTTTTTTCATCCCACCATCTCGGAAAAAGCGTTTTTGCTCTTCGATATCTGAGTGCAAAAGCCGTTTTTATCCTCTAGAGGTTAAAGTAAATTTGAATTTAGAACATCGTGTGCAATGAGTTTGTGAATTCAAAACATCATTATACATATTTATTTCTATCTCCATGGTGCCGAAATTGTCATGCAACCTATTTTAATTTGTTAAAAACTCAGACTCGGAACCTTTTTGGTGTACTTTTTTTGTAATTTGCGTTTCGTCACAAATTTTATATTTAATTTTTATTTATTATATTTAAAACCTAGGAGTTCCCTGACGGTCAATCAGCTTGGCGTCAATCTTGCTTTAAACATTTTGATCGTCTACAACGCTTGCTGGATGCTTGAGTCAAGCATTTAAAAGCTTTTTATGTCTGTTTGATTTGTTTACGCTAGCAACGGAACAAAAACATACAGAAAATCAACGTGCTTGACTCAAGCTGATTGACCGTCTCGGAACTCCATTAGGGACGGTAATTTTTATTAGGGACTTACAGGTGTGTCTGGATGAATGTTGTGGGTGTGGCTGGGTGGATGGGTGGCTGTTGGAGGTGTGTCTGGGTGTTTTGAGGGTGTGTCTAGGTGAATGGGTGTTTTGTTGGTGTGTCTGGGTGAATGGGTTTTTGTGGTTGTGTCTGAATGGATGGGTGAGTATGGTGGGTGTTTCTGGGTGATTGGTTTTTTTTGGGTGTGATTAGGTGTTTTGTGGGTGTTTCTGGGTGAATGGGTGTTTTGTGGGTGTTTCTGGGTGAATGGGTGTTTTGTGGGTGTTTCTGGGTGAATGGGTGTTTTTTGGGTGTTTCTGGGTAAATGGGTGTTTTGTGGGTGTTTCTGGGTGAATGGGTGTTTTGTGGGTTTTTCTGGGTGAATGGGTGTTTTGTGGGTGTTTCTGGGTGAATGGGTGTTTTTGGGTGTGTCTGAGTGGATGGGTGTGAATGTTGTGGGTGTTTCTGGGTGGGTGTTGAGAGTGTGTTTGGGTTAAAGGGAGGGTGTTGTGGAAGTTTCTGGGTGAAAACAGAAACTGTTGTGATTGTTTTTTTTTTTGTTTTGTATTTTGCAATTTCCTCGTTGGGGGGGATGAAAAGTTACGTGTTGCACTCGAGTGCAAAGATTTTTCACCTTGTGCTCTTTTGATTCCCTCGCTATCGCTCAGGATTCTAATTTTTGAATCACTCGCTACGCTCGTGATTCAATTTTAGAATCCTTCGCTAGCTCGGTCATCAAAATTGAGCACGCGGTTAAAAAACAACTTCGCACTCACGTACAACAAATAACTATTTCCATTTAACTGAAACAGCGGTTTTCCACCTACAGAAGATGCCCTAAGCTGGGTTTTTATTAGTCTCTCTAGGTTTGCTTACGAACTATTTTAAATAAAATAAAAATAAAAATACATTTGAATTATGCTCAATAATTATGTCAAAATCCTTCGCAATGTATCCACAACCACACCTAGAAGATTATAGAAACCAAAATTGCAGCAGGTGGAGTGCAAACCACCAACAGCTGTACACGAAGAGGGTTGGTGTCATGCAGGCGGCCGGCTGTTACCTTCCCTCACTATGCACGCGTGGTTATTCTCCTCATATTCTTCCATTTCTAGGAAGAAGAAGAAAAGCCAGACCACCTAACCACTGTTAGGGATTAAAGGACTGATGACGGTGATGATATCATTTGCCCCATTTTCGCTTAGCCTCTATTACGGCATCTAATATAGTAGCAGCTGTCGCCTTATTTGGTCGCAGTAAGCAAGGAAGCGAATTTATTCAATAATTCTGCTTAATGAAGTGTCGCTTATAATCAATGGAAGACCTATAAGACATCCCCGGTATCGCCCGACTGAATTCTTCCACCGTTCACGGGGGAAAAAATTCGAATCTTCCCGTTCGAGACGTTGATAAGAATGATAAATATTTTCCGTATTTTACAGTTGTGGAATGTTCACAGCAAAATAAAAGACCTTTTTTCAAATAAAGGAACTGAGTATTTACGACGTAGATTATGGCTGCTTCTGAGCTGCTTCTAGATATTATTTCTGTCAAGTTGGCGTTGGCTGTTAATAAGGAGTATAGAATTTTTATCAATATAAAACATATCGCTCATCTGATCTTTATGAACTCAAAAATACTTGGAGACATCGTGTGTTCTTAATATTAAATTATACTTAGGGCCTGTTTCACAATGGACAAGTAAGTTATAAGTAGCTTACTTCGCAGATCATTTGACAGTTGTAATATGAAATATATGTCAATTGAACTTCAAAGTAAGCTACTTCGAACCTACTTGTCGATTGTGAAACAGGCCCTTAATGTTGCAGGATTGCAATTTTCAGTTGTATCTCTTTGTATTTAAGAAGCTGTGTGTATTTTTCTACACTCGTCAATCTCCCTTAGTCGACTTTTACTACAAGGAGGTGAGTTAGGGGATATCTGAGCCGGCATCATAGCACTAGGAATGTGGTAATTCCTTCTCTACAAACTCTACATCTACTCTTAGTAATAACCGTCGGTCTCCAATATCGCTGAGCGTCAATATTATCTGCTACTTAGTGGTTAATACCAACCATTTTACAATGGTCTAATTGCATACTACTCCAATCAAAAATATATCTTAGTCACACCGAAATAATGTTTCTGGCTCTAAAAACAGACCGGGACAAAGGAAATATGTTCACACTCAACTAAAACAGGCCGTGTGGTGACGGCAGAGTAGAATACAATTGTCACCACCCCAAATCTTTCCCGTGGGTGTCGTACAAGGCGACTAAGGATAAATCAGTGATGAGAAATGGGCAGCAGCGTTCCTCTTATACCATCTAGCTATGTACCTACTGCGACTTTTGTGCCCGATAAATGGCAATAGGCTCGCCACCTGTTACATGGGACCTAACATAACTGGCGAAACGTGGGTGCTAGTTCACCTCTGCCTACCCCTTCGGGGATATAGGCGTGATTTATGTATGTATGTATGTCAACTAAAACATGGTACTGCATCCGTTGACTTACAACCAAAGTATACATTATTATGGTACAGTATATGTGAACAGCACGTCAAGTACTAATTTTGACAATCGACTTTGTGCTTTACTACCAACAAATTGAAGTTGACAATCGGTTGAAGAAATTTGACGGTATTGGGTAGCCTGAAGAGCCGTTGACCGTATATAGAAACCATTTATGTATTTATCAAAAAATCTATATTATGAGAATTTAAGGCTTTTGAGTGGAATCTAAAATATATGACAAAGATAAAATATGCATTGTTATAGATACTATAAATCAATACAGAGAAGTAAAGCATCCATTTCATTATAATTTATTTTTATATATTTTTTGAGATTGATAGACACCGTCCATCTTCGCCAATTAAGTTAGGTCCCATGTAATAGGTGGCGAGCGTATTGCAATGAGAGGAATGCTGCTGTCCATTACTCATCGCTGTGTTTACCCTTAGTCGCCCTGTACGACACCCAGAGGGTAGTGAGAATTGAGTTCTGCTCTACCGTCAACACACGGCAACATATATGTTTACAATTATATTCTCTTTCCATAAAGCACATGTCCTATACATGTTTTACCTCATATCCGAATTGAATATTCTCTCACGGTGCTATTGAAACAAAAAATTTCGTAAATCGTTTTGGGTAAACACCTTAAGTGACCCGGGACTACGCATAAAATCGTCTTCAGGGGCATCTGACATGTAAATGCGTCACATAAGTTTATAGCCGCACCGTGCACCGTTCTCGGGCTAGAAAGGCCGTTTTAGGTGATCGGCCAGACTTGGAGATCTGTTTTTAATAGTGGTGCTAAATTTTATGTGAAGTGTCATAGACGTGTGGTGACGGCAGAGTAGGAGTGTGGAGACGACTGTGTAGGAAGACAAAGTAAATAAACATATGATTATTTCATTTTTTTAATGTTGGAATACTCTGATGAGGGAATCTAAGTAATTACGTTCCCACATCAGGAATTAAAAAAAATATATATAAAATTTTATCTATTTTTTTTTACAAAAAAAAAATATGTTGTGTCCAATCCCCTCCGAGTGATACGGTCAAGATGAAACCGATGTAGAAAATTGCAAAGTCTTAAAAAGGTGAGCAATTTTATAACTACGACCCTCTTTAAGACAACTTTATAAATTATTATAGACATAGCCTACTTTTTCTTGTACAATCTCGATAAAGACAAGTTTTATTCTAAAGATCCCCACTACATACGAACATAGCTATAACAACTGATCAACCTACTCAGAAGACTCGAGAGCCTGATGAAATGGAACCTAAACCCAAGGCTATTAAAGTTTACGACATTTATAAAATTTTATATTCTGCCGTTCACAATGCATGAAATTTATTTGTACGTCTACACTCGATGGCATTTAGAATGGGTTTTAAATGTTTCCAGTGAAATTAAAGGGGCATAAAAGTTTTTACATAATATGTTACTGAAACTAAGACAGGCTTAGATCTATATTTCTTCAAATGGTCTCTTCAAGTATAATAACTTGGGACAATGTGAACTGCCTTTTACTACTAACTTGTACGATTTTTTAGGACATCGCATATTTTTTACTGTCATTTGTAAATAAGTAAATTAATTTATGAATTATTATTGCCAAGTCAATATGGTCCACATTGTAGAACGGTCAACATGTAGAATGACAAATCAGAACAATGGTCGTTGGACCACAATATAGTTTGAAGATGGCTAATTGTTTACAAACAGTTTTGATTTTGTAAATAATAACTTGTTATAAACGAATCAAATTAGGTTTTTTATGCCCCAAGCGGGATTACTTTTAACGCATACTAAATGTTATTAACATGGTAAGTAAACTGAACGATTAAATTTGTTTCATATTCAGGCGTCACGTATTCTTCATTCAAATTAACAGCGAATTAATTCACCCGTTCATAACAAATTTTCGTAATTACAATTTTGGCATATCAATTAAATTTGCTTTAATTAAACTGGCGGGAATGAAATGGTTTGTTTCTTTTGTGAAGCCTCACATTTTCGCGGAACTACAAACTTTGTTTCGGAGCTCTCGAAATTGTTTTAATTTGAGTTAAGATCTCGTTTTTGATTTGCATTTAATAAAGAGCAACTTTATGAAGTTGAATAGCATGCTCATTAGGCAATGTTATGAGTTACCAGTATTATTTTGATTGTATTGCTATCTGATATTTTAACTCTGAATGTAATGCGGGAATTCACTGTTGCTACCTGCATTATTAGTTGAGGTTAATTTACATACATACATACATAAATCACGCCTATATTCCCGAAGGGGTACGCAGAGGTGAATTAAAACTTTTCACTTTTCGCCAATTAAGTAAGCCCCATGTAATAGGTGGCGAGCCTATTGCCATCTATCGCGCACATAAATCGCAGTATGTTGCTGCGCATTACTCAACGTCGTCTTTACCATTGGTCCCCTTGTACGATACCCACCGGAGAGATGGGGATGTTGACAATTATTATTGCATTCTGCTCTGCCGTCACCACACGCCCTATATTTTTTCTGAACTTAAAAACATTTTCAAAACGGAATACAATTTGCATTAGATATGTTATCTGAGTACTGAATAAGATGGCGCTGCATGCACTATTCACCTAAGAATTCCGTTCACCCAGTGAGCCCATCTTAGCCCGCCCGTGATGTATGCGGGGGCGATCGCCACGAGATTAGTTTAACGGTCTCCTTGTCCGGTGATTCGATAAAGTGCGATATTTTTTTGATAAACACAACACCGTCGGAATGCTCGCCGAGTTTTCGTGGGATTTGCGAAGGCTGTGGGGTTGTGGCGAAATAAGATTTGGGCTGAATAAATTTTGCTCGAAACGGGCGCGGGTAGCAATAACAATGAGACCCGCTGTTTATTTTGAGCGTTTATTAGGCATGACACATGACTTGGCGAGCGGTTTTTGACCTTGAGACTTGCAGACTCGGTTAAGCCGGGTTTTCAAAGTCCGAGTACACTCACTAGAGAGTACACAAGGACCGAGTGGCTTCGGATGACTACTCGGACGTCTCGGGATTGGATGCCGGCGTCCGAGTGCGCTCGGATTACGTGTTTACACTATACGATTAACGTCCGAGTAGTCATCATAACTCGAACTGTGAAAACCCGGCTTTAAAGGTAACGGTCAAACCAACTTTTTTCAGCGGCATGCGTTTAAATTTGTTCTTTTTTTGTGTCATGAAAACCTGCCAGATGCAAATAGTACATACAGCCAAAGAGATTTTGCTACAAGTTTAAACATACTATGCGAAAAAACTTTTTCTCCGACGTATACTAAAGGAAATAAAGTGTGTTGGGTTGGGAGCTTCTAAAGTTGGGTGTTATTGTTGAAAATGAGCTTAACACCCTCTGCTATGCCGCCACCTTGTAACCTAGTCTTACCGATTATTGTGCTGTCTCTTTCTGTCGTCTTCAGTGAAAAAGGGACACCTAAAGCGCCTAATTAAGCCACGCCGACATCAAAACCGCGTTTAGCAGACTTAAGCCTCCGACCCCGATATGGCTCATGAAATGAACTAAATAATGAGTTACGGGAACAGTTAATCGGGGACATTACTTCTTTCTATCATGGCCGGTTAATGATGCATAAAACTTTTGAACTCAAGTCAACCGTTAAAATAATCTTAAGGTATAGGCTGGTAGCGGTCAGGGTGAGTTAATAATTAACGAATTTCCCCCCTTACTTTTAGGGTTCCTTGAAAATTTTGATTGCCATAGTATATTTTAACCGCGTCCAACCATCAACCAGACGGAATTGTGTGTTCAAATAATAATCTAAACATAAAAAAATAACCGTGTGGTGACGACAGTGGAGAATACAATTGTCACCAATCCCATCTCTCCTGCGGGTGTCGTATAAGGTTTAAGCAGCGATTAATAATGTTCAGCTGTACCTAGTTTTCCTCTTACCTACCACCTAGCTAATACTGCGACTTACGTGCTCGAAAGATGGCAATAGGTTCGCCCCCTATTACACGTGAACCAACATAACCGGCAAAACGTAGGTGTTTATACACCTCTGCCTGCCTTCGGAGATTTAGCGTGATTTATCTATTTTCACCGAAACTACCTACTTAGTAAATTCCGTTGTACCTACTTACTCGCACATAATTAGGCAACCGTCTAAAAACGAAAGCGGTAATTAAGAAACAGCTCAAAGTTCACACCTTAAAATTAACCTCCGTCTCCGTCTCTCTCCGTCGAAAAGTTCGACACGGACTTCCCGGTTTCTAGTTATCTCCGACACCGGAGCTTCTCAAATACAGCTAATGGAACCCAAAAGATTCCATTTTCGCTTAGAAGTGGGTTGGTTCCAATCAATCGGCCAAACATTAAATCGATGAACTGGATGACGTAGTAAGACGTAAGTAATCCGAATACCGAACAGGTATACTCTGCCTACTTAGGGGCCTACTAAGTAGCAAACAAAGTTGTTAATTTTTGACAATTGATTTTGATAAGATGGTGGTAGCTAGCCAGGCGGACTTAAAAGACAGTCCTACCACCAACCAAACAGAGTACAAATTTTTACCCCCCTGGGGATCGAACCCGGGGCCTCTGGATCTTATCTTAGCGGTTAAAAAGTGATTTCTTTGTAATGCATCAGAATCATACCATTTTGTTTTCTAAATGAGAATAAATTGGTCACTTGTTGGGGCTGATCGGGGATGAACAGGCCATTGAACCCAACTAGCGAAACGGCTTTAGTACTGACTAGCTTGTTGAGTTATTGCACGAATCAAGCTTACCTAAATATTGACTAAACAGCGCATCGCAGTGAAAACTAATATTTAATGTGTACTAATTAAAACTTGCATAGACTAGTCGAATGTCGCTTTAACGATGCCGCTATTATGGCTTTAATGGTGCCGAATATTCGACTTCAAGGTAAATAGATATGGGATAGATCAAATTTGCCGTGTGGTGACGGCACAGTAGAATACAATTGTCACCACCCCAAACCTCTCCCGTGGGTGTCGTACAAGGCGACTAAGGATAAATCAGTGATGAGGAATGGGCAGCAGCATTCCTCTTATACCTACCACCTAGCAAAGTACTGCGACTTTTGTGCCCGATAAATGGCAATAGGCTCGCCACCTATTACATGGGACCTAGCCTAATTGGCGAGGCGTGGGTGCTATTTCACCTCTGCCTACCCCTTCGGGGTTATTGGCGTGAATTATGTATGTATGTATGTATAGATCAAAGATTTATATAGGGGACGTACCTATTGCCATCTATCGGCCACGAAAGTCATAATTTGCGCTAGTTGGTATAAAAGGAACGCCGTTACCTTCCTCATCACTATTTTGTCCCATCGATTAGTCGCCTTTTACGACACCAGCCCAGCACCTTTCCGGTGTGATGGATGATATGAATCAAATGGGAGTGCAAGAGGAAACTTATTGCGACTGAGAATACTGTTAGTCACAAGAAAAATAAATATATAAATAATTTGAAAAATAAATAATTAAATAAGTCACAAGTTTCCTGTGAAAGAGGGCCTAGACAAGTAAGTGGCTTATCTATTCGAACGCATAGAAAACAAAAGTATGAAACTGACGCCTTGTTTTCTTTGCAATACGTCAGTTTCACACTTTTTGTATTCTATGGCAAGAATTAGCCGTTCAATAAATGTCGCCATCTGATATCGTGATAAATATTCCACCATAAAGCATCATAGAAAAATCCTGTTTTTTTCGTCAATATCGTCAATAAAACTGCAAATTCCGTTTACACGCCTAATCCTTGCCTATGCGTTTGATAGATTGGCCAGGGGGGCTGATCACTCTGATCGCTGCTAATTGACTTAACGTGCCTCCAAAAGCACTAACAAGCAAGCGTAGATAAAGCACACACAACCGAGCTCAGGATTACTGTGTACATACATACATACATAATTCACGCCTATATCTATAAGGCAGAGGTGAACTAGCACCCACGCTTCGCCAATTATGCTAGGTCCCATGTAATAGGTGGCGAGCCTATTGCCATTTATCGGGCACAAAAGTCGCAATACTTTGCTAGGTGGTAGGTATAAGAGGAACGCTGCTGCCCATTCCTCATCACTGTTTTATCCTTAGTCGCCTTGTACGACACCCACGGGAGAGATTTGGGGTGGTGACAATTGTATTCTACTCTGCCGTCACCACACGGCATTACGAAAACACCCAGTACGAAAAGTTAATAAAATTTTGAGGTTAAGCTAGTTTGGTGAATTGCCAGTACTGTTAAAAAGTATGCCCAAAAGCCTACGTAGAATATAAAGGTATGAATTTGTATTACTTGCTATTCAGTAAACGCGACGAGGACGCTTTTTTATAAAGCCAAGATTGACGTGTGATTAGCAGGGTTACCTTACTTAGGTACGGTTTGTTTGAATAATTATGGTATTACAATATCTCTTAAGTCAGTCTTTCATTTAAGAAACCAAGAAACAACACAAGAGAACATGTAGTGTATTATTTTAATTCTATGAAGTGTTATTTATTTATTGATGGTTTTGTATACAGATTTGAGGTACATATGTAGTCTTAAAGTTCTACTAGTGTTATAGCAATTAGTTAAAAAATAAGAGCGTATTAATTATTTCGAAGATATAGATCTGATAATACTCAAATCCTATCCGACTGGCGCGTCTAGACAATTTTGTAGACAGCCTAAGGTCAACACGGTAAGCTCCCAAAGGCTTGCGGAGACACGTTACAATCAGGGCGAGGATTAGTATAATATGCTATATTTCATATAAGCATTTTCGACTTCAGAATTAAGACAGAACGACTAACAACTTTGTCAATGAAATCAAGCATTTACCGTTTTCATTAAAATATTTGATTTATCTTTTGATGTGTAATGACGGCAGAGCAGAATACAATTGTCAGCATCCCCATCTCACCCGTGGGCGTCGTACAAGGCGACCAATGCTTAAGACTGCGATGAGCAGCAGCGTTGCTCACATGCCATCTAGCTATATATACTGCGATCTACTTGGATTATGGATTATGAATACGAAATGTTTATACTTTATGTGTTACCCATTGTGCACGCCGAGCTCACTTGGTTTTGATATGGCAACATGAGGAGAGGCTGAGGTTTAATTATTCTCCTGGCTTGGTTCCCAGCAGGTGGCTTCCAACTATTATCATCGTTTTAATAAGGACAAGATTAGGAACGAATAATTATATCATAGGACGTTAGAAAATGAAACCAGTGGCGGGAAGTCAGAAGCTCGTAAAATATAAGGGGGTTTATTTGTAATTTTGTAAGGAGTATTTATGTATTTATAGGCTCTATAAATACTTAACTAGGTAAAGGTTGTTCCTGGTTATGAGTTTTGACCGTAAAAACTTAATCATATTTGAAAGAGAACCCTTTTACATCAATTGAAATTTCCCTTTTCCTTTCTATGTACATCTATTTTGCAAGTTCTATTAGTAGTCTACCTACAAATCGTAATGCAAAATACAGAATTTTTAGCACCTAGACCAGTAGCTACCTAACATTGAACTCAGCGAAATTTCAATTGCATTTGTGCAAACGGCAAACGTTCGGTTCGAATTTGGAATTCAAATAAAGCTATTTCTTTGCGCTGCATGCTGATTGGACGGACTACTGACGGATGGGGCGGCGCGTTCTTATTTTGGAGTATTTTTTGGCGGTGTTCGCTTATTTCCGCTCTATTGGATCCAGTATTTGCGCCGGTTTGATTGGCGGCCCGTATGTACACGGTCAATCTCGATCGCGATCCGCGTTCAAAACCAATGATCACGATCCAGATTGATTGTGTACGAAGTAGATTGGCAGCCCAAACATAATCAATGTGGATCGTGATTATTGATTTTTTATTCTCGTTAGTATAGTCGTTATATATTGTTAACTCACCTCGAAACTATTGAGTAATAATGAACATGGCAGATTAATACTGGACTAAGGATGTCGAAGAGAAATCGTCAGCTAATGCCTTTTAATTTAAGTTGCTCTTTCGAAACACAAACTTTGTCAGGGAGCGTTTTTGAACGAACTAACAGCGGTATTAAGACATGGGAAGTAGCTGACAACTATTTTGCTGACACAATGTTTTGTGTCAGCAAAATAGTTGTCAATACAAACGTACATACATAAATCACGCCTATATCTCCGAAGGGGTAGGCAGACATAGGTGTTAGGTTAGGTCCTAGGTGCCGAGCCTGTTGCCTATTGAGCACCGAAATCACAGTACATTGCTAGGTGGTCTGCCCATTACTCATTGCTGTTTTAACCCTTAGTCGTCTTGTACGACACACCCGCTGGGGAGATGGGGCTGTATAAATTACTTATACTTAGCCAACTATTTTTAGTTTTTTAGTCCCATGCTATAAGAGGCGTGTCTATTGCCATCTAGGCACCTCAACCTCATTATATTGCTAGGTGGTTACATAGGAAAGCTGCTGGCCATTCCTCATCGCTGTGGCACGTCGGGTGATGACGGCAGAGCACGATGCTGGAAATACCAATTAAATTATATCGACAATATTAAACCGCTGATCTCTCTCAGCTTACAGCGCAACTAGAAAATGTACTGCGCCCGAAAACTACCAGCCAAACTCACTTAACTTTCGGCCGTACTAAGCCGTCGACTTTAAAGTATTCGTGTAATGAAGAACGGTAGTTATAAAACATTGGAGAAAGATGCAAGTGACACCTTTTTATTCGCAAAGGGGTGGCAAAGGGGAATAAACACCCACGGGGGTTTCGTTTGGGTGAATCGTTGTTGGCACATTTTAAGTTACCCTTTTGCTCCTAGGAAGATTTGTGATAAGATAGCCAACCTTTCTATGGTCGCAGGTTCCAGGTGAAGTTCGATTCCATCTTCGGCCCTTATCGTAACTTACCATCAGGTGAGATGAAGGCCCAGAGCTCTATCTAGCATAAAAAATACTATAAAAGTGTAACGTAGAAAGTCAAAAGCCAAATTTTATACAATACGTATGTCATGTCATATAGGTGTACCTACATAACATTGATATCCCAATGCGAGTTACGTACTTACCCCGTTACTCTTCAAAGCTCGAATTAACAATAAAACTGTAA
This sequence comes from Cataclysta lemnata, assembly GCA_963931975.1. NCBI lineage: Eukaryota > Metazoa > Arthropoda > Insecta > Lepidoptera > Crambidae > Cataclysta > Cataclysta lemnata. The sequence goes on along the minus strand of OZ008339.1, from coordinate 25,670,800 downwards.
CGCTCGCGCCCGCGCTGTTTCCGGCCATAACCCGAGTTGTAAACATGGAATTTCATAAAAAAAGAAAAACAAAACAATATCACCCGGCCTCAATTCAATTTCGCCAGTTATAAATATTGGAATCTAAAATCGCATCGTAAATATAACTTGGTTCAATTCATTGGTCATAAGGTACTGTGACAAGCACGACAGTTTACCGCAAAGTGTCAAATTTTCTTCATCGACTTTATGCTTTGCTACCAACAAGTTAAGGTTGACAATCGATTAAAGGTATTTGACTGTTTTGGGTAGTCTCAAGTCCCTTGACCGTGCATTCCAGAGACCAAAACGCATTTTCTGAATTCTACGAGTGAGTAGAATGATGGTTAGCGTTCTAGCTAGCACCTAGAATTTTTTGGTCACCCATCCGAAAACCAGAATGCGTGAACTATACCATGATTCTGCTATCTAGAGCGGGCACCTAATTACTCGAATAATCGATTTATATAGTTTCTCGTCTTAAATGTTTGTTATATATTGGAGTAACTTCTCTAAAGTTCTCTGAGAACACATAGCTTAGCGCCATCTATAGGCAATAGAGCGAACTACTACTATAATATCAGAAATATTTTACTGCCTTGAGTTCGGAAGACATATCTCGATCCCGGCTTCAGTCGCTTATGGTTCATTCTCATAATATTCTTCCGTCCATAGGGAATGTCTCGTCGAACAATTAGTTTCGTCAGAGAACAAAATATTGTAGAAAAATGTCTACTGTTGTCAATTTCAAGATTCAACCTGCAGCAAAAATCACTAAGTTATCTCCTAGACGCATCTGCAACATAATTATATAAATGTATATTTTTAGATCTTTTTAGGACAACGCTAAGAATCCTTTAAACATCATTCAAGATCCGGAACATGGTCTGATGGTTTTAACCATTGAAGAAGAGAGTCGAATGGTTTTGTTTCCACATAGGTACTCGAGCCGCACAGTGGGAGAGATTAATGTTTACACAGATGTCATATACACAAATGCTGCAAACTCATTCCGGGGTCCATATAAAATCCTGCCACGTACCGCTTTCGATGCCTGCGAAATTTTTGATAGGTAAACAATGTTCCTAAAATATTCAGCGCCTAAGGCATTATTATGACTCGTGATGACGTTATGAATATTAAAGCGTGTTAACGTGCGATATCGGAGAGCCGAGTGCGACAAACATTCTCGTGTACGCAATTTTGTTGGCGGATAAAGGGGATTCGATAGAGTTCCGTTTTCACAGCGCAAATATTTGCCCCTATAAATATTTGTTCGTTTATATTTTGACCTTTATATTGCTGCTGTGGAAACATCATAATTGTGCGCCTTTGTCCCTAAGCTAAAATAATTGCTTAATTTTTTATTGTACATCCAGTACAGTAAAAAAATTAAGCAATTTCTTAAATTAAGCTTTTTGTTTCGTTAGATGCTACATTTCTAGAAGATGTCGAAAGTTAACGCATTTACTTATTTACATACATTGGTCACGCCGAGGTGAATTATGTAGGCAGAGGTGAATTAACACCCGTGTCGCCAATTTTGTTAAGACCCTTATAATAGATGTCGATTCACCTCGCCACTGCCTACCCCTTCGGAGATATAGGCGTGATTTATGTATGCATGTAATATCCATCATCAATCACCTGTTGCAAAATGGTGTTACCTATCTAATAACAAAAACGGAAAACCAGCATTTTATTTTTTTCTTCTTCCCGGCGTCATTTTTATTTCGTTTCAATACTTTGTTTTTGCGTTTATTTTTGTGCTGCAATGTGTGGCCCAATGAATGTCGCAGCAAGCCAGTGTAGATGCAAACAGTATAAAATTCTTCTCCTTAGTCTCTTTTTTATGCTAGACAGGGAAGCCCTTAACCTTCATCCCTTATCGTCACAGCCCTTATCGTCACTTAGATCTCCCTCGATGGTAAGTGAGGATAAGGGCCGAAGATGGAAGCGAGCTTTGCCTAGAACCCTCAACGGCAGAGGGGCTGGCCATCTTATCACAAAATTGTAATGCTATCAACATTATTAATTTGGCGACATATTTTGATAAGATGATGGTAGCCAGCCGTGCACGAAAAAAGTCTTCCCAGCAACGAAATCAATTCACCTACTCCCCTGCCTGCACTATGGCGCCCGCCGTGCTGGATTCCATTTCTAGATTAGATTCTGGTGTCGACCCCTCTCAATCGCGTTGTTTGATACTTTCATACAAGCACCTCGCTATTATTGGGCACACGCCTTACTTACTGGAGTGAAAAATTCGCGCGTTCCACCGTCGCCGTTTTACGCGTTGGGCCGAAATGTTTTACTGGAAATAGTGGTTTTTTATTAAACTTTTCGGTTAAAGTTCCGAATAAAAGGAAAGCTTTTGCGTCTTAATTAAACAGCTTTTGAATTTAACATACATAAATCATCAAGGAGCTCGGTAACGCTGTGGCTTAGTGCGCTTGGCCTGCGATTGCGTAAACTAAGTAATGTTCGCTTAGGCCGGTCATTGGATGGGTGACAATAAATTTATTATGACGAGTTCCTCCGTGCTTCGGAAGGCACGTAATGATCCTGCATCTGCAGTCGTTAATATCCAGCATTCCGCTCTGGGAAGTGTGGTGGTGGGGTATAGCCCATTCTCCCAATATTCTTCCATTTATAGTGAAGGCCACAGGAGTGGGGGCATTTAAGGACTGAGGATGATGATGATGATGACGTTGACATTCACAGGGATAATGGTTTGATCACGTAGAAGGGACGAATGAAAGGAGAGGGAACAAAAAAAAATATATGTCGGAATCTGCGGTAATAACCCGCTAGATAACTTGAGCATGTTACTTGTGCAGGTACATTCTCGAGTCGCTGGACTCGGTGGAATGGTTTACACGATGCACGATGCGCAACATAACTTGCGCAAGTGCTTCAACATGCGCAAGCTACATGCACCATGTAGAAGCGCCATATTATCAGGGGACGGGCCTAGGGGATCTTTCATACTCAAATTGGAGGTCTATTAAAAAAGGGCCAGGTCAAGACTACCCGAAACCGACGGGCATACATGAGATTGAGTATGTAAGGACCGTAACAAGTGGAATGAAGTGATCTCTGCCTACCCCTGCAGGAGAAAGGCGTGACGTATGTATGTATTAACAACAACGTAGAAAAATGTAGTACCCCGACTATGCACACGGACACGTATCGATTTCAGGGGCGTCAGGGAAGAAAAAGAGGCCTTGGGCCAATCTGCAAAATGTTTAATGGATCAGTGCGTGGAACGGAGCGCGGTATGTCAAATCGGACCATTAATTTCGCGGCGCTGCGTGGTTCCATATTGCATTAAGAAACTTTATCCAAGAAAAAGTTTCACTGGGTTTTTGGACGCTTGAATTTTGAATAAAATTTAGTTATTAAGTAATGAATGAGGTCAAAAAAGCGTGTGATGAAGGCTGAGCAGAATGTAATTGTTCCTCTCTCTCTCTCTCTCTCTCACCTCTTCCGTGGGTGTCGTACAAGGCGACTAAGGGTTACGACAGCAATGAGTAATGGGCAGCAGCGTTCCTCTTATACCCCCTAGCAAAGTATTGCGATTTTCGTATCTCTATATAATAAGCTCGCCACCTATTACATGGGACCTAACGTAATTGGCGAAACGTGGGCATTAGTTTATTAGTTCACCCCTGTCTACCCCTTCAGGGATATAGGCGTGATTTATGTATGTATGTAAAAAAAAATCTGTCGAAAAGTATATTTTGTCTTTTCTTTGTTGCTGCCGTGTGGTGACAGCAGTAAAGCAATAATAGTTGTTACCACTAGGAATTGCAATCCAGCAAAACGGGATGACGCATTCCTGCGGGATTCTTCTGCTTTTATTAATCTGCGGGATCCCGCACCTTCAAAGCGCGGATTCGCGGATTCCGTAAATAAAAACTATTGCGGTAAAGCTTTCGCGTAATAGCATCTAGGAGAAAGTTGTGATTTGATTAAAAGTCATTATGTGAATAAGACATACTGGCGCACTCAGAGACGTCAATTAACTTTAATGAGTATTTGATGTCAAAAATGTTCATACAAATCTAGACCATAGACGCAACAAGAATAGCGACTAGTTTTCAATTGTCATTTTTTGACGTTAAGTACTCATTAACGTTATTTGACGTCTCTGAGTGCGGCAGTAAGAAACGAACCCGCGTCCTCTGCAATCCGGGCAGATGCCTATACTGTTTCGTTCCACGCACCAAGACTAGTTTTCCGAACTTTTTCTAACTACATATTTTTCTTTCATATTACTAACGTGTTTATCTAGTTCGGCGCCTCGGTTCGGTGGGGATTTTTATTTTCCCGGCTCCGACTCACCGCGGAAGTTTGCCGTAGCCGCCATGACACCATGAAAGACATAACGTATACCGACCCCCCGGCCGACATCAGTCAAACGTCGCGTACACATCCGATTGTGAAGCTCTTACTTCTAGTCATTTCTCAAAACGTCCCACTGTGCAATAAGTCCGTGTCACACCCACCGGTGCTGGAGGCAAATTCGCATTCAGTACCTCGCCATTCACGATGCGGTTTTTTTTTAATTTTATTAGCCTGATAGATCCCACTGCTGGGCAAAGGCCACGATGCGGTTAGTCAGTCTGTCATAAACATATTTATAAAATTAATGTCTACAATATGTGTATTGAATTATTTAATCATTTACCTGATGCCATTAAATGGTTGTCTATTAATAAATTTAAATTTGTTTTGACAAAGTGGCTACTAGAACACTGCTTCTATAGTGTTAAAGAATATTTAGAATACAAGAAAAAATAAGAAATTACATTGTAAAATTAATGTTATGTTACCTTCTAAAAAGTAGACTGACACTGTATAAATTTAAATAAATTACTAATACCTTATTATAATTTGCATGCCTGCTTGCAGGTTGAATACTGTACTGGACCTATTGCTATTATGATATACCTATTGTAAACATGTATTCTGGCAAATAAAGATTATCTTATCTTATCTTAGCGGTTACAAATATCACCCCGCGAAGGTTTTCTAAAGCTATTAGAGTATTTGTGTCTGGTAGTAGTCTCGGTATCCCATTTCAATTTTTTTGAGGTTTAGCATTCCATATAAATAAAGTGTGTGATTTTTAGACGATCTCTAAGGTCCATTAAGTTTGATCTATAATTCCAATCAATTACACAAAATTAAATTCGAAATGAGATGAGTAGGTACTACCAGACACAAATACTCTAACAGCTTTAGAAAAAAAAAATTGAGCACAGAGGCGATCGACCAGGGAATTCGAGGGTAGCGTGCCCTCAACTTCCCTGGGTTGCCTTCATCAAATTCTGGCTTGGTGAAAATGGGAGCACCTCAGCAGTAAACTCTATCGAATAAAAAATTAACTTAAATTAATTTTGAAAATCGGTTCATAATTGACAGACAAATCGGTGAACTTACACAAAAAAGATACACAACAACAAATTACACAAGAACATAGAACCTCATTCTTTATCGAAGTTGGATAAAAATACATAGAACCTCCTCCTTATTCAAAGTCGGATAAAAATACATAGAACCTCCTTCTTTTTCAAGGTTATAAAAACACATAGAACCTCCGCATTTTTCGAAGTCGCTTGTGTTAGAAATTATTAAATAAGTCTATAAATGAGAAGTTCAGTTGACAAACCACAAGGTAGACATTATGAAAATAAGTTTGTAAATGAGAAGTTGTATTGACTTACTTAATGTTATTTTTAAGCAAATGTATTCATTATTTAACGTTAAATTGTCCTTATCGGTTTATAACTAAACTTTTGTTTGATTAGTAGAATATTCAATAATGTAAAACTGTAAATTTCTTAAGGGTAATAATGTTAAATTCATATCTTTGATGTTTTGTCATTTCCGGCTGTTTTTGCCCGCCATTATGGCCGCCTATATAAACCTTGTAACTCCCCACTAGGGGGCATTCTGTAAAGTGATTTTGAAGTAAATACTGTCCAAGTCAAGGTGTGTGTTTAAATTTTGGGGAACCTAAACGTGTTTCTGACGCAGTAGCGCTGTTCATTTTATCATCAGAAGTGGGATCCCTGCCTCATAGCACCCTCATAGCAGATATTATTTAAAAGGTACGTAATTTTTTTCTCTTCTACTTGTTTCTTTTTATATATAATTATTATGTACTCTCCCCTTGCCATTTTTGTTTGATCTATCTATGGTTTTTCTTAGCTGTAGTTTTAAGTAAATTTCAGAAACTGCAATAAAATTTAATGTTTTAATTTGCAAATACACCTTTAAAATGTCTTAATGTATATGAACGCCATCCAACCTTATTTTTTTTTTTTCATGTAGGTAAATCTAATTTTTCTACTTTCAATTTTAGTATAAAAAAAATAGCAGTAATTTACATTATAAAACTATGTAAGGGTAGATTAACTGTTTGTTTTAAAACTGATTATTTCAAAGAACAAGTGTAATAGTTGCTTCTAAATTCTTCACGGATGCAAAATACCCGAACCGAGTTAATGAAAAAAGTGCTAATGTAGATTATTTTTCTAAAACGTCTGGGTTCGCTTAATTGACATGCCAACGTCGGTACTACATTGTGAATTGTAAATTTTATTAGTACCGACTATAATTTATTCAATAATTTATTTCAGTAGTCTACATTACATTCATTACTGATCACTAACACTTTCAGTACACGAAACAATTTTATTCACTCATACACTTACAGACAATAAAACTTTCACGATTTCCATTGAAATCAACACCAAAATTGTGTTTGAGCTTGGGTGTTAACTCGTCACTCAAGTTCAGCATACTTTATACACTTACGGCAGTGCTGCGAGGGAATACCTCCAGTGTATCCTACACACAAGTCCAGATTTGGCGGACACTTTCCTAGGGCAATCATTGCCGACTATCTAGAGGTGTCCAATATTTTTGACTTGACTCACTTTACCTACCTAATACAAAACACAAAAATTATTTGAAATTCATCGAATGCAGTTTGTAATGATTATAATAATAGGATAAGCATTCACGACTTAGTAATTTACAATTGATATGAACTAAATCAGTCCCTATGACGACCCGTTTATTTTATTATTTTATATTTTACTTTTTTTTTACTTTTACCCTCATACTGTATCATATTATAAAATGTTTTTCTTCTTTTTTCAACTCTTTATATTACTTTTAGTTACTTACTGACATTACAAAACAACATAAATATGTACCTATGTATAAAAAAAAGGGTAGGCGCAGTTATAAACAAATGATGTCCTTAAAATTTTATATTTCAGGATGGATAATTTTAGAAACAGATGTTTGTCTACACCGTCCCCAAAACAACGCTCTTCTCGTAGTCTGGAAAGAAGCGACGAGGATTGGCATCGCCGGAACTGGGATAGAAGCAGTCGTTCCCGGTGCAGTCGAGGGAGGTTAAGCAGAGAGTCAGAGAGGAGTCGAAGCCCCATCCTACCGTATACGCGGGACCGAGGACGCACAGCTTCTCGCGGGCGTTCGCATCAAAGGTCTCATCGGCAACCCGTTTCACCGCGAGCCCACCGAACCAGTAGAGACCGTTTGTTGGGAGACGCGATTCCCGATGGTGGGAATCCAAAAACTAATGAAGATATCTTGGGTATGGCAAAAATGTTAAATAACCTTAACTCTAATAACAATTTGTCAAACTTCTTAACTCTTATGAACACTTTTATGAAACACAATCATTCACAAAAGTTGCATTTCGACAAAAACATGATACCTGAATTTGACCCTACCGTCAAAAATCATAGGATCGAAAATTGGATTGCTAAGGTTAATGAATGCGCTTTAATTTACAAATGGTCTGAACAACAGATTCCGCACTTTGCTTTGCCTCGATTAATAGGCCATGCCAAAAAATGGTACGAAGGTCTGCAGTCTATTAATCGTACTTGGACAGAATGGCAAGAATACCTCAGGAGGGCGTTTCCATCAGAGACTAATTATGGTACCGTATTAACTGAAATGTTAGATAGGCGATTCAAATTCGGAGAATCTTTTGATAATTACTATTATGATAAAATGATACTTTTGAACGCTTGTGATATTGTAGGAAAGAAGGCAGTAGATTGCATAATACATGGTTTAGACGATAGAACTATTCGGGCTAGTGCATCTTCAGGGCGTTTTACTGAGCCAGAGGATTTATTAAGTTTTCTTAAAGATATCTGTAGTCAACGTCAAGAAGGCAAAATCTCCCGTTCAAAACACACTTCTTCCGTTTCGGATTTGTCTTGTAGTTTTTGTAAAAAGGTAGGGCATAATATAAAGCAGTGTAGAGCACTATATTGTTATAATTGTAAGCAACACGGTCACAGAATGACACAATGCAATCAGCCAATAATAAAGTGTGACATGTGCCAAAAGGTAGGGCATAAAAAAGAAGATTGTTTTAGAAATAAACCTAAACAGAATTTGGAAAAACGGGTAATGAAAATAAACATGTCTAGTAGTCAAAACTCAAAATTTTACAAACTAGCTATGATCAATGAGAATGAGCAAAAAGTCACCGTATTTATTGATTTTGGGAGTGACTGTTCTCTAATTAGCAATAAGTTGGTTGAAAAATACAATCTCAATATCGAACACCAAAGTATACCTTTAATTAAAGAAATTGGTGAAAACGGTAGAACTCCTATTGGTATAACAAAGTTCAAATTAACCATTGACTCTGTTAATTCATTGATTAGTGCTTACGTTATTGAATCTTGGCAGTTACATGTCCCACTTTTAATTGGACAAAATTTTACAGAGCTCCCTCACATACTTGTAATAAAAACTAACGATACATTAGAGATTTTAGATAGGTCCTATATGTTGCCTGATATCGTTGATGTAGAAGATCCTAGAGTAAATCTAAAGACTATAGGTGATGCTGATGTAAATAAGGTAGCATTAATATCTTGTTTTACTACCGAAATCTTGGATGGTTCTATTATTGTAGGTAGCAGTTATCGGAATCATCTAGAAATAGAGTATTGGATACAGGGTGGTGTTTATTTGGTAAAAAAGGGCAAAGTTAAAATTCTTGTAGTTTCACCATCTGCTTGTATTCTTTTTAAACCTAATACCTTATTAGCTAGGGCTGAAAAAATAGACACTGCTGTAAATACGACAGTAATGTGCCTTAATGCACAGTCTGAATATGAACCAATAGCTTCAAATGAAGTTAAAATAAATAAAGAACTTAGCACTCAAGAAAAACATATAATATATAGACTGATTGATGAGTATCGTTCTTCTTTCGCCCAGAATCTTTCCGAGTTGGGATGTACCAAGATAACTGAAATGAATATCCAATTATCTGACGTTACCCCTGTAGCATACAGACCATATAGGTTGAGCCATAAGGACCGGGAAACCGTCCAGGGCATGGTCGATGATCTCTTAAAAAATGACATAATTGAGGAGTCCTGTTCCTCCTATGCCAGTCCTATTATACTTGTATCAAAAAAAACGGGTGGTCAACGATTGTGCGTAGACTACAGAGCGTTAAATAGTCGTACGGTAAAAGATCATTTTCCGTTGCCCCGTATTGAAGATCAATTGGACTCTTTGAGTGGTAGTCGATATTTTACCAGTCTCGATTTAACTAGTGGCTATTATCAAATACCTATTGATCCACATTGCCGACATCTTACTGCGTTCATAACGCCGGACGGTTTATATCAATTTAAGCGCATGCCATTTGGTCTCGTCAATGCCCCTGCCATCTTTCAAAGAACTATTAACAAAGCACTAAAACTAACATCCTCTTATGCTGACTCTGTAAATAAACCAGCGTTAGCTTATATGGATGATCTAATAATAATATCAAAAAGCTTTGATGAAGGCATAAAAAAATTAGAAAGTACTTTCAAGTTGCTGAAAGAAGCTAATCTTACATTAAATGTTAAAAAGTGCAATTTTTTCCAAACTTCTATAGAATATTTAGGATTTGAAATTTCTTTTGAAGGCATTAGACCAGGTAAAACAAAAATAGCTGCAGTTGAACAATTTCCAATACCAAAAAACGTTCACGAAGTCAGGCAATTTATTGGACTTTCTAGTTACTTTCGTCGATTTATTAAAGACTTTTCTCAAATTGCACGCCCTTTGACAGATTTAACTAAAAATAATCGAACTTGGCACTGGGGTGAAGACGAAACCATGGCATTTAATATCCTAAAAAGTAAACTTGTTCAGAGACCTGTGTTAGCTTTGTACGACTCAAAATATATTACAGAACTTCATACTGATGCAAGCAAATGGGGTCTTGCGGGCATTCTTTTACAAAAGGAGAATCAAGATTCACCTTTAAAGCCTATAGCATTTTATAGTAGAAAAACCACCATAGACGAACAAAAGTTTCATGCCTATGACTTGGAAACCTTAGCAGTAGTTTCGTCGTTAAATAGGTTTAGAGTATATTTATTAGGTTTGCCATTCACAATCGTGACCGATTGTAATGCATTACGCGCCACATTCACTAAACGTGATATTTTACCTAGAATTGCCCGATGGTGGCTTGCCCTACAAGAATTCGATTGTAACATTGTATACCGACCAAATAATAATATGCAACATGTAGATGCATTAAGTCGAAACCCAGTAGGTTCTACGCCTCAGGAAAGTGAACCTGAGATACCCCGAGTATTAGTGATTACTCAAAATGATTGGCTATTGAGCTTACAGCTAACCGACTCTAAACTTTGTCATATTCGAGAAGTATTAGAGGATCCCAAATATAACGATTTGGTCGATATAAAGCAGAATTTTATTATTAAAGATAATAAATTATTCAGAAAAGTAGGCGAAGAATGTAAATGGGTAGTGCCAAAGGGGGCTAGATGGCAAATATTGCGGATGAATCATGATGACGTAGGGCACTTTTCTATAGAGAAAACTCTGTCTCGTATAAGCAAAGATTTCTGGTTCCCTAAAATGAAGAAATTTATCACAAAATATGTAAAGTCTTGTATTAATTGCGTTTATGGTAAAGATTCAAGTGGCAAGAAGGAAGGATACTTACACTCAATCCCTAAGCTAGATATTCCTTTTCACACTGTTCATGTGGACCATCTTGGACCATTTGTCAAGAGCACTCGTGGCAATATGTATTTACTTTTGCTCGTAGACGGTTTCACAAAATTTTGTATAATAAAACCCCTGCGTAATTTAAAATCTTGTCTCACTATTAAAGCTTTAAATGATACCTTCTCTACTTTTGGCTATCCCACAAGACTTATATCCGATAGAGGAACTTGTTTTACTTCTAAAGAGTTTGAGAGGTTTTGCATAGATTCTAAAATAAAACACATTTTAAATGCTGTCGCGTCACCTAGGGCAAATGGTCAGGTAGAGCGATATAATCGCACTGTCCTAGATTCATTAAGTTCTTATACCGACAGATTAGGAGAAAATAAATGGGATCAAGAGTTAGGTAAAGTCCAATGGGGCTTAAATAATACTTTAAATAAAGGTATCGGTACAACACCATCTGAAGCATTATTTGGTCGTTCACTTAATCATGCGAATGAGAATGTTTTTAGTGACCTTTTCTTAGAAACTCGTAATCCCAGTTTAAGCGTTGAAGAAATAAGATCGGAAGTAAAAGAACACATTGAAAAAGATCAAATTCGACAACAAGAAAGATTTAACAAAGACAGAAAGGAACCAACCCTTTACAATTTAGGAGATTTAGTTAAAATCAAGAAACAAGTACAAACAAATGATGGGCAAAGTAAAAAACTTTTGCCTGTCTTCTCGGGTCCCTATAAAATAACAAAAATATTAGATAATGATAGGTATGAAGTCTCGAGTATTCCAGGTACAGATTTAGGGAAACGAAAATATAGCAACGTGTGGGCAGTTGATCAAATACAGCCTTGGATCAATACACACGTTAATACACCAAGTTCTGATAGTGAAATAGAAGAATAATTGTATTGACTTTTCACATTGTATATTTGATGAATTTTCCAAGTAAATACTGTACTTGATGATGTTACCAAGTGCATCAAACTAGCAACTAGTTCTTTCTCTTTTTTTTTCTATTCCTACTCATAATTTTATGTACACTTGATGAATTTTCCAAGTGAATCGTGTACTTGATGATGTTACCAAGTGCATCAAAATGGCAACCAATTCACTACTTGCTATTCCTACTTACGATTTTATCTACACTTGATGAATTTTCCAAGTGAATAGTGTACTTGATGATGTTACCAAGTGCATCAAAATAGCAACTGTTTTTCTGCTTGCTATTCTTACTTATAATTTTATTTACACTTGATGAATTTTCCAAGTGAACTTTATTTATAGAGTGACTTGATGATGTTACCAAGTCCACCAAAATAGCCACTACTTGATGAAGTTTTTCCAAGTAAGGTGCCATTACATTTTTTTTTAGATTTAATAAGGAATATTTTTTTAAATATTAATTTTAAGAATTATTTTTCATAAGAATTATGTTGAAGATGTAATAAAAGATAATTATTTTATATAATTTAATTTGAAGTTAAACATTAGTTTATTGAGTTAACCAAAGAATAAAACTGTTATAACATTGTAAAACATTTATATTGTGTTAATTTTAATTAAGTAAAGAGTCAATGTTTGAAGTTTGAGGGCAAACTTGTTTGTCAGTATGGCCGAATGTTAGAAATTATTAAATAAGTCTATAAATGAGAAGTTCAGTTGACAAACCACAAGGTAGACATTATGAAAATAAGTTTGTAAATGAGAAGTTGTATTGACTTACTTAATGTTATTTTTAAGCAAATGTATTCATTATTTAACGTTAAATTGTCCTTATCGGTTTATAACTAAACTTTTGTTTGATTAGTAGAATATTCAATAATGTAAAACTGTAAATTTCTTAAGGGTAATAATGTTAAATTCATATCTTTGATGTTTTGTCATTTCCGGCTGTTTTTGCCCGCCATTATGGCCGCCTATATAAACCTTGTAACTCCCCACTAGGGGGCATTCTGTAAAGTGATTTTGAAGTAAATACTGTCCAAGTCAAGGTGTGTGTTTAAATTTTGGGGAACCTAAACGTGTTTCTGACGCAGTAGCGCTGTTCATTTTATCACTTGAATGATGTGCCTTGATTTAAACAGAAGCAACAAAAGCCGAAGGTACTGATCGCTCTTTTAGTAATTTCGCAGCACACGGAATGATTTATTTGGCGCGGTTTTTTTCAACGCCTAAAAGGATTCGTGATATGAATACAGTTATTTATGGATCGGAGTTCATTCGGCGTGATTTAGGGAAAATCAAGGATGGCAGCTTAAAAACGGTACCTAATCGATTTTGTGTCGAAGATGTTTCGTATGAAATTCTTCTAATAGGGGTGAAATGCTGTACACAACTAGGGTAAGGCACTCTCCCGTATAAAATAATTTCTTCATAAAATGGCAGTGAAAACGTAGTTTAGTTTCTCCTTATATCGTCCTACTCCAACCATCCCAAATTATCCCAAAAAGTTAGCAGCCCTTTCAGACTGCCTGATACTGGGGACTGATATGACTTCCGGGCCGATACTGGGGACTATAGAAGCCTTGCCCGTTCCGTTCCGTTCCGATCTGCCACGCTCCTGCATTCTGTATGTACGTGCTGTGGCGTTTCTTCTGCCTCCATGCATCCTCTGCGTAGAGGGCTGTCTGTCGTCCCAATCGAGAGAGAAAACATATTGCGCAGACCCCGGACCCAGATGGACTACGAATAGGGCAGATGATAATGAAAACGCTTGCCGTGTCCTGACAGAAGAGTACTTTTCCCCCCTTAGAGTCACAACAGCTATCACTCACTCCCACGGGTGTACAAGGTGACTAACCCCCGAATACAGAAACGCTAATCAAAGTTTGAGTCTTGCTTAACATTTAAATATTGTCAGAATTGACGTTTTTCCATACACATTCTGACAGGTAATTTCCACTTAACTTTTTAGCGGTGCCCCAAATTTGATTAGCGTTTCTGTATTCGGGAATAAGGGTTATAAATGTAACGAGGAATGGCTAGCAGCGGTCCTGATGTTAATATCATCACATCTAGCAATAGAAATGTGAGTGTTGATACACCTTTGAAGGGGTAGACCCTTAAGGTATTTATAGCCGTTGTGTGTGTGTCACAGATTAGGATATTATTTACTACGTAAGTAGGTTTAAAATGCTCTTTAGATAAATACTAAGCTTCCTCTTCTTCCTGCCCTTATCCCGCTCTAGGCGGGGTCGGCACAAATGTTTTCTTCTTCCACTACTCTCTATCCTTCACCAATTTCTCATAGATACTAAGCTGTCATACAAGAATTGTATTCATCGTCAAAATTTTAATGATCCGAAATTCTTTATCAGCTATTTCAATGTCCCTACAGCTAGCTGTGTCACGAACCTTTCCGCTACATAGGGAGAATATATCATAAGATCCCCGAATGGGAATGGTAGGACCGGGAACAATAGAAAACTAACGGAAAGATGTCAAAGACTATAAATTCATTATTACCATCAATCAAGTCACAAAAGCAATGCTTGTCGGAAAATACTATACAATCGGATGTTAGGAAGACAGCGCCAGATCGTTATTATTTTATCACTAGTTTTAAGGTTGGCACTTTAGCGGGAATTAGCGGGAATGTTGGTACAATAAAAAGGCCTTGATTAAATAAATTGAAAATATGGTTTAAACATTTATTATAAGTTACCTTTACGTATATTAATATTAATGCATCATCAAAAAAATAATACCAACGTTAAATCCGTTCATAGACCATCTAAGGCCGGGCATGAAGCTCATTAGTTCTGTTCCTTTTGATTAAGAAATGAAAGATGTCATACATAAACTATGTAATTGAACTAAAAATTTCATTTAAATCTAGATCTTAGACCCGGCAAGAATAGCGACTAGCTTTGTACCTATTGACATTTTTTGACATTAAGTATTAGGTACTCATTAAGTTAATTGACTTCTCTGAGTGCGGCAGTAAGAAACGTAAAGAGATTATGACATTTGAAATATAGTGTACTGTTGCCGGCATAGTTGCTACGTTCGACGCTTCAAGTAGAATAAAACCCTCAACGAAAGGCTCTACTATAGCACCTTCAGCATTTAAATACAATTAACTCGGTTGATTTATTGAGGCTCAGAGCTTCTCACGCTAATAGAAATTAAGCGGTCTTCGCGTTTGACTTGAAAACTGTTGAAACTGGCACACAATAATGATAAATAATTGGAGACTGAAAAATTAACTCAGGGGAAGGTTGCTATTTAAAGCGTCCCATTGGCTGTATGGAAAATACATACACCAGAGTACCCGCTTTGGGCAGCATACTCGTTTTCCGACCCATTCCCTTACCCTTCTTCTTGAATATTATGTTGGAAAAATTATTACAAAAAGAAAAATGTCATTAAATAAACTATTTGATTTTAATTTTAACATTATATAAATGTTAGAAAAATTAGTACAAAGATTTTGGTAGTTAGAAAAAGAATTTCGAAAAATTATGATCTTGAGGCGGGAATCGAACCCGCGTCCGCTGCTATCCGGGCAGGTGCCTGACCGCTCGGCCACCCAAGACACCAATTAACTTGCCGAAATTCTTCTAACCTTTACACTTCACGTTGTAAGCCAACGGGTACCCTCGCAATGTAGAAATAAATTTCAAACATTCCAAAGCAGATATTTTTACAACGCACGGTCTTTGTCATTAAATATTCGAAATATCATGTGTGGCACTCGGAGCCTTTCTTTATAATGTTCATTTCATCATTTCAGAGTGTTATTTTTGTATTTATTTCGTTTATTTAAATAAGGAAGATATACCCAAAGAGGTAGGTGTCAGGCAGGCGGCCGGCTGTAAAACCTAAGCCAAAACCTTGAGCAGTATGGTTTGGAATGTTGTCATTCCAATCACTCTCCGTTCATTGGTCTCTCGACATGGTCCGTTCCGTCTCTTTTCTATACATTCATTCATCACTAACGCCTTTACGGTGTGATGGATGATATGAATCAAAAGGGAGTGGATGGCTTGATGACGTCTGACCGATATGAACGGAAGAGGAGACATACTGCGCCGACCCCAGATAGACTGGGAACAGGGCAGGAAGAAGAAGATTTAAATAAGAAACGTAATTACCTTACGATATTTTCGAAGATAATTTACAAAGTACCCATTTTAAAATAACTTTTCAAAATTGATAACATTCTTCTTTGTTCTTACTCAATTAAAAGTGTCCTAAGCGTGGTGTGTGGTGTGACGGCAGAGTAGAATACAATTGTCACCACCCCAAGTCTCTCCCGTGGGTGTCGTACAAGGCGACTAAGGATAAATCAGCGATGAGGAATGGGCAGCAGCGTTCCTCTTATATCACCTAGCAATAGTACTGCGACTTTTGTGCCCGATAAATGGCAATAGGCTCGCCACCTATTACATGGGACCTAACATAATTGGCGAAATGTGGGTGCTAGTTTACCTCTGCCTACCCCTTCGGGGATATAGGCGTGATTTATGTATGTTTGTATGTCTAAGCGTGGTCTTCAATAAGGGTTTAATTCACACATCAATTCTATCTTATCGAAAAAAAATCTGACCTATTTTCCTTGCAATAAATATAAGCAATTTCACCCTTTCGTACATATCTTTCCGACATTGTACGGCTGATGTTAAGCGCCCGGAAATATTACATTTCCACCCTCAAATCGTCACGATACAGCACGTTTAATATCGCGCATAACATAATACCGTTAAGGGTAAATAAAGTATAACTGTGCATTCCCCCGGCGTTCCTCCCGGGCCGGAAGCAATAATGGCCCGATGAAACCATTAATGATGGCAATTTGCGTAACTCGGCCTTTTTAATTAGCCTGCGAAGAAGCCACCAACTAAAGCGTACGCGGCTTCTAATTCAATGGAAGGCTCACGTTCATTTAGTCAAAAGTTGTAAATATTTGTACAGAGACTCTTAGTATTCCATGGATTCGCCGTGCGGGTGCCGGGTCCATAGTGTGGCAGAAGTGAGTGGCAGCGCTTGGGACTTGTGACCCAGTGTAGGTTTACGGGATCCCTTCACAACATGTGGACATTCACCTTTGCTAAAATTCCGGGAGAGCCGCCTTAGACATACGAATACGTAACAATCAAAACTCTTAACCGGTCACAACCACCTGTGACTGATTTCATTCACAACCATACTATAACGAAAATCGCGACAGCTTACGACAACAACGAAGTCAAGTCAGCATTAGATCTATTTACTGTTGTTAAAGGCAGAACAAGATTAGAAAGACCTGAATCACGATCTCAAAGTTTCTGCCAGAACTCTGAATAGATACGAGATCCAGACGAAGTACTTTCAGACCTTCCCTCTATTAGATGGCACGCCTGAGCTGAGGTCTGCGCCTTTAGAAGTACCCGTCGGTCTGCCATGCCCCGCTCTGATTCGTAGCGCCCTTAGAGGCAGTCCACGGCAGTGAGACTCCCCCGGGAGATGCCTGCATGCCTGCCGTAGAGAAACCCTCACAGGGACTGCTCGATTATTCAAGGTTTTCCCCTTCCTTTGCCAAAATGCTGTAAAGGCCTCTAGGACAACAGCTTAGGTGGTTAAAGAAAATAGTACAGTCTGACTGCGGTCCCCGATCTGGCTCTGAGGAAGATCTTACCTTTTCGCTGATGACGCGGCGTACCTTCCGCAACCCAACATATTTGATGAGTGATCTCCTGAGAAAATAAGACTTGGCAAACCTTCCAGCAACCCATTTACGTCTTCGCTGCGAACATTCTAAAGATTGAAGCCGTCTAATTGGGTTTTTAATCTGCAAAATTAAGGCGCGCTTTTGACAAATGTCAGATCCGCCGAACAAAAGCGGAAATATCCTTTCGCGAAGAAAAATATCGGCGATTCGTCCGCGTAACGCTAAAACTGTTCGCATATTTCAGGTCGCCGTGTCATAAAAGTCAAGATTCGTGTAATTACCGTCGTACTTTCAAGAGGAATTCGAGTGGGGTCTAGAGATTTGTGGATGGCGTTTAATATAATGCTTACGTTTCAAATGAAATAAATTATTTTATCTTTTTGTTTAGACGTTGAAAGGGACCGTCGAGGGAAAAATATAAAGTTAGTATTGCCCCGATAAACGCGGGTTTGGCGGCGTTAACGGTGCTTCTACACAGTGCAAGTAGCTGGAGCAAGTAAAGGCACGAGCTATTTGCACAAGCAGTATGCGTAAGTTAGTTGATCAGGGCGCAAGTTATTTGGGCAAGCTAAAGGGCGCATTCTGCCCGTGCGAGTGCTTTATGTATGCACATTGTTTGTTTCAGCTGTCAGCATGTTACAACTTGGACAAGCAACATGCGCAAGTAGCCTGTGCGCGCATCACATCGCATGGGTTACTGGCGGGTTGGCTTGCGCTGGTACATCCTCGAGTCACTGGACTAGCTGGAATCGTTTACTTACACGATGCATAATTATAACCTGCTCAAGTGCTTCAACATGCGCAAGCTACTTGCACCGAGTAGAAGCACCATAATGCTCGTAATTATCCAGTAATTAATACGATTTTAATTGTACAGAAATATTTTTTTAGTTGATTCTTGCAAATGTCCCGATTGCTGTTGGTGACAACCCAATAATTAGAGTTTAAATAGGATTAGCTTCGTAATGGACTGAATAAAATAATTTCATAATAAAATAATTTCGGTCAGTTAGAACTATAAAGATTTTGGTGGTTAGAAGAAGTTCGAAAAATTATGGTCTTGATGCGGAAACCATACATTTTCGAACTTTTTCTAACCACCAAAATCTTTGTACTAATTTTTATAACATTTATATAATGTTGAAATTTAAATCGAATATAAATATTTTATGCGAATTTTAATTGAATGTAGATATTATTTGTGAAAATGTAAGTCAGTTTTAATTCAATCAGTCTAGAAGGAAAACAATCTTTTCGAGGCTTTCTTCAAATTTAAATTTATTTAAGTTACCTAGCAATATACTGCGATTTTAAACTGGGAACAGGGCAGAAAGAATAAAATACAAAAAAAGAATACATACATACATCACGCGTTTCTCTCCTGAGGCTTATGCAGGAGTATTTTAATAGGAGGCAATGTAATAGATCTATAGGGGGCGAACCTATTGATACGTAACTGAAACTAAATAAGAAGTCTCGTGGAATCAAAGTATTGAATCTTGTTTAGCATCGTATTTATAAGTCCGACCATCTAGATTAAAAAGTTCCCGACCAACATTTATCAATGGACACCCATATTATTTCCTCGGTGCAGAATGCAATGCCATACATCACCCGATATGACACAAAACGGAATTCCTCGTCGATTAATATCAGTTTCCATAGCGTTTATAGATCGGTGCCTCGTTTAAGAGACCAGTGAAAAGATGGTGGAGTTGATATATGAGAACGGTTTCATGAAATTTAATGCTTTTTAATGCGTTTGTGGTGTTTAAAGGAGGTGCTCGTTGGTGCACTGGCCTTAGCCCAGTCTGCGATTGCGTAAACCAAGCAAGATTCACTAAGGCCGGTTATTGCATGGGTGACCAGTATGCTACCTAGAGTTCCGTCGTCGTAATCGGGACAATAATTTTTCCGAAAATTCCAACTTTTATTTTCTTTGTGATAAATTATCTTTTTTTTACATTTACATATATAAAATCAGAAAAAAATTGTCCCTATGCGATAATCCAACCCACGACCTCTGCAATTCGGGCAGATGCCTATACCACAAATGTTACGTCTATTTTATTACCTACATGGGAACAATTCCTGATTGAGGTGAGCATATTGTGAACAGTGCCTGATTGAGGTGAGCATACAGTGAACAGTGCCTGATTGAGGTGACATACAGTGAACAGTGCCTGATTGAGGTGAGCATACAGGGAACAGTGCCTGATTGAGATGAGCATGCTGTCAACACGTAGATCAAGATAAAGATCAACACGTATTAATAATAAGGGGTAACATAGTTTCCACTACTTGAATATTATTACCCAAAGCGTCTAAACGTGATCTATCAATTATACAAGTTCTATCAAGAGTACTCGTAGATAATTATCGCGTGTAACTTGACTCGCTAAATTGAATTTCAGCTATGGCTTCATATCCGTCGAATAAATATAATCTTGGTACGTTTCCAAAAGCCCACATAAACATACATAAATCACGCCTTTCCATCCAAAGGGGTATATTCCATGTGCGTGGTATGCGAGCCTATTGCCATTCCCCGGGTACTTGATACGAACTTATGTAGTGGACGGAATCGTACTAGTTTGCTAGATGATTGGGACCCATGTGTAGGTTTATGGGACCCCTTCAAAATGTGCCAACACTCCACTTCGCCACTCCTGCTACACCCTCTCTGCTCAGCTATACCTATTTGGTAATTGTTTTAAGGTATATTATTATTACTGCCGCACTCAGAGACTTTAATCAACTTTAATGAATACTTAATGTCAAAAAATTTCATTTAAATCTAAATCATAGTCCCAGCAGGAATAACGACTAGTTTTGGATTGTCAATTTATCGTATTAAGTACTCATTAACGTTAATTGACGTCTCTGCGTGCAGCAGTTAGTTTATTAAAAAGTATGGTACGTAGCCGAGTCATGGTTAAGTATCCACTTAACATTACATACTTTTAAAATAGCTGACGCGTTAATTGAGAGGAAAATTCAAGTCGAAAATTGTGTGTCTCCGTAGATAACCACTGTTCCAGTTGGACGTTCTAAAAATGCTATTGAACTATGCCTGTGATAAATACATTAGGCACGATAACACGTAGTATGATCGTCCTTTGCGTGCTTACGATTAAAGATAAAAGATAAAGATAAAAGATATTTATTTGTTGGAACATGTGTACATGAAAGATCTTATATTAAACAATTTTTGCTCGACATGTTCTGCCTTAGAAGGCGTACAAAATTACAGTTGAATGAGCATCTAATATTCATTACATAAGAATTAAAATTAATTAAATTACATTATATTATTACAATTATCAATTTAAATCATACGTAAAATTTTCGAAAATAATAATAATTGAATACATAATAAAATAAAATACATACAGTCAAGATCATTATTTTAAAAAGTCATCAACATTATAATAGCATTTCTCTATAAGTAATTGTTTTAATTTTTTTTTAAATAAATTTATATTCAAGTCACGAAATTCCCTTGTCAATTTATTGAAAATTTGAGTGCTCCATACCATAAATGCTTTTTCTTACTAGTGATGTCTTGGCAGTCACTGTACGTAATCGATTATAATCACGTCTATTACGCTTAACACCATCCGCCAACTTTGGAAACAAATGAGGATTTGATTTTACAAACATTGCTACTTCAAAGATATAAAGTGACGGAAGTGAAAGTAATTTGTATTTAATAAAATATGGTCTATAGCTATCAGTTGTCTCCAGACCAAACATGGCTCTAATGCAGCGTTTCTGCATTTTAAATGCTACGTCCTTGTGCGTGGAGTTACCCCAAAATATAATACCATATCGAAGCACTGATTCTACTAAGCCATGATAGGCAGTTAAAAGACCATCAATATTCAAAACTGGAGCTATTTTAAATAGTGCATACGCAGAACCACTAATTTTTTTTGAAATAAATTCAATATGTGCTTTCCAGTCAAGCTTACTGTCAATTTTAAGTCCAAGAAACTTTGTTACGTCAACCTCAGATATTTGGTTAAGGTTATTGAATTTTATGTTTGATGTCCTTTGATTAAATTGCATATAAAATGTCTTACTTAAATTTATTTTTAGATTGTTGTTGATTAGCCAAGTCATAATTGATGTCAACGATTTATTTATGTCATGTTCATATGTTTCTGGATTAATACATTCTATTGTCATAGTGCTGTCATCAGCAAATAAGGTTATAGGACAATTTATCACAGTGGGCATGTCATTAATATAAATAATAAATAGTAAGGGGCCTAGGACGCTTCCCTGAGGCACACCATATTTTACAAGTCGTCTAGTCGAAGAATATATATCTTCAACTTTTGTTTTAAAGTTAATTTTTGATATAGTAGTGAATTGTGTTCTGTTAGACAGGTAAGATTTAATCCAATTTAATATATTTCCTCTAATACCGTAAGCTTCGACTTTATTTATAAGAATATTGTGATCCACATAATCAAATGCTTGTGTCATGTCGCAATATATCGCACAAACTGGATTTTTTTTGTCAACATTTAGCATTATTTTCTTTAAAAAGTCAAATATTGCCATATTAATAGTTTTGTTTTGCCTAAAACCTTTTTGTTCTGGACATAAAATATTTTTGTTTTCTAAATAAGAATTAATTTCTTTATAAAAAAATTTTTCAAATATTTTTGATATCACAGAGGTCAATGCAATAGGTCTAAAGTTTTCTAGTGATTTTTTATTACCTTTCTTATATAAAGGTCTAATCACTGATATTTTTAGTTTTTCAGGAAAGACCCCAGTCAATATACTTAAATTAATAATGTGGCTTAGATGCTCACAAATTTCAACAATTACCTTTTTTAAAATTTTTGTAGAAATCCCATCATGTCCAACTGAATTAGTATTTTTTAGTTGTTGTACAATTTTTACAACATCTAAAGGTAGGCAAGGCGGCATAAAGAAAGAGTTTGATCCGGAAAAAACTTTTATTTTTTTGTTTTCGTTCCGATTAGTGACGTGTGATTCCAAGTCTCTGGGTCTTTTCACATAGAGCTTGCAGTAATTTTATTGGGATCGACTAATTTATAACGGCGATTGATGAGTGCGTGTAAACTTCCATGATGGCTTGGTAGCGAAAAAATAACGTAGAATACGTCGGCCCCGACTAACCCCAGAGGTCTACTAAGGGATATTGCTCGGTATAATCTAATAAGACAGAAAAGGTTGGTGTCAGGCAGGCGCTCTGCTGAAAAGTGGAAGCCAAAACCTTATGCAGTGTGGATTGGAATATTGTCATCCCAATCACTCGTTCCGTTCATTGGCCTCTCGACATGGTCCATTATTCCATCTCTTTTCTATACATACATTCTTCACTAGTACCTTTCCTGTTTGCACGACACCCACCGGAGACGAAGGGGTAGCCACAATTGTATTATTCTCTAACTTCACTACACGACTATTAGGCTCATAGAATTATTCTTCGAATCTAACTCGAGTCTCCAATATTACGATTAGAGCCCACGAGTCTTCCGCATCACTACTCCTGAAACACAATCAGTAAAGCAAGGCAGCCATTTTGTGTGCTCCGCGTTATTCGGCAGTTATGTTAAATCGCTTTAATTCCCAGAAAATAGGCCGCTGGATTCGAAGAGTTAATGTTACACGATTCACTAATCTTCTGTTAAGGCCTCTGTACATTCATTAGTGAACAAAGCCATGGCAAAAGTTCATCCCGCTTAATATTAAGATTGGATCGAATATTACATTTAAGAGGCAATTCAAATTAGTCAGTCAGCTGAGAGACTCCCACTGTTGGGCATATGCCTTCTGCAAAGATCTCCAAACCGATTGTTCCTGCGCTGCCCGCCTCCAGTCCCTCCATATAGGCCTGATTTATGTATGTATGTATGTATGTACCAATATTTAATCCGAAAGACTTGCTTGCATAGACTAGTTCGATTAGCCTCCTCTAATAAGAGATGAAATTGCAGCCCACTATTTGCACCATAAAGAGAATCAAGGTGTTGCCAGTTTATGGAGAGACTAAATCGCTTCAGCGGCACCCTTTGACACATATCGAATATTCATGCCGTGGCGACAATCAAAAACCTTTTTCCCTTTGTTTCTGCGCTGTGGCGTTAGTGCTACACACGGCGGTTGCGTTCAGCGAGCAGTATTAAATATGTATGGTGTTGTAATGCTCAAGTAATTTACAATACGCCACCTCAAGATATAAATTAAATGAATGGTCGAATGGTCATATCGCCTGCTAATGGAGAGTTCCGGGGTTCGAATAGCGGTCCAGTGGGCCTAGCCAAGTGGCCAATTTATTCTGACGCATATAAAACAAATGTATGAAACTTACGTATTACAGAGAAAACAATACGTGTGTGTGTGTGTGTGCGTTCAAATAGAAAAGCTACTTAGCTAGGCCCACTGACTGGTAGAAGGGAATGTTTGTGTGTGTTCATAGCACAATGGCTTATGCTACTTACTGTGGGCTAGATATTAAGTGCAAGTGTAAGGAATATTTATTATACATACATACATACATAAATCATGCCTATATCCCCGAAGGGGTAGGCAGAGGTGAACTATTTATTATTATTTTTATTAATTAATCTTCATGTTTATTTAAAAAATCATAATACAATGTGCATTTAAACTGTATCTCGTAGGGCGGTACGAATCGGAGCGAGGAGCCGCAATACTTTAAATACGGCTACGTCGCGGCTACGTAGCGGCTACGTAGCGGCTACATCCGGCTACGTCATGGTTCATCAGCAAAAAATACGACTGCTCAAACAATGCAGTCAAGCCAACTGTAGACCTAATGACTGTTGTGATAAGGCAGAACGAGATTAGCAAGTCCTGAATTACGATTACAAAGTTTCTAGCAGAACATCATCTCAGAATATATACCAAATCAGACGAAGTACGGACTGCGGTCCCCGAGCGGCACACCTAGCTCGGAAAAAGATCTTCCCTTTTTCGCTGAGTATGCGGCGACAGTACTCGGCGCAGGCGTGCCTTGTAGTGGAGGGAGTGGGCCAGAAACGTCTAGGCAACACGAGTGTACTAGGTATCACCATCACCACCACGTTAGCTATTTTGACACTTTGATTGGTCCGTGTGATAGATAGGGTCATCGGCGTCGGCTATATGACAGTTGTTGTGAGTGTAAAAAAAAGAGATTTATTTTTTATTCCCTTTACAAAGTGCTACAAGGCCGCAGGTTTTTATGTAGAATCCCCGATAAGCCCAAAATTGGGCGGTCGTTACATAATTTACGGCTCACATTTCCGTCCATCTTATCACTTATCTGCTGAACTGTACAGCTGTATATCGCCACAGCGGCGAGGGTAAAAAACAAGACAAATTGCTCTATTTGTTCGCGATTGTACGCCTGATACTGTTGGCCGGTTAGCCGAAATGAACAATGGTTTGAAAAACAAACCAAAATTTATTATTTATAAGCGCATTGTTATCTAAGTGCGATGATCGCTCAATGATAATGCTGGAAGAAACTTTGGGGGAACGTTGTTCCGATATTCCGCGATTAGGTGTTGGGGAAGCCGTGTGGGGAAAAGACGTCTTTCCCCATTGTGGAAATGAACAAAGAATGATCTTCTTCTTCTTCCTGCCCTGTTCCCAGTCTATCTGGGGTCGGCGCAGTATGTTTCCTCTTCCATTCATATGTCAGACGTCATCAAGCCATCCACTCCCTTTTGATTCATATCATCCATCCCACCGTAAAGGTGCTAGTGATGAATGAATGTATAGAAAAGAGACTGAACGGACCATGTCGAGAGACCCATGAACGGAGAGAGTGATTAGAATGACAACATTCCAATCCATACTGCTCAAGGTTTTGGCTTAGGTTTTACAGCCGGCCGCCTGCCTGACACCAACCCTCTTTGGGTACGCTGTTGTTGTTAACAAAGAATGATATTCTTAACAATTAAAGAAAAAATCATGAAAAAATATTTTTATCTCGAATTCCTCCGTGCTTCTGAAGGCACGTTAAGCCGTTGGTACCGGTGCATCTGCATTCTGTCGTTCGTTAATACCCACCAATCCGCACTCGGCCAGCGTGCTTGATTATAGCCAATCTCCCTATATTCTTCAATCCATAGGGAAGGCCTGTGCCTGTGCCCTAGCAGTGGGGAGGTTAAAGGGCTGGTGATGGTGATGATGATAACGTTCGCCCACTCTTACTCTGTCTACCTCTTACCACTAAGAGGTAGGAGGAAAATGAGAGATATTATAATTATGTGCATGTGATATTACCAAAGTCTAGTTGCCTAAGACACTACTAACCAATGTATAGAGGAGCATTCACGGTGTGATTATAGATTAAACAATCAGGAAACAAAACAGGTTGCTTCAGATGTCTCTTAGGTAGAGTAATAGCGACCGTATTATCATGGCTTAACGGTCTAACAACTTACTCAGTCCATGCCATGGCCTTCGCTATATGTACTACGAGATCTGAATCTTAGCATCAAGGGATAAGAGACCAGCGAATCAAGACCAGTGGTGCTGGTCTCTTATGCCTAGACTAATCTATTCGAACGAATAGAATACAAATGTCAATTTTGACAGCTTACACTTGTGCGCCGTGTTGGCCGTGTGGTGACGGCAGAGTAGAATACAATTGTCACCACCCCCAAATCTCTCCCGTGGGTGTGGTACAAGGCGACTAAGGATAAATCAGTGATGAGGAAGGAACTATATTTGACGGCCGCCTTGGTCGAATGCTCAGATTGCTGGGTATTGGCCCAGAGGTCCCGGGTTCGAATCCTGGTAGGGGCAAACTTTGTGATGACCACAAATGTTTGTTTCCGAGTCATGGTTGTGTATATATTTATGTAGTATATTTTCAACATTTATATACATATTTATATTAAAAATATGTCCGTCATCTAGTATCCATAACACAAGTGCTTATGCTACTTACTTTGGGCTAGCTGATAGGTGTGAGTGTAAAAAAAAAAAATGCCTGATAGATCGCAATAGGCTCGCCACCTATTATATTGGGGCCTAGTAGGCGAAGCGTGGATGCTAATTCACCCTTTCAAGGATATTATAGGCGCGAATGCGGTGCTGATTGATAGGTAATATTGACTGCAGATGCACCCGGGACGGCTTAACGTGCCTTCCGAAGCACGGAGGAACTCGAGATAATACGTTTTTGATCACCCATCCCATGACTGGCCTTAGCGAACACTGCTTAATATCCGCAACGTTTCAGTTAATCCACTGCGCTATAGAGCTCCTCAGCTCCTTATTTGAATTATTTAAATCAGTGTTTAAAAAAAAAGCCTTCGTTTAACCCTGTTACGCAGCTCAGCCTAATTAGGGGCGAATCAAAAAGCCAATTTATCGCCTCGCCCCGGAGAGAAGCACGGATCCGCTAATTCAAAACCGGATAAAGAGCTTTAATCCCCCCCTGGGGACTCTCGTATACCTTGGGCCAAGCAATAATGGTGATTTCGATTTACGGTAATAGCTGTCGGTGAAACTGGACGTACGTCGTTAGTAAATGGTTGATAGCATCTCCGGACATGACTACGGCAGTATGTTATTGTCCTTCCGCTATCAATGGGAACACAGTCTATGAACTACCCGGTTGAAATATCTGTAGTCCTGGGTAGAATGTGAAGGAAGGCCCTCCCCAGGTAAGTCTATGTACTACCCGGCTAAAATATCTGTAGTCCTGGGTAGAATGTGAAGGAAGGCCCTCCCCAGGTAAGTCTATGTACTCCCGGTTGAAATATCTGTAGTCCTGGGTAAAATGTGAAGGAAGGCCCTACCCATTCCCAACCAAATTGGAATGACAACATTCCAATCCATACTGCTCAAAGTTTTGGCTTAGGTTTTACAGCCAGCCGCCTGCCTGACACTAACCCTCTTTGGGTATGCTGTTGTTGGTGGTTTGCGCTCCACCATTCGGGTGCCCCAAGGTGCTTATTGGTCTACACCGGTCAATCTCCCTTAGTCGACTTTTACGACACCAATGGGATGAGTCGGGGCTGGCCTATTCTACGTTATTTGTTTGCCCCCAGGACAGCATAGAAGGCACCTTTAAATCAATCACTAGTAATCAATATTAACGGACGCCACAACTAAAGAAATCGAAGTTAATAGTGATACTTGTATTACACCACACCGTACAGGAGCGTCGATGTGGCTACACCAACGCCAGGTCTATAGATATTTTAACCGGGTAGTAGAGTGAGTAGCACAGCCGCCGGGCAGACGGCAGCATAGGTTGAGGCTCCGGGCTTGCCAGTTTGAGCAGTAGAAGTTCGTCTGTC
The DNA here is from genome assembly GCA_963931975.1 of Cataclysta lemnata. Taxonomy (NCBI): domain Eukaryota; kingdom Metazoa; phylum Arthropoda; class Insecta; order Lepidoptera; family Crambidae; genus Cataclysta; species Cataclysta lemnata. The sequence continues at coordinate 25,642,759 of OZ008339.1, read as the reverse complement.
GGGAACTTTAGCCCGACGGAGGAACTTCTGGGGTGAGCCGCGGCGTCCCGCGACTAGTGATGCGACTCGAGTCAATTTTTGCCACTCGTATCATTCGAGTCATTTTACAACTTTACTCGAATACCACTTGGGTGGTCGAGTCGAGGTGCTCGAGTGGTTCTCGAGTCATTCGTCATTTGAACACAAGGCTCATTGGAGAAAAGTTCAGCATTTTTTTTAACTCAAATATTTGTCGCCATAATAATAGGTCGCATGACGTGAACAAATACTCCCTCCTTTTCCCCGAGAAGATTTTCACCACGTCCCGTGGTATGGGGCGGAAGGTGACAAAAGAGAATGGAAGAGGAACATATTGTAACTGGCTACGACATTCCACAAATGGAAGTAGGTATATAGGTACGTTGAAATTTCTCCAATATTCCAAGCAGACAACTCGGTGTAGCCGTGACGCGAGACGTAATATATGGGACACGTTTTCCATTAAAATTAATATATCAAATAATTAGTATGTCGCGCGGAACACGCGTGTGTACTTGGAGCTATATTGGATGTATATTATTATACATTCACGTAGAATATTTTGGATTGATGATCAACCAAACAAATGAACTACATTCAATGAGTACAGTACAAACCCTTGTGATACAGAGCAGAATACCAGTGTCACCACTCCCCATCTCTTCGGCGGGTGTCGTATTAAGCGACTAAGAGTAAAGACAGCTCTTATATCAAATAGCAATATACTGAGATTTTTTCGTTCATGTTAGATGGCAATAGGCTCGCCCCTTGTTACATGGGATCTAACATAATTGGCGAAAAGTGTCTGATAATTCAACTATGCCTACTCCTTTGAGGATAAATAGGCATGACATATTATGTATGCTTAGAAGTAACTCGTGGATAATTTGCGCTGAATTAAGTTAAGAACGAAGAAGAAGTTCCAATAAAGTAACAAACAACATAATATAGCATAACATAAAAACGCCAAACATAATAGCCGTGTGGTGACGGCAGAGTAGAATACAATTGTCACCACCCCAAATCTCTCCCGTGGGTGTCGTACAAGGCGACTAAGGATAAATCAGTGATGAGGAATGGGCAGCAGCGTTCCTCTTATACCACCTAGCAATGTACTGCAACTTTTGTGCCCGATAAATGGCAATAGGCTCGCCACCTATTACATGGGACGTAACATAATGTGCGAAACGTGGGTGCTAGTTCACCTCTGCCTACCCCTTCGGGGATATGGGCGTGATTTATGTATGTATTTATGTAAAAACGTCTTGGTTGGCCGAGTGCATCTGCCCGGATTGCAGAGGTCGCGGGTTCAATTCTCGCATAAAGACTTTATTTATTCGAAATTTTTCTAACCACTATTTCTTTGTAATTTAAATTTACAAAATTTTGTAAATAAATAAACATGTTACTTCTAAGAGTGAAAACCCGCGCCTTATCTCACGTTCGAACGTGTCGTCTGAGGAAAATTGTCTTCTCGCACACAACTTACAAGCACCCGTGTATCACCCGGGCTATTCACCATTGAAAGACGGGTTACCACAAAGAGTTAGCCGCGCGTTTAACCGTAAAGCGGGAAGAGCGTAAAAAATAAGAGTCCATAACACCGTCGCCGCCCGTATCGGCGGAACCCTCGATTTATTAGGGTTCGATATTCTATGCGTAATGGCTGTCCGTTGGAATTTTAAGATGAATTTTGGCGGTGCAGAGGTATAACGGGTGAATTGTATATTTACGCAGATGCTAGTTTTCAGTGGGCTTTCGGGAACATCCACATACGTGATTTATTGCAATGTTTACTCTTTTGGAATAGTTTGAAGTATGTGGGCTTGACCTTAAACAGGAGGTGCAAAAAAGTCAAAAATCTTTTTAGTTGCTTCATGTAGTTTTCGGATAGAAGATCTCGGTAAATGGCAATAGGTTGCCCCTCTAGGACCTGGAACTCTACGAGCTAGGTGCTCACCTGACACGTGGTACATAGGACCTGGAATAAGCTGACGAAACGCCTAACCCTTAGGGACGAAAGACGTGATTTATGATATAATGTATGTGTATGCACATTACACTCGCCCTTCTGGCCCACCTGACATAACTGGTTGGCCTGTATTTACAACACATTTTACAGGTAGACGAAGGATTTAGTTGTCCTGCCATTCGAGCATTACTTGGATACTTGGAGAAGTTCCGAGGAGACTAGTCCGCCCATTCCATGATTCCTTAGAGGAGTCCTCTCTAGGCCTCTTCAGACGGAGCCCCAAGGAGGCTTTGAATAAGTTCTCTGTCAAAGGAGAAAGACAAAAACGATTTATATGGCGGAAGTGAATGGAGAAATGAGAATAAATAAATAAATATTAATAATAAATATATATATTTTTTAAACACTCACACCTATCATCTGGCCGAAAAGTAAGTAGCCTAAGCACTTGTGTTATGGATTCTAGATGACGGATCTTTCATAATCAAATTGAATGTCTATTAAAAAGGCCTGGTCAAGAGTACCTGAAACCGACGGGCCACGAAGAAAAGAAGATATAATGATTGTAGTGGTTAGAAAGGTGTACTAATTTTTCAGACATTTATATAATGTTAAAATTAAAATCCTATAAAGAAAGGAAGTAGTACCTATGTAAGATTCGTAGCAAGTGGAAATAAGTGATCTCTGACTAGATCTGTGGGAGAATGGAGTGACATTATTATGTATCTGTGTACGTCTAGATCTGTGGGAGAAAGGCGTGACATATATGTATCTATGGACGTTTCGTCGAAGCGATGGCCGAACGACCACGACTCCTGCACAAAGCCCACAATAAAAGCCTCCATTGTCATTAATGTTATTGTGTTTTTACAATTTACGCTTCGCTATGCCCGTAGAACGAGTTTGTTTAGTATTGGAACAATAACAATTAGGACCTGACGCGGCACAATAAGCAATGTTTCTGCCCCGTTAGAATTGTACGCCGAATAACCCTAATCTCTCGTGATACGTCACATTAATTCTGTAGACGTGTTATTGATTCACTTGTTACTCGAGCCACTTGGTTGTTATTTCTGTGTCATTAGTCGTCTGTGGTGGCAATCAGATAAAAGTATGTTAGATTGTTTTGTAGTTAGCAGGATAGCAGCGGATCACAATGAATAGGAAATAAAGAAGAAAGAAAGAAAAACGTTTATTGAGACAACATAATATACAATAAATACAAGGCGACTAAGGGTTAACTGCCGCACTCAGAGACGTCAAATAACGTTAATGAGTGCTTAACGTCAAAAAATGACAATTCAAAACTAGTCGCTATTCTTGCCATACTCTGGTCTATGAGTAATGGGCTGCAGCGTTCTACTTACGACACCCACGGGAGAGATTGGTGGTGGTGACAATTGGTCGTATTTTACACTGCCGTCACCACATGACATTATTTGGACACGGTTTTAAAGTTTTAAATACTATTGTAGTATATTAACTTCTTCTCTTTTAAGTGCTTGTACACAAATCTCACCAAGATGCGAATTCGCAAATCAGAAAACTGCAACGTGAATTTCTGCTATGCGAAAGATTATAGGAAAAAGAAACAAAGCAGTATGAAATTGAAGGAATGCGCGATGCGTATCAATTCGCAAGTTCTTGCGATGCATCGTGCGAGTTCGTAGATTTTTACGATGCGACGTCGCATTGCAGTTTTATGCCCTAAGAGCAAAGTATAACCTGCCCAAGCCATCTAGCTAAGGCTGCCCTCCACACCATTATTACCATAATAGATTTCTAGTGATACCCTAATGGTACAGCAATGATTCAACTGCTCCGATTTAAGTCCTAATTATATTATCATGAACGTATTCGGAATGAATGAGCGCCGTTGAATTCGCGGATAACAGAATCTAGTCGGCCGGCTATTACACCGTAGAGTAACATCGTTCTATCACTGCCTCATTAACCAACCATTCTGCTTTCGTTAGGGAGAGGTCAGTAAGTTAACTGCAAGATTTTATTTTTTATTTTGATTAAAAACTTCACAAGAAACACGATTAAGTTGAAGATCAATGTGAGAGTTTAAAAGGGGACAGGTGAATCATAGCATATAATCATACCTACGGATTCACAAAATATTTTGTATTTTGTCGTGTAGCGGTAGAGCAAAATATAATTGACACCACCCCATCTCTCTCTCGCTCGTACAAGGCGACTAAGGGTGGAGATAGCGATGAGTAATGGATGCACTCCATTTCTCCTTTCCTCGTGGTGGTATAAGGTAAATTGGCCGTGTGGTGACGGCAGAGTAGAATACAATTGTCACCACCCTAAATCTCTCCCGTGGGTGTCGTACAAGGCGACTAAGGATAAATCAGTAATGAGGAATGGGCAGCAGCGTTCCTCTTATATCATCTAGCTATTACCTACTGCGACTTTTGTGCCCGATAAATGGGAATAGGCTCGCCACCTATTACATGTGACCTAACATAACTGGCGAAACGTGGGTGCTAGTTCACCTCTGCCTACCCCTTCGGGGATATAGGCGTGATTTATGTATGTATGGTATAAGGTAAACCTCTTAGATGGTATAAGAGGAACGAAAAAAATATCGTGTTACAGACTTTATTACTCCTCCGAAACGGCTGGACCTTTTTTATGAAAACCCTTTTCATGTATTGGTAGATCTGAGAATAGGTTGTAAGTTATCTTTTATAGTTCTAGATGGATATCGGGAAAATAACGTTTGCAGAGTCAGCTAGTATCATACATATAATTTTAAAACCGTACTACGGTGTAACAGGCAGTCGAGGGCTACATATCAAAAGGCTACACCATTTTGACCACGTATTTAGGCAGTTCAGCCGGTCCACACCTGCCGACCATTTGCCGGTACGCGTACACTAATGGTGTGTCAGGAAGATGTATGTCGTTCGTTCCAGTGTTTGGCTAAGGGGCTGATACCGACACACTACCGCCCCCTATAAATTTGGGTAAAAAAAATCTACAGCTTTCCACAACAACAAATGTTGTGGAAAGCTGTAGATTTTTTGTAATTTAACACGCACAATTACAATGCACCTTTTGATCCCCGAAAGGATTGGCAGAGATGTATTAACATTATTAACATGCACATTACGCGTAGATTCGATGTACCTAATATTCATATTCGTTTATTTGCAAATTAGTTATAGGAAAAAAAGGGATCCACTATCCGATTTTAACGAATTGTTATTGATACATTCCATTCCGGGCAAGGGCTTGTACACAAATCGTAAAAATCTGCGAGCTCCCAAGACGCATCGCAAGAACTTGCGGATTGAGTCGCATCGCACATTCCTTCGATTTCGGTCTTCTTCGTTTTCGCCGCCTTACCGCACCAAACCGCATCGCAACAATTTATGTTGCATGTGGTTGCGAATCGTGAAATGTTTGTGTACAGGTTTTAAAGATTCTGATTATAATTCTTTCAACTGAGATTCTCCATAAAATGCCTGATAGTGCTCATCATGAGCAGTTTGGAACATTTTTTCATATATTTAACATAAACCAGGCTCCGAACCGATTGTCATCGTTAATCCCCTAAGTTAAATCCATGACATTACTTCTCGGCAGATTAACTTCATTAAAAATTCAGCCTCGCGTCTCAACCCCAAGCGTGGCTGAATTGCACGCTAGCTGACTTTTTAAGTTGGCATTACTCATGAAAAATATGTACAGATTTTCATATTCATATTGAAAGTCTATTAAAATTACAGTATATTATATATAAAAGGGCCAGGTCAAGAGTACCCGAAAGCGACGGGCATGCATGAAGATATTGATGAGATTGGATGAAGCGAAAGACGTATGTAAGGATCGTAGCAAGTAGAAAGAAAGGATCTCTGCCTACTCCTGTGGGAGAAAGGCGTGATACATGTATGTATGTATGTACTTTTGTGTGGTATGTTTAGAACTCTTGTTACAGATGTTCTCTTGCTCTTGTTGCGTTTAGTACTTTGACTATTTAGGCTTATGATAAATAATAATAATAGGGTGAATTAAAAAAAATGTGTATAGTCAATGCCGTCACCACAGACAGCAAAGCAGAATACAATTGTCACCACCCCCATCTCTCCCGCGGGTGTCTTAAAGGCGATTAAGGGCAAATACAGGCGGTGAGTAGTCAGCGTTCATTTTATACCACCAGCAATCACTGCGCATTACGTACCCGTTAGATGGCAATAGGCTTACCTGGGACCTAACATAATTATCGAAACGTGGGTGCATCTTTGGGCTGACTGACTGACATGTTTGCCTCAGATGAGTAAACACATTAAAAATAATCGCAGCGATTTGTCACGTCAATAGTACAACAGTGATGCTACGCGTCGCCTCGCCGTTCTCGCATAAATACTGAGTTGCCGGTAATGAGTGAATTGTGCGCTCGAAATCGGAAATAGATTCTGAATTACACTGGCATCCCCCATGAAATGGTTCATTCAGATTTAGTGATGGCGATAAATCGAATTTTGAGAATAGAGTTGCATTGTCGCGGCTCGGGTATGCGCGTAGATCACACCCACGTGGCTTGTTTGTTACATATTTCTGAAAACACACACATCTTTCTCCCATATTTTGACGGCTGGCTTGGGCAAATGGTCAGATCACTGGCTATTGGCCAAGAGGTCCAAGGTTTGAATCCTGGCAAATTTTGTGAAAATATTGTGATGAACATGGATATTAATTTGTTCCTGAGTCATGGATGTTCATGGATTATAAATGTTAATATATCTTCTCAAACTAAAACCACCAACAACAGCATACCCAAAGAGGGTTGGTGTCAGGCAGGCGGCCGGTTGTAAAATCTAAGCCAAAACCTTGAGCAGTTTCAATTGGAATGTTGTCATTCCAAACACTCTCCATTCATCGGTCTCTCGAGATGGTCCTTTCCGTCTCTTTCCTATACATTCATTAATTTATCACTGGCACCTTTAGCACTAGCACCTTTCCGGTGTGATGCATTATATGAATCAAAAGGGAATGGATGGCTTGATGACGTTTTACCGATATTAATGGAAGAAGAAACATACTGGGCAGGAAGAAGAAGACATTCTACGTAATTTGTCTCCTCCCAAGCCAGAATGGAGCAACAAAGAAAGCCTCTTTATTCGCCAAATAATCTTGACAGTGATCTTAATATCTCAAAGACAGATTGCAGCAAATGGCCCGCCGGAATTACCATCGTAGATGCCATATTGATGTAAACGGAACTATCATTAAGAACCCCATTTACTCTTTACGACTTTCACAAATCTCCACTGAAACGACGCCACAGGACGTCATAATGTTTATCCATTATAATGAAATCTGCATTACTGCTGGACAACTTTAAGCCTTACCACTTGTTAATTAAAGTCGTGCCCAGATTGTACTTAGACTTACTGGACCACAATGCATGATGTTCAACGTTATTTGGTTTAGAATTCTTGATGTCTTATGATTTGATTTTTATTTATATAAATCTTCTTTTCCCTGCCCTGTTCCCAGTCTATCTGGGGTCGGCGCAGTATGTTGCCTCTTCCATTCATATTTTATTTAAATAAATGTTATAAAAATTTTACAAAGAAAATCTAAGAAAAAAAAAATGTGAAAAATCATTTGTCATGATGCGGGAATCGAACCCGCGTCCTCTGCAATCCGGCTAGATACTTGTACCACTCGGCCAACCAGGACGTAAGTTAACTTGCCGAAATTTCTCTAACCATTCAACTTCACGATGTAAGCCTACGGCTACCCTCGCAATGTAGATAATTAATTTCTAACATCCAAAGCAGATATTTATGAATTCATGTTATTTGTAGCACCAATAATAATTTCCTACTTTAGTGACAAGAAAATTGTGAAATGGTCCTATGAGCCGGATTTTTTTGTTATAAAATAAACTCACCTTTGTGTGAATGGTTTAATGTTTAGTCAGTGAAAAAGGTTGTTTTCGATAAGTGGAAGATAAGCCGTTTCGTCTGTGGACCGTACAGGCGATTCTAGAGCACGTTCAAATCTAAACAAAACACTCGACTCAGCTCTTGTAGATAGGGTGACATTGAATTCAGTAAATTCTTATACCACAATATTTTATTTGCAATCTTAAAATATTTTAATACCTCAAATAAAAAAAAATCTGATAAATACCATTAAATAGGGTTTTAATTTGTGGCCTTATTTAAGAGGCTTTAATTAAACATTAACATTTCTTGTATTTATTGTATTATTAATTATTTTGAGATATTTCCTTAAAATTTATTAAAATATGAAAGTGAAAACCTTTTGAAACCCTAAACCATAACATCTGCAGATAGAAGACATACATTTATGTCACCACTTTCTCCAACAGGGACAGGTTTAGATCATTTATTTCCACTTGCTACTATGCCACTTACTACTTTCGTTTCATTCAATCTTATTAATGTCCTCATGTATGCCCGTCGGATTCAGGTGCTCTTGACCTGTCCCTTTTTAATAGATCTTCAAGAAGTGTACCCCGAGACTCCGACAAGTTTTTAGAGGTATATTGTTCATCTATCTTAAACCTTAGGTCTGGGAAGTACAGTTTAAAATATAAGTGTATTAGATGTCCTAGGATAAGCCCTTTAAATTTAAACTTTTTTGTAAAATGCAGCTTTAATCATTTAAAAAGCTCCAATATTTACACAGCCGTTTATTCTAACGCGACTTAATTTGTTTTTATGAAACGCCATGATTAATAGCATTGAATCAGTAATTGATCAAGTTCGGTCGTGAGCGAAAAAAAGATAACAATTTGATAAATTGATACTTCGTGTATATTTTATTTGTTAGTAACGATATTCAATCCATTAAAATCCGTTTGTGTTTTTCATGGTCATTCTGCTGCCTTATAATAATAGTAGGAAAATTCTCTTTTATTGGTTTTCCCCATTGAAATCAAAATTGATTCAATCAAGTTTCTAGTTCACCCTACCCTGTCCGAAATGTTCGTTTTGGACGAAAAATAGAAAGAAAAATGGTCCTTCTAAGCCAAGATTCAATGGATTTTCTTTTACTACATGTTACCTTATAGTTATACTCATTGCCTTATAGTTAGCGCCACAGAGCTATGCGAAAAAGCCATTCTTTACTGATCCCAAAATTTTGGAAAATAGCAGTCTGTGAACAATTTCTTTATCTTTATCTTTGGCGAAGTAGTAATTTGATAAAAAAATCTTTCATGAATCTGAATTTTATTCTTTCACAATGTTCGTATCTATTTATATTTCTTAGCGGCATATGAATTATATTTCTGCAACAAATTTAGAAGATAAGATACCTATAAATTGCCGGTGATTTAGAGTGTACATAATAGATTTATTAGAGGGTAATTTATTTTTGCTTCGCAATTTCATTAAGCCAACTGTTTGCTTCATAAATCCTATTTTAAGGGAATAAATTTGTATGTATAAACCTCCGCCAACTATCTAATTTTGCAATCGTTTTCGTGTCTTATATCAGCTATTGCTATTGCTGGAATTTTAAAAATACATATAAATAAAATAAAATACAGTACAGCAAAGTATAGTATAATACATTAGAATACAAATTTACTTCGTTTCACACTTAAAAATACAAATTACAAGACAACAATATAGGCAGTAGGCAGCCTCATTGAAATACCACTTTTCAGCAGCTCAGTGGTCACCCTGTCGCTAGACAAATACACTCAAACAACTAGGATTAACTCTGCCCACAGAAAGAGCATCTCGACGCGTCCATGTAACCAATGGGCACGCTCCCTTTTGAGTGTAAACTCAATACGTTATGAGTACATGCGCAAATATTATCAAGTTTTTCTTTTACAGTGGCACGATGTCGTTTTTCTCTCTTTGCAGCCCCTCTAGAGAAGTGGCCAATGTATTCGAACGAATAGAATACAAACTGACGTATTACAGAGAAAGCAATATGGCGACCGTCGTGTCAAATGTAAAAAGTAGAAGTTGAAGAATGACATTTTGATTCCATTCGTTGGAATAGATTGGACACTCATCTAGTTTGCCTAACAGGCAGGGTTCTTTTTAACTTGACTATTGGAGGCCCTGGCCACCTATAAATTTTAGATAACACTTCGAGTATTTTGTTATTATATACAAATAAAGTGTATAGATCAGTGTTGGAATGCAGATGTACGCCGCATCCTCAGCGAAAAGCGAAGATCTCCCTCCGTGACGAGTGTGCACTAAAAGTGTTCATAAGAACCGGGGTCCGACTGTACTTTGTCGGATCTTGTAATTATATTCTGAGTTCTGCCAGAAACTTTGTAACCGAGATTTAGGTCTTGCTAATCTTGTTTTGCCTTATTACAAAAGTCATTAGGTCCAGTATTGATTTGACTCCATTATCTTCAGGTTTTCGCTGAGCATCATATTCTCGGTTACTCGACACTTTGTTTGTGTACCGCTATGATGTAGCCGCTACGGTAAGCATAGATTTGTTTTTATAAGAAATAATAATTCATACTTCATATTATCATAAAAATAGTCACATTATTTGAATAGATAACATAATTATTATATTACGCAAAAGTAATTCTTTTAGTATTATTGCTTATAAAGTAAAAGGAAGAAATCTACGTTGATTGAAAAGGCGCCTTCCTAGATTTGAGATGGGCAAATTTCGTTAACTATTTCTTCAATATCTTTTTTCTGATTTTGGTTATTTGGCAGGGCTCAATCGATCGCGGGGCACTGGACACGAGCCCAAAGTTATCTTTTTAAGTATATTTAGATAAATCTAGTAATACAAAAAATCAATTTTTTTAATACTTAATTATTATCACCGAACGTAACGCGAAAAATATTAAGCTTTTATTAACAAACACACAAATCACTTTCATGTACACATGAATGAGAAATATACCTATCTATAAACACTTTACCGGCCAAAACACTTGATGCATCACACTAAATTTGAGCAAGAAATAGAAACACGTATAGTATACTATAGTACGAGTGTGGATGCGCGGCCGCACTCAGAGATGTCAATTTACATTAATGCTGGTGCGCGAGCGCCTTCATGTGTCGTCGGCGACTTTCGGCAATCCTCGGGTACAGGCTGCGGAAGCGCAGCGACATCGGCGACGGCGACACCGGGCCCACACTCAGCCCGACCGCTTCTCAGGCACCGGCCGTGTCCCTCGCTCCCACAATCGATACAATATTACGATACCAGTAAAGCCTATTGAATATACAGTCCACTTTAATTTAACGTCCCCTAGTTAGGACCCTAACAACGAGTATATAAAAATCTCGTCTCAAAGTGTTTGTTATCGAATTCCTCCGAAACGGTTTGATCTATTTTCATGATTTTTTTTTTCTAAGTTTGAGAATAGGTCTTAGGCAATTTTTTATTCAACTTGTTGATAAGGGCAAGACAACATTTGCCAAATCAGCTAGTATTTTCACAATTTTCTTAACACATCATTTATTTCCATTAAAAATCTTTATTTTAAATTGTACTAAGTAGAACGCTTGAAGATCTGAAATCTCAAAGGCCTGAATGTATTATATACTAATATTGTAAAGCTGGAGTTTTTATGGCTAAACGCGCTAATTTCAGGAACTACTACTGACTCAAATTGAAAAAATCTTTTTGAGTTGGATAGTCCATTTATCGATGAAGGCTATAGACTAAATAATAACTGACATTAACGCGAGCGAAGCCGCGGGCGTCCACTAGTGTTAAAGATAATGTAGGCGGCCTCCCGTTGGTTAGTTGGGCCGTTATCCCATCCGCTCATCACTCAGCCCCGGGCAGCAGTACATCCTTATTCTGACGAACCCAATTCGGCAGCAAACAGTGATAATGAAAACGCCTATTCGGAATAACAAAGTAAGCCTCAAACGGCCTCCTTGACGATTCAATCCACTAAAAGCTCCCACCCACTAATAAAGAAACGTTCTGGAGCCTGTGCAATAAAACGAATGAAATTGACATTTGTGGGTAGTTTGATTTATTCTGCAAACTACCCGCAATATAAATGCTATCCACAAAAAAAGTACCTAGCTTTTTTAAATTTGTAAAAGTGAACATTTCACGCTTCGATGGCGCAGTGGCTAACGCGCTTGATTACATACATACATAAATCACGCCTCTATCCCCGTTGGGTTGTAAGGGGTAGGCAGAGGTGAACTAGCACCCACGGTGAGTCAATTGCCATTTATCGGGCACAAAATCGCAGTACATTGATATTGCTAGGTGGTATAAGAGGAACGCTGCTGCCCATTCATCATCATTGATTTATCCTTAGTCAATGTTCTCAAACGACGGCCGATGCATGGGTGTTTATAAATATTTTTTTTATTTATTTCCGTTTCATTACCATACTCCGTCCGTAGTCGTTAATTCAAACCTTTATTCAATATACCTAAAGCTGCTTTTTGCTTTAGTTCCCAAGAAGTTATATTGATTAACAAAAAACATTTTCACGCTTTAATTCTAACAAACATCTAGACTTTTGCAATCAAGATCAACAGTAAAATACCTATACGTATTTGAAAATACCGAAGAATTAAGAAACTACTCCTTTTTTGAAGTCGGTAAAAAATAAACATCCTATCTCCTAAACTTGTCTGCATTTTGTAGTAATGTAAAACAACAGCAGTGCGAGGCGAGGTAATTTATTTCATGATGTGTTCTAAAATATAAGAAACCAATCATCTTTCTATACAAGAGGCAGCACCAACAAATCTCCACCCAACATTATTTATTAAAGCGCAAAAATTAAAAGGGAGCCAATTTACTTTTCTGTTCCGCCGCGGAATCTCGGCCGATATCTTGAGGCATATTCATCAAAAACTGTTCGGTTGTTTACCAATTTTCGGGGGATCATCTATCATTTGTGTATAAGATGATTAATTACGCTACATTATCGACAGAAGCCGAGTGCGCTATCCCGAACTCCATTATAATTTAAGAAGGCAGAGACTTTTGGGCAGACTTGATGGGATCTTGCTGAGAGATGATTGGAACCATTTTTCAAGTGGATCCTATAGAGCGTCCGTATTTATTGCATCAGTCGAAACGTTTCTGGTTTAGTTAGGTATCGGGAAATATTACAGTCATCTTGTTTAATGTCCCAGAACATACAATACCTAAATTGGCTATTATGTAGTAAGAATGTTACTAAAGCTAAAAGGGAAGATCTACAAGTCTGATATAAGACCTGTAGTCATTATGGATCGGAATGTTGGGTGGTGATAAAGACTGATGAAAGAAAATTGCATGCGGCACATATGCGAATGTTGATATGGATGTGCGGAGTGACGAAAATGAATAAGATAACGAATAAGTACGCTAGAGGGAGTTTGAAAGTAGCGCCCTGAATGTAACTAAAAAAGTTATGGACAAAAAAAAATATGGATGGATTGTGTGAGGTATGATGAGAGGAGAAGACGAGCGTTAGAAGAGAGTGGAAGTAAGAGTACATTCTGCGCCTTCCTACCTACTTTCTCTTATATCAATAACCTTGCCTTATTACTACTTATTATAAGGGACCTAACATAATTAGCGAAACGTGGGTGTTAATAAACCCCTCCTCGGGAACAAAAGGAAGAGGTGTGATTTATGTATATTTAGACAAGGGGCCTATCTATTCGAACGTATAGATTACAGATTATAGATTACAGAGATAACATGGCGACCGACCGTCGTGTCTAAAGTAAGAGTAGTTGTCAAAATTGTCATTTTTGCATAGAAATGTTGTGGCGAGCGTCGTGTCTAAAGGTACAAGTTCGTAGCGGGCGACGTGTCGTCGCTTCATGCCGCCACGACACGTCGTTACGTCCTGTCGCTGGGGTCATGATTTCGAACCCGACTGCAGACGACAACAGCAGATGGAATCCAGTTCGGAAAAATTCATTTTAAAACTCGCTAGACGTGTCGTTACTCCGGCGTCAGCGGCACTACTGATCGGCGGTCGGGCGACACTGGCGTCTGCCGCTCGACGACGCGTTGCTAACTTCGTGTCGCTAACTACGGAGAGAATTTCATAGAAATACATAGAAACCAGTAGTGTCGCTGCGACACGACGTCCGCTGCTGCCTCATGTCGTCCTTCCAACTTGTACCTTAATTTCTAACTTGTCAAAAATTTAAATTTTTCCATAGAAACGTTGTATCATTTGCCACTTGGTTAAGCCTCTAGTTCGCAATCAATCTAACTCACGAACAGACAGTCCGTGAAAGGACTAGATCGACGATCTGTCTGCGACATATAATATATTTTCTAGACTTTGTACCGATAAAAGCCTACAAAGACCCGGGAAGCCTGACAAACCCCGGCTTAGATGCTCCTCCGGCAATCGGTTACAAAAGGTTTCTATCGAATCACGTTTCGTCTTTCGCGAAATTACCGATGACATTTGAAATAGGTACAATTTCCAAGTTTATTTTATTTTCTAGACCTGTTTTATCGGCAATGCTTAGCGGAATGTAGTTTTGATGTTTGCAGTGTGCTATCTGAATCTAAGCTCGATTAATGCTATAGGGACAGGGAAGTTCTTGCACTTCATCTCACCGGATGGTAAGTGACGATAAGAGTCGAAGAAGAAATTGAGCTTCACCTGGAACCCACAGCCACGGAGGGCTGGCTATCTTATCACAAATTGTCGGAACACAAATGCTGACAAAATCTCTATCCACCACTTGACAGTGTTTTGTCTAGGGATTTAGTGGGAGTTAGAGCGAGATGAAGATTAGACTTGTGCTGGCCTGAGAGCGAAAAAATAACGTAGAATTGAAAGAACTAACTGGTGTCGCAAAAATCGACTAAGGGCCGATTCCACCGTCTCTCATAGAAACTGAGTTTAATAAAACTTGGTTTTGATTAATGCAAACTATGTATGCAGGACTCAGTTTAGAGCTTAAACCGAGTTCATCTTCATCTGATCGCGTTTAATTCTGCGGTGAAATCGGCCCAATGGGAATTGCCCGGTTTAGACCAATAAGTATCTTGGGGCACCCGAATGGAGGAGGGCAAGCCACCAACAACAACATGCCCAAAGAGGGTTGGTGTCAGGCAGGCGGCCGACTGTAAAACCTTAAGCGTTATGGATAGGAATGTTGTCATTCCAATCACTCTTTCCGTTCATTGTACTCTCGACATGGTCCGTTCCGTCTCTTTTCTATGCATTCATTCATTAGTCATCACGACCACCTTTTCGGTGTATTGGATGATATGAATCAGAAGGGAGTGGATGGCTTGATGATGTTCTGAACGATGAGAATGGAAGAGGAAACACACTGCGTCGACCCCAGATAGACTGGGAACAGGGCAGGGAGAAAAAGAAGAGCGAGATGAAAATATATTTTTTCCCCGAGGAGATTTTGTCCACGTACCGTGCTACGAGGACTGGGGATCGCACACGGGACCTCGGCATCTAATTCCGGTGAGCGAACCATTAGACCACAGAGGCGGTTAGGCACACCTCTTATACAAATGTATTCATTAATCAGCAATCAGCAACTTCCCGACGGGATAGCCTATTCCGAAAATTAAATTGACTCAACGGCCCGTGGAGGGAGAACTTTGTTCGTTTGCGTGTCGTAATTAAAAAGTTCGCTTCCGTTTGTTCTGTACCGATGAAAATAAGCGTACATCATTTATTTGTACATCGAGGCAGTGTTTCGCGGGCGTGTATTACCTACTTGCACATTGGTTTTCAATTAATGAATGGACGAACGAATTAATTATCGTCACCGCTGCCGTTTGGTGACGGTAGAGCAGAATACAATTGTCACCACCCCCATCTTTCCCGTGGGCGGGGGACTAAGTATAGAGCAGCTATAAGTATCTAATGTCCAGTTGCGTTCCTCCTATACGTACCTCTTGACAATACTTAGGCCGCTATCACACGGACTGCACCACAACAACTGCACGAAGTCGCATCGGCAACCGCACGCAGTCGCATGCATGCAGTTGTCTGCAGTTGGATCTGACAGTTGACGCCAAGCATCTAGACCAGGAGCTCAGTGTTTGGTTTGACGTCGAAATGGAAGCACAGACACTACTTCTAATATTATTAATACGGCGCCGCCGCCGGCAGCGATGTAGTAATCGAATTAAAAAGCTGCAACGTGCAGCGCGGATATGGATTAATCCTTTGCTATTAAATTCCATACGGAAGGTGATTTTTTCATACTGTATCCGAAATTAAGACAAGATGAACGTAAATGTTACACCTATTTTAGAATGTCCGTTGCTGCATTTGATCAATTAAACGATTTACTTAAAGAATCAGTGTCTTCATCTTCAATCCAGTTTTGAAACCGTTCCACGCAACCGACGTGCATTCGGCTACAAGAGTAACTGCAGACTAAACTGCATGCGAACGGCGGTGGAGAGCATTCGGCGACAATACACAACTGTAGCCGACCGCGCGAAGTTGAGGCACGACTGCATACAGTTGATATTGACTTCACTCGACTGCAGCCGACCGCGTGCAGTTGATACCATGACTGCACGAAGTCGGACGTAGAACTGCACGCAGTTAAATGTATCGACCGCGCGCGGTAGCTGCGATGCAGTCCGTCTGATGTCAGCCTTACACTGCGAATTACGAGCCCGATCGTATTATGCTTTGCCGTCACCGATATTCACGTCTACCCACCCCTTCGGGGACAAATTAGGCGTGAGTGTGTACGTAATTTTTTAAAGAAAATTTAGGTAACTATAACCTTTGACACTCAATATTCAACTATTTATAAAATATAAACAACAAAATTCGATAATCAATAACACAGTGTTTGTTTTTAATTATTATAATAAAGACTAGTTGATCTGGCAAACGTTGTGCCTTTTATCGCCTAGGGGTATAAAAATAGTACCTAAATTCTCAGAACTACCAAACATGTAATAACAAAAAAAAAAATTTCTGATTTTTTTTTTCGCGGGAGTTCGATAACAAACACTGAGACACGATATTTTTATTTAAAGACATCATAGCGAGCGAGCCCGCGGGTAGAAGCCAGTAATTAATAAATCCATCCCGAATTATAATAAATCGGCAATGAAAGCAATGTTTCCGGAATTTACGATGAGAAGTTACAATCGGACAAGAATTCGGAACCTTTTCGGGGCTATAAAACGGTCACCTCTGTCGAACTGGCCTCTCCCTCAGGTGAGGATCGTGACGAATAGCTTCCTGTTCCGAGCCCTTGAGGACCTGTAACATCCAAAGGACATTTAGATAATGTCCTATCTAAATGCCAAATTCTTTTATTCAGCTCTTTCCAAGAAACGGAAGGGGGCGAACGTTGAATGGGGATGATATTTTTTTGCTGATGACTCGATTTCACTTTTCTGTATTAAGGTTGAGCTTATTCATTTCGGAGGATAAGCGATGTTAGCTAAGACCAGTCATTGGATGGGTGACCAGAAAGGACGGGCGGAAATACTTGTACCATGTGGAGAGACCGGAGAGTGTGGTTCGGATGACAACATTCCAATCCACTGCTCAAAGTTTTGCCTGACACCAACCCTCTTTGGGCATGCTGTTGTTGGTGGTTTGACTTCCACCATTCGGGTGCCTCAAGGTGCTTATTCGTCTACACTAGGCAATATCTCTTAGGCGACTTTTAGGACACCCTAGGGTGAGTCAAGGCTGGCACATTCTTCGTTATTTATTGGCTCCCAAGCCAGAACATTCGCTATAAATTCGCTACTGCTATAAATAAATACAGGAACAACACAGGGATAGAAAATGTGAACGTATTATATACCCCATGAATCCCAACAGTAAAAATGCTGTACATACACACACGTGTCAGGTCGGCGTAAGTTTCGTTCTATGGTTTCCACCATTCTTTCTTCGCAATAGGCCTGGATCTGATTTGGGCCGCCATGGTTTATGTCGGAAGATATACATACCGAACGGATGCCGTAGCTTTCTCGGTAAATAACTGATACCTTGCGTTAGACACAATGGATTCTTATGTTTGCCGCGTTTCTTTCTTGACAATTCACGTGTGTGCTTAAAGGGATGTTATTTATTGTAAATTTATTCCGTCCGCTTCAAGGCTTTGTTGTAATTTATCATTCATCTTCACTGTTTTAAAAATACAAACAAAAAGGCTAGCTCTTTTTTTAATTCAAAATATCATTCATCACACTGGAATGGTGCTAGTAATGATCAAAGTATAGAAAAGTGATGAAAATAACCATTTCAATAGGCTGTTGAATGGAGAGAGTAATTGGGAACACAACATTCCAATCCATACTGCTCAAAGGTTTGCCTTAGGTTTTACAGCGGTTATGCAGTCATGGTGTCAACCCTGTTGCCTGCCTGACACCACGCTATCTAGCAAATATTCAATAATGATTTACTCTTATTTTCTCTACTACCATCATTCTATTTTTCAAATATATCACAGTTGTATCAGTAAAAAGTAATTTACAAAACCAAAACACGAATGGTAACAATTTTCGCGATAGAAAATAAACAAAGACTTACAATTCCCTTTTTTTTGCATTTTACAAACAAAAAAATATTATTAAAAATCCAAACCAAGTCTATTGGACGGGCATTAAACTAGTTGAATTATTTTCAAAACAGATCTTAAATCATTTACATACATACATACATAAATCACGCCTATATCCCCGAAGGGGTAGGCAGAGGTGAACTAGCACCCACATTTCGCCAATTATGTTAGGTCCCATCTAATAGGTGGCGAGCCTATTGCCATATATCGGGCACAAAAGTGTCGTAGTACATTGCTAGGTGGTATAAGAGGAACGCTGCTGCCCATTCCTCATCACTGATTTATCCTTAGTCGCCTTGTACGACACCCACGGGAGAGATTTGGGGTGGTGACAATTGTATTCTACTCTGCCGTCACCACACACCACACAAATCATTTAGTATTCACACAAACCTTAGGATTGCAATTTTGCAATTCAGACTGTAATAACTAATTTTATGTGGATTTATATTTGTTTTGAAAATAAATAAAAAATAAAGAAATAATTTCCACCTTATCCTTTCCGTTCTTCAAACCGATTGACGCTGCGCCCACGCTCGTCCGGTTGTGTCACATTGAAAAGAATGAAAATAAACAGCCAATTTTTCCGAAGACGCCTCTTAATATATTAGCGTTTGCGGGTAAACCGAGAAAAAAAAACCGGCACCTCTATTATCTACGCCTTAAGGCCGTATTTCACAGGTGTATGCGGCCATAGGACACACAAAAGGTACGCTGGGCGGGGAGGATTTATTATTATCGAGATAGTTACATTACACTTGTTACAAAGGTTTCCCAAGGTATAAAGTGTGGCTGTTTGACGTTTGTGAGAGAAATAAAAGTTTCCGTCGCAGATTTGCAGGCCGTTTGTCACTCGCGGACATCGGTGCCGAGGGAAGTGGAGTTGCTTTTGTAAGACTCGGTTTTCCTTGTGTTTTACGGTGGACTGTGATTTCAAGATTAGGTGCTTCAATTTTTCATATTGGTGTAACATATTTTTTGTGGTGGCGCTAAGCCGTGTTGGTTCGAGAAGACTCAATAGTAGAATCAGTCAGTCAGCCGAGAGACGCCCATTGTTCGGCATAGGCCCCTAAGGATCTACAAACCGATCGGTCCTACGCTGCCCGCAACCTTCACTAGATCGTTGGTCCACCTTGTGAGACGCTGGGTCTCCCAACGGCCGTCAGTCCCCAGAATGTGCCCTGCTGACTGCCACTTAAGGTCCCCAGTTCCTCGAGCTATGTTGGTGACCTTACTTCTCGTGCGGTACTTCTCCTGCGGATCTCGTCATTTCTGATATGATATGAAATAAATGTTCTATCTATCTATATGATCACGCAGGGAAACTCTGAGTATAGCCCTCATAGTCACTGAAAGGGCAATTAAAGTATGTATAATATATACGCTGCCTAAACCACTCGACCAACAGAGCATTTAATAACTTTCCTAAATTCCTCTAAACTTACAAAATAATTCACGCTGTAAAATTTAGAACATTACTAAAACATCCAAAGCATTAAGTTTTTCACAAATACCGGACATTCAGACCCGCATCATTACATAGTTTTTCCGAACGTTTCTGACCTTTTTCTTTATGTATGCATCTTCATTATCCTCTATAGGACACTTTCATGTCAAAATACTATTATAACTACGTCTCAACATTGATAAGTAGACTTATGGTTTGGCCCACATCGAAGTAACTTTTAACGAAGCTTGGAAGTCATGCAAAATAATAAAAAATAACAGAAGCGACCTAAAATAGATAGTTCGCGTTAACTTTCGCGGACAGTCACTAACTCACTTAATAAGCTCTTTAAAGCTTGGAAACTATTCGCTGGAACACGGATGGACGACCAAAATCGTATAACAAAGAAAATTGTGGTTAAAAAAAGTTTGAAAAATTACAGTCCTGATGCGGGAATCTAACCCGCGGCCTCTGCAATACGGACAGACGCCTATATTTTTCCGCCAACCAAGCTGCAGGGTATGTATTTGTAAAAGTGCCTGCTTTTAATGTTAGAAATTTATTTCTACATTGCGAGGATCGTTACAATGTGAACTGTGAAGGTCTGAGAAATTTCAGCAAGCTACGTCTTACACTTAAGCGCGAGTTCACCAACAGTATGGAAGATAAAATATTAAAAACCGTCGCTTTAAATAATAATCGCCTGTTTAAATGTTGGTGAACTCTTATCTAGACTTACAATGTCACTTCTAAACCGACCTTGATTGTTTCAAGATATACCAAAACCAACCTAAGAAATAAAAAGACCGCTCCAGCCATGAATATATGAACGATATGGCACACTTCCCTAAATAGAAGCATTTAACCCTCGAGGCTTAAGCGTAAATCCGTTGGCGGGAAAGCGCAAAATCACGATTCCCTCGATAATATTCCCCTGCCTATTCCCGTTCGAACCTCGAGAGAGCCAACGCTCCATTCACGCATAAATCATGAGACTCCCGCCCCAATCCCGATTATGCCGGATCTCCGTAAAAACTGTTTGTTTTAAGTGAATTGCTCCCCCCTCGGGGATAATTGAACAGCGCTCTTTCGGGTATCGGTAGCCGGTCAGATTTATGGACCACGGTAGGAGCAGCATTTACCTAATGTTACGGGAATTATTCGCCAATAATGTTACGCTGTTTTTTCATTGAGCGCTGTTGTTGACAAATCGTGGGTATTTGGCTGTTTTATTTTAAAAGGAGAATGGCGACATGTTGTCGAGCTCTGCTTACTTTCTCGGACATACATATAATCATACGTCACTCCTTTCTCAGGTAGGGATCTCTGATCACTTTCCACTTGTTACAATCCTTACCTATTTTTTTAATGGAGATTGCTGGATTTCTCTTAGTGATTTCTCGATGCCGTGTGGTGAAGGCAGAGTAAAATACTATTGTCACTATCAAATCTCTACCGTTAATACACCTCTTTCTACCCCTTCGGGAATATATAGGCGTGATTTATATAGGCATAAGAAGGCTGAGTCTTATCATTATCGAACAGTAGTAAACAAGAAAATGTCACGACAATATAGGACACCCAAAACCGATGAGTGGAACAACTTTCATAGGCGGGGTACAGTCAGCGTCGAAAGTACACTCATCAATAATGTGTAAGAATATTTTATGTACACCTACTTCATTTTCTATCAGCCTCCATTCTTATATTACTGACATATTGTTTGTAGTTTTTCTTCGTTAGAATATTGGTTATAGAAATCGTCAGTATTTTTAGAATGATCGCCGATACAACATACAGTCAATAAAATATCCTTAGATAAATTGATTATCTAATAAAAAAACGAAGTTCCCAAATACTGACTCAAATAAACTCAATAGATTTACTGCTTTTCTGATTAAACGCTAGCGTCAGAATTTCATTAACGTAACCCTTTAATTTCCTAAGTTGGATTAATTTCGCAAATATTTTCGTGTCCAATTTATTATAAATGTAGATTGTCGGACATGTTAAACGACTATTCTGATTGAATAATCCTACTCCGGCTGTAAAAGGGTTACCAAAATAAAGTCTAGCCAGATAATATGAATGTTGCCGCTGGTGATATGATATTATAATTTTACTTATACCCATTCACTTGGGTTTGAGACAAAATGTAAGCAATCTTGTTAATATGTCTCTTTATCTACGAAATGCTCTTAAAAACAAGAAACATGTAATCTAAAATAGATCATCAATTAAATACCAATAAAACTGTTAGTATTGACGACCGGTGGACTGTATATAATGGGAAGATGATGGAAACACGCAATCAAATCGATAAAAGAAATGTATTATGGCTCAACAACTTACACCGACCATGGTAGTAAACGAAGTGTGTCAAAAATAATAAAGATGTCAAAAATACACGAATTATCAAAAACAGAAGTCATATCAAAAATGGAACTGATGACCAGCCAGTTTCCAACAGTTAGCTTCTTTGAAATATTGGTGTTCCATATTTTTATTTTTGTATTACATACATAAAAGACATACATACAAACATAAATCACGCCTATATCCCCGAAGGGGTAGGTAGAAGTGAACTAGCACCCACATTTCGCCAATTATGTTAGGTCCCATGTAATAGGTGGCGAGCCTATTGCCATTTATCGGGCACAAAAGTCGCAGTATATTGCTATTGCTAGGTGGTATATGCTAGGAGGAACGCTGCTGCTCATTCCTCATAATTGATTTATCCTTAGTCGCCTTGCACGACACCCACGGGAGTCAGAGTTTGGGGTGGTGACAATTGTATTCTATTCTACCGTCACCACAAGGCTAGCCACTATTTAAGACACATCAAGATTGTTTACATTTTGTCCAAGCCCAAATGAATGGAGTATAGATTCTGTTACATAATTTTACTGGTATTTTTTACAGTGCATTTAAAAAAAAATCTGATGCCTAGATATATAAGGAAGTCGACTGTTCGAACATGGTGTATTCATGTATGCGTCTGAAAGGCGAAACTGTAGCTCTCATTTCAAGGGTGCGAAGGGAAGGGTCCGATGTAATGGGCCCATATCTTTTTCGCGTTTAATGAGCGGCAAGCCAGATACATAATAAAAGGTTCTGCTTGACAAGTCTGTTTGGACGAAATATTATGGGGGTAGTACAAAAATTGCTTACGCAATACCGATTTCGCGTCACTAAAGCGCGACGAAGGATATCAATGATTTAGAAATAGATAGCTTTATAAAAAAATGTTCTAATGGTGTTACTAGTTACAATGCAAAAGATCGTCTCCGTGGTGTAGTGGTTCGCCCACCGGAATTAAGACCCAGAAATCCCGGGTTCGATACCCAGGGGCGTACAAATTTTTACTCGGGATGAAAAATTTTTACTTTTAAGGACTTCCGTAGGAGAAAGCCTGTGCCCCAGCAGTGGACATTAAAAGTCTGGTGATGAGGATGATGATGATGACTGCTGCCCATCCTTCACCACTGTACGACACCCGGAGTGGTGAAATTTGTATTGTACTCTGCCGTAGCCATTATTTCCGTGACGTAACATTTATCATATAAATGTAATTTAATGTCCTCAAATCCAGCGCTTAGTCCGGATTAAACATGAGTGTAAACTACGAATCACAGCAAGACCAACACATAGTCGGACTTGTGAACATACATCACAAGTACGACAAACAGTAGTCGAAAACTAATTTCATAAGCTGACAATGTCCGGAGTTAACTCCGACTGTGTATGGACATCTGATAGCGTTGCAATTTACATGGCTCATCGCTGGAGCTCTTTGTGCATCGTTTACTGGAAACGATAAGATTCAATCCGATTGTTGACGTCATACATACATACATACGTCACGCCTTTCTCCTACAGAAGTAGGCAGAGGGGTAGGCAGGTCACTTCTTTCCACTTCCTACATACTGATTTCGCTTCATCCAGTCTCTCAGATCAATGTAAAATATTTCTTAATTAAAACTAAATCAATCTTATCACCTAATTCGTACACACATAAATACAGGCACGCAAATATACGACGCAAATTGTAGCAACTTACAAACACAAGATGAAATCTTAATGTAGCCAGTTAACGAAGCAGTTGAGCGTAAATCATCGTATAAATAGCGACTAGTTGAGCCGAACTCGCGTTAAGCTCCTTCCGAGTTAGCAACTGGATGAACTATGGATGAACTATTAGCGAAGCGATAGTCTATTCTAGATTACTGTCTTCACTAGAGCTATTCTTCTTCTCTTTGCCCTGTTCCCAGTCTATCTGGGCTCGGCGCAGTATGTTTCCTCTTCCATTCATATCGGTCAGACGTCATCAAGCCATTCGCTTCCTTTTGATTCATATCATCGTTCACACTGGAAAGGTGCTCGTGATGATTAAACGTATAGAAAAGAGATGGAACGGGCCATGTTGAGACACCGACGATGGAGCTTATTGATCTACGCGGGGCTATCGCCCTTAGTCCAATTTTACGACAACCATAGGAGGAGTCGGGGTTGGCACATCCTACGTTATTTTTTCGCTACCAGGCCAGCATGAGAACACTAGAGTAATGAAAACGCTTCTATCCGTAGCGCACTGTGAGGCTCTCAATGGCAGTGGGAGTCCCCAGGGAGATGCCTAACGTAGAAAAACCCTCTCAGGGAGTGCTCGATTTGAAGGTTTCACCGATTATGTTAGGTGCTATGTAACAGGTGCCAGCCTATTGCCATCTGTCAGACAGGGAAAACATATTGCTAGGTGATATCTGTTAGTTAGAGTAACACTGCTGCCTTGTGTGTATTACTTGTCCATGTGTTTACTCTTAGCCGCCTTCTACGGCACCGGTGGTATAAATTGGGGTTGGTGACAATTGTATTCTACTCTGCAATGTACAAATTCTCATGCCAATTCAAGATTCCTTGCCAGGCATTTTCTTTCTCTTTTTCCTGCTAATCCTTAAGTGCATCGGAGATTAGGGGGTGACAATTGTATTCAGCTCTGCTGTCAGTATATTTACTTGAAAACCAATTCAAAACCTCATGCCAGGCGTTTCCTTTCTCTGTTTCGTTCTAATCGTTAAGTGCATTGGTACATCGGTAAAATCTTAGATTGCCTCAGCAGACCGTCTGGCTTGAAAGGTACGAGGTACAAAGGACTCCGAGAAACGAGGTACGCGCAAACAAATATCGAACCAAATTGGAGCTCAAACAACAAAGACACTTAAATTTCCAATTGGCTGGTTTCTGCTTGGACGCGCACAAAGTTGGTCATCTCGCGAATAATGGTGAACGCACACTTATCCGAGCCGAACGCGCCGAACTCGCCGAAGTCAGCGGGGCCTCGCACACCTATCCGCCCTAAAGGAATAAAAAATAGTACTGAATTAACAGATCCGTCCTCATCGGGCGCATCGTTTCCGATGACGTCATCCGAATTCTTCTGGGATTGTGGAGTTTCTGACAGATTCGGACGATTCGACTCCGGCAAGAGTGCGAGGTTTCATAAGATTCCAAAGATTTCTTAAAATCCGTTGACTTCGGCGCGTTCGGCTCGGATAAAGTGTGCGTTCACCTTAAGCTGGACCATAAATCTGACTGACCCATTAGATATGCATTACTTAAACGCCGATATCCAGAAATTTGTCGTAACTAGATTATGTCTAGTGTCTGAGCGCAATTGAATACGCTTAGCTATTTCGGGTCGCCTCGTGTACAATATGCAGTAGCTTGCAATTTGCATGCATGAAATCATACCCGGTTGTAGTAAGGTTTGTGCAGTTAAATTTAGTGTCACAATGGATTAATAGGTGGTGTTGGTAGCCTCTGCTTGCTCTCAACTACATACCATTATTTGTTTTCTATCTACACATAATTATTTCATGTATTCACACTTGTTTTCCCTGAAGGGTAATCATTATCATCATCACTAGCCCTTTAACGTCCCCACTGCTGGGGCACATAGGGACAATATAGGGAGAATGGGCCGTAACCCACCACGCTGGCCAACTATGATTTGGTGAGCATTACAGCAGCCAGAATTAACGGCGTGCCATTTGTGTCGAGGAACTCGAGATAGTCAATTTTTGGTCACACGTCCAATTAGCAGCCTTAGCAAACATTGCTTAGTTTACGAAATCGCAGGCCGAACGTGCGAAACCACTGCATCATTTTCTTTATATTGCTAGCATAATAGATGAGACGAATGAAATGTGTTAGGATAGTACCAAGGATAGTAGCAGATGGGTAAAATTTATCTATGTCTACGTCTGTGGGAGAAAGCGGTGACACATAATATATTCTCTATTTACTGAAGAATATAGGTATATTTTTATTGCTTATAGAAAGAAGCAAAAGAAGAGACAATGGTGGGTGAATAAACATTCCGTGCTTCTGGAACCACATTCAGCCGTTGGTCCTGGCTGCGTCAGCATCAGTGAGGACATTAAAAGGACTGGTGACTTGCTGTCATGTGAACTATTAGCAGACCCACTATCAACGTCAATACTTATGTCGGCTTCATAATATTTTACTCTTAGCCGGCTTTTGAGAACATTAATAGGCTGATAATTGAGTTCGGCATTCTCCAGGCGGACAAAGTTTTGGACTGATAATACAGAATGAAGCATCTCTGCAAATGGTCGTCAGTTTACAGCCAAGCTTACAATTACTCTCATTTGGAACTTTAAATCCCGGAGTCCTGGCGGAATAAAAACTTAAATGAGTGAAGACGTGCCTAGCATGGGCCCTGGGGATATGGGATTGTGGTCTAAGACGTAAGCTTGGGATTCTTAAACAAACGATATATTTTTTAAAATTTACTTATCAATCCTTTCAAAACTAGAGCCTTTTATAACGTAGCATTTTATAACGTAACCTTTTGTAACGTATAATAAATAACGTAGAATTGGCCAGTTCTTTATCATCACATGGGTGTCGTAAAAGTCGACTAAGGGAGATCGCCCGGTGAGACCAATAAGCACCTTGGGGCACCCGAATGGTCGAGGGCAAACCACCAACAACAGCTTATCCAGAGAGGGTTGGTGTCAAGCAGGCGTTTGCCTATATTACCTAGAGCAGTATGAATTGGAATGTTGTCATCCCAATTACTCTCTCCGTTCATCGGTCTCTTGACATGGCATCCTTTATGCGACATTCATTCGACACATCAGTAGCATATGATATGAATCAAAACGGAGTGGACGGTTGGAAAACGTCTGACTCCAGAGGAAACATACTGCGCCGATCCCAGAAAAACTACGAACAGCAGCAGGAAGAAGGACAAACAGAATCTACCTACATTTGTGACACAACGCTGAAAGCTTATGCCTTGCGCCAGGCACTTCAAGCCCAAGGAGCAACTTGCGAGGCTACAGCAATAGTGTAACGTGGTACTCACACAGGGAGCTTACGCTGTAGAAATTCACAACAGCCACCGACGGTATGTGTGAACAAACAAGATTCTATTAACCACACAAATGCAGACAACACCGTTTATTACCACTTTAACTCGAAATTAATGTGTCGGAAGCATTTTACTTAGTATCAATGTGGAAGCGCGACAGTTTAAGTGGTATGATGGATTACTCGGGTAGAATTAACTTATGCCTATACTCAGGCCTATGATCTCTATTATAATATTCATAGTGAAGGCTTGTACTTCAGTAGTGTGGCTATTGATATCCGTACATTTTACCAAGCATTTTACTCAGTATCAATGTGGAAGCGGGACAGTTTAAGTGGTATGATTACTCGGCTAGAATTAACTTGTGCCTAAACTCAGGCCTCTAATATTCTTGTGTTCATAGTGAAGGTCTGTGCTCCAGTAATTAAGCTATTGATAATCGCACATACATACATAAATCACGCATTATTATTTATTATTATCCTTGAAGGTAGAGGTGATCAATCACTCACGTTTCGCCAATTATGTTAGGTCACATGCACCTGTTACAGCGGGCTAGCCTATTGCCATCTATCGGGCGAGTAAAACGCAGTATATTACTAGTTGATTTAAGTGTGATGCTGCTGCCCATTACTCATCGCTGCCTTTTCGCCTCAGTCGCCTTATACACCCGGGGAGAGACAGGGTAATAAATAATAAAAAATAAATAAATATTTTTACACTCACACCTATCATCTAGCCTAAAGTAAGTAGCCTAAGTACTTGTGTTAAGGATACTAGATGACGGACATATTTTTAATATAATTATGTATATAAATGTTGAAAATATACTACATAAATATATACACAACCATGACTAGGAAACAAACATTTGTGGTCCTCACAAAGTTTGCCCCTACCAGGATTCGAACCCGGGACCTCTTGGCCAATACCCAGAAATCTGAACATTAGACCAAGGCGGTCATCAAGGGTATTGACAATTGTATTCTGCTCTGCCGTCACCACACGGCGCACAGCTATTGATACCAAGCTACACAGCATAAAATTGTCTACATTCTGTTTCTAGCACCTGCCTCCCTAGCGAAGTGGCCAATCTATTGAACGCATAGAATATAAAATGTATCAAACTGACGTATTACACAGAAAACAATCCGTCAGTTTCATAGGCACTTTTGTTTTCTATTCGTTCGAATAGATAAGCCTAGGCCCTTTGTGCATTTAGCACGGATGAACCGCTTGCGTTAGTATCCCGCTAATTTTTTCACTGCGTAATGAAGCGTGTACTAACTTGTATATGCAAGATCTAGAGCTTTGTTCAATTTGTAAAGTTGTTTCTTTGAAGAACTTTACTTTACCCATCGCGAACTCCGCGTTATTAGCGCTGGGGCATAAATCACGTCAACAGTAGTTACCACCTGGGTTTTAGGAACAAGGCACAAGAGCAAGCGTTTTATTAGGCAAGTATTCAATCTATTCAGACGAATAGAATACAAATGAAATACATACAATTCTTAGCGTCAAACACATCATAATAGGTACTAATTTTCAGTGATTCCGCATAATTAAACATCATCACGGATGCTTGTGCATCTAAATAACACCACTTTCACTGCACAAAATCTAAAGTAATGCCGTGTGGTGACGGCAGAGCAGAATATAATGGTCTTCTCCCCCAATCATCATCAGTAGCTCTTTAATGTTGTCAATGCTGTGGCACAGGCCTACCCTATGGTTTGAAGCATATAGAGAGAATGGCGTATAAGGCGACCATGGGTTAGGACAGCGATGAGTAATGGGCAGCAGCATTTTTCTTATACCAGCTAGCAATTTTGACTTTGACTTGTAATGCTAACAATTTTCGCCTCATCTTGGACTTGTAGCTTGAACCTAACTATACCTAGTAATTATTATCATTGCATGGATGACAAATGGACTATGGGGCATAAATCACGTCAACAGTATAATAATTATCACCTGGGTATTAGGTTCGTGTCACAAGAGTAAGCGTACCTAATATTACATTGGAAGTGTACGTACATACATACATACATAAATCACGCCTATATCCCCGAAGGGATAGGCAGAGGTGAACTAGCACCCACGTTTCGCCAATTATGTTAGGTCCCATGTAATAGGTGGTGAGCCTATTGCCATATATCGGGCACAAAAGTGTCGTAGTACATTGCTAGGTGGTATAAGAGGAATGCTGCTGCCCATTCCTCATCACTGATTTATCCTTATTCGCCTTGTACGACACCCACGGGAGAGATTTGGGGTGGTGACAATTGTATTCTACTCTGCCGTCACCACATTGGAAGTGTAGCTTGTCCTATACCTAGTAATACCATTGCAATGGATGGCAATGGACTAGTCTTCTATTACTTGGAGTAAAGCGCAAAGTAGTGAAATACTTATTTTAACGCACTAGGATTATCTCGCAATCCACCAACTTACAGACCACAGGTGCAGAGTGTAATGTTTAAAATATCACATGGAACTTTTAAAATAACCCACGCTATTCTTTTGAGGGGTGGATAATATATTATTTCTGCTCTATTCTCAGGTTATCTAGGATGGGCGAATGTTTTGACTTACATTGGATTTAGAAATGACATTATCATCCATCGGAATGCTGCTGTGATGAATGTGAGTGTAGAAAAGTGATGAAAAAAAATCCTGCAGAGTCTTATGCTTTATGTGACCTCTATTCCAAAGTGAACTGATATTTCAGACTCAAATTACTTTTAAAATCTAGTCTTTTTTCTATTGACACAAAATACTAACCAATTTTGAAACCTTGCAGTTGGTTGGGTCTCTATGTCGGACGACTGGCAAACCGATTTCGACACCAAGGGGTAGAGATATCGACCACTTTGGGCCAAGAGGTCCCCGGTTCAAATCCTGGTAGGGGCAAATTCTGTGCTCACCACAGACATTGGTTCCCGAGTCATGGTTGTTTATGTAGTATACATTTTAAATAGGTATTGATTTATTATTTTTATGGGTATTTAAAATTTGTCCGTCATCTAGTATCCATGACATAAGTGCTTATGCTACTTACTTTGGGCTAGATGATACGAGGGCGGGTCAATAAGTCCGTGACTTTTTGAAATTTTGCACCTCTTTTTGAACCTCGACAAATCATATTTTTTGGAAGAGATAAAAAAATTGGAGAAGCGTTGGACAAAGTGTATAGAGCTCAAGGGAGACTACGTTGAAAAATAAAATGATTTATTTATCAAAAATTCTGTGTTTTATTCCAAAAGTCACGGACTTATTGACCCGCCCCCGTATGTGTGAGATAAGAAATGTTTATATTTATTTATTATTTACTTTCTATAAGGTCCAGTTTCCTAATGGTGATTTTTTCATGCAAGACCGTCCACAGAAAGCTCTTCAACCCGTCCGCCTCTATTAGATGAGCCGTATAACGTGCGATGTTTCCAAGCACCGCCGATACGTGCTTTATGAAGCACATCATTGAGTATGCTCAGATGGAGAGAACTACGGGCGAATTCTTCAGCGATATCGAGTACATTACTCGTAGGACGCTACACAGCTTCACTCGGGCCCTTTATAAAGTAGCGTTGCATAACGAAACGCGTCTCAATCACGCGTACATCTGGACAGAGTCTTAAATAGACAGGGTTTTTGGTTTGGCGCCATGGACAATATACGGAATCCTCATAATTTTATGGTGCGACCTTTTTTTCTCGATTTTTCGCGGTACTGGTACTGGTAAATAGAAGCCAACGGGTGCCCTCGCAATGCAGAAATAAATTTCAAACATTCCAAAGCAGATATTTTTACAAATACCGTGCGTTCGGTTAAGTTTGGGTTTGCTTTATAAACTATTTGAATTTAATTTTAACATTATATAAATGTTAGAAAAATTAGTACAAAGATTTTAGTGGTTAGGAAAAGAATTTCGAAAAATTATGATCTTGAGGCGGGAATCGAACCCGCGTCCGCTGCTATCCGGGCAGGTGCCTGACCGCTCGGCCATCCAAGATACTAATTAACTTGCCGAAATTCTTCTAACCTTCACACTTCACGTTTCTAACCACTAAAATCTTTGTACTAATTTTTCTAACATTTATGTAATGTTAAAATTAAATTCAAATAGTTTATAAAGCAAACCCAAGCTTAACCGAACGCACGGTATTTGTAAAAATATCTGCTTTGGAATGTTTGAAATTTATTTCTGCATTGCGAGGGTACCCGTTGGCTTACAACGTGAAGTGTAAAGTTTAGAAGAATTTCGGCAAGTTAATTAGTATCTTGGGTTGCCGAGCGGTCAGGCACCTGCCCGGATAGCAGCGGACGCGGGTTCGATTCCCGCCTCAAGATCATAATTTTTCGAAATTCTTTTTCTAACCACTAAAATCTTTGTACTAATTTTTCTAACATTTATATAATGTTAAAATTAAATTCAAATGTTGATATATTGTATGTATTCAATGACCTTAGCCTAGCTCACGCAGTCGTAGGCACACAACTCTTCTAGTTAAGGCTAAAGGGATGAAATCAAATGGTTCCGATTGTAAGGGAGGCAGAAATGTATTAAATTCAATAGTGTTCTCTGAACAGTGCCGAATTCTTTGTGTGAGGAAATAGAATTTGTCGAGTTTTCGGTTGAGCCTGCCCGCGGACTGGCGGGACACTGTGATCCGATTCCTATTTCAGATTTCCAAGGAAGAGCTAAGCGGGGAATTCACTACACGCACATGCCCGCGGGCTTGCCTGCAGACATGCCCGCTGGACCTCGCTTCTATTAGGTCCATGCGATGTTAAGGACCGCTACAGTCCATCTGGCCTACAAACGAGGTCCGCGCGGGCATGTCCGTGTAGTGAATATCCAGCTTTAATCGTAAATAGACACCGGGTAACGGTTTATATTTTCGGCGCTCTATTGTTAAACCTTCCTTAGAACGCTATTGTGTGCTTTTGTGTCCACTTGTACACAAATAAAAAAGTGTTTTTGTTCGTTTCAATGAAGCTTTCATTTCACATTCATCAGTAGCCGACACTTCTTGATGACAAGTGTCTCATTTTTTCTCACATCACAATCTTACATAGGTACATACCTACTTAAACCAGGCTTTTCTCCCAGACTGGTGAATTGCCTCACGGCGGATCCCAGACTCTCCCCGCTTGAAGGGCTAAGGGAACACCGGAGTGGTGTTTAGTGGGTATTCCCGACTCGGAAGAGTCGGGCGAGCCCCACACACGTCAGCCGCTTAGCTAGCGGCTGATATGGTGCCAAAGGCAGTCCACTCCGTTAAAAAAAAAGCCTTTTCTCCCCTAAGGGGTCGGCAGAGGTATTATCCCACCCGCGTTTTGCTAGCTTATTTTAGATCCCATGTAATAGGGGCGATCCTAGACCCCCTTCACCGGGACTTTAATCGCAGTAATTTTCCAGGTATACATTTTTAACGAGGTATAAAATATCTTAGCCACTCTTACTACCGCACTCAGAGACGTAAATTTACTTTGATGAGTACTTAATACAAAAAATGACAGTCAAAATAAGACCACAGAACCGGCAAGAATAGCGACTAGTTTTGAATTGTCATTATTTGACATAAAGTACTCTTTAACGTTAATTGACGTCTCTGAGTGCTTAGGCGCTTTGTACGACACGCATGAGAGTGACAGGGGCCAATTGTATTCTTATCCCTGTGGTATTGTTAGTAATTCTCTAAAACTACTCTAGAAAACTAAACTTTTGTTACATACATACATAAATCACGCCTATATCCCCGAAGGGGTAGGTAGATGTGAACTAGCACCCACGTTTCGCCAATTATGGCAGGTCCCATGTAATAGGTAACTTTTGTTAGCTTGATTCTATTAGTCTAAAGGAAATTTAAGCCAACCGTACCTAAAGCGTGAATAAGTGGTCGTATCTAGAGCCTAATTTATGTAATGTTTCGACATCGAACTGAATAAGCTCCACTATTCAACATGTCAGTCCACCAGTCCAGCCCATGAGTCTGTTATTTGTATGTAAATGAGAGAATTCGTCTCCGAATTACACACTGCATCGTCCTAGGCACGAGCTTAGTAATTGCAGCCTGGAAGAGTCTGGAGTAGGAATTCACAGTGGACGTATATAAACAGTAACGAACCACAATATAAGGGTTTTACCACACCAATTGATCGATCGTCGGTGGATAATTTTATTCGAAGTCGGTCGATTGGTATGGTTCGGAATTATTGTTAAAGTAAAACATGTCAGTCGACGTAGACAATTACAATTATTCGTCGAAGATTTTGGTGGTTAGAAAAAGAATTTCGGCGTGCCTGACCGGATAGCAGCGGACGCGGGTTCGATTCCCGCCTCAAGACCATAATTTTTCGAAACTCTTTTTCTAACCACCAAAATCTTTGTACTAATTTTTCTAACATTTATATAATGTTAAAAATTAAAATCGAATAATTATTCGTCGATTGATGACGTCGATCGATTTGTGTAACCCTACTTCGGTTTTATGATCATCGACATCAATGTTCCCACCGCTGAGCCGCAGACATTTCCTATAGATGGATGACTGTAGGAACAATTTGCCGTGTGGTGACAGCAGAGACGAATTACAACACCCCTGCCTTTTTCGTGGGTGCCATAGCCATACAAGGCGACTAAGAGTTGTAATACCTAGAACAAGGAATTGATAGCAGTTCCCAGGTCACAGTACCGAAGAACACTAGGTATTCCTAAATATCTTTGTCATTATTTCAGCCGTGATTCGCCCTATGTTGGGCATTGGCCTCTCCCATGGATCGCCAAGCTGTCCTTGCACTCCCCACCCAGCTTTCCCACGTCCTTTACCAGATCGGTCGGTCCACCTTGTGGGAGGCCTACCAATGCTGTCTCTCAGTGCTCGGCTGCCATTCGACGACCTTTCCGTCCCAACGGTCGTCAGTCCTCTTCACAAATACCTCTTGAAATCAATAAAAGACACCACAGCCCTAAAAAGTAAGTAATTGCATTACATTCCGTCTAATCAGCGATAAACTCCTAATGTAATTACATGAATCTTTAAGGGAACCCGATTTAATTTGGCGAAAAACGAAATGGCTAAATGATTTCCAGCGTCCTGCCTAGTGGAATACAAAGGAATTCAGCCTTTTGAGAATAATCTCGAAAGTATTTTTTAAAAAGAGAAATATTGAGACAGTAATAATATAAAATAAAAATTATGCCTTATTCATAAGGGCAAATTGAATTTCACGGCAGATTAGAATACAGTTGGCTTTTTTTATAACTAACCCCTTTGATAAGACACATTTT
The DNA here is from genome assembly GCA_963931975.1 of Cataclysta lemnata. Lineage (NCBI taxonomy): Eukaryota > Metazoa > Arthropoda > Insecta > Lepidoptera > Crambidae > Cataclysta > Cataclysta lemnata. The sequence goes on along the minus strand of OZ008339.1, from coordinate 25,608,115 downwards.
ATCCTTGCCTTAATCCCACTCTAAGTAGATTTGGCACAACATGTCTTCCTCTTTCACTCTCCTCTATCAGACGTGAGCTGAGCATAAACTCCCTTCTTCCCACATCCTCTTTCACACAATCCCTGACGCACCCTAGGGGTGTCGTAAAGTTCGACTACCGGAGATTGCCGAGTATAGACAAAAATGAGCAACTAGGGGCACCCGAATGGAATGCATTCCACCAACAACAGCATACCCAAAGAGAGTAGAGGTGTCAGACAGGCGGCCGGCTGTAAAACCTAAGCCAAAACCTTGAGCAGTGTGGATTGTTGTCATCACAATCACTCTCTTCGCTAATCGGTTTCTTGACGTTGTCGTTTCCGTCTCTATTCCGTGTGATGGATGATATGAATCAAAAGGGAGTGGATAGCTTGATGACTAACCGATGTTCATTAAGATATTTTATAATGTATATAATAATATAGGGTACAGGCCAGGAATAAGAAGAAGAAAAGCCACTGAGCACGAAACAGCTGATTGATTACAAATCGCTTCGGTTTATCAAACGTTTTCAGAACGGAGAAAATTCTTTACAAACTCCATATTTCCATAATTGCCCACATGAACCGCTCAAAGTAAGTATCTCTCTGTGGATTATACATTTAAACCTGCATAATCTTTTATTACTATCTTTTGTTAAATGTCGTTGACCTGTCTGCTTATTGTGTACACCTTTATGGGACCACTGTTCAGAGGCAGGCTATTGTATATTTAGATTCTGGAAATCCAAAGTATCCACCGCAGCATCGCGCGGTCCTATCTCCGGCCGCGGCGTTAGTTTTAATGGGGCACTTTTTGGTTACGATAGTGGGGCTCTGAAATATACGGGCAACTGTTGCAACAGTAGCCGCGCGTTTTTGTGTGTTTGCGACGCCCTTAAGGCTGCGTTTCTACCAGAGATGTGTAAGGAAAATGTATCGTACGAGGATGTGTAGCTGTACCGTGGAAATGTGTGGGGGTGTCCACCAAACATGTGCCAGGATAATGTTTCATACGAGGATGTGTAGCAGAGCTGTGTCTATTGACTAGCAAGCACATAACACGGAATCGTCGTAAACCTCGCAACACAGTCATTACTCGCAATACATCTATCTCTAGCAACACATCAATAGGTAATATCAATAGGTTTAGTATGTGCAAACACCTTGCTTCGATAAGCCCGTTTCCAAAAGCTGTGCTGAGCGAGCCTAGAAAAATGGAGTGATACTATTGGTTCTCCTCGCATGGATACGTAGAGAGTAGAGGTGTCTTCAGCTACAATACTTCCAGCTACAATTTTCGTCAATTATTTTAGGTCCCATGTTGTTAGGCTATTTCCATTGTTCGCTAATTTCAGTATCAGTTCCCAGAAACTATACTACTCATTCCTCCATCGCTGTCCTTACCTTTAGTCGCCTTGTACGACACCCGCGGGAGAGATGAGGGGCGGCGACATTTGTATTTGATTCTGCCGTCACCACACGGCATTATGTGCAGAGATCTGACGGCTATTGCCTGCTCCTACTGTAACGATTCGAGTTTCTTTTCATATGTTTCCAAGGCAATACACGCCCCCAGCAATATTAAGTTGTAACTACCCACGATACAACTGCTTAGTGATTTGAATGCCTTATATTCTGATTACAGTTGTTGGACGACGTGTGAAATTTTAATATTCGTTTCACAATGTAAATTGAATTGCTTCTAGACGTGTTAGGAAAACGATTTCTTTGTAGGAAAAGAATGGGAAGGTCTTTGGCGACTTGGCTACTGCATTAAGTTGAGAATAGAGCTTCTTTTATGACGACAGATACATTGTTATACTGACAATATCACATTAGATTTCTTACTGCCGCACTCAGAGACGTCAAACAACGTTAATAAGTACTAAACGTCAAAATGACAATTCAAAACTAGTCGCTATTCTTGCCGGGTCTATGGTCTAGATTTGAATGAAAAATTTTGACATTAAATACTTATTAAAGTTAATTGACGTCTCTGAGTGCAGCAGTAAGATTCTTCTTCCTACACAATCCTCTATACAGTGAAAGTCAGTTGTCATTGTTTATGTCATGTGTAGTGACGGCTGGGCAGAATACTACTGTCACTCCCCCTATCTGTTGTACAAGCATACAAGGTATCGTACAAGCCGACTAGAGTTATAACGAGGAATGGACTGCAGCGTTCTTGGTGTACTATCCATCAAATTACTGCAATTAAAGTTCCAGGTGGATTACAATAGCCTGGAGAAAAGGTTAGCGAGCATGGCGTGGGTGTTAAAACACTCCTGCCTACCACTTTTGGGAAAAATGCGTGATGTATGTATGTGAATAACATCATTCACACACATTACATCAACCACACAAAAACCTGCGCTACACATGCAGTCCTTAACACAAATCTACTTAGCGTTTATTTAGTTTACGAACGGTTGGCTCAACTGCAGCAGAGCTTTAACTCCCGAGGGGAACTCAATGGCGCAGTGTGTTCGCTTACCTGCAAATGCGTAAGTTGAGCAATTTGCATATCGAAAAAAAAAAGGTTTTAGTTCCATCATGCATGCCTGGGGGAACTTTGTGGCGCAGTAAGGGCTTGCAATTTAATGTTTGAGTTGAGTAATATTTATCCTAAAAAAAAATGTTTTGAGTTTCATATGCTTCCATGCTGGCCTGGGAACGTAAAAATAACGTAGAATGTGCCAGCCCCGACTCACCCCAGCCCGGCTAGCATGACCACCAGAACACGATTTCATATAGCCATTTATCGCTTTGAACTGTCAATGATCCATAGGGCTTTCACAGTTGAAAGCGATAAAAGGCTATATCATATCGTGTTTCGGTGGTCATGCTAGCCGGGCAGGGATGAAGTAAAAGTCGACCAAAGGACATTGAACGGTGTAGGCCTCTAAGGACTCGGTAAATTCGAATAGTACCATCACATGTTAGGTTACATGTCTAAGTCCCATGGGCCAGAACCTGCCACGATGGCCCAGTGCGGATTGGGGCGTATTTACGACTGCAGATGCAGCCGGGACCAACAGCTTAACGTGCCTTCCGAAACACGTAAGAGGAACGCTCCCGCCCATTACTAATCGCTGTCTTTACCCTTAGTCGCCATGTACGACACCCACAGCAGAAATGATGGGTGTGCTGACAATTGTATTACTGCTGTCTGCTCTGCCGTCACTACACGCAAATACTAGATTATGTAGATTACTAGCTAGATCTAGGTACCAAAATACACAAAAAAATCATTAAAATCGGTCAAGCCCTGTAATAACAAACACTTGTTTTATAGATATAGTGGTTGCCCGCGGCTTCGATCGCGTTGTCAACGGTTATTTTAAAGCCTATAGCCTTCCTCTATTTTCCTACCTTTGATATGGATATTATATAGGGAGGAAAATAGAGGATATAAGATATTATCCGAAACAAAAATATTTTTTAAATTTGAATCAGTAGTTCCTGAAATTAGCGCGTTCAACCAAACTACTTCTTCAGCTTTATAATATTAATATAGTACACATACAAATAAATGGTTCTGTTGACGTAAACACCTCATAAATGTAGGACAATTGACATGATGTACAGCTTTATGGTTACATTCGGAACTAATCCGGAAGTTTATCCTTCCGTAGTTTGCCTCGAGCTATAGTCATAACCCCTTTATGTGTCCAAGATTAATCTTCCGATCCGGGAATTATTACTGGGATTGAAAACATCAAAATGTGAGCTAAAGCAAGGGTAAGTCGAAAAGGTGTCTCGCAGTCGGGTGTGGTATGTCGATTTGATTCGAGAGCTTCGGAATTCATTTTACTAGACTAACTTCTGCCCTTGACTTCATCTGCATTAAAATGGACGAGCTATCGTTCACTTCCCCTTCCTCTTCTTCTCCCTGCCCTGTACGCAGTCTTTCTGGGGCAGTATGTTTCGTCTTCTATCCAGTAATCCGCACTGGCTGACCCAGTGTGGATTGGTGGTGGATTCTCCCTTTATACATCCATCCATAGGGAATGACTGTTCCCCAGCAGTGGGGACATTAAAAAGGCTGGTGATGACTTAAATAATTTAGAAGCCGAGTGGCTTGATGATGATAATCATGCTATTTGTTAGGTATGCCAGGTGGGCCTTTACTGTCAAGCTGATTTTCAGTCTTATCAGCTGTGACTTTAGAAGGAAAATCTGTTTTAGCAATTTGATAGCCTGGTGACGACTGGTTGATTGTATCTGCAATTCCCACCTAATTGCACAAAGCCGGCACCCTAATTACCTGCTCAAGATTGATCAATGTATGGACAATTTTCATTCGTACACATACATAATAACACGTCTTTCTCCCACACGGGTTAATGTTTAATTTTGGACTATTTTCTTACATTCGTACAATATATATATATATATTTTTAATAAATATTTTTACACTCACACCTATCATCTAGCCCAAAGTAAGTAGCCTAAGCACTTGTGTTATGGATTCTAGATGACGGACACATATAATTATGTATATACATGTTGAAAATATACCTACTACATAAACATATACACAACCATGACTCGGAAACAAACATTTGTGGTCATTACAAAGTTTGCCCCTACCAGGATTCGAACCCGGGACCTCTTGGCCAATACCCAGCAATCTGAGCATTCGACCAAAGCGGCCGTCAATATGTCACGACTTTCTCCTATATGGGTAGCCAGAGTGCTCTCTTTCAACTTGCTACTTTTCTTACATACTTCTTTCGCATAGAAAACTTGAAAGTAGAACCTGAAAATGTTTTAACATTGTTTCTTTGAACCTTATTCAGGTCTCGGTATAATAATAAATTAGCCGTGTGGTGATGGCAGAGCAGAATACAGCTGTCACCACCCCTATTTCCCGCGGGTGTCGTAAAAAGCGACTACGGGTTTAAGAAGACGAATGCGATGAGATATGGACAGCAGCGTTTATGTAATACCACTTAACAAACTACGTTATAAGTGCCCGTTATGTAATAGGTGGCGAGCCTATTACCATCAGGCTCGCCACCTTACATGGAAATTTTGGTGTTAATTAACCTCTGTTTGCCTCTTCGTGAAAGGTGGTGTGATTTATGTATGTGATGTGTATATTAATCTGTTACAAAATATTCTCGAAACTGATGCTGTAATATTGCATCGAAGAGATAACCACCTAAGTGCTTCCCTGTGGTGTATTCATCCACGGCTTGATAAATTAACTGCATTCCTGATAACCTACAAAGTGATTTCGGTCCTTATCATTGCACTATAAAGTTCTAACTCCCAGAGGTTACGCTTAACACAATTTGACCAACAAAGATACCAGGGCGTCTGTACAGCCCTTTGTCCAATTTCAATGGACAATCTGAGGTATAAGAATAGAATTGATTTGCTCAAAGCTTGAATAGGCTAGTGCTGTGGCTCGTTTCTATTACATGGGAACTAACATAAATTGAATATGTTATGAGCAACGCGTTTCATGTATAGTTTCACGTTTTTTTTATTCGTATGTACCCAAAGTGGGTTTTGGTGTCAAGAAGTTTAGAGGTATAATGATGTAAGTTATAACGTTGAGCTGTTTCGATAGAAATGATGTCATATCAATCATTCTCGCCGTTCATCGGTCTCTCGATATCCAACTTATTTCTATATTCATTGCGATGTTAAAAACATATTTCTGCATTGCGAAGGTGCGTGTTGAGAGAGGAATGTGTTGGATTAAAACGTGAATTGTAAAGGTCAGAGAAAATTCGGCAAGTTAACTAACGTCTTGGTTGGTACAGGCTGCCGCATGCCGCCCAGATTGCGGAAGACGAGGGTTCGATTCCCGCATCAAGCCTATAATTTTTCTAACTTATCCTGACTTATTTTTCTTTGTACTATTCAACTAGTTGTCGCCGGCGGCTTTGCTCGCGTCAATGTCGGTTGTTATATAGCCTTCCTCGATCAATGGACTATCCAACACAACAAAAAAAATTAACTGTCTGAGATTTGCGGGTTTAACCAAACAAACTATTCAGCTTTATAATATTAGTACAGATTCAACACAGGCATGTTTTCATCTTGCTTACAACTGAACTCTTTGCGAATACAACATTTCCCGATGAGATTCTTGCCCGAGTTGACATTTTCCTGGTCCAAATAAGTATAATCGCTCCTAGAAACCATCCCTGCCCCTTTTCCCACCACGACCCGCATACTTAGTGATAAATTGGCAAATACACGGCTATAGGTTGCGGGGAAACTGGATGTGGCAAAAGATTGGCCTACTTCGCTGGATCGGTTGGAGAATTTTGCCGGCAATGATGAGCCCATTTGTAAGCGCGTAAAGATTAGCATTAGAGTCTGTTTAGGAATGAGAGAAGCATTTGCTTGTCTAGGTAGTTAGAATTTTTTTTTGTGGATAGTTATATTCATTCAAAGTCAATAATTATATGATTATTTACGATAGAATGATGAGCTCGATAGCGCAGTGGCTTATTGCGCTCGGCATGTGGTTGTATAAACTAAGCAATGTTCGTTAAAACCGGTCGTTAAATGGGTGACCGAAATATTTATCTCGAATTCCTCCATGCTTCGGTTGGTCCCTGCATCTGTTATTACACACCAATCCGCACTGTGCCAGCGTGGTGGGTTATGGTCTACTCTCCCGTTATTCTTCCATAGGGAATTCAATAGGGAAAACCGCCCCAGCAGTGGGGACATTAAAGTGCTGTAATGATAGAATAAAGACCCAGAAGGAAAGCACAATTTAAGGTAAAATATTAATGAAGTGTGTCTATCATCAAAATAAAGTGCATTTGCCCCTTTTAGCTGAGCAAACGTGCTGTGTGGTGAACAAAATACAATTGTCACCACCCCCAATCTGTCCAATTTGCCAAGATCATCTGTAAGACTTTATTTATGATTGCTTAAAGAGTCATCTTCTATTTTAGAGCGGCCATCTCGAACCTGCATATCCAGCAAACAGCCAATCTGTCACGAAGTAGATCATTGCAAATGATTGCGGCGAAGGAGTTGCTAGAAGCAAAAATCTATTTATCAAAGTATCGGCCTGCATGCTTGGGTCCATTTCTCAAACAAGATTAATTACGCCGATACGACAAAACTCAACGCGCCATACTAGCTACTCGTCGGGATTGGCTGAAGAAAAATTGGCTGGAATATGCCTCAGGTATGTTGTAGCATTAATCAAATTGGATCGACTAATTTGTTATGTTTGGATGATGTATCGGTTGCCAGATGGGATGTAGTGATTGCTTGAATTGAATTGTGGAATCGAATACGATTTGTTTTAAGTCCTCACCTGCGAATAGAAATATACGTAGGTTAGGTATAAATAATTATTATTATGTTTTTAATTTGTTATGTCAGAGTGTACATACATACATATATAAATCACGCCTATATCCCCGAAGGGGTAGGCAGAGGTGAACTAGCACCCACGTTTCGCTAGTTATGTTAGGTCCCATGTAATAGGTGGCGAGCCTATTGCCATTTATCGGGCACAAAAGTCGCAGTAGGTAATAGCTAGATGATATAAGAGGAACGCTGCTGCCCATTCCTCATCACTAATTTATCCTTAGTCGCCTTGTACGACACCCACGGGAGAGATTTGGGGTGGTGACAATTGTATTCTACTCTACCGTCACCACACGGCTGAATGTCTTTGTCGTTGTGTTTAAATGTTGACCTAGTGGTATTGGCAACTATCAGGATGGCAGAAGACGCGACTTTAACCCCCTCATCACGACACAAGGTGCTAATTATTACGAATAAAATAGTTAAAGTATGTGAAGGCTAATATCGAGAGACCGATGAACGGAGATAGTGTTTGCGATGACAACATTCCAATCCATACTGCTCTAGGTATTACAGACAGACAGCAATGTAAACAGCTGAATATCCAAAGAAAATTTTGGTTGTATTAATTGAAAATACTGGGTGCAGAATTGTTCTTACATTTATATGATGTTCAAATTAAAATCAAATTAATAGCTACATATCCGTAAAAAATCGGGATACCGATCTCATCCAACTGAACCATATGTCGCGGCGAGATAACTGTGTGGTTACTATGTGGCTGTCTTATCTATCTTTACACCTAGCGCAATGAAATATATTATGTACTACCAAATACGTATACACAATTTATAGTTCAACTAGACACCACACAGAACCACACTCATCTCTTAGTCCGCCTACAACCCACACCAGCAAGGCGTGCAATGGACTGAGACAGACTGCGATTATTCATACTTTCGGCATTAAACAATTAAAACATGTTACTATACTAGTGCAAGTTATATCAGAGTTTCATACCTTATCCTGTCTTGTTTTTAGTTTGTTATATCTGCTTCGCTTAGTTTAATTTATTCCCATCGTCAGTTGTTATGATCAACAAGGCACCTGTACAAGGAAATTATAAGATGAATCTCTGAGACGAGACACTAAGTATCTTCCTCGCTAGGAGTGGTACCTTATATTATACGCACACATCAAATATTCACATTTACATTCACGTCGATTTTCAACATTATTTACATGACGATTCGTGATTGGCACAGGACACCTGCCTGATTTTCGTAAAACCTCATATCATGGAACCAAGGTGTGTCGAGCTACAACCCCGTGTACACTCGCACACACTCCTTTTGGTCTCCCTGGATGTTCCGACCAAATGCATTTGGACCAAAACCCTGCGCAGTGCCCTCGAGCACCCGCCACTACAGCCCCCGATCAATGTTAGGACTGTAATGCTCGTAATATAGATAGGCCGTTCTTTCGACCACCCGCGCAGTGCCCTCGAGCACTCGCCACTACAGCCCCCGATCAATGTTAGGACTGTAATGCTCGTATTATAGAAGCCGTTCTTTCGACCAACTGATTATCATGAGATCAACACCTGCGCTATGCTCTCAGCATGGCGCCATCACTACCCACAAGTGGGCTCCGTGATGCTCTTAATACTGGTAGGTCATTCTTCTGACCACTTAATCGACACGTGAAATCACACAATACATTTTAAGGAACAAGGTAATAGTTAATTAATCAACGAGAAGATACTTAGCTCTCATAATCTTGGATCCATGCAGGAAACACACACTTTGGCAGAGGCGAACAGGAAAAGAAGTTTTCTTACTGACTTGGAAAAGGCACACAGAGAAAGTACTAATTCAATGCTACTCACCATAGATTATAAGTTGTTGTTGCCATATACAATATTTACATTTCGCGACTTAATTGTGTGTGCCCGTCGCGACACCATGTTAACCGACCCTCGCAAGGCCCCAGCTCGGCTAGCGTGACCACCGCAACACAATATAGCCATAATTTATCCATTTGAATTGTCTGAAATACAATGATTTTTAAAGCGATAAATGGCTTTATCATATTGTGTTTCGGTAGTCATGCTATCCCCGGGAGTCATTATTCCGTGACAGCTCAAAGGTCTCCGCATACGTAACGGGAAAATACCCAGGCCGGGACGGGGACGGGGACTGCATAAACATTGTTTCATACAAAATATACCATGAAGGACATAATGTCACTACTCTAGCCGTGTGGTGACGGCAGAGTAGAATACAATTATCACCACCCCAAGTCTCTCCCGTGGGTGTCGTACAAGGCGACTAAGGATAAGTCAGCGATAAGGAATGGGCAGCAGCGTTCCTCTTATACCACCTAGCAAGAGTACTGCGTCTTTTGTGCCCGATAAATGGCAATAGGCTCGCCACCTATTACATGGGACCTAACATAATTGGCGAAATGTGGGTGCTAGTTCACCTCTGCCTTCGGGGATATAGGCGTGATTTATGTATGCATTATATGTATGTACATAATGTCACGGAGTCACGGGCGGGACGTGCATGGTGCGTTTTGAAGAAGAGAGGCCTCGTCCCTTTTCCCGTTACGTATACCGAGACCTTAACTCTTCTTATTTCCAAGCGTGAGTGCAATACAGAAACAAAAAGAAACTGTTCTCAGCCAATAGAAAACATGACATTGAACTATTCGATTTTAATTTTAACATTATATAAATGTTAGAAAAATTAGTACAAAGATTTTGGTAGTTAGAAAAAGAATTTCGAAAAATTATAAAATTATAAATAATCGAACCCGTGTCCGCTGCTATCAGGGCAGGTGCCTGACCGCTCGGCCACCCAAGACACTGTCTAACTGCCGCACTCAGAGACGTCAAATAACGTTAATGAGTACTTAACGTCAAAAAATGACAATTCTAAACTAGTCGCTATTCTTGCCGGGTCTATGGTCTAGATTTGAATGAACATTTTTGACATTAAATACTCATTAAAGTTAATTGAAGTCTCTGAGTGCGGCAGTAAGTGTTCGATTCCCGCATCAAGATCATAATTTTTCGAAATTCTTTTTCTAACTACCAAAATGACATTTGAAATCATGAATACGGACTGTATCACGGAAATTATTCTTGGAACCCTAAGCGGAAATGTAATACCATGTTTCCGTTTTTAGATTATTATAAAGACAAAAAGGAAATGACCGGAGCTGGGGAAATCAGACGCAGGGCACACTAGAACTCAAGAGGGCCCCCCGCTTGCTTTAACTCGGTCGAGTGCAACGAAGGAAATGTTATTAGCAGAAAGCAGATTAACTTTGTGCTCCTGTTTCAAAGGCCTGTCCGCTTTTATATTGGCTTTTACATCAGCTATCTAACTCTGCAAGCCGATTGCTATCGTCTTAGTCTACCAGTCACTCTCACTCATTAGGTACGAAAGCAACGTTTGAGAGAGATGGCAACACAAAACTGATTCCAATTAATTTAAAGAGTAGCCCCTCAGTACTAATGTTTTCAACGTCACGTTTATTCACTTTCACGACAGGAGCAGAGATTTCGTAAAAGGTAACTAACGCTTATAACGTTAAAAGTGTCTGGTGCATTTTCTAGGAAGTTACTGCGATTGGTGGCCTCTAGAAACCGCGATAGGCTTGCTCCTTATTACATGGGACTTAACATAATATACTTACAAAATCACGCACAATTTTTTACCCGAAGGAGCAGACACTAAGGGCCTGTTTCACAATCGACAAGGAGAACTTCCTTGTAGCTTACTTCGCAGATCATCGAATTCATCATCATTTTGACAGTTGTAATATGAAATACATATATGTCAATTGAATTGCCAAGTAAGCTACCCACATTTCGCCAACAAAGCACTAGCAGTGCTAGTGATATAATTTAAGAGGAATGCGAGTAGCTCGATTGCACAGTAACTAAGCGCGGTCGGCCTACAATTGCGTAAACCAAGCGATAAAAACTAATGTTCGCTAAAGCCGGGAACCGGAGTATTGTTTGCTCGATTTGTGGCCACGAATTACTTTGTACTGGTTTGATGAGAAAGGGCCCTTTACTATCTAAACACTCTAAAGCTCTAAATATATTATGGTCTCTATAAAAACATTGAACTGTTAAAGGGTAGCCAATTCATTAGCTTCAGTGCTGAAAGCGTTTAACTGCCAATGTTTGCGTGTCCCCGGATCGAGTGGTCCTTCGAACTGGATGGTACACATTAAACGTACCTACATGATTATGATTTCACCATCCACTTTTCAGCAGGAGGAAATATTTTTTTTTACCAAAAAAGCTTTTAATCAATTTTTTATTAAAAATATGCAGTAATTATCATCACTAGCTCTTTAATGTCCAATACTGAGCTACAGATATTCTTATGGATGAAGGAATATAAGGAAATAGACCATTGGACCAAAACCAATCTGTACAAATAAGAATTGGTGGGTTTTAACGACTGCAGATGTGTCCGTATGTACCTGCAGATGGGTCAGCGGCTTAACGAAGCACGGAAAAACTCGAGACAGTAAATTTTTGGTCACCCATCTGATTACTTGCATTAGCAAATGTTGCTTAGTTTGCGCACTAAATGCGACCCTGATCAAATTTTGGCCGAATACATTCTGGAGCTGAAATAAATGATAAAAATTCCTGAGAATACTGGGAACTTATTAGAAGTTTCTCTCACAATAGGGTTTCTTATTCAAAATAGTAGGTGGGCATTAAAACTTTTTCGGCACCTCTCACTTCTTTGCAGGTAGATCTAAATTTTTTTTTCTTCTTCCTCAAAAAAAAGTATTTGGAACCGTAAATCGTTATCAAACTTGGGAATATGTCTGGAAAGTTGTTATAGTTTTATTGTTAAGCCCAAAAAAAAACCTATTGTATACAGGCCAACTTTTATAACACCTCAGACTATTTGAAGATCTCATAAATACAAACAACCTGTTCTATGAAAGAGAGTCCTATATTTTTTTATTTCAATTAAGAAAAAATCGATGCCTGCAAGGAACAACATTGTAACTCACTTTTTGTCAGTTTTTAGTTACAATCATATCCTTGCTCTACAAAAAATTAAAATATTTTTGCGCTCACTACTGCGCCTTAAGCTCTTTACGTATAGATTTTAAAAACTGTAAAAACATTGTAATTCACTAGTCAACTACATTTCATGAGAGGATCATGAAAGGTTCGATTCCCGCCTCAAGATCATAATTTTTCGAAATTCTTTTTCTAACCACCAAAATCTTTGTACTAATTTTTCTAACATTTATATAATGTTAAAATTAAAATCGAATAGTAAATTATTATTCTCACTTATCAACTATATTACTCGAATTAGGTTGAGTTGTACAAGTGCTTTCCTGAGTGACCTATGCGCCTCGCAGCATGCAGCTTAATACGAAAGCCGCAGTCTCATTGTGTCGAAAAAAGTAATATATATTCTAAGAACATTAAAGGGAGGTTAAAAATAACTTGATCAATTGTTATTCCATGGGACCCTTTACGTTTGATTCGTCATCGATGAAAACAGACGTAACTCACTTTTATAAATTTTGACCTTAAACAATCGAATCGCGTCACACCGATCAGATTGTTCTTGTCTGCTCCATGTCCCTGCTAAATATAAGATCGACTTGGAGTACTGTGTTTGACTGAAATCTAGAGCAGACGTCGAAAATATTTACTTCCATAAATAAGTTTCGTCAAATTGTTTTTGACGTAAATGCTGTTCAAGACGGTCCTTGGGTTACTTTAGTCCTACTTTCCGTTGCCGTGTGGTGACGGCAGACCAGAATACAATTGTCGCCACCCCAAATCCCTCCCGCTGGTGTCGTACAAGGCGAAATATTTTATTACTACAAAGAAATTTAAGTCAGACAAAATGCGAAAATGATTGTCCTGATCCGGGAATGACTTAACGTGTCTTGCATTTGTGGTCACCTATGTCATACTTACTATGCCAGGCTTACGAAATCGTAGACTTGGATTGCTGAAACCGTACCATCGATATCCCATCAACAGCAGTAGCCTGGTGAATCCTCAATTCTAGCCGACAGCGGCATTCGGCGAGAAGTTTAAGGGTCCATTCACATAGACACAGACAGACAGTTCACACAAAGCAGTTTTTATCACGTTTAAATAGGAACTTTGTATAATTGTAATACGGTTTATTTTTACATTTCACTCCTATTATTATTCAGGAAGCTTGAGAGCCTCTGATGGCGCACTCTTCAGGCTTCGAGCATATTATTATAATTCGCGGCGGTGTGAAAAGAAAAGTGGACTCAGTGCTTCTATCGCGAATTCTTCAAAACATGCGTGGATTAAAAAAAAATCGAAGCTGTCGCTGTCAAACATGAAGATGACAATTGAATCCATTCATACAGGGAGACGAATGAGAAATTCGTGCTCGGCGCACTGATCCTCACCGCGCCTGTGCGCTCCTCCGCGCTCTGTGTGAACGGACACTTAATAGCTAATCCCGTCACCCCTAGCTCGTTTGATAACCTTCTCAAGATTTAATTTACTTACTTGTTGCCGCCATTCGGAACAGTCGACTGAATAGCTACGCGAACGGAATTTGTTACAATTTAAAGCCGTTTAGGGAAACGTCTTTGGAATCGGATATTGGATACCTTTTACGCTCCAACGTTATTGGCTTGTTTAAGATTACGCGGAGCAGTAAATAGTTTTGTCAAGATTTTATGTGGGACCCGTTTTACGGTTGTATTATTGCGTTTTATAATGGGGTAGGTAATGGAGTTTGTAAGTGTTTGTAACAGTTGGTTTGATATAATTTTAGTGAGCCGTCACAGACTACAATAATTCAGAAACATCATTATAAATCATACTTGTTTAATGTACGTCTTAATCATCGTCACCAGTTCTTTAATGTCTTTACTGCTGGGAGAGACTTTTCATATGGAAGGAAAAATATAGGTAGAGTGGATGAATTCCCTTGCTGAGTGGGGATTCCGTTCTGATTCGCAGCGTGCAGCAGACACTCCTTAAGATATTCTTAAGGAGTGCTCGATTGCAAGGCTCTAGGATCATTTAAGGTTTCGCCTTCCCCAAAAAACCCAATAGATTCTGTAAAGGGTCTTCAGTCGACAGCTTAGGTCTGTAAAAAAAAGGGGTAACTAAACAGGACCCCTTCCGAAGCACGGACAAACACAAAATAATAATATTATATTTTTAATCCCCCACCAATTTAATTTTTGATGTACAAAAATGATTTTCGGCTGAAATACATTGATGAGTAAATATTCGAGGCTCGTTACATTTTTGCCTGTATCTATGAAATGCAATTGGACTTAAGTTTTTACCTTTTTTTAAATGTCAATAACGTCCTCTATTTCTGTCAATCGTTTTAATTTTATTACCTCAGTATTATTTGTTACTCAAAATAGTTATTTTTTGCCGATAAAAATGTGTTCGTAGGGTCATTTATTTATAAAAATTGGTAAAATAAAATTACCAGTGCAGTGAGGTAAGGGGTAAACAGCCTCAGCAAAACAAAATACCGTCCATTGTTTTAAGGCTAACATCCACCGGCACTGCAGTTTCCTACGCTATAACAATTTACAGTTGCAGTTTAGTGATGTGCTCATAAGGTCTAATATTGTTGTCGATAGAAGTGGAATATAATTGCTAACACCTAATCAAACCCTGTCAGTGTTCTAAGCGACTGTAGTTTTTAAAATATAAGATCATTCACGTGACAGCTGTCATATTCATACACTGTTTGTCTATCCTTTTCGCACTTAAAGCAGTTTTATATTGGTTGCTTGCTATTATAGGAATCTATACATATAATAATAATATATTTTACAAACTATGTGCGAGCTTTCTGCAGACCTAGCACGGGACGTGGACAAAATCTCTCTCCACCACTTGACAGTGTTTTGTCTCAGGATTTAGTGGGAAATAGAGCGAGAGGAAAATATTTTCTTTTACCCGAGGGGAGATTTTATCCCGTGCAACGGGGCTGATCAAAATTTATTTAAGTAAAAATTTTATAAATAGAATTATATCTAACGTATACGATAAGTTCTTATGTCACATCATTAGTGATAGCATATGGGATTGTTAAGCTCGCGTTTAAACATAGCGAGCTAGTTAAATCTGTGTACACTCACAAGCATCTACTTGGAAAGTCACCTTCGCATTTGAAAAGCATAATTTTCTTGTTTTTATTTACTTAGCCTTGGTATAATATATTTTAGGAACATCGGTAATAGGTAGCTTAGAGTTGGTCTTCTGTAAAAACTAAGATATAATCTTGTGCAGTATGGATTGGAAAGTTATTATTATCCTAGTCTTTAGACATATGTTAGAGGAAACATTCAAAACAATCCGAAAACAGATAATGGTGAAATAAGGTTCGAGCAAGTAATTTCATCTCACAGTAAGAGGAAACCAATCCTAGATAACTAGAGAACAAGACCCAAACATAAGGAGAGTTGAAGAAGTAAATTCAATTCAAAGTAAGGACTGACATGCAAGTGCCCCACACTCCAACGTCAGCCACCCTTGTACAGAAAAATATTAGTACAATATTGTCAGCCATAAACGAAGTAAATATTCCATTACTGACGAACAACCCTTCTGAATGTAGTAGACTCGTGTCTGTAAAAGTACTTGTGTATCTGAAATTCATTTTTCCGATATTAAACGCAAACGCTTTGAGAGGCCCTTAGACGGGAATATGTTCGTATAATTTGTTTCTTCCATATGTTTTATTTGCAGAAACTTTCTAGAGTTTATTTTTGAAAATGTTGTAGTATTTGGTTAGTTCAAGCTTTTTCATGAAATTGCGTTATGATTTTTTTTCACTACACCTAAACTATTATTTTTCACTTTTATTTGATATTATATTATATACATACATACTTACATATGTTACGCCCTTTTTCACAGGGGTAGGCAGAGATCACTTCGTTCCACTTGCTGCGATCCTTACATACATCTTTAATATTAGAAAAAATATTACAAAAAACTTGTAGTTAGAAAAGTTCGAAACGTTATTGTCTAGATTCCCGAATCAAGACTACTATTACTTTTAGAACTTTTACCACAATTTACACCTAAACTCTTTATGAAAGGGTTCTTTTTTCCATTTCCACAGAAATTATACCATATCATACTGTCAAATTATAAGTTTTTACCTATTCCCGTTGTTGTATGCCTGAAATTAGTAAGCAGTACACAGTGTTGCATTTCCGAAGCGATCACTGTTGCGAATTAGAATTACCCGACCTGTAGGCATCATTGAAATTCTCATCAAAACTTTTTAAATCACGCTCCGTTTTACTCGTTAAATTAGGCAAAGTTTAATTGATTAAAGCTTAGTTGTCGAGAGATATTTCGCGGTTCATTGGCTCTGCATTGCGCTCCCAATGCGATCGGACATACATATATAATATAGATTTATATAGATATACTGGAATCCAGATAATCTCGACTCACGATTGGATTAGTTTAGATTTGAATCACAATTGCGCTGTTGTAGGACGCTAAGTCGTCTGTCTGTTTCTTGATTCAAAGGTATTACTTGTAAGAGGAGGCGAACTCGATTGCGTCCTAGAATTCAATAAAATCCTGTTAGCTGCACCGAGAAATAAAGTAGATTCCAATAGGACGCTTTTAAATCGTTATTTTCTTGATCTGGTCGCACGATTTAAACAACCGACAAACTCACACACGTGAAATCTTCTTTTAATGTCTCTCTTCTTCAGAAGGTTGGAGTAAACAGTTTCCATAGCCTAAGTAATTGTTCTGCGCTTCTTGCGGTTCACTGTTTGATGTTTTGTAACCACGTTTTGTAACTACTTTCTTCAGAGTTTACACACTTTTTTTTTGTTTAAGCAACTTTTCTCTAGTTGGCTGTAGCTTTATTGTTTATATTAGGCTTTGTAAGTCTCGCACAACTTGCTTTTATTAGCACAAATATATTTTGTATTATAATATTCATTTAACGCGTTCTAGCTTTCACTAGAAATTCTATTAGCAAACACAAATAATAAAATCATAAAAACCGGTCCCATATCTGGGCACTAACAATTTTCATTTCAACTTGCAAATGCTTTTTCCCTTGAGATGGACCTTTCCCTAAAACTTGACAAATACTTCAACACAATAGGGAAGCACTCGATAGCTTTTCTTAAGTTCTGCTGGGCTCTCGCAATGCTCTGTCTCTTTCCACGTGGACGGATTTAGTGCTGTGCGAGCAAGACGGCTGTTCAGCAATGTCTTCACCGTTCAAGAATGGTGAACAATACCGGACCGTTCGTTATTTTGGGAATCGCGAATTGAAACGACATGGACGATTTAACATGCTTAACCCCATGGATTTACAGTTGATTGACTTTAAGGGAGAATTGAGCTCGGAAATTTATGTAATGCAGTTTTCGGCAGACAGATGGACGGAGCGGTTGATGGAGGAAACGAGGATGATAAAATATTGCCGACTCATTTTAATATATCGGACGAATGTAAATCGAAAATTGGTGCAAGTTTTTTACATATTCTATAATGTGTAGCTTTCATGTTATGTACGAAAGCTTAAAATGTAAATTGCGGAAACTTGTTAAATTTTATATTAATGAATGTCAATTGATAATTAATGGAATTTGATATTAATATAAATAAAGTGTTAATGACATTACTGTCAAAGATATTATGACCGCGCTAGTGACGGTGTACTATTTATCTAATACCTTCATTATAATACCTTTTTTATAAAGACTCATGTCTACTAGCATTAGATTAAAAGCCTTTGACAATGTATTGTGTATCTGTTTTTATTCATTTTCAATCATCATCTTCACCATAAATTTAATGTTTTCGCTCGGGTACAGCCTTACCGACCGCAGATGCAGCCGGGACAAACAGCTCACTGTCAGAACTTGTGATAATATATTTTTGGTTACCCATCAAATTATCAGCCTAAGCGAACATTGCTTCCATTACGCAAGCCAAGCAAGCATTGTGCCAAACATGATGAATAAATTTTTATCAGCAGGTCTTTGTGACTTAAATTAAATATGAGTTTAGACCTTCTTCATAAATTAAAAACCCAAGCAAATATACAATTCATTAACATAATTCAGTGCCAGTCCTTGAATTTAATATTATTCATATTATTTGCACGGTACGCGAAGCATTAACTAACAAGCTTACGAAGATCTTAACATCCAAAAAAGAAAATGTTTAAATTATAAAGTGGTTAACTGTCATAACGCAGATATCAACCCTTAATCCACAAAGGAGCAAGTGACGCACAAATACGATACAAAATTAGAACTTTATGTCGTAAAACATTGAGCTCATAACATCGTAGCTGTTTCTTGACCGCCAAAAAGACGTGTCGCGACCTACATTCTCGAGAAATGACAAAAACCGTGGCCTCTAGGACGTTTAATTGAAAAAAACAGGAGGGTGATAAATATGTCAAGCGTCCCCTGTGGAATTCTTTTAAGGGGACAGAGGGTACTGTATAAATCTCTGGAACCCTTAGGGTCTTGTATGAGGACTATTTTGACATTACTCGTGATAAATGGCTTGTACCCGGAGTGTAACAGGTTGGCATCGGAAGAAACTGATAGATCAAAATTGATGGCTCGATGCGGGTTGGTCGCTCGATGGGGGTTGCTTACTGAAGGGTGCTACAGAGTTATCTGCGATAGAGTTGTTAGAATAAAATCATCTCCTTTAATAAGCTAATAAAAAAGGCGAATTGAAACAACTAAAGTTCTTTTTAAATAGATTTACTTTTAACTGCTGAGAATGTTGACGCTTTTGTAAGAATAGGGCATTTTTATTTGTACAACAACAACAAAGGCTGTATTTAGAATTTGACAAAATTCTTTTGGTCCTGACAGAGTGTTTGATTGTGATCCTATTATAACAAGTTTTCTCTTCATTTTTCAATTATCCGTGTAATCCTTCTTCTGTGTTAAAACTCCACCGATTGGAACCTCATTCGACTGATTGTATAAACATTTCTATCATAGTTTGATAGCTTTTTTGTTTGATAGATTTTATTTATTTGATATTTCATCCGCAGAAACATAAATCCCGCCTATTTAACCCCGAAGCTGTAGGTAGACGTGAAAATTAACACCCAGGTTTCACCACTTATGGTAGCAGTATATCGCTAGGTGCTTTGAGCGGAACACTGCTGCCCATTATTCATCGCTGCTTAACCCTTTGTCGCCTTGTACGACACCCGCGGGAGGGATGGGGGTGGTGATAATGGTATTCTGCTCAACCATCACCACTTGGTGATGTGTAATATAGTCACAATTTAAAAGCAAATTGTAAATTTAATAAGGCACTCACTTTCATATCAATTTCCTGATAACGGCATACGTTATTATCGATAGCGGCTTTTGTCATCATATATGGCACCTCTGTGGGACATACGGCACCTTAACACCACTTAATACAGTTCAATTTAGAATTGATAACACTTCGCTACGTGTTTTTACAAGTTTTTGAGGTTGTTCTCTTCAGACTCAAAATATTAAACCTTTTATAAGAGGTAAAATAGATGCCACCGTAATTTAACCTTTAGTTATTTGTAATAAGGTTTAGGTAAAAACCGATGAAAAAAAAAAAAGGTTAATGCGAAATGCTGCGAAAAATTTCTTAGTATAGTCAACATCACGTCAGGCTTAACAAAACTATTAAGCATCTCCAATCGATTGTCAACCTTATCAAGTGTGACGTAAAGCGCTAAGTCCCTTAAGTTAAATTTGACATAATGTGATAAGTTAACGTGTTGTTTGTTGACGGGCTTTACACTTCTTCGATTTTGATTTGGTCGATTTATATTCATTGGCAAACATAAACCTTTTCGGGGCGTTGTTAAAAAGGAATGTGGTAAATATTTATAGAAATCTCAAAACCGAGAGAACTTACAACAGACGCTGTATTATAAAAACCAATAATATGCATGACAGTTTAGTTTAGAAGAGTTATTACAATCATTTTAGATTTCACCCAAGCAATGGTGGATAACATTGCCTCCGCCTATATTCTTCAATTCGTAGGGGACGCCCGTGCCCCTGCAGTGGTGACATTAAATGAGGTATTGATGATCATGGAAATCAATCATCATCATCGCCCTGCCCTTATCCCATCCTATTTGGGGTCGGCGCAGTATGTCCTCTTTTTCCATTCTCTTCTGTCACTCGTCAGCTCCTCATTCACATCCATCACCTGCATATCACACCTCACACAATCCATCCATCTTTTCAGTGGTCTTCCTCTACTTCGACATCCATCAACATTCATGTCCATAACTTTCTTACTCACATTCATGGCATCACGTCTCATAACATGTCCATACCAAGCTAGACGGCTCCCTTTCATCTTCTCTGTTACTGGCGCTACTTTCAGACTCCCTCTTACGTACTCATTCCGTATTTTGTCCATTTTTGTCACTCCGCACATCCATCTCAACATTCTCATCTCTGCCACATGCAATTTTCTTTCATCCGTCTTTTTCACAGCCCAACATTCCTATCCATACATAACGAATCATCACGATCATGGAAATCAATATAACAATAAATTATGTTGTCATAATAATTTTTGGGAATCCGTAGCCGCATGCGAGCAAACAAAGGATTATTATTGTAGTACGAGCGTGTATGGTGATTGATTGTATAATTTCCTTTAGCTTCTTACTCATTGGTAGATTAACGAACGTTTCATTGTATTATTATATATTGTATTGCAGATATTTATTTACACATTTCCCATTTAAATCGTATTGTAACCGACACAAACAAATAAATCAGTGAACACAATGGCCCTGGAACTTTCTATGCCTCTCAATAATTGAATAATCGGTCATGCATAATAAATTCTAATTGAAAGCGATGGCTGTCAAAATGGAATCGCCCATTGAATTACAATGATCCCAATAAGTAAACTTCTAAATGAACAGGCTTTTCGCAAAGGGTACGTGGCAGATTATCTAACGCCTGGCTGAGGTTGGCGAGTCGGTTCTATAGAGACATTTTAATAATGACACGACAGAGGTTGGTTTCTAAAGCTGCGGACAGATGTTTTTAAATACAATCTAAATATTGACATTTACGGCCGCATTCAAAGATATCAATTTAGTTTAATGAGTACTTAATGTCAAAAAAATTAATACTGGGTGTAACAGAGAGGTGAACATTGTAACCGAGAACCAGCTGACATCAGTTTGTAAGGGGGAGTGTTTATTTTTTCCGAGATTTCGATTTTGGTCCCTTAGCGAAAGTTGTTCTACACCTCTCTGTCGAACCTTGTATTTATAAATCTAGACCATAGACCCGGCAAGAATAGCGACTAGTTTTTAATTGTCATTTTTTGGCATTAAGTAGTCGTTAACGTTAATTGGCGTCTCTGAGTGCGTCAGTTAAACTGATATTTTTGAACTGTAATTTGTATTTAAGAAGCAAATGAATTAGAGAGCCATGCAAACATTGGGTGCTTCTGTTTATGAATAAATTCTACGCCAGAATGAAAGTTAAGATAAGCTGAAAGAGCTTTTAACGGATTACCCTCGGGTGAAAAAGAACACATTTTAGAATTTTCAAATTTGCATCGTCGTATGCATTCATACGAGTGCCTACATACATGAACCACAATTCATATAAGTATTGAAGGGTTATACTGAAACTTCATTTTCACATATTGCTAGCATTAAACTTTATTTTGAAAATTAAATTCGGAGTGAATACCGTTGGCACGATGCACTCGACGCCCAACGCCATCTAACGTCAAATTTCACAATGATTCGAATTGTCCATTAGAACCTTCTCAAAATATCTTGATTTACTCTTTTCCTGACACTTATTTTTCACGCGGCTCAAACCTTTATAGCAATGATAACTTTTTCTTGCAGATACATACATATAAATAAACGTCACGACTTTATAAATTTTATGCTCTCTTTAAATAACATGCATTCGGTTAATCTTGAGCTTGTGCTTTTTTAATTATGAAAATTATGATTTTAGACATTACAATTAATAAGAATAAAAGTAGTATCTGACCATGTTCTTGGATGCTTTTAAAATCAAGTGAGACCTGTTTTATTATCGTCTATTTCGCTCTAGCGCTATTCTCAGCTGTCGCATATCATAGTGTACTCCGCTATGAACACCTCCACGCCTTGTAAACAGATTACTCCTGCATTGTTCTAACAAGCACAGTGTATTTGACAATCTGCCGCATGGGAAATCTGGACGGCAATGTACATATTAATTTTACTGTGTCAGTCACGGGAATTGAGTACCTTCTGCATGTTGAATTTGCATGCATGATATGCATTAATTTATAGATACATGCATGTTTAAATCACACTTAAGAAATATCCCCGAGGGGGTAGGCAGAGGTGCATTACACCCACATACGCTGGTGCCTATAACTCGTCGCTGTCTTAGAGCTTGTGCACATAACTGCAATGCGATGTCGCGTCGTAGAAATCTACGAGCTCCCTCGACACATCGCAAGAACTTGCGAATTAATTCGCGTCACGCATTCCTTCAATTTAATTCTTTTTTTTGTCGCCGCCTCTGCCGCACCAAATAGCATCACAGCAATTTATATTGTAATTTTCTGCGTTGCGAAATCGCATCGGGCTAATTTGCAGTTTTTCGGCCAATTCACAACAATCGTTCAGTGCGCCATCCGCGATAACCAACCTCTTTCTAAATATAATTTTATTCCCGATTTCTTTCAATTCACTCTGCATCACATCTTACGTCCTTTTGAGTCAGTTTAGACATTTCCCTAACGGCGCCTTAGACATGGGAACAGGCGACCCTCAAGGTCCTATGATCTGGTCGAGGAGCGAGTTCCAATCTCGCATCCAGATCCTTGGGACAGCGGCCATCAATCCAGGTTAGGCCAATATAGACCAAACTGGGTCAACGCACTGGCGTGACGTGAAGACAGGGGCGGATCGTGAATTTGTGTGGCCCTGTATAATAATTGGACAATAATAGTACATTTCTTACCACGGGCGGTAAAACAAGTAATAAATATTAATTAATTTTTACACTCACACCTCCATCTTCATCTAACCCAAAGTAAGTAGCATAAGCACTTGTGTTATGGATACTAGATAATGGACAAATTTTAATATACATAATAATTATGCATATAAACTTTTATAATATATTACATAAACAAAACATGACTCGGGAACGAATGTTTGTGTAATCCCTACACCAGGAAGGATTTTACGCGCACGAAATGTGCCACTTTCTGGTCCAGGTGTGGCATAAAATTCACAATATCGATCGTCTTCTTCCTGCACTGTTCCCAGACTATCTGGGGTCGGCGCAGTATGTTTCCTCTTCATCCATCCCACCGTAAAGGTGCTAGTAATGAATG
The DNA here is from genome assembly GCA_963931975.1 of Cataclysta lemnata. Classification (NCBI taxonomy): domain Eukaryota; kingdom Metazoa; phylum Arthropoda; class Insecta; order Lepidoptera; family Crambidae; genus Cataclysta; species Cataclysta lemnata. The sequence goes on along the minus strand of OZ008339.1, from coordinate 25,584,367 downwards.
AGTGATTAGAATGACAACATTCCAATCCATACTGCTCAAGGTTTTGGCTTAGGTTTTACAGCCCGCCGCCTGCCTGACACCAACCCTCTTTGGGTATGCTGTTGTTGATGGTTTGCCCTCCACCATTCGGGTGCCCCAAGGTGCTTATTGGTCTACACCGGGCAATCTCCCTTAGTCGACTTTTACGACACCCATGGTATGAGTTGGGGCTGGCCTATTCTACGTTATTTGTTCGCTCCCAGGTCAGCATAGAAGGGACAATATCGATCGTATTGTTTCCAATGCCCCCATTGCTGAGGGCTCTTTACGGGGCCCTGAGCTGAAACCCAAAAAGCCCTTACATAGATCCGGCCCTGCCGTAAGACGCGTGCCAAATTAACGTTGGCAATGCAATCAATTGCAACTCCCCAGGACCCAAATAGCATGCTTAATGTAACAAGAGGCGTAACACCTCGGTTATGTTGTAACATCCGTCTGATTGGACACCGGCTCCCAGAGGAAATTACGTCGGGATATAAGAAGATCGCGCAGCCTAATCCATTCCAGTCGGGCCTACGCGGCCGGCTGTACATCTCGTAGTACAATGAGGCTGATTGAGGTGAGAATTAGGGGTGGCGCAGATTGGCGGCACGGCATGGCAAGGTAATTTTAGGCAACCAATAAAAATATAACTAACTCATGGACGCCCGCCGCTTTGCTCGCGTTAATTTCAGTTATTATATAGCTTTCATGTCGGTTGGGGACGGCAGAGTAGAATACAATTGTCACCACCCCAAATCTCTCCCGTGGGTTTCGTACAAGGCGACTAAGGATAAATCAGTGATGAGGAATGGGCAGCAGCGTTCCTACTACCACCTAGCTATATACCTATTTACCTACTGCGACTTTTGTGCCCGACAAATGGCAATAGGCTCGCCACCTATTACATGGGCCCTAACATAACTGGCGAAACGTGGGTGATAGTTTACCTCTGCCTACCCCTTCGGGGATATAGGCGTGATTTATGTATGTATGTATGTATGTTACATGTCGGTTATTATATCGCCTATAGCCTTCCTCGATAAATGGACTATCCAACAAAAAATAATTTTTAAATTTAAGCCAGTGGTTCCAGAGATTAGCGCGTTTAACCATACAAAAAAACTCTTCCGCTTTATAATATTAGTATAGAGTATGAAAAAAAGTTGAAAGTTCAATGTTGAAGGTCGTAGGTACAAAAACAATGCCGTGGGATGCTTAGGCATGCCGTGTCGATGTCGGTAGCATTAGGAACGCCTCGGCATCACTCGCTATGTTTTGGCAGTCTTCGAGATACCGAGACAAGAAAAGACCTGAAGGCGAGATTCCACCAGTGTGCTGATCTATGCGGAACAGCGTAAAACTAATACAATCGTTTGTGTGTAGCACAGTTGGGCACACTGGTGGAATCCCGCCTTTAGAACGCCTCGGCATGCCTAAGGACGCCTCGGCATGCCTAAGGACGCCTCGGCATGCCTAAGGATACTACGGCATTGCTACCGACAGTCTACGTATTAGCACGTAGAGATGCCGACGAGAAGAGACGGATCCGTTGCCTTGCCCTGCCGCCAATGTGCGCCTGGCCTTACGGCGCGCCCTTTGAAACTGTATGCGTCGCGATTTTGCGAATGAGTGGGCTTTCGTCGCTGAAGTTTTTGGATTCTTATTGTGAGCATTAGTCTTCCTTCTTTAAGACACTTGTTGATTGCTGCTACAGTCAAAGTGCTGCCCTTTTGACATACACAAATCACGCCTTAACCAGAAGGGGTAAGCATTATCCTTTAGATTTTAATGTTCCTACTGCTGGAGGCACAGGCCTTCGCTATGGATTAATGAATAAGGGGATATTGGACCAGAACCGATAACAGAGGAGCCGAACATTGTATGGATGATCAAACATTTTTTATATAAAGTTCCTCCGTGCTTGGGAAGGTACACTAAGGCTAGTCCCGGGTGTATCTGCAGTCGTTAATACTCACCAATCAGCAATGGGCCAGCGGGGTGGGCTATGGTATATTTTCCATCCACAGGGAAGGCCCTTACCCTAGCAGGGGGGATATTAAAAAGGCTGGTGATGATGACAATGATGGGCCATAATCTACCAGGCGATCCCAGTCCAGATTGGTGGTAATTAATTAACCAATGACTTAACTTGCCTTTCGAATTCCATATAAGAAAGCTAATTCATTTTTGGTCACCCATTTTTCGAATTAGCGCTTTATAATCTGTGATTCCACTTAATTGCGAACTAGGTCCATCTGTGAAACTTAAATTAGCAAACAGACCAAAATATAATATTTCGTCTCAGTCAGATACAGCAGGCCCGACCCGAGCGAATTTCAGAAGTCAATTTACATTTAATAACTCGAAGCTAATTCGCAGTTACTCCAAGATTCGCTAATCAGTCGTAAAACTGAAGATTCCCTTAGTTTTTACGGCACCTCCTTTGGGCCCTGGTTGTATTCAATTAAAATTTTAATTATTCAATTAGTTTACGAGCGTTTGAGTGAGTAATTTCATTTTTCGCCAAAAGGAAATTCTCTTCTGATGAAATGAATTTTTCGTCGCACTCTCGGAATTTACTTTGTACACAGAGAATTGTGCAGGTTTTCTGATATGATGATATACTTATATAAACGCATATTATGCGTCGAAAAATTATGCTCTGTATTGTGAACATCGCGAAACTGTTTTCTGTACAGTTTTAAAGTAATTATATTTTCTGTGTCGAATTAAATAAGCCTGTCGTTTACGAATTCTAATATTTATTAATGATTTTTATTATGATCGTGATAATATTATAGACAATTGCAAATAACACAAAGCTCAACATTGATTGTTGACACCAAAAAGTACGAAAAACTCAATTCCGTAAGTCATTATCGCTATTTTCAACTAAGTATAAATTACATAAGTAATTAATAATAATTGTATTGAGACGATAAAGACGATGATTTTGGTGGTTAGAAAAAGAATTTCGAAAAATTATGATCTTGAGGCGGGAATCGAACCCGCGTCCGCTGCTATCCGGGCAGGTGCCTGACCGCTCGGCCACCCAAGACACTATTTAACTTGCCGAAATTCTTCTAACCTTTACACTTCACGTTGTAAGCCAACGGGTACCCTCGCAATGTAGAAATAAATTTCAAACATTCCAAAGCAGATATGTTTACAAATACCGTGCGTTCGGTTAAGCTTGGGTTTTTCTAACGTTTTTCTAACCACCAAAATCTTTGTACTAATTTTTCTAACATTTTTATATAATGTTAAAATTAAAATCGAATAGATAAAGACGATAACTCTTAGCATTCCATGGATTCACCGTGCGGGTGCCAGGTCCATAGTGTGGCAGAGAGGTGAGTCAGTGGCAGCGCCCGGGACTTGTGACCCGGGTTTCGGGTTACGTGATCCCTTCACAACATGTCAATACTCACCTTCGCAACCCCCATTTCTCTCTCTGCCCAGCCATATTTAGTAAGTATCCGTGTGAGCCGCCTTAGACTCAGGTTCCAGTGTAGAAGTCACAAAAAAAAGCTCCAGACCAAGCCTTTTAGTATTAGTAGTAGTGTTTTAGTAATGAATACAGGGATTTAGTATTACTTTTAGTATTGGTATACGCCTCGCTTCCACCTCAACAGCATACAAATCACGATGTAAGTAGTCATCACTTTTAAACTTACGCGTTGCATGATCAATATAGGTAAGAACGGGAATTAACACGATTAGGTAGGTATTTACCTTTTTTTTTAATGCCTGACGTTTCTGAAAGGGTCAAAGAACACATTACCGCTGTGAAAGACCGACAAATAAATAAATCGGCGATTGCAGAACACCTTCTCGAAGCAGGCACTAATCACTGGATTGAATTTCACAACACGCAAGTCCTCTCCACAGATCGCAACTATTATTCAAGAGTAGTGCGTGAAGCGATTGAAATCAAAAAACACGACAATTTCAAGCGGGAAGACGGTTTCAGATTATCAGCAACATGGAATCCAGTGATTAACATTACGCAGACGAGAAGTCGCCAGAATACGGACGCGTTGCTCGGCCTACAGCAGAATGAGGACATAGTAAGTGTGGTGTGTGACGGCAGTAAAATAAACATCTTGTGGGTAGATGAAGATGAATCTATCTCACAGACGGAGTAAAGAGATCGCTGTCCCCCAGTTCGCCTGTGACCACGGCTGGTGCAACCCGGTCGAAACGTCAGGCATTAAAAAAGGTAAATACCTACCTAATCGTGTTAATTCCCGTTCTTACCTATATTGATGATGTAAGTAGTCATTTTTTGTTATTTGGTTTGTTATATCAAAATATAGTGAGTATGTAGAACATATTGGTGTTCTAACCGACTTCACAAATAAAGAGGAGGTTGTCAATACGTCTGTATTTTTTTATATATAGCGCAGTCTTTAGGGATGTTCGTTTTACATGGTATATTTCGACTACAGTACGACCACTTATCAAAAACCTCTTTACGGGTGGCCAAAAGCGATTTTTAGTCTTCGTTCACTGTCTGTGAATATCAATTTAAATGAAATCATACAAATGTCGGTGATTATTGATATGTCGTGATATTTCAATACAAAATAATTGACCGAAAACAGTAAATAAATAAGATATTGCGTAAAAGAGGTTTGAAATAAACTGTCGAACTAACATTAATAGTCTATCTGCGAAAAAACTTCCAAGGTTTCCATTTCCTCTGCGATTTTTCCTCCGCAAACATCAAAAGCAAAACGCCGTCCTAAGTGCAAACGCACTCCGACACGGAGGCCATTGGCTATGTGATTGATCTATCCATAACTACGACAAATACGGCGGGAGCGGATGCCTCTGTGACGGATAGGACACATCTCGTCATAATGGCGAGCATTACTACCATGGATTCAGGCTCCGGCGAGTTATGTCTCCCCTGTGGCCCGACGCTTGCCAACATTCTGATACTTAACCCGTCCTGCAACCAAATAGACATTCGATTTCGTCGTGTCAATAGAAGGATGTTTAGCTATGAATAAAAATATGCATACACTCATCAACTTTATCTAAGGATATTTTATTGATTTAACATTCTAAAAATATTGACGATTTCTTTGCAATTTGTTCTATTTTATGACGGATGACTATAATTTAGTAAGTCATTGAAAAACTGCAAAGAATATGTCAGTAGAATGGAGGCTGATAGAACATAAAGTAGGTGTACACACGCACACACACACGGACACACACACACCCACGCGCGAGCGCGCGCGCTCTAGCACACACACAAACATTACATTATTACTTGAAATCAAGAGTATATAAAATTACATTAAAATAAAATGTAATAAATAGTATATTTTGATATTTTGCTAATGAACAAATTTTATCATTACAACTGCTGTTATTATGGAGCGTAAGCGATTTTCTCCTGGCACATGTGTTTTTAGCATTACTCATTTTTTGCTGGCTTATCTTAACCCTTAGTTGCCTTGTAAGAGACCCGCGGGAGAAATGGGGGCAGTGACAATTGTATGCTACTCAGCCGTCACCACAGGGCACGGTGATAATTTAGGCTTCATTTAATTCCGCGCAAGCACCAATTGAACTAATACCTAACATCCCAGGCCCGCTCAACGCTGGCAAAATGTCGAGAAAATATCCATCACAGAATTGCCTCATAACTGCGCAAAAGTTTCCGTTTCTCCCGAATAAATGCACACAGCGTACATCCTTATCGTGTTCCAATAAAAAGGCTAATGTGTCGTTTAATGTCCCACTCGTCCCTTCGGCTATCTCGGTTACAAGGATGGAACTGGAGCTTAGAGAATTAGTGCAATATATCATTTTACTAGGGACAGTAGGTGCCTGCCGTCTTGAAAGGGTGCTGTTAGCACAAGCGATAAAAGCCTTAACATAACACGATCTATTAAATAACTATACCTATGTATTTGTGATGAAAGAAATGTGTAAATTACACAAGCGGTAAAAGCCTTAACATAACACGATCTATTAAATAACTATACCTATGTATTTGTGATGAAAGAAATGTGTAAATTATTTTGGTTTAAGTTTCTTTTTTGTTTTTGTTGTTGGTATTTATGGCGTCAATTTAATCTTGTGTAATAATGCCTGTTACTAATCTTTTTTCTTATAATATTTACCAATATTTAGTTTCTGCAATGAAATAAATGAAAAAATAAACACGTTACGAGATAGGATGCCATGAATGTGAGTAAAAAATTATGCACATTATGAATGTTGATGGATGTCGAAGAAGAGGACGAGCACTGAAACGAAGGATGGATGATGTGAGATGATATGAAGGTGATTCGTGTGGAAGAGGAGATGACGAGTAACAGGAAAGAGTGGAGAAAGCGGACACTGCGCCGATCCCAAATAGGATGGGTTAAGGGCAGGGTGATAATCATTATCTGTTAGTTTATTGATTATTATCAATTTCTTGCCATTCGCTTATTCTCAGATGCCTTCTGGGTCAAGTAAGTCGGGCAACCATAAGCAGGTAGACTTCTCAAACCAGTAATGTTAGATTGAGATTGAAAATAGATCATAGATATTTGACATATATTTAAAATTAGTTCTGACTTCTGACCTGCCACTGTAGGTTGTGAAATTGTTAACCATTCAACTGGTTAGAATCGGAATCAACACGACTGATTAAGCAATTAATAACTAAGTGATTGAGTAACTGAGTATTGATATAAAAAATCATGTCGATATGGAGGAGACATTAATAAAGAATGGTTAAAAAAAAATTCTCAACCGAACAAACGGACAGCTAGAATGAAACACTTTAAAACCAAACGGTAATCGGTTCGAATAAGTTTCCCTGAAACACTTCTCTAAAGGAGTAAAAGCCTGAATGATTTGCGGATCCAGAGAAAAAGATAAAACACTCAGCCTTGAAAGGAATTCTTAAAGTTTTCTTCGAGACTCCTTAATATATACATTACCTTAAAGTATCGAACGCAAGTAAGGGTACGGTTACACAGAATCCTTGTTTTACTTTCATTTATGAGACCGATTTTTTTGCAAAAAGCCTTTTGTGCCCAGACAAGTAATAAATAATAAATATTTTTACACTCACACCTATCATCTAGCCCAAAGTAAGTAGCCTAAGCACTTGTGTTATGGATTTTAGATGACGGACATTTTTTTAATATAATTATGTATATAAATGTTGAAAATATACTACATAAACATATACACAACCATGACTCGGAAACAAACATTTGTGATCATCACAAAGTTTGCCCCTACCAGGATTCGAACCCGGGACCTCTTGGCCAATACCCAGCAATCTGAGCATTCGACCAAAGCGGCCGTTCAACCAAAGTGGCAAACAATATTATGTTTATATCGAAAAAATGACAATTATTGAAAACTTGTCTTAAATTTGACACGACGTTTACCATGTTTTTTTCTCTGTCATACGTCAGTTTTATTAATTTTTATTCTATTCTTTCTAATAGTTTGGCCACTAGTCTAGAGGTCTTATTTTGTGAAAAAACTACTTTATCACTGTGATTTAGTTTTGTAGCCAAATTTTTGACAAAGCCTCTTTTGACTTTTACATGGATGACATGATGGCGATCAATTTTTATAAGGGTTACAATGTGTTACCTTGAACGGTTGGTTTATAAAGTTAAAATCAGGTGCTATGCTCTGCTAGACTTACCTAGCTGATTACTCCGCCTCCATTTTTCGAGGTCTCAATCATCTCCGGTGAATACAATAGGATGTAATCTCTTACGCCGTCAAGATGGATGTAATCTCTAACACCGTCAAGCCATCAGTTCTTGCCTACCAAGTTTACTAGGTTCTGATGGTGCTTTTCTGTTTTCCACATCCAGCGAATGTTCACTGCAGATTTAAATTATTTTATTTCAATGCGTTAATAGTTGATCGAGAACACCGACCTCAGTAGGTATCTACGAAAGATCGAGCGGCAGTTCGTCATTTCTTACGATTTTGTTCCAAAGATAAAGGGAAAAGTCGCCCGACCCTGAATAGAGTGGCTTACAAAAAACCGTGGAAAGCAACTCTCTTTCCGAACGTTCCCGGCTGATGTATATTTATTACTCCGCCATTGTGCGGGTGACGGCTGAGCGACCCCGAATAAGGCCTATCAACATTGGGCGTAGAATGGGACCTGTTGTTTGCTATCGACGGCTCCAGCGAAACGTTTTCTACTTAAGTTTTTGGATTGACAACGTCGCCGACGAAGGAAAGATCGGGCGAATCTTTGTTGCGAATGGTAATAAAGCTTTTTGTTTTCATACTTCTAACAATTTTGTTAGGTTGTTAGTGCTTAAGGGTCGGTTGGTCAGCGCAAATAGGTATTTAGCGCCGTCCCGGCCGCGCGGAAGTTACTTCGCGCCGTCGTCGGGAACTCACAAATGCCCTCTCCAGTGACACAGTATAAAAATAAGCAATTGAATAATGTTATTCAAATTAAACAATGCATTTTTTATGAATCGGTATTTTGTGGCTTTGTTCATTTTATTAATGAATTTTTATTGTTTATTACTACTACTTATTTGGTTCTCAATTACTACTAAAATTTTACCCAGTATTTTTTTATTAATTACCGCCAAAATTGAGCTGTATTGTTTTTCGAGTTCATGTATTGTAAATATTATGTATTACGAGAGTTTCTTTATTCCACCATTACTTCTTGATGTCTCAACAGATTGAGACGTATTATGAAATTTACAAATGGGAATAGTTATTGAGCTAAGACCCGATTCAAAACCAAATTCTGTTCATTACATGTTGGGTCAAACAAATCACAAAACTTATAATGATTGACTCAAGCATTAATCAGCTTGAGTCAAGCACGATCAATTCTATGTGTTTCAGTTCATTACATGTTGTTAGGTCAAACAAATCACAAATCCTATAATGATTGACTCAAGCATCAATCGGATTGAGTCAAGCACGATCATTTTGCCCAGCACTGCCAAACACACACTGTGCTTCCTTAGCACGAAGGAACTCGAGATATTAACATTTTGGTCACCCATCTAATGAACGGCTTTAGGAACCATTGCTTAGTTTATGTAATCGCAAACCAAGCGCTCTATACCACTTCACTAGCGAGCTCGACAAAATATGAATTATCAAAAATCGTAGCTATCTTCAGTATAACATCTGCCGATATTCTTACACTATGGCACTATGATAGTATTTTAGGCATGCCGTCAGAAGTTCATTGATGGTGCACGATAAAAGCGAAGCGGAAAAAATTCAAAAAATTGGCACAGGTCTGTCGTCCGTGAGCACCAACGTACGACTGATCGGGCCTGCCGAGCTGTTGCGTTCGCGCATTTTATAGGTATTTAAACATTATAATTAAAACAATTATTTTATCAAGTCAAACCCTGCGAATATGTCCATAAATACTATTTGATTTTAATTTTAACATTATATAAATGTTAGAAAAATTAGTACAAAGATTTTAGTGGTTAGAAAAAGAATTTCGAAAAATTATAATCTTGAGGCGGGAATCGAACCCGCGTCCGCTACTATCCGGGCAGGTGCCTGACCGCTCGGCCACCCAAGATACTGATTAACTTGCCGAAATTCTTCTAACCTTTACACTTCACGTTGTAAGCCAACGGGTTCTTTTTCTAACCACTAACATCTTTGTACTAATTTTTCTAACATTTATATAATGTTAAAATTAAAATCAAATAGTTCATAAAGCAAACCCAAGCTTAACCGAACGCACGGTATTTGTAAAAATATCTGCTTTGGAATGTTTGAAATTTATTTCTACATTGCGAGGGTACCCGTTGGCTTACAACGTGAAGTGTAAAGGTTAGAAGAATTTCGGCAAGTTAATTAGTATCTTGGGTGGCCGAGCGGTCAGGCACCTGCCCGGATAGCAGCGGACGCGGGTTCGATTCCCGCCTCAAGATCATAATTTTTCGAAATTCTTTTTCTAACCGCTAAAATCTATGTCTATAAATATTTAATAACTTTAATTGTGCGCAAGAATTAAATTTAAATTATTAGTAGTTTCGTCATAATATTGAAAAAAATTTAGTAAAAAGGGGTTGCTTTCGGATTTTTTTCTATCGAGTGAATTTTATTAAATCTTATAAGTGAATGCGAATTTGACTAGAATAAATCCTTAACTTATACATATATTTTTTTCAGACTTGTAAACACTATGTTAAATGTCTCAGATTGTTTAAAAAGTTGCCTCTTTCGGGCACAGGGCCTTATTATTAACCGCTCCCTAGTCTAGTGGTTCGTCTATCGGAATTATGATCCCGAGGAACCTAGTTTGAACTACGGACTAATTGGATCCCCAGGGGAGTACAAACTTTTACTCGTTTTGATTGGTGGTAGGACTTTTTTCAAGTCCGTCTGGGCAGTTACCACCATCTTATCAGTTCAAAGGCTGCTACCATCATGACAGCTTAAATTTTATAATTCTGACAATGATATTTTATTCACGGATTCAGAAGTCACTGGTTGAATTTTTTACATCAGACTAAAAATGAATTCCTGTTGTATTCCATACCTCGTACTAAAAGCCTCTAAAGGCCATTACACAACATCTAGAGCATCCACAGATGTGATAAGGGTCCAGGATTGCGACAAGCAAACAACCTTCGCGAGAATTCATAATTCCGCGCGAAATTAAAGCCAGAATTCATAATTACGAAGCAGGTAATGTATGTCTTGTCCGTGGAATGCGCACAAGTCAACATGTTTGACCTGAATTTTTTGAATGTGCCCGCGTCCGCCCCGCTCTGAGATACACGTTTCTAAATTACCCTCCTTCTGAGTTGCTTTACTTTGGTACACTGTCATACCAATCGTGGCTGTGCAGTATGGTAAAACAGCCAAAACGGGTACCTACACTGCATAAAGTGGGTACTCTCCTGTTAAAAATAAATTTAAAAACTACTAAGAATACTACACTATATACGTACCTAAATCACGCCTATCCGTGTCCGAAGGAATAGACTGGGGTGTATTAACACTCACATTTCGCTATGTGTCTTCATCGTCATCACAAGCCATCACCTGCACTGTTTTAGCACAGGCTTTCCCTATGGATGGAAGAATAAATGGACAATGTACCATAAATTGTACTGGTGGGTATTTAAGACTGCAGATGCAACCGAACTAACGGCTTAACGTACCTTCCGAGGCACGGTGGAACTCGAGATAATAAATTTTTAGTCACCCATTCAATGACCGGCTTTAGCAACCATTGCTTGGTTTGCCCAATCGCAAGCCATTGAGAAATCGAGCTCTTTTTCTACCATTCGTATCGGGACGTCCAATAATATTTATTTGTGCGATAACAAAAGCAGACCGAATAAAATATAAAAATGAAGGAGCATTATATTTTATGTGTACACGGGTAGGCGCTTTAAGCTTTATTCTCGAGTCGAGGACAATTGAAGAGGAAGATGGCGGAGTTATAGCGCGTGATATGGACCACCGACGGTAGAAATGAATTAAAAGCTTAAGCATAGAAAGTTCTCGATTTCGCGGAAAAGAAAAAGCAATAGTGTAACGCTTATTATTAAGCAGTTAAAGCTTATCAAAAGTTACCAAAACGATACATTACTCAAACTATAATATAGTAACCATATCGTTAGGGCAACACTTTGAATACGCTTTCCTTGAAATAAGAATAATTTAAAAAGGAGTACTATTTTCATTTTAATTTGAACATTATATAAAAAGGTTGAAAAATTAGTACAAAGAATATTGTGGTCAAAGTCAAAGTCAAAATTCATTTATTCATATCTGGTATGATTACAATAATACACTTATGAATCGTCAAGACGCTAGATACCGAAAACCCGTGTGTCCAAGAAAAAAATAGGGGTTAGAAAAAGTTCGAAAAATCTAAATCTAAAAGTCTTGATGCGTCTTTCTTGAAACTTCTTGGTTGCCCGAGTGACGCGAGACGCGGGTTCGATTCCCGCATAAAGACTACAATTGTCGAACTTATTCTTTTTAAAAAGTAGTTTTCCGGTCCTTGCACCGAACAGAGCAAGTTACTTGCTCATTCAAGTAAATGCCTCCAAAACCGAGCTAAGATTCGATCAGTGCGGAACAGGCACCGATTAGCATCAGTTCCTATAAGGAGATGCCACGAACTACCCGACAACAGTTTTCCGCGACTCAAGTTGTAAACTAATTTACCTCTGCAGGTAATCCGAACCGGAACATTACTCCAATGCCACCTTCCGCCATCGTAGCAGAGGTCATTTTGCGATGACACCGCGGCAGATGAAGTGGATTTGGCTGTAGGGGCCCGCTGGTAAATATAAGATGAATGGGATGGTGGACTGTACTGTATTTAAATTTCTGCGGAACACCTGTTCGAGGGAGGCCTTTTCATTACGGATTCATGCCGCCTACTTCGGCCAACCTTATATTCACTGGGACATGGATACTGAATTCTGATACATCTGCGATGTTTAAAGTTAAGACTTTTGTCTTAAGGATCAATCTTATAATCGTCATAATTTTTCTGTTCTGTTCCTAGGTCTGTTTAGTTTATCTGGGGTCGGCGCAGTATGTTTTCTCTTTCATCCATATTGGTCATCAAACCAAGAAATCCCTTTTGATTCGTAATGTCCATCACAATGAGAAGGTGCTTGTGATGAATGAAAAGGACCATGTCGAGTGGCACAGCATTCCAATCCATACTGTAAAACTTAGCCAAAACGCGCAAAAGTTTTACAGTCCGTAGCCTGTCTCACACCCTCTTTGGGTATGCTGTCATTGGTACCTTGGCCTCCATCGTCCGCAATCATGGTGCTACTTAGTGTACACCAGGCAATAGGTATTCCTTAGTCGGCTTTTTCGACACCCCTAGGGTTAGTGTGGACAATTTGCTGATTTATGTATCAATTTTAAAATGTTATTTCAATTGTAATAATAATTACAAGCTTTCCGAAGAAAAAAATAAATAAAAATGCACGGATACGAATTAAATACTTGTTTGCACAACTAATTGCCGCAGTTAGAGACGTCAATTAACTTTAATGAGTATTTAATGTCAAAAATCTTCATTCAAATCTAGACCATAGACCCGGCAAGAATAGCGACTAGTTTTGAATTGTCATTTTTTGACGTTAAGTACTCATTACAACGTTATTTGACGTCTCTGCGTGCGGCAGTTAGAGGCAAATGTTTTAAACACTGAAATTTTATCATAGATACGAGTACCTTTAGAATTCTTAGCGGCAGAAGATATTTTTCATACAGATACCTTTGCACTAACAAACAGATTAAGTAACCCGACTGAGCCGACCCCAAGGAAGGCAAAGTAAACAGTATTCAAATACGGGTTGCGCACACCTGGCAGCTGCGGCTTTTTATTTTAGATTCATGCGAACGGTCCATCTGCGCTTATTCGCTCGTAGGTATCCGGTAATTTTATTGCCAAACTAAAAGGGAAAAGGTTTGCGACCTCTGACAAACAAGGGTTGGCTGCGCGTATAAATTAATTTAAACAAGATATTCCGCATACTACAGAATTTTGGTGGATGATTATATTACTTGTATTGGAAACTGGAAGACATAAGAAAACAGACGTATTTCTTTTGTCAAATAAATTTATAGTTTATTCATTATAAATATTTATACTATACTTATAATAAATAAACCATAGTTTTTCTTAAGTATGCGATGGATACAAAGTTTGTGCTTAGTCTATCTATACTAATATTGTAAAGATAAGGAGTTTGATTGGCTGAACGCGCTAATATTAAAAAGTCTTTAGGTGTTGGATGGTTCAGTTATCGTCAAAGGCTATATGATATCACGCTACAACCAATTGGAGCTGAGCATCATTGAAACATGTTGCAAAAACGGGAAAAAATAATAGTTCTTTATACTGTGGATCAATTATTATAGCAGAATACAATTTACTGGCATACCTCCCGCGGGTGTCGTACAAGACGACTAAGGGTAAAGACTGTGATGAGCGATGAGTTGAGGCAGTCTCTACTATTTGTCCAGAACAATTTATGAAGACTGTCTGCACTCTGAGACGTCAATTAATGTTAATGAGTACTTAATGTAAAAAAAATCATTTAAATCTAGACCATAGACAGAATACCGACTACTTCTGAATTGTCAATTTTTGATATTAAGTACTCGTTAACGTTAATTCACGTCTCTGAGTGCGGCAGTTAGACTGAAGAAAAAAAAATACGCGTAAAAAGAAGCTAATGAAAACAAGGAAATTCGAAAAAAGAACTATTTTACGGTGCGCCGCTAGGAAGTGTTCAGGCTTATGAATACCGGCGCTGGCGCAAGTTTGAGGCTGACGGCGATTTTTATGCGCGCTTTCACGAAAACAATAATAATAGTAATAGGAACATATTTCTTACATTGACATTTATCATAATAATATAGTCCAAAAGTAGGTTGTGTTATTTCATTGACACGTTAACACAAGTGCTTACTTTGAACAGAATTAGTTCAAAGTAAGCACTTATGTTATGTAAACTATATGACGAACAAAAACACACCCACGTCACCTTTAAAATATTTTACATACATAGTTCACGTCCATTTATCCTTGATTTCTTTTCACTCATATTTTGTCACCTATGCTAAGTCCCAATAACTATGTAATGGGCGGCAAACCTAACATTAGGTTCGCCGCCTAACGTTGCCATTTCTCATGAGTGTTTTATCCCTCCTTTAGTAGCCTTGTACCACGCCCGCGGGATAGATGGGGGTGGTGCCAAACGTATTCTGGTCAACCGTCACTTAATAATTTTTATTGTATACTTTTATATAGAAAATAGGGTGATTTTGAACTTTATTTCGCTTTACACTTGGTCCAACCGGTGATTGTTACCTCCGCTACTGAAGCATTCTAAGTTTTCATTGAACTCTTAAATCATTTTACGAGTCCACCCGTGTGGTTTTACGGCCATAAAACTTGCTATCTGACGAACACTTGACGCTTCATCTGTGTAAGCCTTGACGAGAGCAGATTTGAGATGTTCGGGGGCGATATAATATATTTGTATTTATGCCGCAAGGTGACGGCAGAGTAGAATACAATTGTCACCACCCCATCATCTCTCCCGTGGGTGTCGTACAAGGCGACTAAGGATAAATCAGCGATGAGGAATGGGTAGCAGCGTTTCTCTTATACCACCTAACAAAGTACTGCGACTTTTGTGCCCGATAAATGGCAATAGGCTCGCCACCTATTACA
This sequence comes from Cataclysta lemnata, assembly GCA_963931975.1. Classification (NCBI taxonomy): domain Eukaryota; kingdom Metazoa; phylum Arthropoda; class Insecta; order Lepidoptera; family Crambidae; genus Cataclysta; species Cataclysta lemnata. The sequence goes on along the minus strand of OZ008339.1, from coordinate 25,569,123 downwards.
TGGGGCCTAACATAATTGGAGAAACGTGGGTGCTAGTTCACCTCTGCCTACCCTTTCGGAGATATAGGTGTGAATTATGTATGTATGTATTTAGGACCATTTCCTCGAGGTTACAAGAGAAGCCGAGTGGTAACGGCAGAGCAGAATACAATTGTCACCACTCCCATCTCTCCCGTCGGCGTCGTACAAGGTGACTAAGGGTTAGAACAGCAACGAGCAATGGGTAGCAGCGTTGCACATACACCTAGTATTGTACTGTGATTTCCGTGCGCGGTAGATGGCAATAGGCTCGCCGCCACCTATTACATGGGACCTGACCTAATTGTCGAAACGAAGGTATTAATTTACTTCTGCCTACTCCTTCGGGGATATACGTGTGATTTATGTATGTATGATGTAAAAGTGATGGTTTATGACTTTCAATAACCTACCCTCAAAAATACTTTTTATAGCATACCAGTTTTTATCTATAAATAACTCTCAAAGTCAGTCTCTATTATAATCATCATCTCAGCCGAGAGACGCCCACTATTGGGCATAGGTCTCCCCCAATGATCAAGGATTTAGGACTTAAGTATACTTAAGTAGACACAAGCTTTGTCAATAGTAGACACATAGGCGCGTTTAGTCATCAAAGGCATTTAACAGACATACAGGCAAGTTACAAAGTCAACCTTTAAGTGAAAACTATAGCATTCCAATGCAACCATTTTATTCCCTTGACAGTTAACCTCGCGGAGTTCGTTTTGGAGAACGATAGTGTCATTGCCGTTGCAATTTTTATGTGCTCATAAAAATCACACAAATTCCAAGGGATGTCCCGTATAACAAACTTTGTTGCTTCTTCGACAGCACATTGGCGGACATTTTTGAACCTCAATCTCTTGTCAACTGGCATCATTTTCCCTCGAAACCGTGTGAAGATTGAAACGAAAAAAGCGGGCGCATGTTGGCAGACATATTTGAACCTTACTCTCTTGTCAACTAGCATCATTTTCCTTCGAAACCGTGCGAAGATGGAACCTAAAAAGCGGACAGCTCCGCAGAGCAAGCGCTACCAAATTAAATGAAACTACCTGTGCTGTAAAAGTTTACGAAGAACACGAATAGTGCAGACGAAGGCTAGACGACAGCTTAATATTGCCAATCAATTGTCAATCTGAACTCCTTTGACGTAAAGCACAAAGGCAATTAAGACATTTTTGATACCATGTGGTGACGACAGAGCAGAATACATTATTGTCACCATCCCTAATGCCACAGCAGCGGTTCTCTTATCTAGCAATATCTGCGATTTCCCGATACGAACGTGCCCACTCCCTCTATCATGGGACCTAACATGGGTGGCGAAACCTGGGTGTCAGTTCACCTCTATTTGTTTCGTCCTCTTTCTCCATTCTCTTCTGTCACTCGTCATCTCCTCATCCAAATCACACCTCACACTATCCGTTCATCTTTTCAGTCGTCTTCCTTCTACTTCGACATCCAGCAACATTTATATGCATAGCTTTTTTATACTCACATTCATGGTATACCGTCTCATAAGATGTCCATACCAAGCTAAACGGCTCCCTTTCATCTTTTCTGTCACTGCCACTTTCAGACTTCCCTCTTACGTACTCATTCTCTCATTGTAGGTATGTAATATAAGAGCCGAATAATATTTCTGTCGCAAACCAAACAACATTACTGCTAATACGCCACCCTAAATGCTTCTGCCACCCGTAAAATACGGGTTATGACGGCTCCGCGAGCTCATTCGGAGTGCATTGTTCGAGCATTGTTTAAAACCCCCCCTTCTTCACAACAGTGGCCAAATTACTACAGTGTGAATAGTTAATGGGGGGCACGTTGCACTGGAAAATAAACAGTGCTCATGTCGCACTGGACCGATTAAAGTCTTTTTGCGGCGTTTTTGTGAGCTTCGGAATAATGTGGCGTGGACTATTCGCTAGACGGGTCTGCTGAAATGTGGTGAGACTGGAGTCGTGACAGCAGATAATGAAAGCTGTGTAACTATTTATGGTTTCATGCTGGTCTGGTAGCGAAAAAAAGTAGAATGGGCTAGCCCCGACTCACGCGAGAGATGCGAATAATAACTTAGAATGTACCAGCCCCCGGGTGTCGTAAAACTCGACTAAGGGAGATAGCAAGGGACTAATAAGCACCTTGGAGCACCAGAATGGTAGCGGGAAAACTACAATAGCATATCCAAAGAGGTTTCATGTCAGACAGAGGACCGGCTGTAAAACCTAAGCCAAAACCTCGAGCTGTATCGAGTATGGATTGGAATGTTGGCATCCCAACCACTCTCTCCATTCATCGGTCTCTCGACACGGTCCTTTCCGTCTGTTTTCTATTAATTCGTTCATCATTACTACTTTGTTTTAAATCAAAAGGGACCGGATGGCTTGATGGCGTCTGACCGATACGAATGGAAGAGGAAACATACTGCGCCGACACCAGATGAACTGGAAACAGGCTAGGAAGAAGAAGGTTTTTAAGCACGAGAGTGCCCACCGCAGCATGCCGGTTTGGCGAAACGTGGGTGTCAATTCACATCTGCCTACCCGTCCGGGATATAGGCGTGATTTGTTTAAGGTATGCTGTATGAAACATACTGCGACGAACTGGGATAAACTGGGAATAGGGCAGGAAGATGAAGAAGAAAGTCTTTTATTAGGCAGTGGATGGCTTGATGGCGTCCGACAGATATAAATTGAAGAGGAAACATACTGCGCCGACCCCAGATAGACTGGGAACAGGGCAGCAAGCGAAGCTGTGACTATGACTATGAAAGTCTTGAAAGAAGTCCTTAAAGGCTCAGTACACTGGACGGTGAACTGCAGACGCCCATTCCACCCGCAAAGCCAGCGACGGGTTATTGCTCTGTAACGAAGTTAAGCGCGCAAATAAACCAGCCGGCCAGCTACCAATTAACGGGCACTCGCTTTTATTTTTCACACTTGCAGCGACAAATTGTGTTCAGAAGCAGTCGCCGGGTCGGTTCCGAAGGTATTACTTGAAACAGGGTTTCGTTTCATGAACATTATTTATCTAATATTTTTCTTCGTCTTCATTTTTTGAAGCTTCGTTTATGTGGAAGGCATTTTATAAGTGCACAGGGTATTGACAATAAGTATAGTAGACTAACGACTGTAGATAAAGCCAGGTCCTGGAGTGCCTTCCAAATCCAGAAAAACTCATATAATTGCCTACATAAAGGGCAGGCAGAGGTGTTTCAACACCCGCGTTTCAACACCTATTTCAGCTCCAATTTAATAAGACGCAAGCCTTTGCCATTCATCGGGAACTTTCGTCGCAGTAGTTTGCGCATTCCATGTTATATTATAATATAACACTTAGTCGCCTTGTACGACACCCACGAGAAGAACTCAAAATAATACATTTTCGGTCACCAATCCAATGACCAGCCGCAGCACACATTGCTTATTTTATGCAATAGCAGGCTGAACAGCTGAGGTTCTGTTTCAAATAGGCGATATTCGTCACTGATCCATGACTCGTAGTAAAACGTATTTGACGCTTCAGTCGCATTCAATTACTGCGTTGTCCGTGTCAGATATAGCTAATTTACTTGGTCCAATACAGAATTATCACTCTTGATCGGACGGTTGGACATAGTTAGTTCAGTGACTATCACTTGATATGTTGGTGTGTCTATCAAGTTATTGTGCCATTCACATACGACACTACGCCGAAACATAGGACATACATACATCAAGCCTTTCTCCTACAGGGGTAGGCAGAGATCACTTCTTTCCACTTTCTACGACCCTTACAGTATTTATTTTGCTTCATCTTTCTCATTAAAGTACTCGTGCATGCTTCTCGGTTTCGTGTACTCTTGACCTTAATTTGAGATTTATTATAAAGCTGCGTTTAAATTTAATCAAAATCAAAGCCGTGAAAAAAATTAAGTGATGGTACCGCTCAACCTAAAAAAGTTTGGTTGCGAATCTACCAAAATTTGAATTTGGAAGTTACAAAGCGTCGCTTGAAAAATCAGGATAAGCATTTGGCGCCAAGTTGTCGACTGTTTAAAAACAACTTTAAAATTGGAACATTTCGAAATGGAACTAGGAAATAGTACTATTGTTTCCTTTGGTTAGTCTCTTGTTTTATTAACCTATAAATAAATAAGGTCGTAGAAAAAGTAATGTATGCCGCTGCGTTAGAAATAGTCATTGTAACATTTGTGTTATATGTGTAATCTATTGTGTAACAAGCACTCCTAACAGATAACACACCTATACGCCTACCACTTCAAGGATAAAATAGGCGTGATTATTTACAGGCGTGAGTAGTAATGTTAACACCATTATTGTGTTCCGACAATGTGATAAGATAGCCAGCCCTCTGTGGTTGAGGGTTCCAGGTGAAGCTCGATTTTATCTTCGGCCCTTATGGTCACGTATCAGGTGAGTGAGATGAAGATGAAGAGTTTCCCTGTCTAGCATAAAAAAATCAGAGCAGTAGCATCAGCAGCGATTATCAGACTATATCGACACTTTTACAAAATGTAGCTATTTTAAGTTGTGTCAGGGGTGATTACTATTTTGACTTTCATTTGAACATTATATTATAAATGATAGAAAAAATAAACATCTTGGTTGGCCGAGTAGTACAGGCCTACCAGAGAGGCAGAGGGCGCGGGTTCGATTCCCGCATCAAGACTAAAAATTTTTCGAACTGTTCCTAACCACAACATTCTTTATCAGGGGAGACTTGCATGCGTCGGTTCTTTCCGTTCTCAATCTATACTAATATTATAAAGCCGAAGAGTTTGTTTATTTGTTTGGATGGTTGAATGCGCTTATCTCAGAAACTATACTGATTGTTATTGAAAAATTATTTTGTCCATCTATCGAGGAAGGCTTTATAATAACCGACATTAACGCCTGCCCAGCCACGAGCGACCACTATATCCCGACAACTTCGTGCGCGACCATCCAGCGGTATGAGAGACGGTGCCGAGGACGGGGCATTCTAGATGTGAGCGGGGGCGGGTGATGCCGGGAGGAGGGAAAACTCGCTCCTCTCCGCATCACCCCCACTCCCGCCAAAATATTTTTTTTCTATTTTTACACTCACACCTATCATCTAGCCTAAAGTAAGTAGCCTAAGCACTTGTGTTATGGATACTAGATCACGGATATATTTTAAATATAATTATGTATATAAATGTTAAAAATATACTACATAAACATATACACAACCATGACTCGGGAACAAACATTTGTGGTCATCACAAAGTTTGCCCCTACCAGGATTCGAACCAGGGACCTCTTGGCCAATACCCAGCAATCTGAGCATTCGACCAAGGCGGCCGTCAAAGTGCCCCGTCGCCGCCACCGTCTCATACCGCAGGAAGGTCGCGCACGAACTTGCCGGACTATAGTCACTACATAAGACGACAAAAGAACTGGCGCAAAACAAATTCCGAGAGCCATTCACAATTTTCGGCGCCACAGTCCGAGCTCGCAGCTTCGCCGGGCCGACAGATACCCAAGCATTTCGGTCACGTCCTCTCCCGTACGAGCCCCCAGTTTCGGAGCACTTGTTATAAATCGTGGCTTCATGGCCCACGTTACGGCGACTTGCTTATTCCCCGACACAATTCAATTTGCAAAGTACAATTCGTCATAAATAATGTTATTGTTTCGTTTCGTCGTCTGGTGATTTTACTTACATGTCGGCCGCTGAATTTATTATAGAAAGTGCGGCAGAAGCGAATACAATAAGGTTTTACATACATACATATATTAATCACGCCTTTATCCTCGAAGGGGTAGGCAGAGGTGAACTAGCACCCACGTTTCGCCAATTATGTTAGGTCCCATGTATTAGGTGGCGAGCCTTTTGCCATTTATCGGGCACGAAAGTCGCAGTACATTTCTAGGTGATATAAAAGAAACGCTGCTGCCCGTTACTCAATGCTGTCTGTACCCTTAGTCGCTTTGTACGACACCCACGGGAGAGATTTGGGGTGGTGACAATTACTGTATTCTGATCTGCTGTCACCACGGCTATACTACCTAGCAATCACATTGACTCGCCAGCGAGATGCGATTAACGAGTCCATGGATGGCAAAAGGCTTGACCTCTCTTAACAGGGGACCTAACAAAACATAATTAATTGGCGAAACATTGCGTGTTGATTTACTTCTGCGCAAGAAATAATTTACGTGATTTATGTATGTATGCAAGTTAGTTTTATTTACAAAGAAAAATACTAAAATTTTCCAACATTTATAATAATACAGTTCAAATAAAAGTGAAAAATAAAAGATTTTTTTAATTTAATAATATTCTTTGCTGTTAATTGTACACGAGTGAAGAAAATGAAATGTAAATTCCGCCGATTCATTACTGAATTATTATTGAGCTTTTAAGTTTAATTAAGCTCTATAGATACTGGACGTATCCTTTTGATACCAAAGGCTTTATGATAGGATTCTTTGCTTGAAGTAAGCCTGCGTAAATAATAATTTTAATTAAGTCTTTTCAATTAGGATTTCATGGCGGGTGCGTATAAAGGCGATCGGGCGGTATATTTTTAATGAGTTTTAGTCAATACTCATTACACGGGAATTCTTGTATAGACCCAAATCAAGAATGTATAGAAGGTAGAGGATGGGGCCACCACATAGGCCCACTGATGGTAAATACATACATAAATATATAAGTCACGCCTATTTAACCCCAAAGGGTAAACGAAGGTGTATTAACCACGCCACGCCACGCTTAGTCGACAACGTGGGTATTGGCCAAGAAGTCCCGGGTTCGAATTCTGGTAGGGGCAAACTTTGTGATGACCACAAATGTTTGTTTTTTCGAGTCATGGTTGTGTATATGTTTAAGTAGTATATTTTCAACATTTATATACATAATTGCCGTGTGGTGACGGCAGAGTAGAATACAATAGTCACCACCCCAAAACTCTCCCGTGGGTGTCGTACAAGGCGACTAAGGATAAATCATTGATGAGGAATGGGCAGCAGCGTTCCTCTTATACCACCCAGCAATGTACTGCGATTTTTGTGCCCGATAAATGGCAATAGGATCGCCACCTATTACATGGGACCTGACATATTTGGCGAAACGTGGGTGCTAGTTCACCTCTGCCTACCCCTTCGGGGATATAGGCGTGATTTATGTATATATGTATGTATATACATAATTATATTAAGAATATGTCCGTCATCTAGAATCTATAACACAAGTGCTTAGGCTACTTACTTTGGGCTAGATGATAGGTGTGAGTGTAAAAATATTTATTTATTTATTTATTAAAAGGGGAGAGCCTATTACCAACTAACGGGCTTATGCTATCTGATGGTAGATGTATTGATACATAAGGCTATCAATATTGAATTAATTAAGCAGATAGAAAGTAGAGAGAATATTGTGGTTAGAGAAAGTTCGAAAATTTAGTCTTGATGCGGGAATAGAACCCGCGTCCTCTGCGATCCGGGCAGATGCCTGTACCACTCGGCGAATCAACACGTTAATTACGAGTAACTCGCCGAAATTTGTCTAACCTTCACACTTCGTATTGCAAGCTAAAAACGAAAACAGTAGATGGATAAAGCACCTAGTGTGTAATAAGTTATTTTTCCACAAAACTGCACCAACGGATATTAAATAGCTTATTCGGAGTTCTATTCTGTTATCCATGCTAAAATCCAAACCGCACCATCCCATTTACAGGAGACACGTGCAAGCTTAAGCTCGTAAAAATAACTAAGCTCGTTTGTGGGTCAGCACGTTGTGCAATAAACAAAATGTGCTGGGCCGGACTCTAGACTTCGTACGCCTTGAGATATTACCAAAAATAAATAAAGGGTGAATGTTTTTGAAAAAATATTGTCCCAATGCGGGAATCGAATCCGCCTATACCACTCGGCTAACCAAGACGATGGTTAACTTGCCACAATTTCACTAACGCTTCGAAATTTTTTGATACTTTATTTTCTAACTATTGTAATAACATCAAAATTAAAATAATAATAATAATTGAGTTGAACTAAACTATAACAAAAAATAAACTAAACTAAAACAACCCTTCCCCCCCTTTTAAAGTACTTTATGGATGGTCCCTTACCCAATCTCAGGCAGAGGGCGCTTAATCAATGCCCCATCGATCTCATCAGATTTTTTGTTTATTTTTCCAAATTAAAATGTAAGTCATGCAGTCACTGTAGCATTTTTCTTTTTAATTTTAATAAACGGAAAATCCCCCTGAGTGCGCCCCTAGAATTGTGCCTTCCATGCTTTAATGTGGCACTGGAAACAAGCCAGCTAAGTAAAGCGGAATGAGAGACATTTATTATAGCACAACGTCACCAAGCATCGGTAGTAATTTTTATTTTCATCTGGTCCCAGTCAGTCCTTAATTTAGAAGATGAAGGAACGTGCTGTCTCTGTGCTGGCCTGGGAGCGAAAATTAACGAATGTATAATCTGCCGTGTGGTGACGGCAGAGCAGAATACATCTCTGCCGCGGATGTCGTACAAGGCGACTAAGGGCCGGTTTTTTGATGCATAGTTAACTCAACCAATTGTTAAAATTTTTTACTAATATTAGTCGGATATTTAACCATTAGTTAGTAACAATTGGTTAAGTTAACTATGCATCAAAAAATCGACGACTCAACCAATTTTTAAAAATTGTTGCTAATACTTAAATAATTAGTCTAACTAATAATTTATACAATGTCACCGTCCCCATCTCACCTGTGGGTGTCGTACAAAGCGACTAAGGTTAAAGACAGCGATAAGTAATGGACAGTGGTATTCCATGTAATTACATGGGACCTAACTTAACTGACGAAAAGCGGGTGTTTTACTAACCTCTGCCTACCCCTTCGCGGATATAGGCGTGATTGAGATGCTACCTTTCCGGTGTCATATAAGATATAAATCAAAAGTCATACATACACTCCGTATGTAAGGAATCGATCGATCGTCGGTCGATATTTTTATTCGACGTCGGTCGATTGGTATGGAAGTAAAAGATATCGGTCGATGTCGACTATTACAATTATTCGTCGATCGATGACGTCGATCGTAAATAGATCGATTGGTGTGGTAACACCCTAAGAGGAAGCCCGGGCAGGCGGATGATGACTGCCCAATTGAGGGAAGAGTATGTTCATTATTTAACCCAAGGTTACCAGTTAAAGTCGGTTTTATATTTAAAATTTTAATTATACAGCATGCCAACACAACCGAAGGGCGTTTCAGAGACCAACCAATTTCGAGTGATACACAATACGGGACAAAAATAAACCAGGTCACGTTGTCGAAAAAGGTCACAAATATCTGGTTACAGTACCGAGACAGATATGACGGGGCGTCGTTCTTCATACATAAAAATATAGACATTTCCATTTTTATTCCCTACTTTATCGCTAGGCAATATGTACAGTGACAACGAAATTCATCGTAACCACTCCCCAGAGCGATTTGTAGTGTACTTTTTGGCAATATCTCTCGTGTTTTTCTCTGAGAATAATTTTATATCATTGCTTCCAATGTCAACACATCGATTGCAACTAATTCTGGAAATATTTTATTTACGTCTATAGCAGCATTGCTAGTGCTGTAATGGTGCTTCTACACGGAGCAAGTGGCTTGCGCAAGTTGAAGCACTTTCGCGGGTTATGTGCATCGTGTAAACGACTCCAGCGAGTCCAGCGACTCGAGCGAGGATTACCTGCACAAGTGACATGCGCAAGTAGCTATGCTGTATCCATGCCATGATGTAGCTGCATCACATCACGCGGGTTGTTTGCGCAGACAGCTGAGACGAACAAGACCCATACATAAATACTCACGCGGGCAGAATGCACGTGCAGCTTGACCAAGTATCTAACTTGTGCAAGCGCCTTACTTGCTCCAGCTACTTGCACCGTGTAGAAGCACCATATTGTTTTTTTTATTTTAGATAGGGAATCTCTTGCCCTTCATCTCACCTGATGGTAAGTGACCATAAGGGCAGAAGATTGAATCGAGCTTCACCTAAAACCCTCAACCACAGAGGGGCTAGCTATATTTTCACAATTGTCTGAACACAATAATGCTGTTAACATTATTATTATGGCGACAGATTTTGATAAGACGGTGGTAGCTAACCAGGCAGATTTGAAAGAAGTCCTACTACCAACCAAACCGAGTACAAATTTGTACCCCCCTGGGGATCGAACCCAAGACCTCTGGATCTTAATTCCATTGGGCGAAAAACTATACCACGGAGACGGTTAAAATGTGCAATAAAGAGCCAAGAACAGAAAACATCAAAATTCAATGCTCCAGATACTCCAGAAAGGTCCGGAAGACGTTCTAGATCTGAAGCTTGGAGTGTTTGCCGAGAGACAGGTAGCGGAATCAGCCCGCCCTGTTATTTTGGACCAACTTAATATAAAACTTAGACAATGCTATTGTGAATAGAAAGGTACCTATTAAATATCTTATTATATTCTTACTAGCTAACTCGGAAAACGTTGTTTTTTGTTATCACCTAGGGGTATAAAATATTGCCTACGACCTTTTTCTCAGACCTACCAATTTACACAAAAAAAATCATGAATATCATGTCAAGCCGTTTCAGAGAAGTTCGATAAAAAACGTGACACTAGATTTTTATATAATAGTTTGTGGACGAAACGACGATTATTGTATCATCATTATTATATGTGGCGTGTGGTGACGGCAGAGCAGAATACAATTGTCACCACCCCCATCTCTCCTGTGGGCTACGACACCAAGGCGACTCATGGTAAAGAAGGCTATTAGTAATGGACAGCAGCGTTACTCTTACGCCATCTATATAGCTTATATTATAATACTTCGATTTAGTGACCGTTAGATGGCAATAGGCTTGCCACCTGTTCCAATGGACCTACCTTAACTGGCGAAAACTCTGCCTACCCTTTCGGGGATATAGGCATGATTTATGTACCTATGTAAAATTAAAAATATCTTCTACGATGGCGATTCCAAAAAGTATCAGACATAATCCACTCAGCTTACATTCAATGGAGTCCTTCGCCCACTTTCTTTTAAAAAGCGGAATATCCCTGTCTTGTTTATTGGCGATCAGTTTTTTACTCAGCCAATAGACTGAGGGCTTTCTGTTCCATTAATTTCTGATTCCTCCCCAAACCGTGAAGCTACGATTTCGCGCAAAGCTCGAGATCAATCAAAGTCACTTAGACGAATTAAGTTGGTGGCCCGCCGTGCCGTGGAGTTGGTGTAGCAATATTTGTTGCAACCGATACGTTTTCTGGAGGATGCACTCTATGTTCTAATATTTTGTTAAACGATGTAGAATCTGCAGATGAAAAATATACTGTCGTAAATATAGATTGAAAGGGACAAACAAATGACGTAGTGAGAAATTAAGATTGAAGGTGTGTATATAGAGAGAGTTTGTGTATTTAGGGTTCATTTTAAGAGAGATAGAGAACTTGGTAATCACATTGAAAAGCGGGTGAAAGCTGGGCATATGATTAGCGGGGCTAACCTTGCACACTTTTGTGAGCAGTCAAAGAGTGTCCAAAAAACTAGTATGTTCATATGGAAGTGAAAGTTGGGTATAATAGAAGAAGCATGAAAGTAGAATATAATGAACTAGATGTAGTAAATGCAGTAATGGGAGCGTTGATGAGCATGACTGGGGTAATGCTGAGCGATTGGTTGAACAATAATGAGACCAGAGAAAGGTGTGGTTTGAAAGGAGACGTAATAACAAGAAAAGTATGATTAATGAATTTTGTCTCGTAAAAAGAATGAGTGAAAGGAAAGTGGCAAAAAGAGTATGTTGGAAGTGAATGGAGAATATGGCAGGTGAATGCTACTACGCTATTAAGCTCCCCCTGCCTCTAATATCGTATCGTCCTAATACCATTCCCCAAAGTCAACCTTCTAAGATCACAGCTGCACAAACTATTACAGTAAAAGTTATATCGTCTCTTCTTTTTCTTCATGGGCGTAGGAGTTCCCAGGTCCAAGGCACGTCTTCTTCTCCTGCCCTGTTCCTAGTCTATTTGGGGTAGGCGCAGTATGTTTCCTCTTCCATTCATATCGTTCCGGCGTCATCAAGCCATTCACTTCCTCTTGATTCGATTTGTCATCCATTACACCGGAAAGTGGTCGTGTTAGAAAAGAGTCGGAACGGACCATGTCAAGAGACCGATAAACGGAAAGAGTGATTGGGATGATAACATTCCAATCCATACTGCTCAAGGTTGTGACTTGGGCTTTACAGTCGGCCGTCTGCCTGACTAACGTACGTGACAGAAAAATATTGTGTTTCACTTCCAAACACCCGGAATTTGCCATTAGAAGGGACTTTCCGAAGAATTATTTGTTACTCTTCCGAGAAAATTATTCGACACGAAAATGACAAATTGATTTCGTGCCTGAATTGTCAGAAGCTGTATTATTTCTTGGCGGTGTACAGAGATCGAAGTCGAAGGGTAACGTCTCGTCGTAATCATGACGGTCGGTTTGGTTCAGATCGCTGGCTATGGCCCTAGAGGTGTTGAGTTCGAATCCTGGTAGAGGCAAATGTTTTTGATGATCTCAGACATTAAAGTTCGCTAATCATGTTGTTATTGTTTAGTTTATGTAGTACGTAGATATGTATTTCTTCGATCATCTACAACATATTACTAATGGTAACATAAAACATTACCTTTTAAATATTTATTAAAATTATGTAAAACAATGTATAAATAGTATCGGCAACACAATAGCTTATGCTATTTATTTTGGGCTCCGTGATAGATGTGTGAGTGAAGGAAATATTTTAATAAAACTGGATCACTCAATTCTGGCAGACTTCTATAAACAAATCATATTATTATATCAGTTTGGTCAGGAGGTGTTCCTTGCTCCAAATCTCAAAAATCAGAATATAACCGGGGGTCAGTGAACAAAAACGAGCCCTTCGAGGTTCCCTTTTATTCTTCTGGAGACCAGTAATTTTAAACATCCCGTCCTATTCTCTAATTGTCCATGAGGGAATAGAGCAGGATTCTCAACCTTAATTAGTTATAGTTAGGTACGGCAACTGAAACAAACTATGGAATTTGTTAGGGCAAATTATTCTGTTACGGCCTCTGTGGTATTATACCCTGTTGGTTACCGACACTGATTGAAGCCTTGGAGGTTTCAATGTTAATCAGTTTTCTTTATAGGGATAATATTATATGACTACATGTCATATGTTGATGGTAGAATAGAATTATTTTCACCGCCTCCCATTTCTCCCATGGGTGTTCTACAAATCAAATCAAAAATGTATTTGCTTATCAAGTGTACAATAAAAGTACAAAAAGACCAAGGCACAGCGTACAACTTATACCACCTACCAATATACTGCGATTTGTGTGCCCGATAGATGGTAATAGGCTCAAACACATCTCATTATTTTATTAAATGACAAGCTGACCCTGCATACGTTGTTATGCCATATAAATTATCCCGCAGCCATGATTACGATTTGGTTGCCATGATTATGTCAAATGTTTGACATGAAAGCAGTTTATATGGGAAAATGATATGGTTGTTTTCCATATTTTCTCATCTTTCCTGCATTGCCTGGCCCAAGACAATTATTTCAAAACCAAAATCAGCTAAATCGGCCGAGCCGTTCTCGAGTTTTAGCGAGACAAACGCATAGCAATTCATTTATATATAAAAGATAAACTCAAACCGCGGTTAGACAGTTGGATTTACTGATCACTCACACAGTGGGCCGTTTGACACAAACAAACTTCCCACAAAAAATTTCCCCATCCGCATCCCCGCTCGTCCTCCGCAAAACGGATACAGAAATATCCTTAACGGACAGAAATAATCACCCAGATTTGCTTACGTCATCCCATGTCACGCGACGTGGATTATCAGTATTGCCAGTTAAACCTTGTTAGAAGTAATTTTGCGAGCAAATGTTTTGTGTACGGCCTATGTCACATATTTAGTTACGCATTAAGAATCACTTTCGCCACCCTGCCTATTTTTTCTGCTTAGCCATATTTGGTAAGATTCCGTGAGAGCCTCCTTAGACACGTTCCAGTGGAGAACTTTCGAAAGTTCTAGACATGGCAAGGTCTAAGTAATGGAAAAATTACTTCTACCTAAGTAGTTTGTAGGGGCGGCGCCGCAAGCGGCGTGAGTCGGAGTTCCCATCTTTAACCCGGAGTTTGACTTGCAAAACTTATTGAAATTTTACGTTTTCCGATAACGTGACGTGGTGTTGTCTACTCTATACCTCGCGTATAAGTCGTGGGCAGATCTTTGAATTGACCACTTCAAGGTGTGGGCGACCATTTCATGAAATGATTGCATTTTATGAAATGGGAATTACTAACATTATGATATGTCTGATCAGATCAATGAATAATCAACATTTGACAACATGAACAACTAAGCATGGCTATTTCATGAAGGACAAACATCTTTAATCATAATCGTAAAACAGTTACATTTACCACCGAGGCTATAGATTTGTTTTTGAGATGCATTATGGCGGCGGACAATTATTTCTGATAAACTACATAATATTAGTAATGTTTTATTGAAAGAAAAAAGTAAAGTGGAATGTCGTTACGACACAAAATTACTTGAATTTTAGGATAGTCACTCAACCAAACCGAACATTAACTACATTATAATTATATTTTATGGTCAAACGTGGATTGACATAATATCATCAAACGTTGACGTTTATACGATATGTTCAGTTTTAGCAGGCCATTTCATCAGCCACTCCACGAAGTGATCAATTCTAATATCTGGCCACGACATAATTATACATTCATTGCAACAACAACCAAGCGCTCTATTATCTAATTCAAGAAATGTAAACGATCAAAGTTTCTCCAACGCTGAAAGTTAAGCAGCGCTGGCAGCAGATTACGATGCAGATAAATCTATTGTGCCAATGCAAATGCAGACACAGCTCGAAGGCAACGGCGTTCACCGTCCTGTATCCAGCATCTGCAACATTTTATTTGCTCGTTCATGGCCGGAGACGCTGACACAGTCACTTTGTGAGCACTTACTTAGATCATAATATTATTATTAAAGGTTCTGCTGAGTAACATTCTGCTTTCCAAGAGGGAAAGGTTATCTTTTGTAATGAAACAGCGTTTTATCAAGACAGTTCTTGAACTTTAAAGTGCCATTATTTCATTCATGAATTCAGGAGTAGATAAAAATAGCTGCGGTTATATAAATAGGGGTTACCCATTTCGATAGGATAAGGGAAGGCTAATGATGCATAGAGACATTAAAAGGCTGGTGATGATATTCTGAGAAGTCAGTCCATTAAAATAAAATGCGTCAGAAAAATTTAAGAATAAAATGTTCTAGTGCGGTGGGGCGAAGCATTTTACTCAATGCGGTTTTTTAAATGAGATGAGTTTTTATTGAATTAAGAAAGTTACAACTTTGTTAAGGGTTTTAAATTTTGTGAGAGTCACTTTTAATGTCGAATTACGAAAATTACAACTTTGTTACTAGTTAGCAAGTCCTTCTATGCTAACTTGGGTACGAAAAAATAGCTGTGTAAAAATGAATGCGCTAGTCCTGGCTCACCCCAGGGGGGTCCTAAAAGTCGACTGCGGGAGACTGATGTAGATCAATACCTTGGGGCACCCGAATAGTGTAAAGTGAATAGGATTGTGTACATCAGGTGACTAGCAGAAAAACCTTTCCATCTCAGTAACATTTCAGCGCAGGAAGACGATGATAATTACTCGACCAGAATGCAGTAGAATTTTGCAGTTCTTTTTCTTTACGCTAGACAAGGAAGATCTTGGGCGTCATCTCACCTGAAAGTAAGTGACGATAATGGCCAACGATGGAATCGTGATTCTCCTGGAGCATTTAAGAACAGAGGGGCTGGCTATCTTATCACAAATGGTTGCAACTCAATGATGTTGTTAACAATATTATTATGGCCACAGATTTTGGTAAGATAGTGGTAGCTAGCCAGTCAGACTTGAAAAAAGTCCTACCACCAACCAAAACTGACCCATTTTAAATAAAAATCAGATACCCCCAATAGTTTGCCGCCGCAAGCTTTTGAATAACGTCAAAGGGTTTATTTGAACACAAAACACTAAATGGAGGGTAGGTTACAAAACTAGCCTTTGGGTGGTCGTGGCTTTTTAAACGGGCAATATACGCTGGCATTGAAGTTCGGCTTTCACACGAGATTTTATTACAGGGGGAAAATGTATCAAAACTCAACGCGCATTCATCGAAATTTATTGGGCCGAAGTTGGACGTTAGAAAACAGCAGTTACGGCAAGTATTGCGCGAAAATGTCATAATGGGTAACATTTTATTTTGTTGTACGTTTTATTCTGAATCCTATAACCTATCTATACATATTATTATAAAGCTTAAGAGTTTGTTTGGTTGGTTGGTTGAACACGCTTATCTCAGGAACTGCAGAATCATATTGAAAAATTGTTTTTGTGTTGGATGGAGTCCATTTATCGAGCAAGGCTATTTAAAGGCTATTTAGTAACCGACATTAACGCAAGCGAAGCCGCGGGCGACCACTAGTGTTAAATATGTTTAAGCGTTTGAAAACTTAGGTTAGGTAAATAATTTATATTAGGTTATATTATAATGAAATTTAATATGCACTAATTAAATTAGAAATAAAAATAGCTCTAGTTAAGTATAGGGGAAGGTGGCACAAAACGGACATATTGCTCAAAGCACTCGCTTTGTCTCTGCCGTATAAAATTGCTTTTATGCAGCCAAGGAGACTGGTGGGAATTTCATTTTTCACATGTCTTCTCAAGGATACACCGCATTCTCTGCAATTCATATAGGCATCTTCTCGGTTTCAAAACCTGTCTAAGAGTGCCGGCTTTAGGTTGCATGCTTTTTATCACTGGAAACTTAATGGAATACGCTGAAACAATTGTATCTAAGGCAGTTCTGACAGAATCTTACTATTTTCAACTTTAAATTGTGTTAAAACGGGATTAATACCGCGTACCTGGATTAATTAAGGCATTAATCCAGGTACGCGGTATAAATCTCGTTTTAACACAACTTAAAAAATCTTACTATCTTGACAGGGTAGAGAGAGAAAGTTGGGGTGACAAAGCGAAGGCCATGTTGGAAGACCATGTTGGTCCAGAGCGCTGTCCCAGAATTCCCTGTCTGCCACATTATGGAGCTACGCGGTGAATGCATGGAATGTGAAGAGTTTTTGGCTCTAATTATCCATTTATTACACTGTAATTGTTAAACTAAATATCGTTTGATTCCCAAATACATAAATAAATAAACGCCAACTCCAGGCCTCTTCCCCTCCAGTCGCAATTGAAACGCTTACGCGCCATTATCGTGCGAAATAATGTATCTCTCATTATATACATACATATAAGTACATGTATGTCTTGAAATCGAGTATGTGGCAATTGGCTCCGAGCCCGCCGCCGTACATCAGGCGTAAATGTTCCTGGAGGAACAATTCATAAGTAAAATGATAAAGTGCTCCGCGGGCATAAGAATCCAATATTATGTGAGAAGTTCCCGGTTCTGTCGCTTACGGGGAACGCGGTCTTTGAACTGGTTAGTGGATTTGGGGATAGTGTGTTTTTAGGTCTCTGTACCCAAAGGGTATGTAGCGTAACGGCTACGTCATCATCATCATCATCACAAATAAACAAAGTGTCGAGTAATCGAGAAATGGTTGATCAGCAAAAGGTATCGACAGATCACGATTACAATGGAGTCAAATCAACAGTAGACCTAATGACTGTTGTGATAAGGCAGAACAAAATTAGCAAGTCCTGGGCCCGTAGCCAAGTGGTAATCGTTTCATAACGATAACGTGTCGAAGTTTGTCACGATTGGCCATATTACTTTGGTATCTACAGCGTCTTAGCTTGCGCTACCAACATAACTAGGAACTTACGAAGACGATTTCGGTCACGTGATTTCACGGCGACTTACGTCAAATCCCATACATTTTGCTTTATCGAACTTCGTTATCTTTGTCCGTATGTTACTTTGTCTAGGCCCCCTGAATCACGAAGTCGGACCGCGGTCCCCGAGCGCACACCTGGCTCGGACGAACATCTTCCCTTTTTCGCTGAGTATGCGGCGACACTACCGTAGACCAACAAGTGAGACACATACATAAATCACGCCTATATCCCCGAAGGGGTAGGCAGAGGTGAAACTAGCTCCCACGTTTCGCCAATTATGTTAGGTCCCATGTAATGGCGAGCCTATTGCCATTTATCGGGCACAAAAGTCGCAGTACATTGCTATTGCTAGCTGGTGTAAGAGGAACGCTGCTGCCTGTTCCTCATCACTGATTTATCCTTAGTCGCCTTGTACGACACCCACGGGAGAGATTTGGGGTGGTGACAATTATTGTATTCTACTCTGCCGTCACCCCACGGCAATTCGTCCGTCTGTCACCAGGCTGTATCTCCTGAACCGTGATCGTAGGCAGTTCAAATTTTTACAATGATGTATTTCTGTCGCCGCTGTAACAACCGTCGTGTGGGGACGACAGAATACAGTTGTCACCGCCCCATATTTCCCGCGGGTGTCGTACAAGGCGACTAAGAGTTAAGACAGCGACGAGTACCTAATGGGCAGCAGCATGCCTCTCATATATTGCTACATGAGCAATATATTGCGATTTCTGTGGCAGTAGGCTATCGCTGCCAATTTGTTACTAATTTTTTTCTGCTCTCTTTATCTGGCAAACCCGCATAACTGCAGGACTTTTACCTACGATTTTCCAGTGGTCCAGTGCTGGTTGGTATTAACGATGCAGCCGGGACCAATGGCTTAACGTGGAGGAGCTCGAGATAATAAATTTTTGGTCACCCATCCAATGACCTTAACGAACATTGCTTAGTTTACACAATTGCAGGCTAAGCGAGCTATGCCACTGCGCTAACGTGTTTGTTCATAATTTATAATAAACCCTGTATAGATTTAACAGTCTGACATCGACTGCGTGTATAACGATTTTAATGCCATTTCATAAATAACGAAAGAGCCGAGCGTAATCGTTTATTCAGTTAACATCACTGATTGCTAAGCCCGAGATTATAAGATTATTAATAATTTATTCAATTCGCAGCTTAGCAGCATTTACAATATCCCGGGATCTAGCTCCATAGTCATGTTGATTATTATTGTAAATACCTAAGGCCTAAGAGCGAAAACTAACGTAGAATATGCCAGCCCCGTCTCATCCCATGGGTCTCGTAAAAGTCGACTAAGCGAGACTGCCCAGTGAGACCAATAACCACCTTGGGGCATCCGAATGGTGGATAACACACTTGCTACACAGCATACCCTTAAGAGGGTTGGTGTCAGGCAGGTGGCCGTGTGTGAAACCTAAGCAAAATCCTTGAGCTGTATGGATTGGAATGTTGTCATCGAAATCACCCTCTTCGTTCGTCTCTCGACATGGTTGTTTCCGTCTCTTTTCTATACACTTATTTATCACTAGCACCTTTCCGGTGTGATGGATGATATGAATCAACAGGGATTGGATAGCTTGATGACGTCTGACCGATATGAATGGAAGAGGACCTCAGAATCAGATAGACTGGTAACAGGGCAAGAAGAAGAATTTATCTTATTGCTACATTACGCAAAAACGAAATAGATTTCCGAAAGTCGCGCGTATAAGGTACCCAAAGAGGTATTACCCGAACGCATTTCAACATGCCACATGTATGCGAACTTTCCGTATTTATTAGAGGTACGGCATCTGATTACTTCTTTATTTCAATAACTTTCCTTGGTTTACTGCGGGTGTACCTACCCTATAGTCTCCGCGTCATTCAAAGCTCTATTCCCCAAGGAATAAGGTCGGTAATGCCCGTCGCAGTGTACTGTGTACAGTCGTAGGAAATTGCGATTTCCTTATACAGCCGCGAGACACAATCGCGGGAGGTGTTTGCATCTAGATGGGTGATTCCGCGTGTCGATTTTATCGCTGCGCTACGGGCCCTTACTCTGTTTATGAAAATCCTTCAACACGTACGCTCTCTCTGTTTAGTTTATGAATATAGATGGATCAGAACGACAAATATGTGTTCAGGAATCCAGTTTGCAGCGAAAGCCTCCGCAAATACTTATACTTTTACGAGTTTATTGTGTTTGCGAATGCTTATGCTGTGTTGTGTGTTATTTTCTACATTGTCCCCACCCAAAATCACTACCAGGGGAAAAGATGTATCGCAATCCGAATTTAAGAAAGTTCTTTGCCGAATATTCGTTTATTCCGGAGACGGATCTGTATCGGTTCCCAGTAGTTTATTCATACGGGCTTCAGTTACAATGGAATAAATCGTATATACAGAAATAAGTAAATCTCGCCTACTTATACCCTAAAGCCGCGAAGAATTAACACTCACGTTTCGTTAATTTTATTAGGTTGGGGAGCGATCCTATTGTTATCTATTTGTTAAAATATAAAAGCTTTGAGAGAGAAAGGTATGAAAGTAAATGTAAGAAAGACAAAGGTGAGGATGAACAAATTACGAAGTGTGAAATTAAGATTGCGGGTGAGAATGTTGAACAAGTGAAAGAGTTTGTGTATTTGGGATCTGAATTTACGAGAGATGGAAAGTGTGATAGTGATATTGAAAAGCGGGTGAAAGCTGGGAATATGGTAAACGAGGCTTTTTATGACCAGTCAAAGCGTGTCCAGAAAGGCTCGTATGGCTGTTCATAGTGGAGTGCTGGTCCCGACATTAATGTATGGAAGTGAAAGTTGGGTATAGGAGATGAAGCATGAGAGTAGAATAAATGCAGTAGAAATGAGAGCGTTGAGGAGTATGGCTGGGGTAAGGCTGAGCGATAGATTATATAACAGTGTGATAAGAGAAAGGTGTGGTTTAAAGAAGATGTAATGACAAGGATTGAGAAAGGGATGCTCGCATGGTTTAGTCACGTCGAAAGAATGGATGAAAGGAGAGTGATAAAAAGGATTTACATGGCGAAAGTGAATGGAGAAATGGGAAGGGGAGGGCCTAGGCGGATCTTTCATAATCAAATTGAAAGTCTATCAAAAAAGGGCCAGGTCAGGAGTACCCGAAACCGACGGGCATGCATGAAGAGATTAATGAGATTGGATGAAGCGAAAGAAGTATGTAAGGATCGTAGCAAGTGGAAAGAAGCGATCTCTGCCTACCCCTGTGGGAGAAAGGCGTGACATATGTATGTATGTAAAATAGGTTTATGGGATCCCTTCACAACACGTCTCACTTGCCTGCGCCACCCCCATTTCTCTCACTGCCCAGCCATATTTGGTAAGATTCCGTCTTAGACACACGTTCCAGTGTAGAACCTACGAAAGCTCCTAGACAAGCCAAGGTCCTTTAGTAATGAATATAGGGATTTAGCTGGTAGACCCCTCGCTCACACCTCAACAGTATATAAACCAACGATATAGGAGGCTCCTTAATCGCAGTACAAATATATACCACACTTTATTCTTAACAAAATTATATACATACGTATACATAATATTTCCGCTTAGGTAACTCTCCGCGTAACATTTTTGCTGTTGACGCACTCAATGGATGGCTTTGATCGTGCGCCAAGGAATTTGAATCCGAGACTTTTTAGAGTTGCCTCTTGTGAAATTTACGTTACACATATCTTTGGGAAAACAGCTTAATTTTCTTGGGTTTAATATTCGTTGTGTGTTGCTGTTTGAAAGAACTTGATAGGGTAAAGGGGTAGTTGATTGTTGTAAGGGTAGTTCATCTTACATACAAGTGAAAGTAACGCAGAACCAACGGCTTTACATGCCTTCCGAAGTACGGAATAACTCGAGATAATGAATTTTTGGTCACCCATCCACTGACCGGCATTAGCAAACATTACTTAGGTTACGTAATCGCATGTGGAGCGCGTTAGTCACTGCGCCATCGAGGTCACCCTGTCCACACAACGCACTTTAATACCCAACATTCCGTCCTTGGCCGCACCATGGGCCTATTCTCATTCGGAAGGCCTATGCCCCAAGAGTGGACACATTATACACAGCAACTAGTAAATTTCAGTGGAAACTATCAAGAAATATAAGCAATTATTATTCAAGACTCAATTCCGTTGGAGACGAGGACTCGGCAATCAGAATATTTTATCGAGTAATTAAATATTTGATGGACGGAAAGTTACAGTGGAAATAAACAGTCTATTGTTAGATTGTTAATTTTACTATCGGGGCTCTGTGAAATATTTTTGACAGCAATTTATACCCGAAGGGATAGGCAGAGGTGAATTACCATCCATTTTGTCGCATTTTCCCGCATTTTGAGCCTATTGCCTATTCTATTGGGCACGTAATTCGCTGTATATTGATAGGCGGAATCAGCTGTTGCCCATACTCATCGCTATCTTTACTAGTTGCCTTGTATGACATCCACGGGTCCACGGAAAGAGGGGTTGGTGACAATTGTATTCTACTCTGCTATCACCACACCGATTTAATTATCTTTAGATTACCGAGTGGTCTAAGCATTCGGGCAGATGCTTGAAGAGTTCGCGGGTCCCGCACCAAGATTACATAATTTTTCGAACTTTTTCCAAGCGCAATTCGTCGCACAACATTTACACCTACCGAGCCAGCATCAATCATGGCCGACGTGAAAAATAACTCCCCCGAAATCTCCGGTGACGTTTAAAGACGCCCCCAGGAGATCAGCGGTTATGGCGGAGATATCAAATGCTGGCGCAACAGTTGGCCGTGAGATCTTTCTTGTCCTCCTCGATTTCGCGAGGGATTTTTTTTTCATTTTCGTCATCATTACCAGCGCTTTAATGTCCCCAGTGCTGGGGCACAAGACTTCCCTATGGATGGCAGAATATATATACCTTCATAATATTATGGATATGCCATAATCTACTATGCTGGTCCAGTGCGAATTGGTGGGTATTAACGACTGCAGAAGCAGCCGGGACCAACGGCTTAGCGTGCTTACCGATGCACGAAGGAACTTGAGATAATACATGTTTGGTCACTTATCCGATGACCGGCCTCAGCGAACATTGCTTAGATTACGCAATGGCAGGCCAAGCGCGCTAAGCTACTGTGTTATCGCTCTCAATTCTTTCCACTTGCTGCGATCCTTACATACTTCTTTCGGTTCCTCTAACCTTATTAAATACAGTACTTCTTCTTGTCCTGTTCCCAGTTAATCTGGAGTCAGAGCTGTATGTTTCCTGTTCCCTTATTATCGGTCAGACTATGTCATCAAGCCATCCACTCCCTTTCGATTCACATCCCGCATCACACAAGGTGCTAGTGTTGACTGAATGTATAGTAAAGTTATGGAAAGGACCTTGTCGATAGACCGATGAACAGAGAGTGATTGGGATGACAACATTCCAATCCATACTGCTCAATGCTTTGCCTTAGGGTTTACAGCTGGCCGCCTGCCTGACACCACCAGCTTTCGGTATGCTGTTGTTGGTTTTTTGCCTTCCACCATTCGGGCACTTGAAGATGCTTATTGGTGTACACCGGGCAATCTCTCTTAGTCGACTCTTACGATACCCCTGGGCTGAGTCGGGGTTAACACATTCTGTTCTTTCTGGCTTATCTATTCGAATGCATAGAAAACTAAAGTATGAATCTGACGTACTCTTTTCTCTGTAATACCTACGTCAGTTTCATACATTTTGTATTCTATGCGTTATGTAGATTGGCCACTTGGCTAGGAGGCACACCGAAACACGATATGATAAAAAGCATGGAGTTTTGACAGTTCAAAGCGATAAATAGCTATATCATTACGTGTGCCGGTGGTCATACTAGGGTCAGCATGGCAGACTAGAAACTGAAAACAGTTAACCGTTACTCTTTGTCGTCTGGATCCTTTAAGCTTAACAGCCTCCAAAGATACAGTGAGGTGTTACAAGATACTTATTTCGCACATTCCGTGTCCCTTCGATTATTGCCGCTGTCTATCCAGTTGGCAATTTGGAAGCTTAAAATATATATCAGAAATGTCAACACGTCACAGAGTATTGAAACAAATGGCGACAGAGTCCATTACTAAAGCAAACAGACCAATGTTGTATTTATTACCTTCAGATAGTAAATTATTGGAGACAGTCTTCCCAGCGGATTAATATTATTTTGAGCTTTTTTGTACTTATAGAAGAATACTCATAGGAGTTCGACAGCGAAGTGGCTCGGCCTGCGATTGCGTAAACTAAGCAATGTTTGCTAATACCGGTCATTGGATGAATGACTAAAAATTTATTTCGAGTATTATGCACATTAAGGTGTTGGCCCCGGCTGCAGCTGCAATCGTTAATACCTACCAATCTGCACTGAAAAACACATCTATCTACCCCTTCAGGGATATATTTTGTGTATGTATGTGTATCATTTATTTCTGCTCCCTTCAAGTGTAAATTTAATTCCCTAAATAGGCTATAGAGTGAAAGGAAATTATTTTACACAGCAGAGTGCTCATTTTGGGTAGCCTTCCCCTGTAACCGTAGCTTATCACGTTAAATGTTAGACACTTTTAACGTATTTCTTTGAAGATTCATGATTATAATAATTATAATGTTACCTCACAGGAATAAAACCATTTTTATTTTATTTATTACGTTATATCAACAGGCTTTCTTATCTCCTTTGAAACACAGTGAAAGTAAACAAAGTAATTGTAAGGCTTTTCTTATTTCTCTGACGACCGTGCCAACCCGCTACTTAACTTTGTCATAAGTAAAAAACATATTATTATTCAGAGGGAATTAAAAGGCACAAAGGGGCCAAAACGGAGGTCCCATTCATTCGGTTAACCGCGTAAAATAATTACTATCCCATTTTCTGTGCCGCCTCTCATGGAAACCCTACAAAGCCGAGATAAGGATAACATTGTGTACAATATAAGAGAACCGTGGACTGCCCACGGTGGCAATAAATCCGAGAAATTGTTTTCACACATTCATATACTCGTACATCATCACCAGCCCTTTTATGTCCTCACTGCACTAAGGGTAAAGATACCGATGAGTGAATAGGTAGCAGAGTTTCTCTCATACTACTTAGAATGTATGTACTGCGATTTCCGTGCCCGATATTTATGGCAATAGGCTCGCCAACTACATGGGAACTGCATGACCACATTGGCAAAACGTGGGTGTTAATTTACCTCTACCTACCATGATTTAATGTCCTCACTGCACTATGGGGGAAAGATCGTGATGAGTTTTTGGCAACAGCGGTTCTCTTATAGGTAACATATACATAGGAAACATATACATATACATAGGAATCATATACATATACATAGCAATATACTGCGGTTTATGTGTATTTTTCGCTTAGTACAAGCAGTCACCTTGGTGACAACTCGTATTCTGCTCTACCCTCACCACACAGCAGTGACTATTTGCTTTGCATTAAGTATTTATGATGAGCAAAATACTTTTTTTGTATGTTAGACAGGGAAGCTCTTGCCCTTCATCTCACCTGATGGTAAGTGACGATAAGGGCTGAAGATGGAATCGAGCTTCACCTGGAACCCCAACCGCAGCGGGACGAGGGACTGGCTATCTTTCTTATCACACATTGTCGGAACAGAATAATGCTGTTAACATTATTATTATGGCGACAGATTTCGATAAGATGGTGGTAGCTAGCCAGGCGGACTTGAAAAAAGTCCTACAATTTTGTACCCCCCTGGGGATCGAACCCGGGTCCTCTGGATCTTAATTCCGGTGAGCGAACCACGCGACCACCGAGAAAAGTTACTTCATAAATACTTGCTTCATCTGGAATCCTCTACCACAGAGAGGCTGGCTATCTTATCACAAGTTGTCAGAACAGAATAATTCTGTTAGCATTATTATTATGGCGGCCTTGAAAAAGCCCTACCACAAACCAAACGGAGTACAAATACGTAATCCCCTGGGCCCCAGGGCGCCCTGGTAGTTTCACCCCCCGAGGCCGTCCTGGGGGATATGTAGGACTTGCACCCACTAAAACCACCTTTTTACCTTACCCGGGAAGGGTCTACAGGCTTCATCTGTAGCACTCTCAGAGCATGAGAAGTGAAAACAATATAAAACCTTAACACCGCCAACCAGAACTACTATGTTTTAGATCAGCGCCATCTATCAACACAAACTTTAACTACTTACATATATTTCGCACATGGCACTAAAAGCATTGCAGCAAATTCAAAGCAAACACAAGTAGTTACATTTGACATTGGAGCAACGTATACTGTTGGTTATACACTAACTGCCGCACTCGGAGACGTCTATTAACTTTAATGAGTATTTAATGTCAAACATTTTCATTCAAATCAAGACCATAGACCCGGCGAGAATAGCGACTAGTTTTGAATTGTCATTTTTTGACGTTAAGTACTCATTAACGTTATTTGACGTCTCTGAGTGCGGCAGTAAATCCGGTAAGCGAACCACGGAGACGGATAAAGGCGGTATTCTCTGAAATTATTTTTCTAAAATTCATATTTAATTTAGAAAAAAAAAACAAAATAAAGAACGAAATAATAATTTTCTTTATCTAGTTCACTCTTTAAATGTTACAGAGCCGATAACTATTCGAGCAAGTTTGTTTGTTTCTGTTATGTGGAGCAATGTAGAACATCAACTATGAACTGACGCAACTAAGTTATGGTAGCCCGTATTAACTTATCTCTTAGAAACCAAACTTGAGATTAGCGTAAGTGGCTAGGCATTAGTTTTGGCAAGTTGCTCGTAAAGTGTGTGTACTTAGATGATTGACTTGAACAATGTATTACTGTATTTATAACTTTGTGTGTTTTGGTATTAATATTGTCTTCCATGCTGGCCTGGGACAGAAAAATTATGTAGAATGCGCCAGCCCCGGCTCACCACAGGGTGTCAACTTTTACGACTAAGGGAGATTGCCCGGTGTAGACCAAAGCATCTTAGAGCACCCGAATGTTGGCGGATAAACCACCAACAAATATTATACCTAAAGAGAGTAAAACCTAAGCCAAAACCTTGAGTTCCGTTCATCGGTCTCTCGACATGTGACACGGCCTCCCCGTCTCTTTTTTATAACATTCATTATCCACTAGCACCCTTCCGATGTAATGGATGATATGAATGAACAGGAAACTGATGACTTGGTGACGTTTTACCGATATAAATGGAAACGGAAACATAATGCGCCGACTGCAGATGAACTGTAAACAGGGCAGAAAGAAAAAGGTTTTTAAACACGAGTGTCCACTATGCCCGGTTTATGTGCCCTTCCCCTATGTGAGTTGTGTAAGTTCTAAAATATTCCGGTATATATATTTGATGCCTCATGTCTGTGCCTATTGAGGGAAGCGTTGCTATAAAGCTCGCGTTTCAAAACAGCACTAATTAGTCAGTACTGCGCCGGGTACACTAAAGGTTAACGTTCATTAGACCCACTCGTCAACCAACCGGCACCGCCTAGCCTCGCGCGGTTAGTGTTCTTTATATGGATTTGTATGGAGGCGCGCTCACTACATCAACTCCGTAACGCCTTGGTAGTAAGGCGTCCTGCGAAGCGTTCAGGTGAGGACAATGCAAGGCGACGCGTCATTTTCAGGTTTTCTTTCTAACGTGTCGGACGTATGGTGTTTGCTTTTAAAATAGCTAACTGCCGCACTCAGAGACGTCAAATAACGATAATGAGTGCTTAATGTCAAAAAATGACAATTCAAAACTAGTCACTATTCTTGCCGCGTCTACGCTCTAGATTTGAATGAAAATTTTTGACATCAAATACGCATTAAAGTTAATTGACGTATCTGAGTGCGGCAGTAAGAAAGACTTATCGAAGAAAATCGAAAATATTATTAATGTCATAGGTACCTGACTATAATGGGGACTTTTCCGCCCGCTACGCGCACGGACAATCCCACTTCCTGGTCAGGGGGTGACATAAAACTATGATCTTACCTCAGGCGATAAAAAAAAAAGCCTCAGATCGCATACTTTTTATCCTTGCGATACATAATACTTGCGATCCGAGACATTCTTTGTTTAATTACTCTTAGGAAGTACCTAGTGATCTCCTAATATTGTATTATTAGTATGATCTAAGTGACTCCACGTACAGTGACGTCAGGTCCGCGCTGCGTCCGCGTGGCGTCATCTTGTTAACCGCTCGGGGTGCACCCGTTGACCACGCCGCGACCACTAGTGACCGCGGTGTGGGTCTAATGAGCGTGAACCTTTATACCCCGAACACGTGACCCCGTAACAGATAAACGGTAACCGGGACCCCGTAAAAGCACAGTTACACTTTCAACTTTATTTATAGCGGCATTAGGTCGTAAACTAGAACCGGCAACGCCCGCTTCCGTAATGAAATCAAACATCAGGGGAAATCATTGCGTTTTATTAGCTTAGATTATAAATTGTTGATGTTCGGAGCGATTAAAGAGTTGCAACGGTCATTGGTAAATTGGAATCAATCAAAACGTTCCATTTGACCTATATATATACGGGACAAGTCTATAATAATATAGTACAATTTATATAGTTTATCTTTTTATGGAAACTTAAATCAATCCTATGATCGTAATGAAACAGGAGAATGTTTATAAATTTTTTTATTAAACCGATATATTTAAAAACTCAGACTCAACCTAATAAAAAAGGGAGAAACAAAACTTCCTTAGTACTTGCCCGTTCTTCTCTGAACAAGGCCTCCAGTCCAGTCCCGTAGCCATGGAACGTGGACAAACTCTCCTCGGGGAAAACAGAATATTTTCCTCTCGCTCTAGCTCCCACTAAGTTCCGGGACAAACGTGGAGAGAGATTTTTTCCACATCCCGTTCTAGGCCTACATAACAGGTCTATTTAAAAAACTCAGCTAGCGCCATCGTCAAAGTTGTACATCACATAAGATCGTGACTGCTTGGCACAGCCGGTATCGACCGTCGAAGATAAACGAGCGGCGTGTGTCTGATGACGAACGGCTGTCAGGATTCCACGGAGCGAAGCGCCATTTTTCTTTTGGAGCGCGTAGTCTATTTACGACCAAGCTCCAATCTTTTGGTGGTTTTCACCAGTTACGTTTCGCAGAAGCTTAACCCCAGCACTATCTATAGTAATATTTTAAGCTGAAGAGTTTGTTTGTTTGTTTGGTTGGTTGAACACGCTAAACTCAGGAACTACTGAATTAAATTGAAAAATTATTTTTGTGTTTTTAGTCTATTTATCGAGGAAGGCTATATATAGGCTATTTAGTAACTGACATTAACGCGAGCGAAGCCGCCGGCGACCACTAGTTTTATTTAATAATCGTATTTCAAATTGTTCATAACGTCTCTCCTATCAAACGCGTACATTATATGAAATAACGGAAGTTTACTCAGAAATTCAATTCAAATCCCACAGCTTGAGTAATAGGCTGCATTTCCACCGGGGAAGAGCCAGGTAGCCGAGCATTGCGCAAGAAAAAATCCACCAATAAGATTGCTCCATTTCCGTATTACAGAAACGGTATTGGCGGATTTTTGCACGACGCCCGCCAAGCTTCATCGCACATATCTCGCGAAAAAGCATTCTTGTGGCGAACCCGCCTGAAACAGAATTAGCATACCAAAAGGCGGATAATCCCAATATTCATGACCTCGTCAGCCGACTTGATACATCAAATTAATTAAGCAGACATTCAAGTGTTAAACCTAGCACTAGATGCATTAAACTGCTTAACGAACTTTTAATTCAGTTACCCGGCTACCCTCCACATTTAAATTAGAAAACGGTTCTCTGAAAATTACTCCCGAAGTTAATTTAAGCAGACTCCCTAACTTCGGTACAATAAGTTTCCGCCGCGGGAAGGAATAAGAGATCTGAGTGTCTGTTCCTTACTGAACGCTTACCACATGGGTAGTTTCATAATCACCAACTCTAACTTCTCACTGCTGGGGCACATGACTTTGCTGTGGATGGAAGTATATAGGGATAGTTTTTTTAAGTGCCATCTGAAGTTAGAACTCGTGGTAATAAAGTTTTGATTCTCCATCTAATAATCAAAGCCGTGTAGACGTGTGACGTTAGAGCAAAATACAATTGTCACCATCCTCCCGTGGGTGTCGTACAAGGCGACTAAGGGTTAAGATTAAGAACGACGAGTAGGAGGCAGCAGCGTTCCTCTTATCCTACCTAGCATTGATAGATGGCAAAAGGCTTGCCCTCTATACACGGACCTGACATAATGAGCGGAGCGTGGGTGTGAATTAACACCCACGTTTCGCTAATTCTGCCTACTCAGTCGGGGTTCGAATAAGCACTCTAGATGAGGTCAACTTTTAGCTTTTGGGTCGAATTTTGGGGGTCAAATGGGTACCAAACCCCAACGGGGATAAATAGGTAAATAGGCGTGACTGATATGTTTGTATGTAGCAAATGACGGGCCTTAACATACATACATACATACAATCACGCCTATATCCCCGAAGGGGTAGGCAGAGGTGAACTAGCACCCACGATTCGCCAATTGTGTTACGTCTCATGTAATAGGTGGCGAGCCTATTGCCATTTATCGGGCACAAAAGTCGCAGTACATTGCTAGGTGATATAAAAGGAACGCTGCTGCCCATTCCTCATCACTGATTTATCCTTAGTCGCCTTGTACGACACCCACGGGAGAGATTTGGGGTGGTGACAATTGTATTCTACTCTGCCGTCACCACACGGCCTAACAAGTATTGCTAATTTACGTAATCGCAGGCGGAGAGCGTTAGCCTTGCGTTATGTGATAATTATATAGGTAGTTCGTCCCAGCCTCCGAACTACAAACATTATAAGACTGAACAGCTAATATTAGGACAGACAAGCTCTCGAATAGAGATACCGCAGAGCAACAAATGTAGCGTGTCAACGCCCTTTAGCCACATGGGTCGGTGACCTTTTCAGGGTGACTGATCGGGATTGTATAACACGTCAGACTATACAAAACTTAACCTTAACTTATTTTACATAAAGGACAAGATCGATTGAGACAATTTAACTTTGTGTGGGAACCAGCTGACGTGATGACTGTACCATAAAGCCACAAGCATGCTGAAACTCTGAAACTCACATTAATTTCTTCGTAACTATGCTAGTCGAACTGAGTGTACCACAGGAAACGAACATACCCTAAGACCACGCTATAAAAACCAATAAGTACTTTGATTTTACAAACCAAATAAAAAACTGACCAAGTGCGAATAGGGTCCCGTTTTACCCTTTGGGTACAGAACCCTAAACAATGGATCCCTAGTGGAGTACAAATTTGTACTCGGTTTGATTGGTGGTAGTACTTTTTTCAAGTCCACCTGGCTAGCTGCCACCATGTCATTAAAATCTGTCGCTATTATAATAATGTTACAATTAGTATTGTGTTGCCGTGTGGTGACGGCAGAGTAGAATACAATTGTCACCACCCCAAATCTCTTCCGTGGGTGTCGTACAAGGCGACTAAGGATAAATCAGTGATGAGGAATAGGCAGCAGCGCTTCTCTTATCCTAGCAATGTACCTACTGCGACTTTTGTGCCCGATAACTAACATAATAACATGATTGGCGAAACGCGGGTGCCAGTTCACCTCTGGCTACCCCTTCGGGGACATAGGCGTGATTTATGTATGTATGTAGTATTGTGTTCCGACAATCTGTAATAAGATAGTCTACTCTGTGGTTGAGGGCTCCGGGTGATGCTCGGTTCCATCGGTTATCATTACTTACCATCAGGTGAGATGAAGGACGAGATTTTCTGTCTAGCTTAAAAAGAAAAACATCTTTCATTAATGACTCAACACTCTACATGTAAATGGAAGAACAAATCTTGCGAAGTTTCGTACCCTATCTTCCCAGAACAGGGCCCCAGGTAATTTACGAACGGAGGTAGCTTAACGCGTTATATATATATATTGGAAAGCTTTTGAATTATTTTCGTATTTCTTTGACGATACACGAGCGTACGTAATGATACCTTATTTGAATGAGCCATAATATATTATTTTTATTTTGTTTTATTTTGATTAATGCGATCCTTCTTAGATTCTTAGACAATTTCCCCCTACACGCTAAGCGAAAGAGGAATAGGCAAATCCGCTGACACTTCAATTTGTATAAAATAATGGTTCCTATTGTAAGTCGTGCCGCATCCAGCAATGGGTGCGAGCCGTGCATACAAAGAGTCTGTAACCGAATTCGCACACATAAAATGTGGACAGTATGTGATCTCTGAATCCGGCCTTCCGCATTCTGTTGAAATCTCGAGGAGACAGGAGACGAAAAGTTCTCTGACTTTTTGTATAAAAACCTAAGCCAAAACCTTGAGCAGTCTAAATTGGAATGTTGTCATCCCAATCAATCTCTCTGTTCATCGATCTCTCGGCATAGTCATTCAGTCATCACTAGCACCTTTCCGGTGTAATGGATGATACGAATCAAAAGGGAGTGGGTGGGTTGATGACGTCTTACCAATATGAATGGAAGAGGAAACATACTGCGGCGACCTCAGATAGGTATACTGGTAACAGGGCATGAAGAAGACGAACTCAGTCGACGGTACACACTGAACCTTCGCTTGACTGTGACGCTTAAATAGAAAATTTGTAAGTTCGTTCACTGGGCGATTTCCCGAAAATACAAATGGCTAACTCGAAGCCACTTGGAAAGAGGACTGCACTCATAAAAGGGGCGATACAACATTTCATATGCACAATAGCTATATTAGAGTTGCAACTCGACCGCTGCTGTATTCAAATTTGAAAGGCGGAGTGCTTCGTGTTGAAATTTAATAGCGCTTATGTGCAGAAATTTCGGGCACCTTTTCATTTTTGCCCCTTTTCAAACTGAAGCTTTAGTGTGCAAGATATATAGATACATTTTTATCTTAATTGGAAGCTAGATTTTTTTTTGTCTGTATCTCGCTATGCTTGTTCGAGCCACGAGTCCCACATTGGATCAACTTAGAGAGCAGAACCTACACACATCAGACGTCGACCAATCGCTCTCACTAAGGAGTAGTTCCTATCCAACAATCCTTTACCTGCAGGAAGCGGCTCCACAACAGCTTGCTGTCCTCTCGTACAAAACTGGTTATGATCAGCTTTTACGAAAATGAAATAGACCTTCTTGTAGTGCCATGTGGTGATGGCAGAGCAGACAGCGACAAGTATTTGGCAGTATCATTTCTTCTATACCACCTAATACTGACATAATTAGATTGATTGGGACAGCATTTCTTGACAACATTCCAATCCATATAATTACCTAAATAATTGTTAAGGTTTTGGCTTAGGTGTTACAGCCGGCTGATTGAGGATACAAAGATTACTCGAGCCCAGCAAGAAAAACGCGTCAAACGCTCACTAAAACAAATTCACGCAACAAGCAAGCGGAAACGTTACAAAGGCCATTAAAACTTAAGTAATTAGCTGATAAGGCGACTGCCAGAATCTCGCCCAGAGATCGAAATAGCGATTTGCCACAGCCCGCAGGCGCCAATAAATCTTCCCGTGAAGTCAAATCCTTAATTCCAGACAGGGGATGTCAGAACCGAGCACAGCCATTTTCCAACTTCACAAAATACGGCCGCGAAGACAGTGTACACGGCAACTTTTCGTCCAAGGAATGGTCTGTGTAGCGCATTGATTCCCAAAGTGGTCCAGGCGGAACCCCAGCCCCCTTAAAATATATAACATGGGCAAGTAAGTCATGCTTTAAAATTGACGCTAACTCTGTCTTTCATTCTGCAAAAAATGTGACAGCATCAGTTTTAAACTATGACTAACTTTAGTACATGTTTTATAATAATAAGGGGCAGGGGTCCACGGGAGTCTCGACGGGGGCTCCTTGTTGGCCACGGGGTCCACAAAAAATTATCTGGTTTCGATAGTAAACAACAAAAATTTTGGCGTCACTTTACCTATCAATGTAAGCAAATAATATTATCAGAGCCTAATGCTCGTTTTGTAGTTTGGGGGGCCGAAAATCGGCCCCCCAAACTTTAGGGGCCCCTTAGGCATTAGAGTCATCTGTGTGTTGGTGAAACAAAAAATTTCATTAAGGGCCACCTAAAACTAGTTAGGGGTCCAATTTAGGTATTGATGGTGAAAACGGGCATCAGCTTACTTGTAAAAATTTTCATATTCACTCACAGCACAATCAATTAAATAATAAACCAATAATTTTTCACTTTTTCTTCGAAACATGTTAATTCGTGGTTGGGACTTTCCATAATTAGATCTAATAGTCACATTTTTGTCCAGTTTTAGGAATAAGTTAGAAATGTATGTGCAGGAGGTGCACTGGAACCACCAAAATTTTAAAAGTGGTCTATGAGAGAAAAAGGTTTGAGGACCTCTGCTATAGCGGCTGGCTACGTAATACCACAAACAAAGTGTCGAGCAATCGAGAAATGGTTGATCAGCAAAAAGTGCGACAGCTCACGATTACAATGGAGTCAAATGAATACTAGATGAACTTAATGACTGTTGTGATAAGGTTAACAAGACCTGAATCACGATTGCAGTTTCTGGCGTAAGTCAGAATATAAAACAGATCTGCCAATGTACTGCACTGGTTACACCACACTCGTAAACAATAGTGCGAAGACCCGGTCTACACACGTGGCGCAATGTTCAGATCGAGAATTTCGGAACGGCGGACCAACCGCATCCCAACAGTCTGCAGGATTTCCTTGGCCCCGCTTAGTCTAAAACCAGCCAATTTCCTACCTTTGCCGGCCCTTATCTGAATCTGAGGCCAACTAGTTTCCGATTTGCTTTTGTTGACTCTTTTTGATTTCTGGCCCTTACCGATTGGACGTCGGTCAACAAATTGATTTTGCATTTGAAATGTACGTTTCTATTTTTAAACGGCTTGATTGTGCACGTGTTATTCTCGAGTGAAGAGTGATATGTGGAGTCGCTATGTTATGTGTGTTTTTATAAGCTATATTTATCTGAAGCTCTATCTGAATTTCATTTAAAATGATCTTGTGGTGTATTATTGTGTGATAGTAAATAAATAATTCTTCCTATCATGTAGCAACCCCAAGTAAGCAGGTTGCTATTAGTCATACGTTTATATTCCGGAAGGGGTTACGTGTACGTTACTTACGGGAAACTTTGACAATTACAACAATTCCTATTGGAGTTTGTGTCTTAGAATAGCATGATTATTTGACATACTTCACCAAACAATCCCAGCTTCCATTTTTCCCCACTCCGATCCGCAGCTGCCGTCGAGGCTTTGGGAGATGCTTGCCGTAGTGAACCCTTTCAGGGTTCGCTCGATTGGAAGGCTCGAGAACCCTTCAAGGTTTCTGCCTTTCCCAAAAAATGCAGAAAATTCTTTCAAGGGTTATCAGCCACAATAAGTTTTCTTCTTTATCCTGCTCTGTTCCTAGTCTATCTGGGGTCGGCGCAGTATGTTTCCTCTTCCATTCATATTTCAGACGTCATCAAACCATCCACTCCCTTTTGATTCATATCATCCATCCCACCGGTAAGGTGCTAGTGATGAATGAATGTACCTGTACCTACCGAATAATGAACCTATGAATGGAGAGAGTAATTAGAATGACAACATTCCAATCCATACTGCTCAAGGCAGTATGGATTATTTTGGGTTAGGTTTTACAGCCGGCCGCCTGCCTGACACCAACTCTCTTTGGGTATGCTGTTGTTGGTGGTTTGCCCTCCACCATTCGGGTACCCCAAGATGCTTATTGATCTGCACCGGGCAATCAACCACAATAAGTCTTGGGCCTTAAAAGATAACTTGAATAATTTGCCCACAGGCGGGAAGCTGTAGGCTTTCTCATTCATGTAAAGTCCTAGCTTCGAATTTAAGTGTCAATGAGTAAAATATTATATGAGACTAAATAACGGGGGCTATCTATATCTAGTATCAGACTTTTCTAAAGAAGAGCATTATCTACATTTTTCAGGGTCGCAAGTGCTAATTTAAGTTCCCACATATGCCATTGGTGTAAAGAAATTATCTTACACAGGAGGGTGCCAGCTTTAGCCAGTATGGGTTGCCTTCCCCTTAGCTAAAAAGCGGTATTTAAAACAAAGTAAACTTCAGTACAATTCAACAGTAGAATGGTCTCGAGAAGCCGGTGGACGCGGGCAGAGTATGGATGGATTGGCTTGGAAATCCTTGGGGGGAGATCTCTGCCCAACAGTGGGCATCCCGTGGCTGAAATGATGATGATTACTTTGTCGACTTATCCAATACCTCCAATTTAGTGCCGCGTGGTGACGGCAGAGTAGAATACATTTGTCACTACCCCAAATCTTTCTTGTGGGTGTCGTACAAGGCGGCTAAGGATAAATCTGAATATGATTAGGAATTAGCAGCAGCGTTCCTCTTATACCACCTAGGCTAGCAATGTACTGCGATTTTGTGACCGATAAATGGCAATAGGCTCGCCACCTATTACATGGGACTTGACATATTTGGCGAAACGTGGGTGCTAGTTCACCTCTGCCTACCCCTTCGGTCTTCGGTCTAAGACTTTTGCCACTACTCTTTTGTACTAACAATAAAAATCTTCTATTACTTTGGATTGCCAGGAGACAGGTTCTTTATCCTGTGAGTACGTCTCCAGATAAAATTTTAAACAAGCTACTGATTTAAATACCATTTCCTTAAAAAATTGTTCGCAAGACTGGTTGCATAAAATGTATACTGTGTCATGTTGCGTAACGGAATATTTATCATAATAACATTGCTAAAAGCTATCTGGCGAAGTCGACTTGAGAGTTGATATATCTGAAATTTCGTTGCACTCAATTCTTAAATTGCGAATGCGGTGAGCTGAAAGTGCTCTTGGTTCTTTGAAGCGTGTTTTGGGAACAGCTCTTTTGGTACATTTTACATACGTAGAATTCTTCTGTGCACACGTTTCGTATTGTTCTTTGAGTGCGCTCAAGAGCAACTCAACTAAGTTGGTGTGTGAAAGCACACCAATTAACTTCCACTAAAATAGATGTTCCGCCTTCGAACCAGATTCCAAGTTCCTTTCATGTACGTTCTCTAATTTGTGAAGATTGAAAATTACAAAAAAAATGTAAATGCTTACTTTTTCCCTCGAACCCATGTAGGCTAGATAGGTTAAGAGGCAAATCATACTTCAAATACAGGTTGCACTCTTTTATTCTCTCGTAGACTTAAAGCAACGATCATCGATCAAAAATTCTTACAAATGTAACTATAAATAGAGGCATAGGTAACTTAATACTATATTGTACAATATTGTATAACAGACAAAATCATTGTAGATTCTCTAAACCTCAAACGATAATTTAAAGCGTATTTATCTTAGTAAAGAAAACAGTCTTCGAAACAAATAACTTAGTAACACTCAAATTATTTTGGAATCATAATCTTGAATCGTATACACACTAAAGTCAGTCGCTTTCGCTATAGATTAAGAGAGGAAGAGATAAAATTTATTTACTAAATAATCTTCATTAGTAACAGTAACATAATCCATATCGTTTTCTACACAATTGATATGTTAATAGAATTCATCCATTAGTTTACACACGCAAAATAACAATATCATAATTTACAGGAGTTGCTATGCTTTCACTAATTCTTACAGAGCGGTAAATTCTGTTGAAAACGTTGATAGCGGCATTGTGACGTCGCTAACTTTCTCAACTCCCTTGCTGTCACCGTTGGAACCGGGGAGAGACCAAGTGGAGCTGCCCGCTGCAGTTATCCTGGGCCCCATGTTGTCGTAGGCAGATTTCAAAAAACAAGTCCGGCTCCGCCTAGGCAAAGTTGCGCCACCGCCCAACAAATCTGGATACTCGTCGTTGGGACCCCCAACTTGCACAGATATAAAAATATTCCCGTACGGCGCAGGCAGTGCGAATTCCGCTGGAGGTGGGAGAAAGGAGCCTGGAGGTCCTTCTATTGTTATCTGGACCGGCTCCATGCATCGTTGCGTGTCCTCACTCTCCATCGACATGGACCTGTCGAGCATTTCAAAGCCGTACGACGATCCCAGATCAGCACTGGTCCTATCGCAGCTGGCTGCCAGGGAAGTGTCCAACAATTTCTTTTCTTGGTCCGTGAAACTTCTAGAAGGAGGCATTCTCCGGCGCCGCGTTTTCCAGCAGACGCACGCAGCTATAAAGCCCGCAGCGGTCATCGCGAACAGAGACCCTCCTAAAATGAAGAACGTTGAATAATTAGGGGCCACTCGGGCGGTCGCCGTTCGCGCCTTGGGAAGAAATATAGTCAAATACGCCGACGCTTCACCCACTGAACTTTTGGCACTACATTTCCACTCGCCCGAAAGTTCACTTGTAATGTTTGTTATAGTAACATTAATCCATTGAGCACTTTTATTAATAAAATCGTCCCTATATTCATCGAAATGGTTTAATTGGTACTTATAAACTATTATTTCACTAAATCTGTTGGTGACGTTACTTATATTCGTGTTCTGGAAGGACCAGATGAGAGTCGGCTTGGGGTCGCCTCGGGCGAGACATCCGAATGAAATGTCGGCGCCGGCTTCCGTTCTGATGACGGAAGGGCTCGAAGTAGCAAGAGGTGGACAAACCATTTCATTGCCCCTGATGGTCCGCCATGATATATGCGCTTTCCTCTCAGGTCCCCCACAAAACACTTCTTCGCTCCCAAGATTGCTGTTCAAGAACCACTCGTGAAAGTCTCTTAGCCTACAATCACAGTACCAGGGGTTATCCGACAACGTGAGCGTCTTTAAGACGGGCAAGTTGAAAGTGTTCTGATGGAGATACGAAAGCAAGTTTTGGTGCACATGAATAGTCTCTAACGACCTCAGGTTTACGAAGGCGAACGGGTGCACGGTGTGCAGCCGACATCTCGACAGTTCCAATTTCTTCAGATGCTGCAACGGCGGAAACTGTTCCGCGACTAGAGTCGTCAGGGGGTTGTCGTTAAGAACTAGCAGTCTCAAGCGGTCGTTGCCCCTGAACGTGTCAGGTGACAATTGGTACAATTCATTTTGGGATAGGTCCACCTCAATTAAAATGCGGAGTTCTCTGAAGGCGTTCGGATGTAAAGAGCGGAGGTTCGTCGAGCTGAGATTGAGGCGTTGTAAGTTGAGGAGTTCGATGCTGGCGAAAGCGTCCTGCTCTAGCGCCTTCAGTGGGTTCCCGTGGAGGTCGAGGACCTGTATGTCAGCTGCCAGGTGGGGTGGGTGGACGAGGCCAGCGGATACACACGAGGCGGTCTTCTTTCCAGATGACCATTTGCAGTGGCACTCCTCGATGTCGGCACAATTGAGCCAGTCGCTCCCCGAGAAGCTGGCCAGCAGCAGAATCATCCAGCACCCTCTTCGTATCGCTCGAATGCCCATTTCATAGCTGCTCTTTAACCATTTATCTGTAACAAAAATAATGTCTGTGAATATTCAGATTTTCAAGGGTCTAGTGACGGGCGGGAGCTTAATCAGCTGCAGTTCGTAAATGCAGTGGACTGGAGGCATGCAGTTGACCCAACTAAACCCAGCTGTATTCTAATAATATTTATATTTGTTTAGTGTATTAGTTTGACAAGAGAAAAGATAATTTGCCGTGTGGCATTCTTCCTCGAGGGTGTCGTACAAAGCGACCTAGGAGTAGAAACAGCGATAAGTTACGTGCAGCAGCGTTTATCTTATAACTAGAAATGTCCTATGAATTACGTGGCCGACGGATGCCAAAGGGCTTACTCCCTTTATATGGGAGCAGACATGATTGGTAAAAAGTAATGTTTCACCTCTGCCTAACCCTTCGGGATAGAATAGGCGTGATTTAATAAGGAATGGGCAGCAGCGTTCCTCTTATACCACCCAGCAATGTACTGCGACTTTTGTGCCCAATAAATGGCAATAGGCTCGCCACCTATTACATGGGACCTGACATATTTGGCGAAACGTGGGTGCTAGTTCACCTCTGCCTACCCCTTCGGGGATATAGGCGTGATTTATGTATGTATGTAACTTCAAAAATATCGAAATTAGACTGTTGAAGCCTTTTGGAGTAGATATTTTACTATTTTATTAAGGAATTTACTAAAAAAGCTAATGATAAAAATAATTAGTTTTTACTGGCTCCTGTAAAACTCCACCCAAAATAACTCATTTTGAATTAACTCGAACGAACTCTGATTAGACCGACGCGATGATAATTATGTAGAAATGAAATTTGCAGTTAAAATGAGTCCGGCAACAAAGTAACTTTGCTATAAACCAAATAACTCGATATAATAATATTTGAACAACAAGGAGCTTCAACAATAATTAATGTTTTATTACACTCACGTCTCGATAGTTACAACAGTGTAATCCATATTGGAGCAGAAGTGCCATAAACAATTATTACAGCCCGTATCCATTTATAGTATCTGTAATTTCGGGATAATGGTAACAACCAACGCAGGTCAGTCAAGAACAGCCATTAAAAATAAAATTACATACATACATATATGAGGCCTATATCCCCGAAGGGGTAGGCAGAGGTGAACTAGCACCCGCGTTTCGCCAATTATGTTAGGTCCCATGTAATAGGTGGCGAGCCTATTGCCATTTATCAAGCACAAAAGTCGCAGTAGGTACATTGCTAGGTGGTATAAGAGAAACGCTGCTGTCCATTCCTCATCTACTATTGATTCCTCATCTGCTGTCCATTCCTCATCTAAATCATTCAAATTCAAATTTAAAAATTCTTACTTTAACACCGATAAAATAGTTATTTGTTGTACATGAGTGCAAAGTTGTTTTTTAACCGCGTGCTCAATTTTGATGACCGAGCTAGCGAAGGATTCTAAAATTGAATCACGAGCGCAGCGAGTGATTCAAAAATTAGAATCCTGAGCGATAGCGAGGGAATCAAAAGGGCACAAGGTGAAAAATCTTTGCACTCGAGTGCAACACGTAACTTTTCATCCCCCCCAACGAGGAAATTGCAAAATACAAAAAAAAAATGCAATCACAACAGTTTCTGTTTTCACCCAGAAACTTCCACAACACCCTCCCATTAAGCGAAACACACTCTCAACACCCACCCAGAAACACCCACAACATTCACACCCGCAATACTCACCCAAAAAACACCCATTCACCCAGAAACACCCACAAAACACCCATTCACCCAGAAAAACCCACAAAACACCCATTCACCCAGAAACACCCATAAAACACCCATTTACCCAGAAACACCCAAAAAACACCCATTCACCCAGAAACACCCAAAAAATACCCATTCACCCAGAAACACCCAAAAAACACTCATTCACCGAGAAACACCCACAAAACACCGATTAACCCAGAAACACCCAAAAAACACCCATTCACCCAGAAACACCTACAAAACACCCAATCACACCCAAAAAACACTCAATCACCCAGAAACACCCACAATTCTCACCCATCCATTCAGACACACCCACAAAATCCCATTCACCCAGACACACCTACAAAACACTTATTCACCTAGACACACCCTCAAAACACCCATTCACCCAGACACACCTCCAACAGCCACCCATCCACCCAGCCACACCCGCAACATTCATCCAGACACACCTGTAAGTACCTAATAAAAATTACTCCGAGACGGTCAATCAGCTTGAGTCAAGCACGTTGATTTTCTGTATGTTTTTGTTCCGTTGCTAGCGTAAACAAATCAAACAGACCTAAAAAGCTTTTAAATGCTTGTCTCAAGCATCAAGCAAGCGTTGTAGACGATCAAAATGTTTAAAGCAAGATTGACGCCAAGCTGATTGACCGTCACGGAACTCCTAGGTTTTAACAAATTTATGACGTGAAAAGATTTTTTTTTTAATTCTCCCTATATTTTAGGGAAGGCAAAGGGTCGAGCCCATACAGCCAAGTCTTTAGTGTATATTTTATCTGTAGTCTTATGAAATAGTGAGTGGGTGAAAAGTATGGGTGAAATGAATTTTACGTTAAAATATGGGTGCCACATATTTTAACGCATCTAGGGAGTGCTTGGCGCGAATTGAATGGTAACAGAGTTAATGATGGTGCTTGATGAAATGGATAAAACCACTTTTTATAGTGATCTTCACCACAACATCAAACACATCATGAGACTTATTTTCGATGATTCTGCATAATTGCACATCAACACGGATGCTTGTGCATCAAAATAATACCACTTTCACCGCACAAAATCCACTCTGTAACAATTTTTGAATTAGTGAAAATAAATCTGACTGACACCACGAAACGCGCCAAACACTCCTCGACGTGAAAAGAAAATGGCGCGCGCAAAGCAAATTACAAAAAAAGTACACCAAGAAGGTTCCGAGTCTGAGTTTTTAACAAATTAAAATAGGTTGCATGACAATTTCGGCACCATGGAGGTAGAAATAAATATGTATAATGATGTTTTGAATTCACAAACT
The DNA here is from genome assembly GCA_963931975.1 of Cataclysta lemnata. Classification (NCBI taxonomy): domain Eukaryota; kingdom Metazoa; phylum Arthropoda; class Insecta; order Lepidoptera; family Crambidae; genus Cataclysta; species Cataclysta lemnata. The sequence goes on along the minus strand of OZ008339.1, from coordinate 25,526,647 downwards.
CATTGCACACGATGTTCTAAATTCAAATTTACTTTAACCTCTAGAGGATAAAAACGACTTTTGCACTCAGATATCGAAGAGCAAAAACGCCTTTTCCGAGATGGTGGGATGAAAATTAAATTGATGCAGTGAAAGTGATCAGGGTTATGCAACTTAAGTCATCATCATCTGCTTTCTCTGTTGCCTGTTTATCTGTGGTCGGAGCAAAATGTTTCAACTTAGATTCATATCAAAGATTTTGGTGGTTAGAAAAAGAATTTCGAAAAATTAAGATCTTGAGGCGGGAATCGAACCCGCGTCCGCTGCTATCCGGGCAGGTGCCTGACCGCTCGGCCACCCAAGACAATAATTAACTTGCCGAAATTCTTCTAACCTTTTCACTTCACGTTGTAAGCCAACGGGTACCCTCGCAATGTAGAAATAAATTTCAAACATTCCAAAGCAGATATTTTTACAAATACCGTGCGTTCGGTTAAGCTTGGGTTTGCTTTATAAACTATTCGATTTTAATTTTAACATTGTATAAATGTTAGAAAAATTAGTACAAAGATTTTGGTGGTTAGAAAAAGAATTTCGAAAAATCTTTGTACTAATTTTTCTAACATTTATACAATGTTAAAATTAAAATCGAATAGTTTAGATTCATATAATTGTAACCGCTTCCGTGGTCTAATGTTTCGCCCACCATAATTAGATTCCCAGGTCCCAGGTTCGATCCCCAGGGGAGTAGGTTGGTACAGTAATTTGTACTCGATTTGGTTAGTGGTAGAACTTTCTTCACGTCCACCTGGCTAGCGACCACCATGTTATCAAAATCTGTCGCCATAATAATAATGTTAACAGCATTATTGTGTTCCGACAATTTGTGATAAGACAGCGAGCCCCTCTGTGGCTGAAGGTTACAGATTGAGCTCGATTCCTTCTTCGGTCCGGTCACTTACTATCACCTGAGATAAAGGTCAAGAGCTTTCATGTCTAGCATAAAAAAACATAATTATGTGGTAAAATTCCACGATAGCCGCCTTAGCCGCTTCTTAATAGTTATCATCAGTAAGTAGCAAAAATACCTTGGCTAAATTCTATTTTAAGGGGATCCAATCTTTCTCTGTCCAAAGATCTGTTGTAATTAATACCAGTCACTTAACCAAGTAGTATCTCATTGACCTATCTGGGAGCGGAGTTAATGAAGATACGTCGTTAGATACTGGAACTTTCAGAGCACATGGCTTAAACTTTCTTACTTGAGTACGGACATACGTACATAAATAACCCTTAAGGTGTAGGCAGAGGTGAATGAACGAACATCCACGTTCCCTAATTATGTTAGGTCAAGCCTATTGCCATATAACGGGCACTTAAATCGCAGTTTATAAACAGAATGACGAACAAATATTATTTTTCATAAAATTTTTGTGCAGTTTGGCGAAAAAATAAAAGTTCGTAATCTTTATTTATTCGGTTTGTATAATGATATGAATGAATGGATAATAAACTACTTCATACATACCCATCTCCCCGAAGGGGAAGGACGGAAGTGAACTAGCACCCACGTTTCGCCAACTGCGGCAGGTCCCATGTAGGTGGCGAGCCTATTGCCATTTATCGGGCACAAAAGTCGCAGTACATTGCTAGGTGGTATAAGAGCAACACTGCTGCCCATTCCTCATCACTGATTTATCCTTAGTCGCTTTGTACGACACCCACAGGAGAGACTTGGGGTGTTGACAATTGTATACTACTCTGCCGTCACCACACGGCCACGTATGATACCTACTGATTATTGTAAACTTAGTTGAAAAACATTTCAGGTACAGTAATTGTTTTTTCTCCCTAATAAAAAGAAACCAACAAACCCTTTAAAAAATTACTGGAAAATTGTCTGTGTGCATCACAGTAATATTAGACCCCACCACGGTTTGAACCCGGGAGCAGGTCCAGCCAGCGGTCTAAGCTTACGACCAAACTGGGCATGAATTGTGTCAAATTAATAATTTATGCCTGCTGATGAGAAATCTGTAGGTGAAATAAACTTTAATGTTGCAGGATCGTGTCCGAAGGTTGTTAACTCCTGGCATATTAATTTGATAACGGTACGGGATCAAGCGCCAAGCACTTAAAACTGCGAATTTATGTGCTGGGTGCTTGATTTAAAAGCTCATATTGCATGAACAGATTACGCCTCAGGGTTATAACATAATTATGACTTGTAATAAAACCTTACACCTACTTAAAACACCGCATAATGAAATATTTTATGGTTGCGTGACGCCTGTACAGTCAGCATCACAACATGATGAACACCTTAGTGCTCTGTCATACCAACGACACTTGTGCCGTATTATACATTTTGAATTTTTGATTTCTTTTTATGTCAGATATGGAAACTATTCCTTCATCTCACCTGATGGTAAGTGACGATAAGGGCTGAAGATGGAATCGAGCTTCACCTGGAACCCTCAACCACAGAGGGGCTGGCTATCTTATCACACATTGTCGGAACACAATAATGCTGTTAACATTATTATTATGGCGACAGATTTTGTTAAGATGGTGGTAGCTAGCCAGGCGGACTTCAAAGAAATCCTACCACCAACCAAACCGAGCAGAAATATGTACCCCGCTAGGGATCGAACCGGAATGAAGATCCAGAGGTCCCGACCTCTGGATCTTCATTCCGGTGGGCGAACCACTAGGCTATAGACTACGGGGGCGATTAAAATCACCATAGCTTATTAATGACTAATTCAGCGGGGTAGTGTTTTCAGCAATTTAAGCTGCTGACTGTAGGTATATTCTAATAGGGCTTATTTGGGGTAGCGCCTTCTGAATACAGATCATTACATTTACTATCGCTTTCTTGGTGTTCCAGGTGCACCGTCTAGGAAATTAATACGATTAAAGTTCCCAGCGAATGGCAATAGGCTCGCCCCCCTATAATATGAGACTAGAAATGAATTGGCGAAACGCGGATGTAAAAACACGCCTGCCTGCGCCATAAGGGAGAAGGGTCTGATTTATGCATGAACATAATAATAATTATGTTTGTAAAGGTGAAAATTAATATAATCAAAGCAAACTGTATATGGGCCCTGCTACTGAATTTCGAATTTAATATATCGACCTACACTCACTTTATCCATTCTAATAAAATTGTGTACATTGTTTTCACGCATAAATAGTTCGTCGGGTTAATATTGTTTGTAGTTAGTTATTCATAAAATAAAAGTAGAGCATTGAAACCTTACAAAAAATCCATTCATCAGCTAAATGTTCTTCCGTGTTTGCAAACGGGATATAACCGGAAAACCTTTTATAAAATATCGGGTATTATCAATTGGTTATAGAGACACGGAAAATGGGCAATTAATATTCGAAATTGCATGTTTTCGATCTTCATATTTCAAAACTAAACTTTATTAAACTGGGTTTAATGCAGATTATATTAGATCAGTACGAATGGGAGTTTGTTAAGAGTCATTTCATATATCCAGCCATTTAAACCCCCTTATTATTGTGACATGGGCCTTCCATATGGATGAAAGAATAAAGGAAGGATGGGCCGAAACCTTGACCTATTGCGGATTGGTGGGCATATAAGGTAACGACTGTAGATGACAGCAATGAATAATGGGCATTCGTTTTGTACCACCTAGCAAGATACAGCTATTTCTGTTCCCGATAGATGGCAATAGGTTCACCTATTACCTGGGACCTAACTTAATTGGCGAAAAGTTTGTGTTAATTCACCTCTGCCTTCGATATAGGCATAATTTATGTATGTATGTGATTTAAGCTAGCACTAGGCTTGCCATAAAAGTTATCAGGGATTTTAATAGCAGTCCTCCAAGAATCTCCGAACCAATCGATCCTGTGCTACCCGCATGCAGCGGCTTCCCGTGACTTATAAGTCTTATAACAGATCGTCGGTCCACCTTTGGGGCTACCAACGCTGTGTTTTCCGGTGCTCAGCCTATTTCAGAACCTTTCCGCCCCAACTGCCGTCAGTCCTCCTCGCAATGTGCCCTGCCCATTGCCACTTAAGGTCCGGATGGTTTCATTTTGTCTAGGCGCTATTTCGCGAATTATGGACACTTTACGATTACTCCTTTTTTCCACTACTGTTCTTGTAGGTATTCAAATATGTCAAAATTACCTTATCAATAAAGTATTTAAGAAGAGCCAAAACATGAAAGGTAACAGTTATCTTGATAGTAAATAAATTCAAAGCGGATCCTTCTCATTCCTTTTGTTTCGTTTTACAATTAAAGTGGCGATTATTTCAAATCCAAATTACGCTTATTAGAAGGGCATGGACTGTCTCAATCAATTTCAAGGGAGTTTTTTATCAAAATCATTGTATTTCTTTAATAAATTATTTACACTTTGTCTCTTACGTTACGCTCGCGCACGGTTTTGACATCTTTTTCCCTCGACCCAAAGTCAAAACTCGTTTATCTTATATGGTATGATTACAAAACACTTAAGAATCGTCAAGACGCTAGAAGAAGTTGTAACTCTTTCCCTCTCTGTTCCGGCTGAAACAGCGTCCCCTTAAGAAGATAAATTGCTGCGACATGCTGCTGTGAATGCTATGGTCACTTGGGGAAACCTCAGCTAGAAACTTGTGCATAAGTAATTGTATGTAAGAGTTTAGGCGAGGAAACTATCTCGTAGCCACGGAGCATGTGAGTTCAGTTAGTTGAGTAGATGCAAGTTTTACGTGGCAAAAATGTGACTTGCAGTTCAGCTACCCTGTTAAATTGTAGACTGTAACTGTATTGGTACTAGAACTTAACTGCAATAATTATTACCTGCATAAAATATATACAGGCAGTCCCAATAGTTTATGGACAGATGAAGGTAGAGACAAACTCTTAACACTCAAATCAGGTATTTTTCAAATGCCGTCAATTCGGATAAACTTGCTTGCTTTTTAATTGTTATTTGTAAAAGATTTCAATGTCAAGGATCACTGATAAAACACAATAATTATAAATGAGTCTGCCATAGCAGTTGCAAGTAGTTTTAAACTGGATTATGAGATTATGGATACCCTCCAATAAAGACTGTAACATACTGCCCACTTCCCTATTCTCCATTTTTGCCTATTCATAAGTAAGTGTATTACAATAATACAATGATGAATAAACAAATTTTGATTTGATTTGCCGTGGAGCGTGGTGACAGCAGAACAGAATACATTTGTCACCACCACCACGGGTGTCGTTCAAGGCAACGTTAAGATAGCGATGAGAGGACTTAAGGAAGTGCTAGAGAAGACAAGGTCATTTAGTAACGTGTAAGGGATTTAAATGGTAAACCCGTCGCTCCCACCTCAACAGCACACAAACCAACAAAGTGGCCATTTTGTTAGTGAGTTCAAAATAAATTGTTTCAACTCTCATCAAATCTTTCCGATTCCATGCCCATTTTGTTCGCAGATTCCGTCTGAGTAAAAGCGTAATCTCCGAGTTCATGTAATCGCATTATTCGTGTAACGACGCCCGGCTCAGCCTTTGAACCTTGGAGCTGGAACCGAGGAATATCAAATGTATTATGCTTTTTGCGTGACAATTCAATCTTCGTTTCGTAATTTGGCAATGAAGTGTCTCAATTTCATTAGCTCGGCTCGCTTCTGCGTGTACAGTCGGCGACACGCCAGATAGTCACAATATATGTCGATTTTTCACAACAGACATCGCGCTTTAAGACTAAACATGTAGGTTCTAAAATATGACAAAGCAAAAGAGGTCAGAAATTTTTCAAAATTTATTGTCTTGATGGTACAGGAAACGAACCGGCGTCCTCCACAATCCTATTTTTTTTTAATTTTCTTTACTTAATTTATAAACGTTACTGTCTTAGTTTTTTCCTTCGATCGAAACCTGGATAGGCGAAAAAAGTGGTGATTAGAAAATGGGTATTGTATGTACTACTCAGTACTCAGGTTTGCTTTCATCTAAACCGACATTTTGTCCGATATTTCATGTAAAAGTATTCGACCGGTAAGCGATAGCTGTTTGGGATAATTTAATTACTATAAAGGTATGTTGTATGGCTTCATTATATAAATATTTGAGAACACGAAGAGTACCGTATTAAAGGTATCAAATGAATATTAATTAATAAGACATACATACATAAATCACGCCTATATCCCCGATGGGGCAGGCAGAGGTGAACTAGCACCCACGTTTCGCCAAATAAGTCAGGTCCCATGTGATAGGTGGCGAGTCTATTGCCATTTATCGGGCACAAAAATCGGAGTACATTGCTAGGTGCTATAAGAGGAATGCTGCTACCTATTCCTCGTCACTGATTTATCCTTAGTCGCCTTGTATGACACCCACGGGAGAGATTTGGGGTGGTGACAATTGTATTCTACTCTGCCGTCACCACACGGTAATATTATAAACTAATAATACACATACATACATAAATCAAGTAGGCCAGGGTAAATCAACACCCACTTTTCGCCAATTCGCGTAGGTCCCATGGGTATTGTCATCTATCGGACACGTCATGCGCAGTATATTGCTAGGTGGTATAAAAGGAACGTTGCTGCCCATGACTCATCGCTGCCTTTACCCGTAGTCGCCTTGTACGACACCCGCGGGAGAGATGGGGGTGGTGATAATTGTATTCTGCTCTGCCGTCACCACACGGCTTCTGTGATAACGACTTACGGAATTGAGTTTTTCGTACTTTTTTAGTGTCATCAATGTTATTTACAATTAGTCTATAATATAAATTATGATCATTTATATACTCTCCTCCGTCGTCACCACACGACCTCGCTTATTGTAACTGTATATGTATAAATAATGTAATTCTACGAAACACAAATTAACATATTTTATTATTTTAAGACTACGTCAAATAGTCACGATCGCCAACATAATACAGAAGTATGTAAGGAAGGAATCATGTACCTACATACATACATACATAATTCACGCCAATATCCCCGAAGGGGTAGGCAGAGGTGAACTAGCACCCACGCTTCGCCAATTAGGCTAGGTCCCATGTAATAGGTGGCGAGCCTATTGCCATTTGTCGGGCACAAAAGTCGCAGTACTTTGCTAGGTGGTAGATATAAGAGGAATGCTGCTGCCAATTCCTCATCACTGATTTATCCTTAGTCGCCTTCTACGACACCCACGGGAGAGGTTTGGGGTGGTGACAATTGTATTCTACTCTGCCGTCACCACGCGGCCAATTATGTGGTACCCACCTAAATGTAATCTTGTTTCATTCTTTTCTTACAGAATTTTAAGTAACATAACATTCTCTCAGGTGAATAGGTATTTTCTTTCAGTATTTAAGTAACATTCTCGCACGTGAAAATAAATTTGAGTTCTGACACAATAATTAAAATGAGCGGTGTAAGCCTCGGCTCTGTTTACTGTGTAAGTTAAGCGCGGAGAGAATTTCGTTCGCGCAAGCTAATTTAGATTTAGCTAGGTGTGGGTTGCGATAACATTTTAGAGCGAGCTTAGAAAGTCTAGGGGAGCGGCCTCAGCGGATTTAGAAAGGTAGAGAGAACAGGGGAGTTCTGAGAGCAGCATGCGGTTAGAACGCGCCGTTGGGCGCGAGTAGGGGAACGCTGCCTTGCTGTAACGGGTATACAAAACTGGCACCCTTGTCTATTTGAACCATTGACACGTGTTATATTTTATTACATGCATACGTATTTTATTTTTAGTTATACCGCGGCCAATTACCCATGTTAAAAAAAAACATTTCAAGGGGTTAATTATACGTAAAATCATAATTTTCCGTTATACCTTTCGATATCGCCAGCGGCAAGGATTTTCTTTTATTTAATTATATTATTTTCTGGGAAATATACAACGCTTGTGCTGTTCCAATATATACAAACATAAACCAGCACGCCTATATATCCTCGAAGGGGTGGATAGGAGTTAAAATACATACATGTAATTATATAATAATGGCTTAAAATAAACCAACGAATTGTTTAAATCACTCAACTTGTAGATTGAAGGGACAGTGGTATATTTGCTCGCCCCCTATTACACCTTACATTATTACATGGGACTTAACACAGTTGTCAAAAATTAAATGTGCTCGTTATTCCACCTCTGGTAGGGGAATGTGGCCCAAAGTGGGCTACTCTCGTTTATAAAATCATAATTAAGCAAAACTGTTCCTTTGAGTTCCACGTGGACAGTAAAGTTCCCTCTGCATCCTCGGACGTATTAACTAACCCCTACTTCTTTCCGAAACGTGGGTATTGATTCACCTCTGCTTACCCCTTCCGGGATAAAGTCTTGATTTACGCATGTATTTCTTTCCATTTAAATCCAGAAACCAAGTTCTGATCCCAAACCCCTTAGGTTCGGGACGAGGACCATCAGAGGTCCAACTTCAGGCTTAATTGCCAAAATTCGAATGCTTCAGCACACGGCGTGTTAAACTTTTATTAATAAGAAGCCGTGCGTATTTACATATTGTAATTATGTAAATGCGGTCCCAACACGAATCTTGGGGCGCAGTAACTTCGCGGTTTAAAGTGTAATTAGGTTGTGTATTACCTGTTTTCGTACTTTAAAGGCTCGTTTCAGACTCGCTTGCGGCAATCACGTTTCATTAACAATCGTCTGCCGGGTCGGCAAGTGTACAGTTTGGGATTTATCGCAAGAAAACGGTTCATCGCAATAAAATGTTTTAATGTTCAATTCGAAAGTATCTGCCAATGAGTAGGTGCACAGTACACTTTACATTTCCTCGTTATGCAACGTAGCTCTATTAGAAATTCACAATAAAGTAAAATAATAATAATACATGGATCAGGTCTATTTTTCCCCGAAAGGGCCGAATAAATACCCACGTTTCGCCAATTACTTTAGGTCCCATGTAATAGAGCGTCTATCAGGAAAGTGAGTCGCAGTATATTGCTAGATACTGTAAGAGGCACCCTGCTGTCCACTATTCTTCACTGTTTACCCTTAGTCGCCTTGTACGCCACGGGTGAGATTAGGGGGGTGGAGATAATTGTATTTCTGCCGTCACTGCACGGCGCAAAAAATATGGTTTATCTATATAGGTAGGGCATCATTACATGTATACACCCAGGATCGGCATAGAAATAAGTTAATTATTGGAAACATGTGTGTCAAACTCAAAAAGCTTCCAAAGCGTACCGTTGTATTTGTTGGTTTAGCAAACAAATAATTCCTACCCTACTACACTGCTGGACCCGTCTTACCCGCAATTCCCCTATTCACCAAGTTTACCCCATCATCTATCAATAGGCTAGAACAGAGTATGCCCATTAACCTGATTGACAGTTTTGTACCTATTTGCACGCTTCCTAAATCCTGTGAGGCTTCAAAGGCCTAACCGGTGTCAGGTGACGTCATTACACAACCAGCTAATTGGATGACTGCGTCATTAACTCCCACTAATATAGTTACAAAGCATCTGGCAGGCACTGTGATGGATACAGTATCTGGTGCTATTTCGCGTATGTAGGTATATGGAACTTTGTGGATAATTCTGTAGCTTGCTCCGTGAAAATGCTTTGGTGATCGCGAATGAAGCTATCGGTTTCTGAAATGTACTTAATTAAACTAAAAATAAATGGTTAATTGTGGTTTTTCAAATCTTGATTGGCCCATTTAACGAATGACTAGTCTATTGCCATCTATCCGACACATAAAGCGCAGTATATTACTAGGTAGTATAAAGAGAACGCATGAGGAGCCCGTTGCTTATCGCTGTCTAGATCCCATAGATCTAGCCGGCACTACACGGATATCTAACATATCTTAAAAAATGTCGGAAACTATAAATTATCGGAATATGGTGACTGTTGCGATATCTCTAAAAGTATTTTATTGCGATATTTATAAGAATGTAAACGTATACTTCTTCTTCTCCCTGCCCTGTTCCCAGTCTATCTGGGGTCGGCGCAGTATGTTTCCTCTTCCATTCATATGTCAGACGTCATCAAGCCATCCAATCCTTTTTGATTCATATCATCCATCCCACCGTAATGGTGTTAGTGATGAATGAATGTATAGAAAAGAGACTGAACGGACCATGTCGAGAGACCCATGAACGGAGAGAGTGATTAGAATGACAACATTCCATTCCATACTGCTCAAGGTTTTGGCTTAGGTTTTACAGCCGGCCGCCTGCCTGACACCAACCCTCTTTGGGTACGCTGTTGTTGGTGGTTTGCCCTCCACCATTCGGGTGACCCAAGGTGCTTATTGGTCTACACCGGGCAATCTCCCTTAGTCGACTCTTACGACACCCACGGGATGAGTTGGGGCTGGCCTATTCTACGTTTTTTGTTCGCTCCCAGGCCAGCATAGGAGAGCAGAATGTAAACGTATACTATTCCCGATAAAATGTATTTAGGAATCCAACAAGACTTCGTCATATTTACGGTCATCATCATCTTCACCAGCCCTTTAATGTCAAAGTCAAAATTCATTTATTCATATCTGGGGGCCTACCGCCTAACTCGATTGCTGATAATAGCTATATTGCAATGCACTGCTTACGGCTATAACAGCCATCCTGAATTTTTAGGCTGCACGGATTTTGTGCCAAATTCATACAAAATCATTCGGTGATTATTCGTTCAAAGATATCGCTTATAGTTTAGGCGCATTTGGTGCGAAATGACAGCATGACGTCATAAACTATAGCTTTTGCTTTAGCAATCGAGTTAGGCGGTAGGCCCCCTGGTATATACAATACACTTATGAATCGTCAAGACGCTAGATACCGAAAACCCGTGTGTCCATGAAAAAATAGGGGAGTGCGCAGCATGCCTCAGTCTGTAATGATAGGTCTCCCACACCTCTGTCCCCACTGCTGGGGCACGGGCCTTCCCTATGGATGGAAGAATATAGGGAGATTGGGCCGGAGGAACTCGAAATAATAAATGTTTGGTCACCCATCCAATGACCGGACTTAGCGAACATTGCTTAGTTTACGCAATCGCAGGTCTAGCGCGTAATGCCACTGCGCTAGCGGCTCCTCCTATCGTTGTTTCCTCGTATTTGCGGTGCGGAAACAAAATAATATGATCACAATTATGCTGTAACTGTAACTAACATTGGGAACGCAATATTTTTCAGTGTTGTTAAAAATGCCTTAAGACTTAGTATTTATTATTTACCTACTTTGTTCCCCTTTCCCTTATTTATACATATTCTGCTTTCAAGTATACCTGTATTTCGCCCGAGCTAGCTTTCAGCACGCTAGTGAATTTAGGTAGTAGCTAATGTAGATGCATTTCGGTATTACTAGCAAATTTTCACGGTAAACGCATATTTGCGTATCCACTATCGGCTAACCTCATTGGCTGTCGCCAGTCTACCTACTCATGAAAACAGAGTGGCCAGCGGTGTCTCCTAAAATGTTCGCTTTAAAATTATCATTTTCAGATGCTTCGTGTCTAACGTTGGGATTAACGATACCTTTCTCAATTCTGAGACCTTTCTGTCAGAGTGTAATGACCTTGACACTTAATTATTAACCCCGATCTCTACTTCAGTTGTTTCATGTTGTATCATTGAGATATTATTAATATTTTGTGTTTAATTTCGTAACTTTGCTTTGATAATACGAAACGAATTGTTTTGAGAAACTGTATCTAATAATCTTACAGTCACACCTATCATCTAGCTTAAAGTAAGAAGCATAGACTATTTTTAATATACACGATAATTAGAAAAGTCAAAACTCATAACCGGTCAAAACCACTCTTGACTGATTTAAGGCAACAGTTGTTTTGACCAGCTACGGCTCTATACTGACCTAACCTAAGCGACGGGTAGCAAATATATTTATTATCACAAGTTCCTCCGTACTTCAGAAAGCACCTAAGACCCTTATTCATCTTTTACGGGTATGAAACAAGAGGTTAAATCAGACTACAGTCTGATCTGCCTACGTTGCATTTTTATATTTTTTATCACCCATTTTTGGACCCTCACTGCTGGGGCACAGGTCTTTTCTACGGATTAATAAAACATGTTCTGCCTTTTTCGAGAATTGCTTAGTTCAGTTAATCGCTTATTTCAAGCCGAGCGCACTTTACGTTGTTACAGTCCTCTAAATTCTATGATTTAATTTTTTGCAAAGTAATGACAAATCATTAGTTCTTACTTTTATCAGCAGCAGCCCCTTCGTCAACTTCCATTAACCGCACGTCACTTTGTTAAGCTCAAGCCAAATTAAATCAGCCCCACTGATACGGCAGTGCGGCTGGCTTTAGGCCAAATTTTCTCGGCCTAACTATGAAGCAATCCATGTTTTGTTCCAAGAGCCTTCCAATAGGTCCATCTTGTCGTCTCCCTCGCTCCACAAAGTAAGACCTTCAAGGCGTTATTGGCGGAAATAGCTCCATCCCTCTCGCGTTCAGTCACGCTGCAGTGGTCACGACCATTAATATTGTTTTAGATCGTTGGATTCTCAGACCATTGGCTCCAGAGTCTTTACACGATAAGAATGCTCCAATGGTCACTCCTGGTTTTCGATTTCGTGACTCGAATTTTAAGGGCGTCCGCGATGAAAATTATATGACGTTCAAAAGCCAAAAGTTCTCGTGACCTGGCAAGGACTCGGAATTAATTACGCAGTTGGTAGTAATTTAATTATCTCATTTATCCGAAACTACGTTTCAAGAAAAGGTGCGACGATTTCTAAAGATTACAACACCGTCTAACTTTAAGAATAAAGTTCCCTTACAGATAGAATGATCTGGCGGACGATAAATTTCTTTGATAGGCTGACTTTAATTAAATTAGAAATATCTTTTATATGACGGATAAAGGTACCTTATCGAACAGTTTCCGGGCAAGATCTTTTATATAAAGCTTGTCACGGGTCTCTGAGTAACGTGCTTCTAAATTATTTACACTTTTAACCAAGTTAAGACATGTTTGTTGCTCAATTTAAATTTATAGCTCAAAACGTAGTAAGCCCACAATATTTTTCCTAATTTTTTTTTTTTTTATTTGTTCAACAAAAACATGTACAAAAAAACAGTTCAAAATTACTAAAAACATTAATTTATGTGCAGTTTTAATTAAATACAGACTTGAATAAGCTTATATGGATGATACACTCTACTTGAAAATACATTTTCAAAAGTGACCAATTTCATGGTTGGAACTTGAGTCGGAACGACTTAAATCGTGCCACTAATTTCGTTACAAAGCAAACGTTTCACTCTACCATTTCCACGCCCGAGTGAAGTGATTAGGTTCATATTACAGTGTCACGTGTGGGAATTCCAGTTGTCCTTGTGCTGAGCAAAAATCTTGCGGGAAAAGGATTTTCGCTACTGCATTCCGCTTTATTGAAAGGATTTTAGGTAATTATTTCTGGTATTAATGTGATGTGTCATGTTTGTTTGAATATAATTTTGTGTAATAAAATGATATATAAAGATTTTGGGGTTAGAAAAAGAATTTCGAAAAATTATGATCTTGAGGCGGGAATCGAACCCGCGTCCGCTGCTATCCGGGCAGGTGCCTGACCGCTCGGCCACCCAAGACACTAATTAACTTGCCGAAATTCTTCTAACCTTTACACTTCACGTTGTAAGCCAACGGGTACCCTCGCAATGTAGAAATAAATTTCAAACATTCCGAAGCAGATATTTTTACAAACACCGTGCGTTCGGTTAAGCTTGGGTTTGCTTTATAAACTATTCGATTTTAATTTTAACATTATATAAATGTTAGAAAAATTAGTACAAAGATTTTGGGGTTAGAAAAAAATGATATATTTCTAAAGAATTCAATTTTTCAATATTGGTTGCAGTTGGATATGTAGGCTACTCTTCTACATTTATTTAGTTTATTTATAATAATTACATATATTATTAAACTATTTATCATTGTATCTATTTATTACACATAAAATAAATAAGTCCATATACAACCTGTTTATATAACTGACGTGCACCCCGCGCCGCACCGCGTTGCGATTCGAACGACAGGAGGTCGAAATTATACCACGACGCGAAGTGCACGTTGCTTTCTATTAAATAATAATTCTAATTCTTTTTTTAATGTAAATTGTGTATTTGTATGTGTATATGTTATCCGTCTACTGGAGAACCATAAATATAAACTTTGGACCCTATATTGTGAGTTGGATTGATTATTTTATTTCACACACCAAAATACCAAAGATACATTAACTGATACGACATTATTTACATAAAAAGACAATAAATATACTCTGATTACTATAAAACGTTGATGGTTTCGTCGACATACCACAATTTAAACATAAAAAGGTTTAAATATTCTACAGATGCTCTTGTTACCGACAATCGTCTAGTTTGGTACATGTGTTATAATTTTAGATTTTGTAATTTTATTATAATATTAAGGGCCATTAATAGTTATTTGTTGTACGTGAGTGCAAAGTTGTTTTTTAACCGCGTGCTCAATTTTGATGACCGAGCTAGCGAAGGATTCTAAAATTGAATCACGAGCGTAGCGAGTGATTCAAAAATTAGAATCCTGAGCGATAGCGAGGGAATCAAAAGAGCACAAGGTGAAAAATCTTTGCACTCGAGTGCAACACGTAACTTTTCATCCCCCCCAACGAGGAAATTGCAAAATACAAAAACAAATACAATCACAACAGTTTCTGTTTCCACCCAGAAACACCCACAACATTCACACCCGCAATACACACCCATCCACTCAGACACACCCAAAAAACACTCATTCACCCAGAAACACCCACAAAACACCCATTCACCCAGAAACACCCACAAAACACCCATTCACCCAGAAACACCCACAAAACACCCATTTACCCAGAAACACCCAAAAAAACACCAATTCACCCAGAAACACACACAAAACACCCATTTACCCAGAAACACCCACCAAACACCCATTCACCCAGAAACACCCACAAAATATCGAATCACCCAGACACACCCACAACATCCGTTCGACACCCACAACTTCCACCAAGTCACACCCACAATACTCACCCATCCATTCAGACACACCCACAAAACACCCATTCACCCAGACACACCCACGATACACCCATTCACATAGACACACCCACAAAACACCCATTCACCCAGACACACCTCCAACACCCACCCATCCACCCAGCCACACCCGCAAAATTTATCCAGACACACCTGTAAGTACCTGATAAAAATTACCGTCCCTAATTGAATTCCGAGACGGTCAATCAACTTGAGTCAAGCAAGTTGATTTTCTGTATGTTTTTGTTCCGTTGCTAGCGTAAACAAATCAAACAAACCTAAAAAGCTTTTAAATGCTTGACTCAAGCATCAAGCAAGCATTGTAGACGATCAAAATGTTTCAAGCAAGATTGACGCCAAGCTGATTGACCGTCACGGAACTCCAAGGTTTAAACAAATTTATGACGTGAAAAGAAAATGGCGCGCGCAAAGCAAATTACAAAAAAGTACACCAAGAAGGTTCCGAGTCTGAGTTTTTAACAAATTAAAATAGGTTGCATGAATTTCGGCACCATGGAGGTAGAAATAAATAGGTATAATGATGTTTTGAATTCACAAACTCATTGCACACGATGTTCTAAATTCAAATTTACTTTAACCTCTAGAGGATAAAAACGGCTTTTGCACTCAGATATCGAAGAGCAAATACGCTTTTTCCGAGATGGTGGGATGAAAAGGATATTAAGGGCCTATTTCTCAAACGACGGTCAAGCTGGTTCTGAAAAGCTTGCTTGGTAATTAAATTGACAATTATATTTCATGTTACAACTGTCAAATTATCTGCCAAGTAAGCTATTCAGATCTTAGCCGTCGATTGTAAAACAGGCCCTAAGTATGTTAAACTGTGAAAGTAATAACTTAAAAAGAACCTAATGCAGGTCACAACTAATATTGCACCGATGGGAACCAAGTTTGATGGGGTAAAGGAAGACATACATTTGTTGCCTAAGTATTTTGTTTTAATAACTTGGTATCTGATTTGTTACTTAAATTTTACACGAAGGATAGAACAGTTAATAATTATGTTTAATTGACAATTTCAGGTAGGTACACAAGGATTTAAAATCTTGTACCTGGAAACAAACAAACAAAAGAATGATTAAAATGTGGTTCTGCGAAACAGTTCCAGCTTACGGATGTTTCCAATGAATTTTACAAATTCAACTTAATGGTGCATAATTTCTCTTTGAATAAATTAACAATCTACAATATTAAAGCCCTTTAAGGGAAGCATAATCTAGTCAAACATTAATTGCAATCACCTTAAAGGTAAGGTTTTATTCATTAAGTAGCTGAAAAATTGTGGCCATTAATTTTCCTTTTATCTCGCTTGATTAGAAATTTAACCTTTTCTCTTTTACAGGGTATAAAACGTTTCTTCCATGGTACATATTTTTACTAATTTTTTACTTTCTTAGGATCTGAATTATAAATTCTTACATACATCAATACTAAGTCAATTTAAAACCTAAACCAAAGCCTTGAACAGTATGGTTTGGAATGTGGTCATTCCACCGACCAATTATCATGTTCAAGAGAACTATTGTATACATTTATTCATCACTAGCGCCTTACCGCTTTCATGGATGATAATATAAAATAAAAGAGATTTGATGGCTTGATGACTTCTGATCGATATGAATAGAAGAGGAAACATACTGCACCGAATCCAGATAAACTGGGATAAGGACAGCGAGGTGATAAGTGATGATGATACATAAATAACGGTTATTTATCCTCCAAGTGATTAGCATAAGTGCACAAACACCTAAATTTCCGCACCTATTTTAGGCCTTATGTAATAGAAGCGCGCCTGTCTACTTCGAACGTCAATCGCAGTAAATCGATATATTATTATGTACTGCGATTGACTATACCTAGGGCATATGAATGGGGACAATCGGACAATCCATTCGAACTAAAATAGATATTATTTAAACGGTTATTCGAACTAAATAGTGATACGGAATTAATTACTTCTCCTTTTCATCTTGTACAGAGTTCCTCAAAATAGCTTTTCTCGACAAAGGCTACTATGTACCATTTCTTAGATCTGAATTAAATTTCCAGAATTCACTAAGATCACCAATTTAATAAATGTTCCGCATGAGTACTTCGATACGAAGCCATTGGGCTGTTATTGATAAATTCTAAAGTTATTAAGAACTTGAAAGGCATCTTAAGCATTTTCTGAATATAATAAGCACTTTAGAATATTTTAGTAAAGATTATAAAATAACTAAGAAGCATTATGGATGACAGGTGACTTTGGAATAAAAGTTATTTCAAACAAAACCATTTTCTTATTTCTAAGATACAATTAGACTTTATCATTATAATGGTTCCAAATCTGTGTAATTGTCATAAAAACTTTAAAATGTTGGCAATTCTTCGCTATTCGATAAGATGCCTAGTTCTGAGTCTAATATTATAACTTTAATTAAGAATGAAATAAGATTCCAACAAATCTTCAATATTGCAGGGTTTATTGTAATAAGCTTATCTGCATAAAAACATACACATATTTATTCAAGAGGGTTTACGTCTACATATTTAGTCAATAAATCTTCGACTCTTGGGTACTTATTATACGCCTTCCATTTTTCAAATAAAATAAGGTTGATATCGTAACATGACAAAACCTGATGACTACCAAATTATTAAGTATGCAAGACCCAGACAATGTGAACATTTTGTTGTTAGGAAACAAAAAAATTTTAAATGACAACACATAAAAAAGAAAATAAAATATGTGAAATTTAAATAGACGGCGAATCCGAACCCAATAATAAAGTACTAATTTATGAAGGGGCTTATACTCCCCGCGTAAATTGATTCCGATGGTGTTCATTTTGAATTTGAATAAAAACAAGAAAGTATTTTTGTTTAGTATTTAGAAAACTTTTATTTTTATTTTTTATGTTAGACAGGGACGCTCTTGTCCTTCACCTCACCTAATGATAAGCGATGATAAGGGCTGAAGATGGAATCGAGCGTAACCTGGAACCCTCAGCCACAGGGACTGGCTATCTTATCACACATTGTCGGAACACAATAATGCTGTTAACATTATTATTAAGGCGACAGATTTTGATAAGATGGTGGTAGCTAGCCAGGCGGACTTCAAAGAAGTCCTACCACCAACCAAACCGAGCACAAATTTGTACCCCCCTGGGGATCGAACCCGGGACCTCTGGATCTTCATTCCGGTGGGCGAACCACTAGAACACGGGGGCGGTTAAAAACTCCAAAACTGGTAGTCAAAACGGAGCAAGTTTCAATGTGACATGAATATTCATTCATCATACTAGAATGCCAACGCCAGCAAACCTAGAAAGCCGAAACGGAATTGTTGGGGGCTCCACAAACTTAAATTGTATTAAATTTGTTATTCATTCATTTGTGAAAGCTTTCACGGAGTCCAAATTCGGAGATTGATCTATCACCTTCTTTGTCGAGTTCCCAAGTTTAGCGGCCGGTCCCTAACTTCTTTGCAATGAGCGGGATTCTATTGGAACTTTGTTTGCGCATAAAATAAATCTTGATGATCTTTGCGAGGCGAACGACATGATTTATACTGAAGGCAGTTTGAATACAGATAAAAGCATACTGAGCGTAGCTATCAGAAGTACAGGAAGGCGTGAAAATTTTTTTTTACAAAAATCTTTTTTTTTAGTGGTAAAAAAGATTCTTTACCACTAGTAGTTTGCCCATCAGAATCTTATCTACTAGTAGTTTGCCCATCAGAATCTCGAGGTCCCGGCCTCGGAGTACAAATTTGCACTCAATTTGGTTATTGGTAGGTGTTTTACATACAGTTAGTTACGAGACAGTTTTCATCATACCTTTTCCCATAGATATCAAGGGACTGGACTTACTGGACCTGTGCATGTCTTCGCATCCAAACTCGTGTGGTGGCGAATGAGCAATAAACACATTTGAATTTTAATAAGCCATGCACAACTGTAGCGGCTACTTCATAGCGCTACAGAAATAAAGTATGAAGTAACTGAGAAATGGTTGATGATCAGCGAAAAGTGCGACAGATGACAATGACAAAAGAGTCTAATTAATACTAGACCTAATAGTGACTATTCTGATACAGAAGATTAGCGAGACCTAAATCACAATTCTAAAAGAAGTTCTGTCCTTTTCGCACCTTCCACGTCCCAATAACCATTTTCCTAGGTGGTTAAGTGTCAGGCGGGCCATACAGATTGATTGGCTGGGTTTCTGCACTATGATAATTATAGTGCACTGAGTCCCAAAAAGTTTAGGTAGCAGAAGTAGGTCTCTTACACACAGAAGAAATAGAAGACAACCACAAATGTAAGAACAGAAGGGAAGAAATAGAAGACATATAAACGGAATGCTCACTCAGAAACAGCACCATAAAGGCTTATTTTATTGGCAGTCAAATTTAAACGACACCGTACAATCACTAAAGCTCATATTTAAATAAAACAAGCTATCGGGCCATGTGCCAAGACTTAGAGTTAGTGCTTTCGATGTAAGACAAATTCACCGCTGACCTGCGCCAGTAAACTTTGGCTTGGGGAAGAGCCACGAAATTAGCGAAGTTGATTCTCCAAAAAAACAAATACTTGGACTTCATGACGCCGGATTTCAAGAGAAGGTAAGGTAGAATCGTGTAAGCTTTATACGAATATTCAATAACTGAGTTATTCAAGAATAACAACATTGGTTTACTTCCATGTTTGAGGAACAACACTTAATTATCGAAGTTAGTAGTCAAATAATGCTGAACTGAATTAACGAACATCTACGTTATTAAAACCAATACGTCATTTTAACTTTGACTTAACAAAACAACTAACAAAAAATGGCATCATTTTTAAATTGTACGCTATTGGGGTATCTCTACAAGTATAAAACTAAAGACTTGCGTAGAGAAAGAAGCCGGGTGGGGTCAGTGTGGGCATGTTGTGAAGCTTGGGTAACATTATGGACCCGGTTTCGTAGAGAATCCACGGAACGATAAAAAAATGTCTGAGGAGTGTTTGGCGCGTTTCGTGTCAGTCAGATTTATTTTCGCTAATTTAAAAATTGTTACTGAGTGGATTTTGTGTAGTGAAAGTGGTGTTATTTTGATGCACAAGCATCCGTGTTGATGTGCAATTATGCAGAATCATCGAAAATAAGTCTCATGATGAGTTTGATGTTGTGGTGAAGATCACTATAAAAAGTGGTTTTATCTATTTCATCAAGCACCATCATGAACTCTGTTACCATTAAATTCGCTCCAAGCACTCCCTAGATGCGTTAAAATGTGTGACACTCATATTTTAACGTAAAATCCATTCATTCATACATTTCACCCACTCATTATTTCATAAGAGTACAGATAAAATATAGACTAAAGA
Organism: Cataclysta lemnata; assembly: GCA_963931975.1. Taxonomy (NCBI): domain Eukaryota; kingdom Metazoa; phylum Arthropoda; class Insecta; order Lepidoptera; family Crambidae; genus Cataclysta; species Cataclysta lemnata. The sequence goes on along the minus strand of OZ008339.1, from coordinate 25,506,247 downwards.
CTTGGCTGTATGGGCTAGACCCTTTGCCTTCCCTAAAATACAGGGAGAATTTAATAACAAAAAAAATGTCTCCCATATTATTTACTAGAGATAACAACATGTTAGGCTTTGGCCGAAGCGCCGTTTTTAACATTGTGTTGGTAGTGTCAAGGAAATTCTTAAGGTATTTGGTAGGTACAAGACCATATTCTACTTTTTTCGTAGGAATAATATTTATAGCAATATCATCATCGCCCTGCCCTTATCCCATCCTATTTGGGGTCGGCGCAGTATGTCCTCTTTTTCCATTCTCTTCTGTCACTCGTCATCTCCTCATTCACATCCATCACCTTCATATCACACCACAATCCATCCATCTTTTCAGTGGTCTTCTTCTACTTCGACATCCATCAACATTCATGTCCATAACTTTCTTACTCACATTCATGGCATCACGTCTCATAACATGTCCATACCAAGCTAAACGGCACCCTTTCATCTTCTCTGTTACTGGCGCCACTTTCAGCTCCCTCTTACGTACTCATTCCGTATTTTGTCCATTTTTGTCACTCCGCACATCCATCTCAACATTCTCATCTATGCCGCATGCAATTTTCTTGTCTTTTTCACAGACCAACATTCCGATCCATACATAACGACAGGTCTTATAACAGACTTGTAGATCTTTCCTTTCAGTTTCAGTGGCATATAATTATAGCAATATGCAATGCCATACAAGAAATAGAAAGAGTAGCTATATTGCGTGAGTGATTTGAGATTGCAATAGCTGAAGGTAAGGAATGTTCTATACATTTGTCATTATCCCACTGAGGTCTAGATCCTTTGTCCCTTAGAATGATAACTCCAGATGTAGACATTCAAGACACTCTAATTTGCAGCTTTTTAAAATTGCATACATACACATCATTAAAGCGTAGTAAATTATCGGAAAATACAGCAGCTGTTCTTCATTATTGTCCCGAATAATTTTGTCATTACGGAAAATAATAACCACAAATAAAAGCTCCACATAATTTCGGTCACCGCTTGTCAATTACAGATGCGATTGCAGCGTTGAGTCAGTTACATTCGTTTGTACGTCAGCTTCATTATCTTCGCGCTAAACGATTATTGTTGTAGCATCGTCAATTGTTATTTCGCCATCACCAAAGCCGCATGTTAGAGTGAAAAATCCAAATCGTCTTTTAAATTCTGGAATTTGTATTTTTATGCGCGATACAGAATTGCCTAGGGTCGATTTCATTAGAAATGTACTGCGTTTTAATGTGTTCTAGAAATAAAGTATTGTTAATTTCAATTTCAATCTCTCCGGTGGGTGTCGGATGCATTATGACTAGGGGTTAGAACAGTAATGATGAATGGGCAGCAGCGTCCTTGTTATACTGCCTAGCAATATACTGCGATTTACGTGGCCGGCAGATGGCCATAGACTGGATTGGCTATAAAAATAGGTGGCGAGCCAATTGCCATCTGTGGGGTACATAAATCTCATTATATGGCTTAAAGGAACACTGCTGCCCATTACTCGTCGCTGGCTTAATCCTTAGTCGCCTTGTACCACACACTCGCGGATGAGATTAGGGGTGCCGACAATATTAATTATATTCTGCTCTATCTTCATCACATTGTCATGATTATGTATATTTTAATGAATATTACAGCATATTTCATGTGAGTATTTAATATAGCTTGCCCGAAAAGTTATCAACATAAGTAGGTAACTTATTTAGGATTTAACACCAGCAAATTGAACACAGTTTTAACAACAAATTCCTATTCGGACTGCGGTGTGCCAACAACCCAATGTTATGAGTGGCTAATTGGGATTGGGTCACACGTATCCTTTCGCGTGCTGCCCCAGTTATGTTGATTGAATCCGAAACCAGTTACATTATATTTCCGAGAACTCTATCCGAATATATTTATTCATAAAATAAGCACAAAGCGAAATTATACACGCCGCCGAAATCGAGCGAGGCCTTTGTCATTTTTCCAAACAATAAAAAGCGAAAACCAATTACGGTGCCCCCGTGTAAATAATGTTTGAACCAAACGCCGTGGAGTGCCGACAACAAAAGTGCTTCTGTGTTTAATAGGCTGTATTCGGAACGTATTTTACGCAGCAAAGGCTTAGTTTGCCTTACAAAGCCGAATTTAATAATGTCGTCCTAGTCTCACGGCGACCGATATGGTTATAATTAGGAAGGTAAGCCAGGTACAGGTAGGTACACCCCCTGAAGCGGATGCGTGTGTGAATTATTTAGGTGTAAGGAGGCAGATAGGAATTGGAATTTACATCTATCTATCTGTTTAAGGCAGAAAACGATGAGGCTTAATGCAAAATATCGATCCAAAAATGATCTTATACTCTACAGGACCCGAGAGAGGATCCTCATATGTCATTCATAAATCACCGGAAAGTCGCTAGTGTTGAGCGAATCTATAGAAATTTAATAAAAATACATACGAGACACTTGATCAGTCTTTCGTATGTATTTTTATCAAATTAGAGAGATTACAGTGCATACGTCGCCGTGTGGTGACGGCAGAGTAAAATACCATTGTCACCTCCCCAAATCATTCCCGTGGGTGTCGTAGGTACAAGGCGACGAAGAATAAATTAGTGATGAGGAATGGACAACAGCGTTCCCCTTATACCACCTAGCAATATACTGCGACTTTTGTGCCTGATAAATGGCAATAGGCTCGTCACCTATTACATGGGACTTGACATAGTTGGCGAAAAGTGGGTGGTAGTTCACCTCTGCCTACCCCTTCGGGGATATAGGCTGATTAATGTATGTATAAGCTTCTGCTAAGGTCACAAGTGAGTAGAAACGCTGCTTGCGTGGCCACACGCGTGCTCCGGAGCTGCGGTCACGTGACGTCACAACTTGCAGTGGCTTCCGATCGGGTCACGGCTTAAGCTCATTACGAGGCCAGACAAAGCGGTTCCTCAAGTGTTTGACACGGGAAATTTACTCTGTTCTTATATAATATACTCATCTATAAGACCTACATACACGTAAATTACGTTTTTATCCCCGAAGGGGTAGGCAGAGTTGTCGAGCCTATTACCATCTATCGGACACGTTATTCGCAGTATATTGCTAGATGGTATAAGAGACTTGCTGCTGGTTATTACTAATCGCTGTCTTCACCATATACGGCACTGGCGTTATACGTCACCGGCGGGAGAAATGAGGTGTGAGGTGGTGACAATAATTGTGTTGTGCCGTCACTACACGACCATCTATAAGAGCCATACACATATTTTTTCTCTTCCATTCACAGCGGCCAGACGCCATCAAGCCATCCACTACCTTTTGATCCATATTATCATCCATCACACCGAAAAGGTGCTAGTGATTCTTGAATGTAAGTTTAGGCTGGAGTTCACCTGCACGTAAATCAAGCGATTAAAATATAACCGCCAGTTTTTGTCAGTTCTTCCATACGATAAAATGTCAAAAATGCGTGTCATGGATGTTTAAATCATAATCGCCTGTTTAAGTGTTGGTGAACTCGGGCCTAGAATGATTGTCGAAATTCTATCTATCTATTCGCTATACCTACACTTGTACCATTGTTAAGTTCAACTAGGAACTAGCTTAAACTAATAACAGCGCGTGATAATTAAAACTTTATATGTAAAATCGTCGGTGTAATAGGCACCCAATTATTAACTTTGAGAGATTAATTACGAAGTTTCTCAATTAAACCTTAAATCACATAAGGAGTTTGTCTTCCATCAAAGAACGTTAGAAATTAATTCCATTTCACCAATTAATCGCTGTTTGATATATAACTAAGTCAAAGTGTGAATCGCGAAATGAATGATTATTATGTTACTTCTGTCTACCTCTTCGAGGTTAAATAGGCTTGGTTTATGTAGTACCTATTGTGTACAAATATTTTGGTGGTTAGAAAAAGAATTTCGAAAAATTATGGTCTTGAGGCGGGAATCGAACCCGCGTTCGCTGCTATCCGGGCAGGTGCCTGACCGCTCGGCCACCCAAGAATTTTTCTAACATTTATATAATATTAAAAATAAATTCGAATACCTATTGTATGTTATTTTCTTGAATTTGTGACAACAATGTTACAATGCAAATTCGGAATGTATTGTTTTTTTCTTTTTCTTGTTTTTAAACATATATATAGAAAAGCAACTATTGTTGTTCATGTTATAATATATGTTAACGTGGTTAGTAATATAGTATTCTGCTATGTTTAATATAAGAACTGTCCAATGTGTTCAGCTTTTAAATTTAAAACAACTGTCTAGAATATGACTTTTATTTCCTAAAACTTTATATTTTATCAGACACCAATTGGTGAGTACATACTTACCAAGCTTCTATGCTGGCCTGGGAGCGAACAAATAACATAGAATAGGCTAGCCCCAACTCATCCCGTGGGTGTCGTAAGAGTCGACTAAGGGAGATTGCCCGGTGTGGACCAATAAGCACCTTGGGGCACCCGAATGGTGGAGGGCAAACCACCAACAACAGCGTACCCAAAGAGGGTTGGTGTCAGGCAGGCGGCCGGCTGTAAAACCTAAGCCAAAACCTTGAGCAGTATGGAATGGAATGTTGTCATTCTAATCACTCTTTCCGTTCATGGGTCTCTCGACATGGTCCGTTCAGTCTCATTTCTATACATTCATTCATCACTAACACCATGACGGTGGGATGGATGGTATGAATCAAAAGGGATTGGATGGCTTGATGACGTCTGACATATGAATGGAAGAGGAAACATACTGCGCCGACCCCAGATAGACTGGGAACAGGGCAGGAAGAAGAAGAATTGGTGAGTACATACTTAGTTTTTTTTTCCGAAAAAACCCGGGAAATTGACGAATTGAATCTAATGAACGCTTTCGCCAAGCGACAGCACATCACATCAACCATTCCAACCGTCTTATTGAGTCGAATAAGCCTCGCCATAAACATTCCAACGAACCGAAAACCAACCTAGAGTAAAGAAATTACCAAAAAAGAAACAAATTAACATTAAAAAAAACAACTGGAAGTAAAAAGAGAATATTGTATGAAGAGGCAAATTAAACGCAACAATTTTTTAAAAGGAATCTCAAACAATAACCACGGGGAGGCTATTTCAATCCGCTAATTGAACCAGAAAGGGATGTAAGAAAGACAATGATACTTTTAGGAGTGTTTTATTATGATTTTCAAGATATTTTTTTTAAGATTATCCATTGTTTCATGAACATTAGTATTAGTCTTACCTCGTACTCAAACGTCAATTAACGTTAATGAGCTTTTAATACAATAAAAATGTTCATTTAAATTAAGACCATAGACCTGAACCCCGATTATGTAGACCTCTTTCAATCGCTTTCGTCTACCTGTCACTCTCACACTTTGCGATTATTCTCAATGTGAGCTGAAGAATAGCGCTTAGTTTTGAATTGACGAAAAGCACGCTAAGGAACCATTTAATTTAAGGTCATGTCTCTGAGTACGGCTGTTAGATTAGCTGTCAAAGGGGCGTAGTCAAGTGGAAAACGAATTAACGTTTCTATCGAAAAAAAAAACAATTTTGACAACTACTCTTACAGACTCGCCGTGTGGTGACGGCAGAGTAGAATCCCATTATTGTCAAAGTCAAAGTCAAAGTCAAAATTCATTTATTCATATCTGGTATGATTACAATACACTTATGAATCGTCAAGACGCTAGATACCGAAAACCCGTGTGTCCAAGAAAAAAAAAATAGTAGAAAAAAACAGTGGAGTCACTACCCCAAATCTCTGTCTGTGTCGTACTAGGTGACTTAGGATAAAACAGTAATGAGAAATGGGCAGCAGCGTCCTCTTAAAGCAATGTACCTACTACGACTTTTGTGCCCGGTTAATGGCAATAGGCTCGCCACCTATCACATGGGACCTGGCTTATTTGCGAAACGTGGGTGCTAGTTCACCTCTGCCTACCCCTTCGGGGATAGCGTAATTTATGTATGTATGTACTCTTACATTTGACACGACAGTCGCCATGTTGTTTCCTCGGTACTACGTCAGTTTCATAATTACTAACTATAACTATTTTTACACTCACACCTATCATCTAGCCTAAAGTAGCTAAGTAGCCTAAGCACTTGTGTTATGGATACTAGATGACGGACATATTTTAAATCTAATTATGTATATAAATGTTTAAAATATACTACATAAACATATACACAGCCATGACTCGGGAACAAACATTTGTAGTCAACACAAAGTTTGCCCCTACCAGGATTCGAAACCCGGACCTCTTGGCTAATACCCAGCGATCTGAGCATTCGACCAAGGCGGCCGTCGTCGTTTCATACATTTGTAATCTATTCGTTCGAATAGATTAGCCTTGTCTTGAGGTGCTTGTCGGAATCATTCAATCGTTATTGATTAATTAATTTCTTTTGACAATTTTATCATGAGGTATGTCCAGAAGCGATTGTCTGACGTGTTATAATATAGGAAATAAGATAGGTGGTGAATTGAAAGAGATTGAGTAAATAAAGGGTTAGAGCTTGTCCAGATGGAGCGGTTAACGCGCGAACTCTTCTGCGTTTTGTGTACAACGCCGCCTAGTGTGCTGCGCCATTTTATTAATGCCGTTTAATAGCGAGCAATGTTTATCGAAACGCGTCTCACTCGCGCGTATGTGTAAACAGGGTCTTAATAATATTCGTTACAAGAAAAGAAAAATATTGAGTAATAAGTCGTTTTAATGTAAAAGAAGGATATATTATAGACAGCTCATCATCTGCCCTTAACTGCTGGGGCATAATAGTCCTTCCTAACGGCAGACTATAGGAAGAATATGCCATAACCCACTACGATGGGCTACAGGCTACGGATTGGTAGGTTCTAACGACAGCCGAAGCAGCCGGAGATTATGGCTAAACATGCCTTCAGACGCCTGGAAGATACGTTTAGCTATTAGCTAGGAACTTGATGTTATACTTTTGGTCACCCATCCAAAGACCAGCATTTGCAACCATTGCTAAATTTTATCATCGAGCTCTTCAGAAAACAGGTGTAAATTGTATATCTATGTACGTATAAAGGACATAAAAGGGAGTCGATGAAACAGTGGCAAGTGCACTTTGCTTTGCCAAAACTAAGCACTGTATACTGACGCTGGTCATTGGATACATACATACATACATAAATCACGCCTATATCCCCGAAGGGGTAGGCAGAGGTGAACTAGCACCCGCGTTTCGCCAATTATGTTAGGTCTCATGTAATAGGTGGCGAGCCTATTGCCATTTATCGGGCACAAAAGTCGCAGTAGGTACATTGCTAGGTGGTATAAGAGGAACGCTGCTGCCCATTCCTCATCACTGATTTACCCTTAGTCGCCTTGTACGACACCCACTGAAGAGATTTGGGGTGGTGACAATTGTATTCTATTTTGCCGTCACCACATGGCGGTCATTGGATGGGTGACCGAAAACGTAAGTACCGTCTTGAGGTTCTGTGCCATAGTTCGGTAGCCACTATAAGCGCATGCAGTGTGCACAAAATGCATTTACGCATCGTTAAATATAGTCCTCATTTTTCTTAACAATATAAGTGTAAATACGAAAAATTGTTATGAATTCAAATAATTATTTTCCCGCTCCGTCTAGATGCATTATTTCAAGCTAGATATTTATTTATTTAAGGCCAACCAACAAAAAAGGAGAAAGGCGTAACGTATGTATGTATACTTTATGTATGCAACAAAAGCATGCACCAACGAAAATCAGTTTACAGTTGCGAAACAACTCTTAATCTTAGTACAGTTTTTAATAAAATAGTAATTATATAAAACAGAGTACTTTCGAATCTGCTTTTAATAGGATCGACGCTCGTTTTATCTAGATAAGAAACAATAATTTTATATACTACAATTCGTAATTAATTTACTAATAAATATCTACACCCTAAACGACGTTGCACTTCATTAACATTAACAAAAAATAAGTAAAAATGCAAGTGTATGCAAGTGTATTCAATCGCTAAGTTGACTCCAGAATATTTTTCTAAAGATAAAACGTCGCATCTCTCTTAAACTTTAACCCAGTCCTGAGGTAGTAATTAAACAGTGGCTAAGTTCTTCTAAAACAACCAATAAACATTAAAAGTGAAAAAACACCCTATGACTCTAAGCTTATACAATGATGAGTAAAAAAATAAATTAAGAGTACTCACCAGTCCAAAAACCAAGCACAGATCCATTAAACCAATCACCACACACACTCGAACACAGCTCGTTAAAATCACGTCGTCGTCACGGCGCCGTCACGTGCGACCGTCACGCGGGCCCGCGTCGCTCTGCGGGGTCGACCGGGTAAACTCGATACATATCCATAGTATATTTAAGGGGAACGCGCGACAGTATGAAATCTTTGCATTTTTGAAATAAAACCTTCACCGAAACCGACAAGACAAGGTTCAGTTCGAAAAAGATTTTGTTTTAGTGTAAATGAAACTACTTAGCAGCTGTTGTTGCTTAGCTTGTAGTAGGCATACATATAATAAGAACTTTGAAAGTATGCCAGTGAGTGAGAGACTGCTAAGTAATATGCTTGGATGGTTGGGTCCTGTTATGAGAAGAGATTAAAGCTATGTTGACAGAAGAATGTTAGGTATGAACGTTGAAGGACTTAAAACGAGAAGAAGGCCAAAGAAGAGATGGATAGATTGTGTAAAGAAGGATATGATAGTGAGAGAAATTGGTGAAAGATAGAGAGGAGTGGAAGAATAAAACATGTTGTGCCGACCCCGCCTAGAGCGGGATAAGGACAGCAAGAAGAATAAACAACTGTACGCTTCTTAAATAAAATCAAAACATCATCATCTTCCATCATCACCTACCCTGTTCCCAGTTTATTTGGGGTAAATGCAGTTTCCTTTTCCATTAATATCGGCCAGACGACATCAAGCCATCCACCCCCCTTTGATTCATACATCCATCACATCATGCAAGTGATGAAATTGAAAAGCGATGGAAATGACCATGCTTAGGGACTTATTATTATGAACGAAGAGGTAGTGAGAGGAATGACAACTTTCCAATCAATACTGCTCTCATTGGGTATGATGTTAGTGGTTTGCCCTCCACCATTTGGGTGCCTATAAGTTATTGCCATTGGGCAATTTCCTTAGACGACTTTTACTTTATCCTAGGGTGAGTCGGTGCTTTCACATTCAACGTTAGTTTTTCTCTCCCAGACACGCATGAAAGCAACGCTTTCAATTACATTGTTATCAAACATTCCCTCTACTGAACATAGAGTTCCTACAAAGAAGTAGAATTTTTCGTGATAATTTTAATTTAATACTTTTCCGGCATTTTAATAACGTTCTTATAACAATCAAAATGTATATTGATGTAGCCTACCGTTTCTCAACTCTACTATGGCTTAAGCTCCAAGCAAGCTCGATTATTGAAAGGTTAGACGGTAGGAACTGCAGTGGAGTGAATGATTTAAGGTGTGAAAAAACACCCCTTTGGAAAAAACAAGTGGATATAAATTATTGTTTTGCACTGTATCGGGCAAGGTCGTTTCGATTTACGGTACTCAGGTGTAAGAGAATTTACACGTCTGGATTTTACGATTTATTTAAGGGAAGTATTTCCAAGTCGCTGTAAATTACTATTGCTAGGTGGTATAAGAGGAATGCTGCTTCCCATTCCTCATCATTGATTTATCCTTAGTCGCCTTGTACGACACCCACGGGAGAGATGAGGTTGGTGACGGCAGAGCAGAATACAATTTATTCTGCTCTGCCGTCACCACATGGCTACGATCACTAGATTAACTTTGCTAGGACAAAATTGTCGTGCCTAATAACTTTATCAGCTTTACTCATTGCGTGTTTAGATGGAATTAGGGCTGTGGTAAAATATACAATGTCATTTAACCAATACCGTCCCACGCACGGCCTGAATTGTTTTAAGATAGCCCGCAATCAGACCCTGGAGCCTATTTAAAGATCGTTATCGGACTTTTTACTTTGCCAATCTACATACTCGAGGTAACGGAGGTGGGGGAAGGTACATCAAAGGGTGTTAGTCTAAGAGCTGTGGAACAGCGAGCTTCATTCACCACTTCAATATTTTTTTTAATGTTAGACAGGGAAGCTCTTGCCCTTCATCTCACCTGATGGTAAGTGTCGATAAGGGCTGAAGATGGAATCGAGCTTCAACTGGAACCCTCAACCACAGAGGGGCTGGCTATCTTATCACACATTGTCGGAACACAATAATGCTGTTAACATTATTATTATGGCGACAGATTTTGTTAAGATGGTGGTAGCTAGCCAGGCGGACTTCAAAGAAGTCCTACCACCAACCAAACCTAGCACAAAGTTGTACCCCCCTGGGGATCGAACCTGGGCCATCTGGATCTTCATTCCGCTGGGCGAACCACTAGATTACGGAGGCAGTAAAACCTATAATAACTTCACGAATCTACTAGCCAGGTAGCCGATCCGGTAGCCATGCACAGAAATAAGTAGGCAAGCCCACCTAGGCATATTATTTTCTGTGTTAAAAACAATCAATTGAGATTAAAACTCATTCGGTTATGACAAGAGTGAAGGTGATAAAAGAAAATTAATTAAATTAAAAACAGCTATATGAACACTTTTCGATAGGCAAGTTATCACACGCATATTTGATTATAAATTAGATTTGATAAAAAATATGTCGCATCGAGTTACCAGGGGGCCTACCGCCTAACTCGATTGCTAAAGCAAAAGCGTCATGACGTCATGCTGTCATTTCGCACCAAATGTACCTAAACTATTAGCGATAGCTTTGAACGAATGATCACCGAATGATTTTGTATGAATTTGGCATAAAATCCGTGCCGCCTAAAAATTCAGGATGGCTGCTATAGCCGTAAGCAGTGCATTGCAATATAGCAATCATCAGCAATCGAGTTAGGCGGTAGGCCCCCAGATCGGTGAAAGTCGATGTTGCACGTCTCCTCTACTATGTTTAAAGTACAAATTGGAAATGCCGGATACACAATTTGCAATTTGCAACTTATAATTCCAATTTTATGGAACAGAACGATACGACTGACTGGAAAGTATCAATAACTCAAATAACTAGTGTTATTTTAGGTCGCCTTCTCCTATTCCTTATCATATCACCTGTTGGTTATTAATTAAAATAACAAGCAAACAACACAGGTCAAAATAATTTCGATTTATTTTGTTCTGGTGCGGGAATCGAACCCGCGTCCTCCGAAATCCGAGCGGCTGTCTATACCTACATAGTACATACATCACGCCTTTCTTCGCTAAGAGGTAGGCAGAGGTATTTAAACACCCGCGTTTCGCCAGTTTAATAACTAAATGACTTCCTGGTCATCATCCATCCAATATTCCTGTCTGGACTAAATCTCTTTGCCTTCCCTATTACAGGGGGAATTAAAACAAAAAATATGCCCATTCAATGGCAATAACATAGGCTTGGGAAACCAATACAATTAGCAAAGTTTGTGCTATGTCTACCACCGTTCCGGGATAAGCCGTTGTGACGTAGCTACTTAATATTATTATTACGAACACACAAGAAGTTGCCTCAAAAAAAACATGAAAGAAACTTTGCGCAACAAATTTTCCACGTGGAGTTTCTTTTGCAATTTTCTTTCTTGTGAAAAGCAAAAACTGGGAAATAATTGTTTTCCGAGCATTTAGTCGAGTTATTAATTATGCCGGTGCTCAGCTAACTTCAGGAAAGAGATGCTGTCTTAGGGTCAATTCACACCGAGAGGTGACGCGACGCGACTATAGTCTGTACCATCTAACTTGTCTTATTTGGTAAACAATCTTGGCACACCATTTTATTGAAAATGCTGCATTAAAAATCAACTGATAACTAGATTCAATAGGTTTCTCTTCAGTCTATAATAACGATTTGTTGTAATAGATTGACTTTTTTATTATTTTACTTTTAAATGGGTGATTTTTTTTTTAAAGTTGTGTCAAGATTATTTACCAATTAAGACAAGTTAGATGGTACAGAAGGTTTGAAGAGGCCAGTGGTTACAAGTTGCACCCCGCGGCCCCACTAGACGTTTCGCAACGTCGCGAGACGCATTAAGCGCGCCCGTACACATAACTGCGCATTGGCGCGATACGTTTTCGCAACGCAGAAAACTACAACGTAAATTGCTGCGATGCGATTTAATGCGGCAAGGCGGCGAAACAAAGCAGACTGAAATTGAAGAAATGCGCGATGCGAATCAATTCGCTAGTTCTTGCGATGCGGCGTGAAATCTCGCAGGTTTTTACAATGCGATGTCGCATCGCAGTTTTGTGTACAGGGCCTAACGCGCTTGCCGGTGATCCACCGATGCGTGGTGCAACGTATTCTGAATCGTCACAATGAAATGTTTCTCTTTTCATGTAGATAAAAAGTCAAATTTTGAGTGACTCTTGTATAGCACACCTTTTTTATGAAGGTATTTATGTTTTTATACTTTTTTATTACTGTCACTGCCTATGACATATAGTTACTTAGAATTATTTTATTCTCACACTGAGCCTAGCATTTTACTTTCTGTCTATTTTCCTTTATTCCTCCAATTAACAGTCCTATCCCTTACAACTCTATTAAAATGTGTGCGCAGTCTCGCGTCGCGTGTCGGTGTGAACTGACCCTTAGATGAAACGCGAAAGTGCCCGTAACAATATTTGTTTGTTTTTTACGCACAAACAGGCGATTCAGGGTTCAATCGCACCGAGTTATTGTTCGTAAACTTTCTTGGTTTACGAGAACGGGGGGTAGGTACGGTGTAACTGCTAGCTATTTATGTCGTCTGATAAAGGATTTTCTATCAGAAAATAAAGCGAACAGAGAATATTTTAAGCATGAATGTTTTATGCCAAAGAAAGTCTAACTGCCGCACTCAGAGACGTCAATTAACTTTAATGAGTATTTAATGTCAAAAATTTTCATTAAATTAAATGTTATTTGTTATTATTAAATGAAATTTATTTCTACAGCGGGAGTGTGTCCATTATCTTACAAAGTGAAGTGTCAAGGTAGAGAAATTCTTGAAAGGGAAATAAGGGGGAAAATTCAAGCTTCATAACGCTAACCCAATAGTTTCGTTTGGACATTTCAAACCTACAACATTAGCCTTGGGCAACCTCGCTTTCTATAGTTAAGCTTTAACATACATATATACATACATACGTCACGCCCTTTTCCCACAGGGGTAGGCAGAGATCACTTCCTTCCACTTGCTACGATCCTTACATACTTCTTTCGCTTCATCCAATCTCATCAATCTCTTCATGCATGCCCGTCGGTTTCGGGTACTCTTGACCTGGCCCTTTTTCAATAGACTTTCAATTTGATTATGAAAGATCCGCCTAGGCCTTCCCCTTCCCATTTCTCCATTCACTTTCGCCATGTAAATCCTTTTTGTCATTCTCCTTTCATCCATTCTTTCGACGTGACCAAACCATGCGAGCATCCCTTTCTCAATCCTTGCCATTACATCTTCTTTCAAACCACACCTTTCTCTTATCACACTGTTATACAATCGGTCGCTCAGCCTTACTCCAACCATGCTCCTCAACGCTCTCATTTCTACTGCATTTATTCTACTTTCATGCTTCTTCTTCCACACCCAACTTACTATTTATAACACACACTAAGCTTTAACACTGGTAGATATAAGTTATTAAATACTGTTTGTGGAAATCGAATTCGTGTTCATTGATAGCTAATAGAGTCACCAATCTGCAGTGATCGAGCGTGGTGGGTATGGCCCATTCTCCCTATATTCTTCCAGACAAGGCCTGTGTTCCAGCAGTGAGGACATTAAAGGGCTAGTGATGAATAGAGTGAATTGTTTCCTTTCTGGCCCAGTGTAACATAGAAACAATTTATTTACAGTTTTGAAAAGCTTTGCACTGTACGTTCATGTTCAAATTCACTGACCGTGTATGACATGAGATTCTAGGCTCTAGAAACAGCCAGAGCTAATAAACGACTCTCGCCTTTTTATATATCATCCCAAAGTTCTTAGTGTTGTTCTCAATTTGTGAAAATGATATATCGATACATTGCTGCACTCCGTTACTTTACAACAGAAGGTAAGTTCTCAAATAGCAACTTTGTTTACGTGCAATTTTTGTTTCAACTTAAAGTTAACTTTCATTATAAAAGTCTCACAAATATGTTACCGCTTTGCTTCATGACCTCTGCAATTGTGTTAATGGACAGAAAGAAATTGAATATTGTATGTTTTAGTAACATAAGTAAAGTTAAAACACATGAAAATTATTGTAATATTGGAACAATTTATCTAGTTTGTAGTGACGGCAGAGCAGAATACAATTGTCACAAGTCCCATCTCTCATGAGGGTGTCATACAAGGCGACTAAGGGTTAAGACAGAGATGAGTAATGTGGAACAGCGTTATACTCTTGTACCAGCTTGCAATATACTGCGATTTATGTGCCCGATATAGGGCGATAGGCCACCTGTTATATGCACCTCTGCCTACCACTTCCTGTATATAGGCGTGTTTTACGTAGAAATAGAAATTTTTATTTGCTTTGATATACGTGTTACATATTGATGGCAAATGTATGTATGTAACAGTTTATCTAGCAAGAAAAACATACATACATACATACATAAATCACGCCTATATCCCCGAAGGGGTAGGCAGAGGTGAACTAGCACCTACATTTTGCCAATTATGTTAGGTCCCATGTAATAGGTGGCGAGCCTATTGCCATTAATCGGGCACAAAAGTCGCAGTAAATTGCTATTGCTAGGTGGTACAAGAGGAACGCTGCTGCCCATTCCTCATCATTGATTTATCCTTAGTCGCCTTGTACGACCCCCACGGGAGAGATTTGGGGTGGTGACAATTGTATTCTACTCTGCCGTCACCACACGGCACAAGAAAAACAGCCATTTTAAATATATAGAATCTATCAGCGTAGCACTGTAGCATCAATAGCTACCATTATTGCTTGTGCTACGGACTACGCCGTCATGAAAACTCAGGCGCTACGGAAGCTGTCACTCTACGCAAGACTGCTACGACCACTGACAGCTAACCGATTTCAATCAAATCGCTTTCAATGCGTTTTGCTGCGCTACGAATCAGAGAACTAAGGAATATTAAAGGCCTTTCGAAACGAAGCAGGAACTCGAGATAAAACAAATACAGTCACCCATCTATTGACCGACATTCTCAATCATTGCTTAGTTTCCGCAATCGCAGGCTGAGTGTGATAGCCCTGCTTATGATGGATGAGTTACTTTATAATAAAATAAAAGCAGAGGCGGAAGAAAAGATTATCATGTCGCGACAGAGTAGGATACAAAGAAGATAAAGTTGATTTGTGAAATTTAAAATATATTTATCATGTTACAGGATGACATATAGTATTTTTTCAAAATATTTCTTACTTATCTTATTATATTGGAACCTGAACGCAGTAGGAGTCTGTAGTGCATTAGTATTAAGCTGGCACTGTACAGTTGCACGTCAGGTTACCACAATATGTCAAAATTTCTTAATCGACTTTGTGCAAACAAATTAACTTTTACAATTGATTGGAAATATAATATGTCAGTTTTATATAGACTGATGTGCTGTCGACTGTACAACCACTTGGCAATACTGAATAGGAATGTAGATACTTATGGGTCCCGAGGTCCGTGGCGATCACGAAATAAGATAAGATGCCGATAATGGGAATTAGCCAGTACGGTAGTCGTCTGGTTTCGATATAGAAGGTAAAGGAATAGTATAGTTGTTCTTTTTACAGTAAAAGACAAATAACTATTCCCATTATTAATCATTAGATTAATATTGACGGCTGGCTTGGTCATTGTCAGTTGGCTATTTATTAGCTGGCTATTGGCCAAGAGGTCCCGAATACGAATCCTGGTAGGGGCGAATGTTTGTGTGATGAATACAGACATTTATTTTAGACTAATTGTTGTTTATGTAGTTTAATTTCAATATTAACATATTATTAAGTACATGCATATTGAAAATAATGGAATATTAACACTCATCGGTCATCTAGTATCCATAACTCGAGTGCATACAGAAATTAGTTTGGGCTAAATGGTGGACAGGTGTGAACTTATTAAATAATAATTATTTGTTACAAAAAAAAACAGTATTGTGCCCAGTATATATATAGCATCATTACTTAAAGTTATCGATAAAAGCGACAGCACCGCCCATCCCTAATTACAGCTGTAGGATTAGCGAGGGACATATCCCCAAAACGGGGACACGAAGGTTTTCTTGTTTAATTTTATCGCGCGACGGGAGCGCGTGCCTTTTGCTGGGATGACGCTACACTTTCGTACGCGTCAATACAGCAGCATAGCGGGAACTATAAAGCTTGTTTGGAATGATTTCGCAGTAAGTCGGTCGAAATTAATCATTTCTTGCAGTTTGCGCGCCTGATAGATGGCAATAGGCTTGCCACCTTTTAGATGGGTGCTGACATAATTAGCGAAAACTGGGTGTTAATAGACCTTCGGGAATATATACGTGATTTTAAGTATGTAGGTAAGATAGAACTGTATAATTTTGATGTAAGTAAATTCGGACGCCAATATTAGGTCCACATTCTCCAGCGAAAGAGACTAATGCCTTCGATGCCCTGTAATTACACTCCATCCCTATTGAGCTGGACCAATACGAATTGTTCTACAGCCGACACGGGAATGGCAAAGTCGATTTTACATCGGACTCTGAGAGGACGTGGAAATTTCCACTTAACTGCAAGCAGAAATAGTTCACTAGGGCTTAGGTTCGCTTGAGCAGTCTATGCTTTGGTACAATCTGCTTTTGGCGTAAGCATGGGTATTTTAAATGTTTCTGATGAACACAGACATTTTGCTCTCGAGTCAGGGTTGTTTTATTATGTTTACGTAGTATTTACGAATACAATTTGATGTGATTATTATGTGTAACTAATATAATTAATCCATCACTACTATTTGCATATATTGCCGTGTGGTGACGGCAGAGTAGAATACAATTGTCACCACCCCGAATCTCTCCCGTGGGTGTCGTACAAGGCGACTAAGGATAAATCAGTGATGAGGAATGGGCAGCAGCGTTCCTATTATACCATCTAGCTATGTACCTACTGCGACTTTTGTGCCCGATAAATGGCAATAGGCTCGCCACCTATTACATGGGACCTAACATATGTGGCGAAACGTGGGTGCTAGTTCACCTCTGCCTACCCCTTTGAGGATATAGGCGTGATTTATGTATGTATGTATGCATCACTACTATACATAACAAAAGTTCTTATGCTTACTTCGGGCCAGATGATAGGTGTGAGTGTAAATAACTGATAATTAAAAAATGCTCAGTTGTTTTTTGTTCAGTAAATATTGTCACATTGTTATTGGGATGTTTATTTGATCCTATTACTATATCACAATCCGGGCCGCTGCCCATACCAATCGGCCAACTAGGATAATTAATAATGTTAAAATAAAATTCAATACAAATCAATTTATATTTTTTTGTTAATAATTCAGAGTTAACTTCGACAAACTCTCAAAAACTCCACATCCCTCCCGATTGGATGATAGAGGCCTTGAATATATATATAACCAAAACCCCACTTTTTCTGTTTATACAGAACCCCAAAATCAATTCGGGCACTTCATAATAATGGCAGTTTTTGTTTGAGTTCTTTTTCAATTAATGCAGCCTATTTATATGCAAAGATAAAACACCTCGAAGAATGTTGCCGAGTTGGTGAGGAGAGGAATTTATTTAAACTTTCTCTCACATAATAAGTTAATTTGAGAAGTTCTAGCTTTATCGGTATTTCACAGCTGGGCGAAAAGGAATCGTGTTATCTTAATAATGTGAAATATGATATTTATTTTTGTTTTTATATGAACATTATGTATGGATGACCCGGATGCTTGATGTACATTTTCTCTGCATATTTCAAGGGCTATAATAAGTTCTAATAACATAATGTTAGAAGGTATTACAGTCGAAAAGTCGAAAAAGAGGCCGTAATATTTTTTTTTAAAGCAATGAGAAGAGAATGAGATATTTTATTTATTTTAACTTCCGCGGTCCGCCGAGCGATAAATCATAACATTAACACAAAAACTTTCTAAATATACCTATTGATGATCAAGCAACGCGTTAAAGTTTGCGTGACGATAGAAGCCTTGTATGGGCTTCGTTTGAGGCAAGGAATACGGAAATGGGTCATTTGCTGACTACGTAGCGGCCGGTTTATAATCTTCTTTATTGTCAGGTAACATGCAACGTCACCAAAGTTAAACTGTCCAGGAAAAGATTAGATAAACTAGGTTAAA
The DNA here is from genome assembly GCA_963931975.1 of Cataclysta lemnata. NCBI lineage: Eukaryota > Metazoa > Arthropoda > Insecta > Lepidoptera > Crambidae > Cataclysta > Cataclysta lemnata. The sequence goes on along the minus strand of OZ008339.1, from coordinate 25,487,873 downwards.
TTAGTTCAGTAATTAAATTAACCTTTTACTTTTTAATCAAAACAAAACTGTTTAACAAGAATTGTCCAACAAAGCACAGTAAAGTACAGTCATTACAATACATAAGTTCGTAAAATAAAACCTTTGCGACGTAAAAAAAAACAACATATTAAACATAATCAGATACGAAAGTTTCAAACAAAGATCATTCATGTTGTTCAGCAAATATATATTTTTAACACAGGATTCCGGCTATGGTTTTAAGTTGTTCAACTGAGACGTTACATTTCCTACGGAAGCGGTCGTGACTAGAATACCCAAAGAGGCCTTCGACAACGTAATAGTTGGTGACGCAAAAGCTGCTAGCGGGAATTTGTATCCGAAATATCGCCTCGCAAGAATATTAAATTTCATATCACATTTTTGAACTTTTATAAATTACAATCCTCTTGATAACTACTGAGCGTGGACTGTGTTAAGAAAATGTTAGGAACACGTATTTTAGCATGATATTTTATGATAATAAAATTATAACGTACCTAACGTACAAACGTCAGTTACTTTACAGGCGAAGGAGAAGTAAAAGCAGTGACATAACAAATAAAACTAATTAAACAAATAACGTTGTAAATACAATATATTCGTATATGTATAATAATAATATACACTCATCAGCTTTACCTAGAGATATTTTATTGGCTTTGCTTTATGTTGTATCGGCGTTCATTCTAAAAATACTGACGATTTCTATGCAATTTATTAAATGTTATGACAGATGACCATAATTAAAGTAAGTTATTGAAAAACTGCAAAGAATATGTCAGTATTATAAGAATGAAGTCTCATAGAACATGAGTAGGTGTACTTAAAATATCCTTAGACATTGTTGATGAGTGTATCTTCTCCCTATATTCTTCTATCGATAGGGAAAGCCTGTGCCCCAGCAGAGGGGACATTAAAGGGCTGGTGATGATGATGATGATAATCGTAATCAAGGCGGGTTTACGTGGGGACTCCTTACTACCGCGGCGATCCGGGGGCGATGTGGTAAAATAACTTAAATTGTAGGTAGTAAACCTTTAGTAACATGAAATCAAATTACATACCTACGTATGTATGTAATCACGTCTTTCACCCACAGGGGTTGGCAGAGATCACTTATTTCCAATTGCTACGATCCTTACCCAACCAACATTGGTGCAACGCCTCGACGTGATGCCGTCCGAGTACTCTAGATCTAGCCCTTACCAAACAAAATGACTGAGGAAAATCGCGCGGCAAGGGGCGACCCTTAGGCGCTGTCTCCACGAGCGACAGAATCGCGGCGATATTGTCGTCGTGCCACGTATTTCTCTATACTCTCTATGAGCGCGTCTCCACTCGGCGATGTTATCGCGACGATGCGACGAGTGGCAATGTTCGTCGCTACTCGCCACGGAACGTTGCGGTCACGCAGCGAGTGCAACTCTTTCAACAAATAATACTAGCTCAACGCGTCGTCAAGAAAATGCGGCGCTTCCGTTACGAGTCGCCGCGGACACGCTGTGATTCCTTCACGAGTCGTGACGATACGCTGGCGGAATAATCGCTCGTTCTTGGAGATTACCCGACGATAGAAGCGCGGACTCGTCGCGATTCTCTCGCTCGTGGAGACAGCGCCTTAAGATCGAAAGTGAAACGCGACTCGGAGTAAGTAGTAAATGTAGTTAACGCGGGCAAACGACGCAGGTGGCGCACTTAGCGTTTATTAAGACAAAGTCGCGCCGGGGCCATTAGCTGGGACGACTTTGGGGGGCAAACATTGGAATCTATTTCGGGACGACAGTTAATGGGGTGACGCGAGCGTGAAACGGGCACGTTGGCTGAAGCCGACATTCTAACAAGCCATCGCAATATGTATTAGAAATGTAAAAATCGACAACTATGTATCAGCAAAGCCGAATATGATCTCGCATCCGTGTCGTACCTACAAGGCGACCTAAGGGTTAAAACAGTGATGAAGAATGAAAATTTTTCTCCATATAATGTCAAGTCAGGATTTATGTCAGGATGGTCAGATAGGAGCTCGCTAGCCCAGTGGCATAGCGCACTTAGTCTGCAATTGCCTAAACTAAGGAATGGTCGCTAAAGCCTGTCTTTGGATGGGTGACCAAAAATGTATTACCTCGAGTTCCTCTGTGCTTTGAAAAACTTGTTGATCCCGACTGTATTTACAGTCGTTAATACCCACCAATCCGCACTGGGCCAGCGTGGTGGGTTATGACCCATTCTCCCTATATTCTACCATCCATGGGGAGTGCCTGCCTGTGCCCAGCAGTGGGGACATTAAAGAGTTGATGATGAGCGCGAAACGAGCATGTTGGCTAAATATAATACAAAAATGTATGAAATTAACGTGTTTTACTACATAATTTAAATTATTAAAGAAAATAACAAGGCGCGCGTCGTGACAAATGTAAGAGAAGTTGTCAAAAGATTACACGTAGGCTAAGCAGAGGTGGGTAAGGTGCAACGCTGCTGCTCATTAGCTCATTACTCATCTCTTCGTTACTGGCACATTCTACTTTACTTTTTATCTCCCTTGCTTTAATCTGCTGTTTTACTCAATTTCGCTCGTGTACCAGTTTTCGTTTCCGTTGTTTCTTGTTATTACTCAATCAGAGCAAATTGTTTGTCGTTTGTCCCGTGACAACTGTACCGCAGTAAACCCAGAACAGTAATACGTCTTCTATTAGAATGTGTGTTTTCGTACTCAGCGCCGTGTAGGCACGCATTGTAACGCACACATTGACATAAAATACGGGGGCATAAGCGTTCGGTGTGATCGCGCGTGTAGGTGATTGCACGTTCGCTCGTTGCTCGTTCCGCCCGGCACATTGGTGCTCGCAGCCGCCGCTATAGTTACAACCCTAGCTAGTCCAAAACTTTCTTACTCGCATTCATAGCATCACGTCTCATAACATGTCCATACCAAGCTAAACGGTTCCCCTTCATCTTCTCTGTTACTGGCGCCACTTTCAGACTCCCTCTTACGTACTCATTCCGTATTTTGTCAATTTTTGTCACTCCGCACATCCATCCCAACATTCTCATCTCTGCCGCATGCAATTTTCTTTCATCCATCTTTTTCACAGCCCAACATTCCGATCCATACATAACGACAGGTCTTATAACAGACTTGTAGATCTTTCCTTTTAGTTGCATTAATCTTAGGCTAATAATAATAGGGTAATTACTGTAACTACTGTTCTGTGTATACTGTGACTGTACCTACATAATCCACCGCTTTCGTCTCGTGTTTGTCTAATAGATGTTTGTACTCTGTTCATAATATATCTGTTATCAGAATGGCTTCGGCCGTCTGCCTTTTTTATGTAGCCCCAGCTCACAATGTTTCAGTTTGTTTGTTTAGCAGTTGTTTCAGTGTCGGGACGGACTTCATTAGGTGCGTTTGTTTAGGCAATAACAATATCGGGAGCTGCTGGCCCATCTTCAAAGGCTTAACCTAATTTGTTGTTTAAGCCTCACTTTTAATTAACTTTCGTAAGTTGAACAATGTTTTTTTTCTGTGCGGTAGACTTTTAGCGGGAACGCGTCCCTTTGATCGTGCAGTTGGGAAATGTCATTGGTTTGGGCGTTGCGGGAATCCAGGAATAGCGTCGCTTCTTCAATACAAAAGAACGCGGGATTGCACGCTTGCAACAATAAATCTTAGTGTCATAAGTTTAGAACACACAACGTCTCTGGGCGTTTTTGGGTTGTGCCCTTATTGTTTTAAATAAGCGGAATGTATGTACGTAGTATGTATGTAGTAGAATACAATTGCCACCACCCCAAATTTTTCCCGTGGGTGTCGTACAAGGCGACTAAGGATAAATCAGTGATGAGGAATGCAGCAGCGTTCCTCTTATACCTACCACCTAGCAAATTACTGCGACTTTTGTGCCCGATAAATGGCAGTAGGCTCGCCACCTATTACATGGGACCTAGCATAATTGGCGAAGCGTGGGCGCTAGTTCACCTCTGCCTATCCCTTCGGGGATATAGGCGTGAATTATGTATGTAATGTATGTTTGAACTGAAATAAATCACAATTTAGAAAAATCAATGTTTTACGAATAATTTTTTGAAATAATTATTCTAACATCTATATAATATTGAAATAAAAATAATATAATTTTTATAATTTCTTTGTTAAAACTTCTTTATCGTAAATGTTTAGATGTGTGTTTATTTACTATTTTTATTTTATTTTATTTATTTACTATTTTGTTTTCGATAAAGCATCAATAACAGGTATGTGAATTGGCAACAAGTTTAGTTTTAATAAAAATTGTTTTTAAGCGACAGCATGTTCCGTTCGGGTTTTATAATATTATTCATAATAAATAACAGTTTTCATATCAAATTCAATTTATTTTTGGGTACCGAGCAAATGCATTTCGACGATACAATTGAAAAGAACAACGGTGAAGTGTGTAACATAAAACAAAAATACAGCACTCAGTGCAAAGCGAATTATGTATTCACGATTTATTTCCATAGCCTTTTCACTGAAATAAAGCTATTAAAAAAACTGGTGCAATTAAGGCAGTGTTCAAAATGAAATATTGTGCTTTTTTCAAAGCCTTATTTATGCTTACACGTCGTATTAATTCAACTTTAAAGCGTGTTCTTTTGAACTACTTACCATAAGGCGCCTTTCATTCTTCGGCGTGTAGGTACCGATGCGATCGGTGGATTTTGTTTGTATGCTACGCAGCCAGCCGCACGCGGAACAAATGAAAGCTACTATGAAGCTTCATTCAAATTGTGCCAATCGCGTTCGCACGCGGAATTAAGAATTTTACTTCCGCACTCAGAGACGTCAATTAACTTTAATGAGTATTTAATGTCAAAAATTTTCATTCAAATCTAGACCGTAGACCCGGCAAGAATAGCGACTAGTTTTGAGTTGTCATTTTTGACGTTAAGTACTCATTAGCGTTATTTGACGTCTCTGAGTGCGGCAGTTGGCCTAAAAATGGTAGGTATTTTCAAATATTTTTATTTATTATACCTAAATCCGAGATTGGATGAAGCGAAAGAATTATGTAAGAAACCTATCGAGTGGAATGAAGACAAGTGATCTCTGCCTGCTCCTGTGGGAGAAATGCGTGATGTCTTGTAACACGATCTCCCGATCCATAGAACCGTAAGCTGACAAGCAACTTATTTAGAACATAGCTCTCCCTAATTCGATTTCATTTCGTAAATCTGCAAAATATTATTTGCTAACGGCGCTGAATTTACATGAAACTAATTATCCGCCGCTTTACACTCACCGTCCTATAATTTGAACCCTATTCCCAGGCAGCTAGAGTCGAGTTCCGGTTCCGCACGCAATTGCCTTGGCAAAACGCGAGGTGGGCAGCGGTTAAGACCAGAAATTCTTTTCTAAAAGCTTTCCTTAAGCCGCCTTAAAATAATTGGAAAACGGCTAAAGCGAATAAATAAGATGTTGAAAGGGAACCTTTTGTGATGCAAAAGTGAAAATGGGAAACTACGTTGCGCTGTATAAGTAAAGTCTTGGGTCTCGTTTTAGGCGCGGCCACCTAACTTGAACAAAAATACAAATAGAAGAAGGGGTACGACCTGTCTACGCAGAGTTCTTGAGTTCTTTGGCAGCTTCGCCAGGAAGGATTGGCATTATCTCGGTGAGGAGCACGCTAGCGCAGTGGCATGGCGCGCTCGGCCTGCGATTGCGTAAACTAAGCAATTTTCGCTAAGGCCGATCATTGGATGGGTGACCAAATATGTATTATCTCTAGTTCCCCTGTGCTTCGGAAGGCATGTCGAGCCGTTGATCCCGGCTGCATCTGCAGTCGTTAGTACCCACCAACCCGCACTGGGCTAGCGTGGTGGGTTATTGCCCATTCTTCTATCCACACGGAAGGCCTGTTGCCCAGCAGTGGGGACATTAAAGGAGCGGTGGTGATCTTTCTTCTTCTTTCAATGACCCACGACGTTAAGATCCAATCTTGAATCAAAGGTCCTTGTTATAATTTTTAATGACCGCTAAACGGTTCCAGCCCATCAATTTGCGGGAGCGACCATTACGATTGTAACGCGACCAATTTAATTTGAGGTTTCAATTAAATTCAAATCTCAACGGAATTACTTTTGCCAATCGTAATTTTGGTTTTACTGACAAATTTGATTGTTCCATTTGAATCGCGCGAATGCCTGCTATGCAAGTCATTTTATCGCTGCTAGGCCAGAAGACGGTAACTAACACGGCATATTCAACATCCATATAAAATACATACATACATACATAAATCACGCCTATATCCCAGAAGGGGTAGGCAGAGGTGAACTAGCACCCACGTTTCGCCAATTATGTTAAGTCCCATGTAATAGGTGGAGAGCCTATTGCCATTTATCGGGCACAAAAGTCGCAGTGCATTGCTGGGTGGTATAAGAGGAACGCTGCTGCCCATTCCTCATCATTGATTTATCCTTAGTCGCCTTGTACGACACCCACGGGAGAGATTTGGGGTGGTGACAATTGTATTCTACTCTGCCGTCACCACGCGGCGCGTCCATATAAAATTATGATAAATAAATGATGATAAACGTTTAAATCATCAACATCATCACAAAAAGTGTCTAAATAGTGTTAATTAATTGACAAAAATAAAAACACTTATTGTTTTGGGAACACATAAAATAATAACTTTTTAATTTCCTTCTAAATATATTTTTACATTTTCATTTGCAATGTGGATCAGGGTTTAATTTTTAATACCTTATTCACGTTTTGTCACCGTCCTACAAACATTAGTGTGGCAATAATTGTTTTGAGTTTGACTGTCGACTGCGAAATCTAATTGTCTTCGGTTCACTATACAGGGTTCATTAAAACAGAACAATTGCACGATAGAGACGAGGAGCAGACATTTAAAATAACTGTTAATCATAGCGAGACTCAGCTTGACAGGTATGTGACACTAGACAATTCGCCAAGCGAATTAGTAGGAATATTTCCTTCAAAACTTCAGAGGTTTTTATAGTGATTCTTAGTAACAATCATTCTGTTGACTGCTGAAATATGGTTCTAAAAACTATTACACTAAAAAAATGACAAATAGTTCCTACAGTTAGTAATACGGCGGTAAAATAAAGAATGTCTCAGATCGCAAGTATCAAGTATTTGACGCTCGAGCTGAATGCGAGGGCGATTAATATGCGAGCTGAGGCTTCCTTTTTTACCGCCCCAAGTAAGTATAAAGTTTTATGTTACCCCTTGAACAGGAAGTGGGATTTTCCGTACCCGTAGTGGGCTGAAAATGACACTTTCTGGTTGGTAATCCAACTAGTAATGGTAATCCAATTTTTTCTCACCTTGTTATTTTTTGTAACTTTTATTTTTATTTATAATGTTCATTTATTATTAAGAATCAAATAATATTTGCTTGGTTTCTGCAGTTGCAAGCCTCTGCGCTCATCGAGCTTATTAAGATTTTGTCTTGTAAAAAGTTTTACAATACTAATGAATAATAAATCATGCTGTATACCGAGATACGAAAGGTTAGCACTACTATAGAAATCATTTGAAGCGGAAGTCTCACAGAACATTCAACATTAACCCAATATCGAATTTAAGACAGTTACCAGATATAAAGTGCTGGAACAAACATAATTACAGGGCGAACGCAAAAGCCCTAGCGACAGTCTAAAAGCACTTTGGAGTCTGCTTAGGCTCAGCCGAGGAAATGATGTCATTTCCAGTTTCAATGGCGACTATTGTTTTACAAATTTAATTTTCAAATAGCCGTGTGGTGACGGCAGAGCAGAATATAATTGTCACCACCCCCATCTCTCCCGTGGGTGTCGTACAAGGCGACTAAGGGTAAAGACAGCAATGAGTAATGGGCAGCAGCATTTCTCTCATACCACCTAGCAATATAAATTTGTACTGCGATTTATGTGCCCGATATATGGCAATAGGCTCGCCACCTGTTACATGGGACCGAACATAATTGGCGAAAAGTGGGTGTTAATTCACCTCTGCCTACCCCTTCGAGGATATAGGCGTGATTTATGTAATATATGTATGTATGTATGTTCAGTCAAGAGCAGGTTAAGCTATTCCAAACTGTCAAATAGCTCCAACCGATTATCAAACTTAATAGGTTTGGTGTAAAGCGCAAAGCCGACTGAGAATATTTTACCTGGTGCACATAATATTTGCCAACCATGACGTTTGATCCAATACAAAGGGTGAGATTATTGACCATCTAAAGACCACGGTCATCGTAGTATATTTTTTTGCTGCTGCATTCGCCATATTATTTGTGAACCTTATATGAAACCCGGAGTAGGAGATAGAGTTTGGTCTAAATTCAGACGATTAATATAAAAACTTTAATAAGACAAATACTTTCAAAGATTGTGTATTCAAAATAGCATCTATTTTTGACACTTTCATAATCAATAACAAGTCATCGTAGTCGTCATTCAGTGAAGCGTATTTTATGACTAACCGTTTTATGTGACTCTAGTGCAAGGTGACGGCAGTAAATTTAATAAATTTATTGTTTATTTCTGTAATATAAACTGTTTCCAATAGTTCGGCAAAAGTTGTATTTCAAAGCAGGTTTATGGCTGTTTTAATTGCGAACTGTACGTTTTATGATTTCCGACACCCGGTTAGGCGTATGAGGTGCTTAAAGTGTCAAGTGTTGAAACTTTAATTTTACAAAATTTAAGATCTAGAACAACTTTGAAATTGTTAATATAAGAGAATTTTTCAGTATGCCGAGTGTTTCGTTGGAAATATTTTTCAGATGCCGTGTGGTGACGGCAGAGCATAATACAATTGTCACCATCCCCATCTCTCTCGCGAATGTCGTACAAGGCGACTAAGGCTTAAGCAGTGATGAGTAATGGGCAGCAGCGTTCCTCTTATACCCCCTAGTAATAAAGCCACCTATTACATGGGACCTAAACTAATTGGCGAAATGTGGGTGTTTGTGTGTTTGTATGCATCCAATGACCAACCTTAGCGAACATTGCTTAGTATACGCAATCGCAGGCCGAGCGCGATACGCCACTGCGCCCGCGAGCCCCTCTGCCAGCCCGGCTTTACAGCTTCTAAATACCCTCAGAAGCACGCGAAGCATCCTCGCAATCTCCACACATCAAAGAAGTGCTCGAGATCTGCCGCCGCTGTCGGACACACACTCCAAGCCGTTATCGGCGCGGCGCTAGGCGACGGCGTCAGGTCACGTTCCGCTCTCGACACGTTCCGCTGACGCGGCCCTTTTATCACTTCGCAACTAGTTAGTTCTTCTGGTGACACGTTTATCGACGCTTTCATAGGTTCTTTTTACGTAGGCGCGGCGAGGGCTTTCACCCTTACTGGCTGTTGACCCATTCGGCCTAAGGAGTCAGGCAGGCAGGCGACTGACTGTAAAACATACATACATAAATCACGCCTATATCCCCGAATGGGTAAGAAGAGGTGAATTAACACCCACGTTCCGCCAATTATTTTAGGTCCCATGTAATAGGTGGCGAGCCTATTGCCATTTATCGGGTTCGGAAGTGACTGTAATACCTTAGCCAAAACTTTGAGCAATATGGATTTTCTTCAATCAATCACTTTCTCCGTTCATCGGTCTCTGGAAATGGTCCTTTCATCTCTTTTATATACATTCATCATCACTACCACCTTTCCGGTGTATGGATGATAATAGGTATATGAATCATAAAGGTGCTTCTTCTACACGGTGCAAGTGGCTTGCGCATGTTAAGCACTTGCACAGGTTATATGCATCGTGTAAACGATTCCAGTGAGTCCAGCGAATCGTGAATGTACCTGCACAAGTTATATGCGCAAGTAGCCCACGCGCGCATCACATCGCGCGGGTCTCTTGCGCAGACATGCTGACAGCTGAAACTAGCAGGACCCATTCATAAATTACTCGCGCGGCCAGAATACAGGTTAGCTTGGCCAAGCAACTTGCGCAAGTAGCCCGTGCCTTTGTTTATGCACTGATCAACTAACTTGTGCATACTGCTTGCGTCAATGGCTCGCGGCTTTATTTGCTCCAGCTACTTACACCATGTAGAAGCACCATTAGATGAACATCACTATTGGTCCGATTGAAACAACTGACGGTTCAATATGACGTATTGAAATAAACCAGTAACTCAGCGGCATGTGGTGCCGATCGCTCATAAATCTCTCAATGTCCATGAAACTGTTTTGTTTTCGTAGCAGTTGAGTATTTTTGGATGGAATTCGCCGGTAGTTTGCTTAGTGTACAGGGGGAAAGTTATTGTAATCTATCGGGCAGGTAAACAGCATTATGAAACTAGGAGTACTATAAAAGAAGCTCTGTCCTAACCCTCCGTCGCCATAAACGATGCCCGCAGCATAAATTACGGAAATTGTATTCAGGTCTTATCAAGCAAAATAGAGAGACACTCTTATAGTCGGACTAAAAGTAACGTAAGAGACTACTACTAATAAGAGGCCACTTCTTGTGAACGACATAAAAACCGATACCAAATTTAGGACCTTATTGCTACGGGAACATAAACTAATCTTCCCGTCGCTAAACTAATACGAACTTTTTGCTGAAGGACAAATTCCGGCCATAGAAGTTGACGATTCAATTACGGTCAGATAAACGTAGGACATTTGAGGCCGCGGGAAATTGAATTATTTATGTCGTACCACCAGAAAATACTTGTGTCCCGCGGGTATTAATGTAGCCAAATAGTACATACGTACATACATACAACACGCCTTTCTCCCACAGGGGTAGGCAAAGATCACTTCCTTTTACTGTCAGTACTTCAGTGCATTAAAATTTCGGAGAGTACAACCACCCAGCTCCGCTGCCCGGCTTCGAATGTCCCTGCTTGCCATCCGTTATCTTTTGAGTTCGATTAGCACTGCTGCCAGTATGAATGCTTTTTAGTATGCAGGGATTTGGCGACTTGTTTCTTTTGTCAAATTGTGTGTGCCTTTTTCCATTTAACGTCATTCAAAATTTCAGTGAGAGTAATGATGAGTAATGGGCAGCAGCGTTACTCTTATACCACCTAGCAATATACCATCTACCATCTAGCAATATGCTGTAAACGCTCCTTACGTGTACGGAGTAAATTTTGTGCAAGTTTATTTGTTACCGGAGAACATACACCAGAACGTGATAGTTATTGCCGCGTAAGAATTGTACGAGTTACAATTATTATTTCGCTGACAGTTTGTAACTTATGAGCTCTTGAGGTTAAAATAAAATGGTTTTTGTACCTTGTCTAGTCCCACTACTGAGTTATTTTAGAAGGGTAAGCTAGAACATCTTCATCGCTTGTAATACACCCTTCATACATATTCACCCCCATACATTTTTATTAATTTATTGAAATTATTTTGTTGAATATCCACATCAATAATAGTCATCCCTTTTCGAGCTTAGAAAAAACAACAGTACATCTGGCTACGAGACCTGTATACTTATAAGTATTTTCGACTGCAAAAAGCTAGTTTTTTTTTTTAAATAGACGTAAGTATTATTTTTATGATTAAAAGAGTAGTATCATCAAGAAATTTTACAGAAATCATTGACCAGCCCCCATCATTGGATCATTTGATGGATGGATGGATCCATGGAGCTCTCTGTCTCAGCAACTAAGCAAATGAGAAGCTGATGAATTTCATCGTCATCGTTGAAAAGTCGCCGTAATAGTTATTATTTTATCTGTACTGTAAGTGAATTCCCAAATTTATTCGATTATTCGGCTGCATACAGTATTCGTTTATAATTTCCTGAATTCCAGCGCTGTAAGCGAATATGAATCGATTGAATTTTTTCCATCCGATTAACTTCCATTCAATGTTTAATATCTGACTAGACCGTGAGTTATTGCTTGCACCAATACAATACGGCTGGCGATGTGCATTTTTTGCATTGAGCAAAAATTAACATTTTAATAACTATTTTTCGTAGGAATTTCATAATGCAGAGTGAGCCGCTCATGTCTAACAAAATTTTACAGTTATCGAGAACTCGAACTGAATACTAACTCTAGTAGAATTTTTATTAGATTGCGGAAGATGTTCCCGCTTTTCCGACAATCTTTTTGTGAAATTTTTTTGACCCAGTTTTTCTTTGTGTTATAATTATTTTTTTACAATTTTATTGTAATGTTTAAAATAAAAAAAAACATAAAACAAACAAACATTTTAAATTTTTTTAATAATTTTTTAAGCCGCTTTTTTTTCCTAATTTAGGACAATTTTAGGGCAAATTTTTTGAATTTTTTATTTTAGGGCGAAGTTTTTCTGACTTAATTTTTCTTTGTGTTATATTTTTACTTACATTTATTGTAATGTTCAAAACGAAATTAAAAATCATCTTCTTTGTATCGACGAAACAAGGACCAAAAGGATATTATTATTATTATGTATAACATTATTTAAACCCCTTATAAAAAAGCAAAAACAACAGGTTCATCATCATCACCAGCCCTGGCATGGATGCAGTTGGAACTAACACCTTAATGTGCCTTCCGAAGCACAGAGTAGCGCGGGATAGTAAATTTTGGTCACTCTTCCAATGACCGGCTTTACGAAGTTTGCTTGGTTTACGCAATTACAGGCCGAGCGTCCTATGCCACTACTGCGCTATCCATCTCATCAAACAAACCTTATACAAACAACTCCTTTCATAATTTCCTCATAAAAACAACATCATAATATTCCCCCAGCTAATGCACCGACACGAAATAAAGAACCATCGACGCATAATATCCCTTGCTTTTAAAAAGTTTAAATAGTGGCCGTTGGGAATAAATTATGCCACAGTTTAAAAATAAAGTGGTCCTGTAAATTGGGAGTGCTGTCTATTTACAAACTGTGCGCGCTGTTTCCCTATGTTGAACTAAACGTGTCGTTGTACTAACACTCCGCGTTGTAGTCTGGCTATCGTAGAATGGTCACTGGCGTTATTTTTATAAGACAACATTTTTTCGTTTTGACCTCAATCACGGATGGTTGTTGTTAGATAAGTCTTTGAAAAGGGATGTCAGTATGATACCGTTGAGTGACGGCAGATAAGAATATAATTGTCACAACCCCCATCTCTCTCGTGGGCGTCGTAGAAGGCGACTAAGGGTAAAGAAAGCAACCAGTAATGGGCAGCAGCATTCTTCTGTACCATCTAGCAATATACTGCGATTTATGTGCCCGATAGATAGCAATAGACTGGCCAGCTATTACATGGGACCTAGCTTACTTGGCGAAAAGTGGGTGTTAATTCACCTCTGCTTCCCCCTTCGGGAACATAGGCGTGATTTATGTTTATTGATATGTTAATTGATATTTTGTAATGATTAAATTATAATGTAAGTTTATTCGATATATTCAAAAATATTCGAATTACTTAAAGCGATGATAATTTAGCGTGATAGCGTCAATGAGACTCCAGTAACAAACTCACTAATTAATAATATTTCGCAAGTGTAACACTCTTTAGACTTGTAGCGGTAAGAGGGTTAAGGCGAAACAAGTATTACCTCCAGTACACGATATTTGGAATAATACCGACGTAACATTAAGCCTCTTAGTGGAAAACCTTGAGAGTACCATTTTATTCGTGAGAGATGCTTATGGTAAAATTTGTTACAAGCATATTAATTTGCAGACATTTCTAGGAAAGGTATCGCTTGCGAAATAATTCTATTTAATACCTGTTTACTATTGTTAATATGTAGATCGTGGTGGTAGAATTTTATACCCATATTTTTCCTAGACTTTTAAATCTTAAAATTTAGATCGAAATATGTATTACTGACAATTATAATAAATAACATATTATAATATTCTTGTAGTGGAGTAATGTAGCGGCCTCCTTGGCCACTACAAGAAACAAAATTCAAATTTGATTTACTGTGCCGTAGACATATCGTGTCGATTGCGTGGTAATATATAACTTGTCAATTGTAAATAATCTTGTCAGTTAATAAAAATATTTGATTCTAAAACTAGGTTGCTTATTTAATAACATCAGCAAAATTCTAACACCTATCATCTAGCCTAAAGTAAGTAGCTTAAGCACTTGTGTTATGGATAGTAGATAACAGACGAAATGAATGGAATTTGTAATGGTGAAAAGTAGGTGTAAATTCACCTCTGCCTACCCTTTCTGGGTATATCCCAGGCCTGATTTGTACGTTTTTAATATACCTACTATATAAATGTATAAACAACCATGGTGCGAGACCAAAATGTCTATGTTCATTACAAACATTTGCCTCTACCAGGATTCGAACGCGGGACCTCTTGACCGATAACCAATGATCTGACCATTCGACCAAACCGACCGTCAAATGACGATCCGTCGTGATGGCGATTGTAGCGGCTACGTCAGAGCGCTACATAAACAAAGTAACCGAGAAATGGTTGAGATCAGCAAAAAGTACGACAGCTCACAATAGAGTCAAGCCAACTGTAGACGTAATGACTGCTGTGCTAAGGCAGAACGAGATAAGCAAATCCTGAATCACGATTACAAAGTTTCTGTAGGAACTCAGAATTTATACAAGATCCGACGAAGTACAGTCGGACCGCGGTCCCCGAGTGCACAGAGGAAGAACTTCCCTTTTTCTGAGTATGCGGCGACATTACCGCATACCCACAGCGATGATGAACCAAAAAGTTATAAGGCCAGAAATAAAGAGTCAGCGGTTACATAGGATAATCCGTAAACGTTTACCGGTAACACTCTAAGGTAAAAACCAAGTAGATAGCAAAATTGATTTATTTTTATTTTAGGTATGCCAACAGCTCTTAAACTTGTAGCAAGTCACGATAAGGGCTAAAAATGGAATCGAGCTTCACCTGGACCCTCTACCACAAAGGGGTAGCTAGTTATTTTAACATTGACGGAACAAAATAATGCTGTTAACACTATTATGATAGCGACAGATTTTGACCACCAACTACCACCAACCAAACAAAGTATATTATAAATAATAATTCATATTCTTTATTTGCAAATTAAGTGTACAAGGTCTTAACTTAAGGCTACTTAGCTTAAATAGTTCTTACTACTTAATCACGCACACATTAGTTTTAAAAAGCTTAAGTGGACAGTAATAAAAAAGAAATAATCATCATTAACCTTTATTTTAATATTATTATAAATCTGTACTGGGGAGACGGGTGACTGTACACAGCACCAAATCCAAATTGCTTAATGCACCAACTCAGACAGACCCGAGTATTGTAATTCCAAATGAAATTTCAGTATAGGCCAGTATGCAAAGTAGACACATGTGGCCAATACGCCGTTTGCGAACCGAACACGGCGCGCGAAGAAAAAATTTCATTAAGTTACAACAACGGAAACATTTAAGGGGCCCGCGCTGTTTTTCGGCTTAATTAAAACTTTTCGCGTGTTGTTTTGCGCGGGAAAAAGTTTTCTGATAATGTCGGATGCCGTTTTTGCATTCTGGGGACGTGTTTCAACTTTTTTGTTTGCTGTTTTTCGCCTCTGCTCCAGGAGACTGTTCTCTACCAATAGCTTTCTATTGGTAGATAGTTTTATTGGTAGATAACACGCACGCACGCACGCACGGACACACACACACACACATAATACAAAGGTAACCCAAAGCCACCATACTTAAAGAGGATAGTCTCGTTTGCCAATACGCAATGCATCTTTAAATGCAACCCATGCTATGGCACAGGCTTTCCCTATATATAAAAGAATATAGGGAGAGTGCGGTATAGGTAGGTATTAACGTAGGAAGATGCAGCTATGACCAACTCTTAACGGTTAGCGTTTACTCCGAAGCTAGGAATGATTGAATAGAAATAATTATTTTACGAGTACATACATACATACATAAATCACGCCTATATCCCCGAAGGGGTAGGCAGAGGTGAACTAGCACCCACGTTTCGCCAATTATGCTAGGTCCCATGTAATAGGTGGCGAGCCTATTGCCATTTATCGGGCACAAAAGTGGCAGTTCTATTGCTAGGTGGTATAAAAGGAACGCTGCTGCCCATTCCTAATCACTGATTTATCCTTAGTCGCCTTGTACGACACCCACGGGAGAGATTTGGGGTGGTGACAAATGTATTCTATTCTGCCGTCACCACACGGCCACCACACGGCCAACGGTTCTAATTTTGAATGGAAATAAACATTATTTTTAATCTCAGCACTAAAATTAGCAAAGGGCTTGTAATTATTGTAATTAATAAGCTGTTGCTAGCAATGATGATGTTACAAGAGCGAAATATGCGCCCATAACAAAATAAGTAGCATTTTCAACAAAGAGGCTGCAATTACTTGTGAAAAATGCTCTCTGTGGAAAATTAAAAAACAAAATGCAGTACAAAGAAAGAGGCATGCACAATTTACGAGTAAACTTCCATTCGCAAAAGAAATTCCGAGCCATTGTTAGCTCTGCCCGCTTTCTAAGACAATGACTGGCCAATTTGTTCCATCTGACCACAGCTAACTGTGAAACAGCAAAGCCACTTATGACGAAAACTTCTCAGAGAGAGAAAGAAAGAAAAAAAGCATTCCAAGGCGCGGGCGCCGGGCCCATAGTGTGGCAGAGAGGGAAGTAAGGGGACCCAAGTGTAGGTTTACTGGCGACTTACTATCGACGCTTACTGACTGTTTGACGGCCACCTTGGTCGAATGCTCAGATCGCTGGGTATTGGACAAGAGGTCCCGGGTTCGAATCCTGGTAGGGGCAAACTTTGTGATGACCACAAATGTTTGTTCCAGAGTCATGGTTGTGTATATGTTTATGTAGTATATTTTCAACATTTATATACATAATTATGCTAAAAATATGTCCGTCATCTAGTATTCATAACACAAGTGCTTAGGCTACTTACTTTGGGCGTGGATAGGTGTGAGTGTAAAAATATTTATTATTATTATTACTGTCGCCACCCCGACTAATCCCATAATTAATTTAAATAATTGTTCAAATTAAAAATATCACGCCTATTTATCCCCGTAGGCAGAGTTGAATTAACATCCATGTTTCGCCAATTAGGTTAGGTCCCATGTAATAAGTGGCGAGCCCATTGCCATTTTTAGGGCACAAAGGGCGCAGTACTATTATTGCTAGTTGGTATACGAGGAACGCTGCTGCCCATTCCTCATCACTGATTTATCCTTAGTCGCCTTGTACGACACCCACGGGAGAGATGGGGTGGTGAAAATTGTATTCTGCTTTGCCGTCCCCACACGGCTTAAAGCAGTTTTCACTAATTCCGTTTCCGGGTATCGTAAGAACCGACTAAGGCTGCTTTTCCACCGAAGTGCGAAGATGCGTTGCGAGGAATGTGTTTAAGGAGAACCAATAGGATCACTCCATTTTGTATGCCTTTTTTTTGTCGGAGTGGAATGCCTTTACGCACCATTTGCATGCCTAGGAAAATAGAGCGATTCTATTGGTTCTGCTCAAAACACATACCTCGCAACGCATCTCTGGTGAAAAAGCATCCCATGGGAGTTTTCCAGACAAAAAGGAAAAAGAAAGTTGCATCTTTTTGTCCATATATTAATAGCCATGGCCTATAGCTATGATGTACAGACAACAGCACGTCAGATTACCAAAATATGATAAATTTCGACGACTTTTGGCTCTACAGCCAACAAGATAAGGTTGAAAATCGATTGAAGAAATTTGACAGTTCTGAAGAGCCGTTGACTGTACAAATACTGCATACTTACATACATAATTCACGCCTATATCCCTGAAGGGGTGAACGTTTCGCCAACTAGGTTAGGTCCCATGTATTAGGTGGCGAGCCTGTAGCCATTTATCGGGCACGTATTGCAGTAAATTGCTAGATAGTCTAAGAGGAACGCTGCTGCGGTCGCCTTGTACGACACCCACAGCAGAGATGACGGTAGTGACAATTGTATTCTGCTCTGCAGTCACCACAGTACGAATACTAGCAGTACAATATTTCACTTCCCCCAATATGAAATTTCCTTGGTGACAGACCTCACATGCATCACTTCTGATTTCCGAAAGAGCTTCCAAGAAAGTCTACTTCGCGCCCACCAACTGTGTCCTTCCCCAGAAAGCCGTGACTCTTGCTTTTTATCTTTTTTCAATATAAGCTACTTGCTTACAGTTTTTTACGGCGCTGTGATAACAGATTTTGTTGTTACAGCGAAATTTTATATTCTCGGCTTTAAATAATGGATAACAGGCTGTTGTTTTAAGCGTCGAGAATTTTTATTGGATTAGCTGTGTTGGAGCGTTTCATTTTATGGCCAGTTTTAATTTTAGATTGGGCGCCTTGACCTTTATATTAGGTACAATAAAATACAAACACTTTATTGAACAAGAAATCACAAAAATACAGAATATTTTAAATTTCAAAAATTGGGCCTTGGTTGGCCTTTTTGCTATAAGGCAATTTCTACGCGAAAACCGAGAAATATAGAGGAAATATATTGTACGTTGTTTATTTTTAGATGTCAGAATTGAAAGGCTCTGCGGTTTAACTAAATTATAAAACAATGCCAGGTTTGTGAGTAACTAATTAGCTAACAGCAATTATGAAGGCACTTACAAACTTAATTAGCTAATAGATACTCCTATTAATAAAGCCGTTATTAATTACAACAGGTAGATAGGTACCTAAAACAACAGAATCGATGCTAAAAATACAGCGTTTGTAATTAAGTATGGAAACATTATTTTTTCAGACAAAGAGACGAAAACTTGAGGGATGATTATAGTATAGATTTACCATGCGTCAGAATCACCTAGACATTACTCTTCTATACATCCATTCATCGCTTCTTTCTTTTTCTCCCTTATCCTACTCTAAGTAGGGTCGGTATAACATGTCTTCTTCCCCACTCCTTTATTAGATGTGAGCTCAGCATGAACTCCCCTCTTCCTCATATCATCATTCACATTGTCATCCATCGTTTCTCCGGTCTTCGTCTCATTCTAGGTCCCGATTACATGCTCATTTGCTCTTTTCTAATCCCGTCTTTCCTAGTCATCCCATAACATCCATCTTAACATTCTCATTTCCGTTGAATGCATTTTTCTTTCATTTCTGGTTTCAGTCTCCTTTTACTCATCCTTTCTACGTAACCAAGCCATGCGACCATCTCTTTCTCAATTCTTGCCACTACGACTTCTTTTAAACCTATTTCTTTTGCTTCTTCTCCCTGCCCTGTTCCCAGTTTTATAGCCGAACGCCTGCCTGACACCAGCCCTCTTTGGGCATTGCTGTTGTTGGTAGTTTGTCTTACACCATTCAAGTGCCTCAAGGTGCTTATTGGTCTACATCGAGCAATCTCCCTTAGTCGACTTTTACGGCACCCATGGGATGAGTCGGGGCTGGCACATTCTACACTATTTTTCGCTCCCAGGCCAGCATGGAACACCACAATATCTATTCCATAATCTGAAATATTTTAGCTAATTCTAAGACAAAGGGAATCAGTCTATTGTTTATCCAGAATCTTCTGCGATCTATTAGAGCTCTCCAGTAAATATTGATTCGCATTTTCTCGCTTTTCAATCAATATTACGTCGAGTCCAGTAACCTTTGTTTTCAGGGAGCAAACACAGCTTGTGGATATTGTGGAGCGATCGGTCAATGTTCCCTGAATACGACGTCTATTGGCCTAGGCACTGACTGGAAAATTAGTCTAGAAAATGTTATCTGCTTCACGATATGGGCTTAAGACTTTTCTCGATAACATTTTCCAACTGACAATAGTTTATTTTCAGCTGCCGCAGTCTTCTTATGTCATAAGTATATCGTAGGCTGATCGGAGATATCGATTTTCATATGAGATGTCGAAGTTTTGTGAAATTTATTGGTACACAATTTATTGACAATAAAATTATGACACTTTTGAATGATGATTGATTAGACGATTTGCTTAGAATGAAAATAAATCACGCTTTTCTATATAATCGTTTATGATCAACCTCATAAAATAATATAATAACTGTCACTATTATTGAATAACTAATAACTAACTTGAATAACTAAATGAACAAAGAAATAGCTAAGCTTTAATCAATGAGCGAATGTTTAACCAGTAGGTAATAAGTAATATTTAGGCCCGAGTTCACCAACATGTAGAACGAGCGATTAAAATATAACCGACAGTTTCTTCCATACAGGAAAATGTCAAAATCCGACGGTTAAATAATAATTGTCTGTTTATGTGTTGGTGAACACCAGCCTTAATTTTTGACCCAGGTGTCTCTCATTCCACGATGACGCCAAGAAATACGTCAAGATCCTTTTGAAGACTTTTCTTTATGAATACTTTATTAACGGCAAAGCTATCTGTACAATATTCCATTCCCATTCCGAGTTAATCTAATTAATCTTGAAAGAAATAAATCCGAAGTTGCAAAGCCGACGAACTTTGACATTTAATATTTAAGTCCGTCATATTAAGTAAGTATTTCACGAATTTGTCGGTGTCTCGAGTCGGCCCGTATTCTGAAACAACACTTGGACATGAATCACTTTTTAAAACTAGATTTACATGGACCCTTTATTCTAGAACAATAATTAAGAATCAATTAATTCTACAATCGATAGGTATTTACATCGAGATTTAAGCTATGATCGCGCAAAACACTTCATTGCCACGCTTGAGTAGAGTTATTAACCTTTAGTGCTACACCTTTTTGCATTTTATGGGTAGAATAGGGATGTCCCGACTTAAATATAATGAGAATCTAAATTTACGTAAGTCAAGCATGATAACCGTTTTGGAATAAAACACAAATTTGAGTAGCGATTCTATATTTAAGCAATAATCACTTGAATTCAAACACTCCATTACACTCAAGTGCCGTTTCAGAATACGGGCCTTAAAGAGATTAGCACCTTATATATTATTGAAAGTAATTCTTGTTAGCTGAGATTATAATGAACAAAATTGATTGCCGTGTGGTGACGGCAGAGTACAATACAATTGTCACCACCCCAAGTCTCTCCCGTGGGTGTCGTACAAGGCGACTAAGGATAAATCAGCGATGAGGAATGGGCAGCAGCGTTCCTCTTATACCACCTAGCAATAGTACTGCGACTTTTGTGCCCGATAAATGGCAATAGGCTCGCCACCTATTACATGGGACCTAACATAATTGGCGAAATGTGGGTGCTAGTTCACCTCTGCCTACCCCTTCGGGGATATAGGCGTGATTTATGTATGTATGTATGTAAATTGATTGCTTTAGCATGGACAAGCTCGAGAGTCGACAGCTTGTTATTCCGACGACCCTGATAGCACGGCTGATTTCTCTGGAGGTTCGATGTTTCTGTAGCCAATTATTTATGCTGTGTTTTTTGCTAGCTGCATTAAGTTATTAATTCATCTACAGCTAGCTTTGAAAGTATTTATGTGGAAATCAAGAAAGAAGGTGCCCGATATTATAGCATTAGGCTCGCCCCCTTGAAACATGGGTGCTAGTTCACCTCTGCCTACCCCTTCGGGGATAATAGGCGTGATTTATGTATGTATGCAATAAAGAAGGGATAAGAAATTAAGAATAGACCATAATCTTAAAACATTCCGTGGGTAGACGAGCTTTACATTTGGCGAGGCATTCGTTATTGCAAATGAAATCAAATCATTTATGCACATTGTTTATGACTGTATCAGGTATTAAAAGAGTGGACTGCATGATAAATTGTTTACTGGTTTTTTACAATAATTTTTGAGATTCATAGAACTTGTAACAAATGACGTGGCTGTCGAGTGTCGCGGCCGGTGGCGGCGGTGAGAGAGAGCGCTAGTCGAGCGGGCGCCCGCGCTGCGGCTTGCGCCCCCCGGTCCCCGCACCTCAGCCCGCGCGGTGACGTCATCCACGCGCGGACACACATGGTAGTTACACAGATGTTAAATTGAAAGTTCGTACATGTCTCGCTAAATTAGAATGCACATATAAAAAAAGAAATTATTATATTAATATTATACCGTGTTGTCACCATCTCTCCCGCGAGTGTCTTACAAAGTGACTGAAGAAGAATAAGACAGTAATGACTAATGGGCAAAAGCGTTCCTCTTTTGCCACCTAGCAACGTACTGCTATTTCCGGGCCTGATAAATGGCAATAGGCTTACCATCTATTAAATGGGACCTAACTTGAAAAGTGGCTGTTTAGCAGGTATGTTATTATAGCATATTAATATAGAATAAGAAACTCCACATTCGGCATCGAGCGCGGAAAAAAAAATACCTTGCGCAGTCATATTTTCAATTTTCGAGCCATCACGGCGGCAGGCCCGGTTATTACATTATCTTCTAAACAATTCTGGCTAGCTCCGGGCTGAACCCGAATTTGTAATCTTTGGGAATACAAAAGGTAAATTGCCTGTCGGTGTTTTGAACCGGCGGCGTAATGATGCCATCATCGCGAGCCGCGTAATCGAGGTGTGTGGGTACTTTTACGGCATCCACGGATGTGCCACGGCCGCTTTTACAATGTTGTGTAAAGCCGAATCCAGACGAGTGTCACGTGTAATGTAATCCAGCATGTAATGTAACACGAATTCCACGTTAGGATGGCACTACGAGTGTTTCCTGCAGCTGTAACGTAGAATTCGTGTTTTAACTGCCGCACTCGGAGACGTCAATTAACTACAATGAGTATTTAGTGTCAAAAAATTTCATTCAAATCTAAACCATAGACCCGGCAAGAATAGCGACTAGTTTTGACGTAAAGTACTCATTAACGTTATTTGACGTCTCTGAGTGCGGCAGTAATACATGTAAGGTTACATTACACGTTACACTCGTCTGGATCCAGCTTTACGAGACGAAACATCGCACGTGCTTGAATCGTTAGAAGTAGAGAGTTTTACAATGTTGTGTAAGCTCCTTCGTACACTACATACGTACATACATACACCTAAATCACACACCCACTTTTTGCCAATGAAGTTAAGACGAGCCTGTACAAAATATATCGGGAACACATATCAGAGTATATTACTAGGTGGTATCAGAAGAATTCTGCTGCCCATTACTCATTGTGTGGTGACCATCTCTCCCGTGGGTGTCCTACAAGGCGACTAAAGCTAAGACAGGGATGAGTACTAGACAGCAGCATTCTTCTTATGCCACCTAGCAATACCTATACTGCGATTTATGAGCCCGATAAATGACCTTGCATCTATACTAATATTTTATAGCTCAAAAATCATCTCAGAAAACACTCGTTCAAATTGAATATTTCTTTTTCTGTTGAATAGTTGAGGAAAGGTATAGGCTAAACGACATTAACGCGAACGAAGCCGCGGGCGACCACTAGTTCTGGATATAGGCATGATTTACGTATGTATGTATTATAAATGTGTATGTGGCGAGCGTCCGTTGCTACGGTGTAACAGCCACTCGCGACGAACACAGCCGGACGCCAACATTATAGGAGGCCAGCCCAAACCTTTTGTGTTATCTGCTTTCATTTGTCTTTAACGGTCGCAGGTAATGCATGCACGTTGATTCGCCAACAAATTACACTTAATAAATTGTTAACGAAGGCAAAATGAATTTACACGAAAATTGTTCTCGTGAAATAATTAATTTAACAGCTACCCCCGAACGTGAAACTAGTTGTGTTCCATAGTTAATAGCTTTTTAGACGGGTCCTAGTTTATTGCGTGATGTATCCTGTCAACACGGAGGCTGTACCTTAATTTAGTTTTTATTAAATTATAGTATAGTATAGTAAGAAATATGGCTTACTCAATTTCCAGGCTAGCTTCAATCAAGATATACAAACATAATTTTATACAAATCACGCCCATCCATCCCCGAATGAGGCAGAGGTTAGGTTAGTGATTTCAGTTGCTTTGGTCTATCCGCCTCTCTCACTCATTGAGAATAATGCCTTTTGCCATCTATCTTTCATCTAACTTGACATATGACATCAGCGGGAGAGATCGGAAATGAGGATTTTATTATGAGGTTCAGGAGTTCACTGCGAATCTATAACCACTTAAGTAGGTAATGCTAAGATTATTGCCGAAAACAACGTAAAATAGACTAAAACGAAATCTGAATTGTCGAGTGTTCTTCCGGAATAAAAAAGGGATGAGTTAAGAGACCCTTGAACTTACTGAAATCCCATGTTTTCTGTTCTTAAAGCTCATTATATTAACAAAGATTGCCTTGAAGAGACTGCTACTTAGAATGTTGGTAGAATAGCTATTCAAATTTCGCAAAAGAATTGCATGCACAGTTGGTGATAATCTGACATGGTGTTCATATCATCATTAAGGCTTCCACTTTCCACTCCTTTTTCATTAATACCATCCATTGCTTAGTTTACGTAATCGCAGCACGAGCGTGCTAAGCCACTGCTCTATCGAGCTCCTCCCGAACTTTCTTATAAGATATAAATTACTAAGTAATATTGTCTATAATTATGGGCCTCATAAGGCTTAAAGCCACTCAAAGTGCAATGAAGAGGACTATGCTCGGTGTTTCCCTGCGTAGTCGTATCAGAAATGATGATATTTGCAGAAGAACAAAGTCACCGACATGGCTCGAAGAATTGCGGACCTTAAGTGGCAGGGGGCAGGGCACATTGCGAGGAGGACTGACGGCCGTTGTGGCGGAAAGGTCCTCGAATGGTGGCCGCGCAACGTGAGATGCAGCGTTGGCAGGCCCCCCACAAGGGGGACCGTGGGGACATTAAGGAGGCTGGTGATGATGATGATAACTTAAGAGCCATTTAATTCTCCTCCGCCAACCCTTAGGTAAATAAACCTGTTTTAGGTATGTATGTTTTCCGAGCCGTGCGAAGACAATTGTCACCACCTCAAATATCTCCCGTGGGTGTCCTATAAGGCGACTAAGGGACAATGATGAGGAATGGGCAGCAGCATCCTCTTATACCACCTAGCAATGTAGCTACTGCGACTTTTATGCCCGATAAATGGCAATAGGCTCGCCACCCATTACATTGGACCCGCCATAGTTGGCGAAACGTGGGTGCTAGTTTACCTCTGCCTACCCCTTCGAGGATATAGGCGTGTTTTATGTATGTATGTTTTCAGCTAACACCCAAGGTCTTACACTCCCAAAGCAATCACCCATGGCCACCAACTCAATCGCTTAATAAGAACCCGTGTTTATTAGGCCCGTCTACGTGACCCAGACGACGAGATACAAATCAATATGTTTGTTTGTTCGTCGTCCCATCTGGGCCCTCTAATTTAGCACAAAAACAATGATCGGAACAAAGCGCCGTGGACGTAAACATATTTCTTCCGACTGGCCTCTTGCCAGAATTATTGTTGCATTGATTCAGCTGTGAGTGACAAGCGTCGTCTCGTCACGTCCTATAAGGTTCTCCTGCTAAGTATGAGAGGTTGGTAGTTTTTCTGTAATAGAACTTTTATCACCAAGAGGTAAAACAAAGAGTGTTTGAGATCGCAAGAGTTTGACATTGCGATAAATATGGTAAAGAAGGTCTTTCCTGTAGCCCGAGAAAATCATATGTCACTCCCTGACCAAGAAGTGGAATTTCCCGCCCGCCTTTGTTTCACCGCCCTTGGTAATAAATGTACCTACTATTACAGGTGTACCTTAATGGTTATAAAATATTTTTTCTGTAGAGATAATGATAACATGCAGGCATAAATCATAAGTACAACTTCGAAAGGGTAAGCAGAGGTAAATTAACACCCACGTTTCGCCATCTAGGTTCGGTCCTATATTATAATAGGGGCGAGCCTTTTGCCATCTATTGGGCACAAACTTAGTAATGTGCTGCGATTTACATTCCGCATAGAGGCTTGGCATAATTGGCGAAACGCTGGTGTTAAACTACCTGTAGGGGGGGGAGAAACTCGTGATTTACAAGGTAAATAGGAATGTATTTATGACAATTTGTCTGTGTACCTAAGTACAAACAAATTAATTGCTGTCAGTCACTAATTAGTTTGAGGAGTGTTCTGACGTGATCGTGATGATTAAGATGCTGATCCATTAAGATAGCCGGGTCAGGTGCCATCAGGATGTTATTAGTTGACGCGCCGGAATCTGCCCTTGGGCCGTACGATTAAGTATTAATGCTATCCAAACGCGGGTGACAAAATAGGATGCCGCTCTACTCGGCTCATAGCGTTGTCTCTCTTTGACAATGGGAATTGAGTCACGTTTAGAGTTGGTGGTAAGGCCCCTTATCAGATAACAAGGGCGTCTAAAGACCATCCTTCTAAGTACCTAGGCATTTTCTGAATATTATTATTATGTTACGAAATATCTAAAACTTCTAAATTAGGACTAGCTTACAAAATAACTAGTTACGTAACTATAGAATGAAGCATTAATCAAAGAATGAATTTTCGTCTTGCCCTGTTTTCTGTTAATCTGAGGTTGGTGCGATATGTTTCCTCTTCCATTAATATCGGTCAGACAAACCAAGCCATCCTTCCAATTGATTCATATCATACATCACACCGGAAAGGTGCTACTGATGAATGAATGTAGGTAATTGAAAAGACATGCCGCATTCTATGTTATTTTTTTCTTCCCAGGTCAGCATGGCAAGACTAATAAAATTTTGGTATTTTGGTGTGTGAAAAGTAAATGAATAATCCAACTCACAGTATAACAGTCCAAAGCTTATATTTTTGGTTCTCCAGTAGAGGAATAATATATACACACACAAATACACAATTTACATTAAAAAAGAATTTACAATTAATATTTAAGAGAATGCAACGTGCACTTCGCGTCGTGGTGTAATTTCGAGACCTTGTTGATTCGTTGCTAGGCAACGCGATGCGGCGCGGGGTGCGCGTCAGTTACATAAATAGGTTGTATAGGTGATTATTTATTTTATGTGTAATATATAGATACAATGATAAATAGTTTAATAATATATGTAATTATTATAGATAAACTAAATAAATGTAGGAGAGTAGCCTACAAAATAATTAAATAATCATTAAAAAAAAGGAATGGTAAAGAATTGCTTATTAGGCGAAATTTAGATAGGTAGTATTATGACACATCTGCCTGCCCCTGTAGGGATAATAATAAGGTTGATTTATGTATGTATAATGAAAAACTTACTATGAATTATAGTCCCGTACAAAAGAAAATTAATATTTGATCAAAACCAAATCCACCTTACCTGGATTGGAAAGTAAAAACGGTGCACCTACCGTAGATCCAGCACTGAACGTCCCAGCGGGCTGCCCCAATATATCACCGTAAAAATGACCGTGCCCTAAATCAAATTGAACCTTACACGTTCAACAATACGGTTCACTTGAACCCTGATTAATTGTCTCGTTTAATACCTGCAGATTAAAAAGCGCGGTCGGAACCATTTAATGAACGTTTTGGATTATTTTCTTTCTCCTTTCGGTTTCAATAGCGCTGGTGAGAAATTGTTTCGCATTTGTTTAATTTTATTCGTTTTCTTTTCATTCAGCTAGCCTGGTCAGCACTAGAGTGGACGTTGGGGCTTTGCAATAAGAGTTGTTTTCGTGTGGTTTGTCGGGTGCATTCCATATATTTTATTTGCTTAACAAGTGTAAATGAAGCGGGGAATTTGTAACGGCTTACAAAAAGAATTGATTTAAAAAGTTGCTAAAGCTTTTTAAAGTATGAACCAAGGAGAGTTTAGCATGTTAAAACTTTTTTAACTGTTATGTGGCCACAAAGCGGAATATCACAAGGATTTTGTTTTGGTTCTACTTGCATAAAGAGACTTGTATTCTTTCAGGACAAACATTTTTGGATTTTGATCTTTGAACGGGCTGTTCCTGGACAGTCATATTTAAACCAGCGCTAAATCTTGGAAGAATATTACATACATACATACATAAATCACGCCTATATCCCCGAAGGGTTAGGCAGAGGTGAACTAGCACCCACGATTCGCCAATACTGTTAGGTCCCATGTAATAAGTGGCGAGCCTATTGCCATTTATCGGGCACAAAAGTCGCAGTACATTGCTAGGTGGTATAAGAGGAACGCTGCTGCCCATTCCTCATCACTGATTTACCCTTAGTTGTCTTGTACGACACCCACGGGAGAGATTTGGGGTGGTGCCAATTGTATTCTACTCTGCCGTCACCACGCGGCCATGGAATAATATTATGATCGTCGAATGCGTCTGCGATGTATTATGCATCTCTTCTGTTGGTCTGTTAACAAAGTCAGGTAGTCTTTCTTCATCATTATCACCAGCCTTTTAATGTCCTTACTGTTGGGGTACAGGCCTTTCATGAGGATGGAAGAATATAGGGAGATTGGGCCATGACCCACTACACTGGAACAGTGCCAGTTGGTGGGCGTAAGTATAAATAAATAAATATTTTTACACTCACACCTATCATCTAGCCCAAAGTAAGTAGCATAAGCACTTGTGTTATGGATACTAGATGACGGACATATTTTTAATATAATTATGTATATAAATGTTGAAAATATACTACATAAACATATACACAACCATGACTCGGAAACAAACATTTGTGGTCATCGCAAAGTTTGCCCCTACCAGGATTCGAACCCGGGACCTCTTGGCCAATACCCAGCAATCCGAGCATTCGACCAAGGCGGCCGTCATGTAGAAATATAAGTCTTTATATCATGTCAATAGGACTGAAAATAGTTGGCGAAACGTAAGTGTTAATACACCTCTGCTAACCCTTCGGGGATATATATAGGCGTTATAAAGTATGCATGTATGTAAAGTTTTGACTAATGGTTTGCGTAGTAGGTGAGCTTCCGTAGAATACTCATTAAATGGTTATTCCAAGCTCCAAACTGATGACTCGTAACGGCCCCTTGCCCAATATATTCTTCTTCAAATATAAAATACCCATGTTACAGCGTTACGGCCATTACTCATTTATGTAACCCATAGTCATGTATGTAGGTATGCGGAAAGTACGCCGCATCATCAGCGAAGAGGGAAGATCTTTCTCCGAGCCAGGTGTGCGCTCGGGGACCGCGGTCCCACTGTACTTCGTCGGATCTTGTATATATTCTCAGTTCTGTCAGAAACTTTGTAATCGTGATTCAGGCCTTGCTAATCTTGTTGCGCCTTATCACTACAGTCATTAGGTCTACTGTTGCTCGCTACAATGTCCATCGTACTCGGAAAGTTGCAAAAGCCTTAAAATTCGTTCTTGCATGTTTAATGACACGTTCCTGCTTCAAGACTGAGCTCCTTAAGCGCCATATTTCTAAAACCTTTTACGATTCTCCCGAACATTCTATCAACAACACCTTGATAGACAACGAACGAATCAAAAACATTTCTGTAATTTTATGTGCCCTTTTTGTAGCTTTATAAACCCTTCTTTTAGGGTTGCCTCCGCAGATTTTATTAGGGCCATTAAAAAGATAATGTACTTGTACACATTTTTATTCCACATTGTTACAGTTAATGCGATATCTGAAGTAATGACAGGCTTTATTATTTTTTATAGCAATGGCAGAAGCTTGTGTTTGTGGGGTGCTCGTGAAAAATTTTAGCGGTACAATATTGTAGCGTTTGAGTACAAGGGAATGCAGCGTGGGTTCATACTGTGGAGATTGCGAGCTGGTACAAAATCGAACCATACGCTAACATAGTAACAAGGTATTATCAGTATGTTAAGGTGTGGGCTAGCGCAGTAGCTCGGTAGCGAAGTTGCTTAGCGCGCTTGGCCTTTTTTTTTTGTCGGAGTGGAATGCTTTTACGCACCATACCAGCCGTTAGCTAGGCGACTGGCGTGTGTGGGACTCGCTCAGCGCACGAAGCATCAGCAATACCCACTAAACCACTCCGGTGTTCCTCCTAGCCCTTTAAGCGGGGAAAGTCTGGGATATGCCTCGCGGCAATTCACCAGTCTTTCCCGAGGGACTCCCAACTTACGCCGGGGTCAGCGCCGAGGAGGAGATGTCCGAAACACTGAACACCCTCCCAGACGGGGTGGCCTGTGCAATGCACACACGAGGGCTAACCCATGTGTGCAGGTCACGCTTGACGAACCTAGGGAGGACGAAGATGAGCTCGCCACCTTCGGCCCGTCCGTCTGCGCCGGAGGGGAGCGGCAAGAGCATCGTCTTCCCGGTCCCTCTCCGTTGCCTCCTTCTGCGACATGACAGTCTCTCAGAAGGAGGCGGCAGCCTCCCAAATTCTCTCGCTCTCAACCATGGATCTAACCAGAGTTGGGAGCGAGAGATAAAACGTTGCGCTTGGCCTAAGCAATGTTCGCTAAGGCCGATCATCGCATGGACGACAAAAATTACTCTCCAGTTCCACCGTGCTTCAGAAAGCACGTTGACCCGTTGATCCCGTTTGTATCTGCAGTCGTTAATACTTTTTTCTTACTGTCTTTAAGGTAGTAAGAAGGTGGGTTCCACACCCAATGAAATCTTTAAAATTGTATGCGTGCAGAAATAATAATGTTAAGTAAGGCGTTGGACTAATCTATCTGTAAACATTGTTTATATTTATACTGCCTTTGCAGTCGACAAGTATCTATCAATATGTGCGTCATTAGATAGAGGCCCAAAACAAACTAAAACTAAATCCAAACTCGTTACTTCAATGTACTTTAATTTTGGAATCGAAATTAATGTTACATTTATTTGCTTTACATCACGAACCCTGTAGGGCACAGTGGAGCGTATTGAGATTAAATTATTTCCACTTATGAATTTCAGTTAATTTTCCTCTGTCGTCAGAAATTAATAATTAAAAGCTATTAGCGTATATTTACTAAATTTTAAATAGATTCGAAAAATAATAATTTAATATGGAGCCTTTGCAGCTACAAATGACGGCCGCCTTGGTCGAATGTTCAGATTGCTGGGTATTGCCCAAGAGGTACCGGGTTCAAATCCTAGTAGGGGCAAACTTTGTGATGACCACAAATGTTTGTTCCCGAGTCATGGTTGTGTATATGTTTATGTAGTATATTTTCAACATTTATATACATAATTATATTAAAAATATGTCCGTCATCTAGTATCCATATCACAAGTGCTTAGGCTACTTACTTTGGGCTAGCTGATAGGTATGAGTGTAAAAAAAATCAAGATGAGCTATTCTGGAAATTTCCGTACAGCCGAGATGCAAATTAAAATCAAAATAAGTCACCCGTCCATTGACTGTCTTAGCAGACATTTACATTAGTTTACAGAATAAGATATAACACATTTTCTTAAACTCTGTATTAAATCAATCCTGAGAACGACGAGATGCATTAACATGGATTTATATATTTCTTATTACATGGTGTAAAATACCCTGTTACATGCCTAGCTCGCTAGCCACTTCGCCATACTCCACAATGATGCTAATGACCCACTTATTACCATGATCCAGATTCCTAAGCTACCGACCAAAGTTTTCTCGAGAATTTTTCTCTACCACCAAAACAACTGCCTTTTAAAAAGTACAATATTAAGACTCCACCTCAAAAAGCTCTTTTGCCGTTTACGGTAAATCGTTTAACGCTTCTACTACGCACTTCTAAACAGTGCTGATGATACGCGAAGAAACTTCGTTGTTAAGAGTTGACGTCAACTTTGCTCTAAATTGTTGATGTCGAGTTTGAGTGCCTACCACTTAAGTAGCACGGTATGTTTTAACTTAAAACCTATCTCGGAGATCATGACTTGAAGTTTCAAGCGATAAATTAAAAAGTTACGGAATCAGGTATTGGGAAAGTTGGGGACTTTTTTAAGTGATTGCCTACTTAGATATCTTTAGGTACATAGGTACAACTGCGGTGTTAGGTTCACTGACCTTCTCACTTTAAGAGATAACCAAAAAGTTTTCAAGGTTTGGCAGTGAAAGTAAAATTCCAGGACCCTTAATAGGAGATTAATGGAAATAATATTGTAAAAAAACGGCCAAATCCGCGATGGTAAAGTAGTTAGTGTCAGTAACCAAGCAAACCTCTCGGATATAGGCGAGATTTATGTATGTATGTAGTTTTTGGTGTGAATACTCGAGTACCTACCGACATAGATACTAAAGAAACTGCACTTAATAGAATAATGAATTAGAAAATATGTAATTAACGAAACATTTTGGAGTTACATAATATCTTATGCAACTGCTAAGCACAAAGATATAAATATCTCATATCAAGAAACTATTTTTTAATCAGAAACTCTGTAATGGTAATGAAGTAATTTGATTACAAAATTCAGCCTTCATAAAATTAGAAAACCCAATCAGGTCCTTTGCTGGGTCAATATAGTAGTAGATAATCAATGACATACCATTGGTGACAGAGCGGTCAGGCTATATCTAGGCTAATATCAAGACCGCAAATTAACTAGCTGGCGGCCCGAAATTATCATAATATTGGTTGCATAGTCAATAGTGACTGAAGGAGAAACTAATGAAAGCTGTCGCTTCGAGGGTTTAAGAACAAATGAACTAAAAAGTTAATTAGTATCAGAAATATTGGGCATGCAACTTTATAACCGCACTGTGGAAACTTAAAATGTCTAGAGTCGCAGATTTGACAGGAGTGTGCAACTCGAAAGAATGAAAATGTAATTATTTGGTAGGTGCCTGCCAAAATTACAACACAAGTGAATAAATTCAACTCTTTATTGGGTTACTCATGAAAAAAGATTTATTGATTTGCATAAATCACCTGACAGATGTGAATTAACACACGTTTCGCCAATTACATTAGGTCCCATCTAACAGGGTGTGGCAGGGGTGGTAAGTAACGATAAGGACAGAAGAAATCGAGCTACACCTGGAACCTCAATCCCAGAGGGGTTGGCTATCTTATCAAAAAAGCTGGCACCTGGCTTAATTATTTCGCTTTATTTACCATTAGTCGCCTTGTACGACACCCGCTGGAGAGATGGAGGGGTAGTAGACAATTTATACATATTTATGATATTCAATTATAAGAAAAAGGTGTGGTTTGAAAGAAGATGTAATGACAAGGATTGAGAAAGGGATGCTCGCATGGTTTAGTCACGTCGAAAGAATGGATGAAAGGAGAATGACGAAAAGGATTTAGATGGCGAAAGTGAATGGAGAAATGGGAAGGGGAAGGCCTAGGCGGATCTTTCATAATCAAATTGAAAGTCTATTGAAAAAGGGCCAGGGGGCCTACCGCCTAACTCGATTGCTGATGATAGCTATATTGCAATCCACTGCTTACGGCTATAGAAGCCATCCTGAATTTTTAGGCGGCACGGATTTTGTGCCAAATTCATACAAAATCATTCGGTGATCATTCGTTCAAAGCTATCGCTAATAGTTTAGGTACATTTAGTGCGAAATGACAGCATGACGTCATAAACTATAGCTTTTTCTTTAGCAATCGAGTTAGGCGGTAGGCCCCCAGGTCAAGAGTACCCGAAACCCACGGGCATGCATGAAGAGATTGATGAGATTGGATGAAGCGAAAGAAGTATGAAAGGATCGTAGCAAGTGGAAGGAAGTGATCTCTGCCTACCCCTGTGGGCGTGACGTATGTATGTATGTATGTATGTAATTATAAGACTTTAGCTCGTTCGAAAAGCATTGACACACTAGTAATTTTTGGTTTCATTCCCACGAACCGATAAGAAGCCAAACTCAGAAAAGAATTATTGGACGAAGTGCTAGAAATAAAATGATAACTTTTGACAACTTCATTTGCGCGATAACAGAGCGATCTAGGGCTGATTTAATTGAAACCGCGACGGCCGCCAGCAAATATCGCGACAGCAAATACTATTTTCTCATTTCCCGATGAAAACAATATTTGTCAACACATTTGCTGGAATTTTATCAGACACGGAGCAAATCGTTTTATCGCGTTGCCACGCTAGATGGCGTTGTCACCCTGTTCCACTTAGCTGAAGACGACTGTTCATTTTAATTATTATCAACGAGATTTATGGCTTCTATCACTTTTGTTTGTTTATTTAATAGTGTTCCATTCCCAGGCCAGCATTTATTTACTGAATATACAATGTACACCGTGTCGTAACGTATATACATTTCACATAGATTGTCACCACCCCTAATAATGACCTGGACACAGCGCAGGCTTATATGTGGTATTTTGATATATTATAAATTTCTAATCCTTTATGTATCGACGAAAAAGTCTTACTAAATGAAATGAAAATGAAAACAACAAACAAACAATCCACAGCAAAACACCCAGCAGTAGGGACATTAAAACGATGAATATTCCATGTCAATTTGTGTCGTGTCAGAGAAATTGAACCTACAGTCAATTTTAATGTAGGTTCCTTTTTCCCTGACAATTTACGACACGAAATACTAAATCGGGCAGACGTAACAGGGAAAAATTGAAGTCGTTTATCATAAAAAGGCGTTTAGTTTCCACTGGAAGCTGCTGGAGACAGTGTGAAATTCTAATCCTGCGAGAGCGTCGATAACAAGACGTAAAGCCTTTATAAGTCACCAGGCAAAAATATCTTTCCATTAACGTAGGTAGGTAGGCACACTTTATTTCTTCAGAACAGTCTTCGTTTATTTTGTTCAGAAAGCCTAATATTGTTTTAGAACTTCTTACTTAAAACTAATTACAAAAGTGTGGTGACGGCAGAGCAAAATACAATTGTCACCACGCCCATCTTTCCCGTGGGTATCGTACAAGGCGACTAAGGAAAGACAGTAAAGAGCAATGGGTCAGCAGCGTTCCTCCTAAGCCACCGATTTCCGTGCCCGACAAATGGCAATGGGCTCGCCAACATAATTACATAGGACATAACCCAATTAGCGAAACGTGGGTTTTAGTTCACCTCTGACTACCCATTCGGGGATATAGGCGTGATTTATGCATGTAGTAAGATTACTCGCTGAATTAAAATCACAACCCCTTATCCCAAAACATAGACTAAAGTTAGTCATAGTTTAAAACTGATGTTGTCACTTTTACTTACTGAATGAAAGACAATTCCAAAATCAAATCAAATCCAAAACCATGACTAACTTTGGTCCATGTTTTATAATACAGGGGAATATGTTCTCGCGCGGAGGAATTAAAAGTGCGACACGAAAGAACGAGAAATTCCCGTAATAAGGGTGCAATAACGCGAGGTGTCAGCCAGTTCGCGAGTGTACCAGGAAATTGTGAGACGTGAGCCGGGTACGACGGGCGGCTTTTTAAGAAGCGGGCATTAATGAAAATTACGACTACCCTCGCTTCTGTTGGGGAACCTGATGAGGGTAGTCTTTGTTTACGCTTTGCTTTATGTTAAACGGGTCCTTGCTTAGTGTTTCAGGTCTTCCACGATGATCTGGGAGCGAAACGAAACGCAGAATGTGCCAGCCCTCACAACGACACCTCAGGGTTGTCGCACCATACAGTCTACATGCGGCCGGCCCCAATATTCTATC
Organism: Cataclysta lemnata; assembly: GCA_963931975.1. Classification (NCBI taxonomy): domain Eukaryota; kingdom Metazoa; phylum Arthropoda; class Insecta; order Lepidoptera; family Crambidae; genus Cataclysta; species Cataclysta lemnata. Next base: position 25,452,487 of record OZ008339.1, on the reverse strand, counting down.
AGAGTTAAAGATAGACGTACTACAGCCTAATTGCTTAGCAAAATTGTAGACAGAATATTGGGACTTAAAAAAGGAGAAAGGTAATCCATTAACAGCAGCATACCCAAAGATACTGAATTTGTCAGGCAGGCGGTCGGCTGAAAGCCTAAGCCGAAACATTGAGCAGTATGGATTTATTACGAACGGAGAGAGTGATTGGGATGACAACGTTACAAACGTTGTCATCCCAATCACTTTCGAAATGGTTCTTTCCATCTCTTTTCTATACATTCATTCATCACTAACACCTTAACATGGATGATATGAATGAAAAAAGGGAGTGAATAGCTTGATGACGTCTGACCGATATGAATGGAAGAAGAAACATACTGCGCCAACCCCAGATAGACTGGGAACAGGGTTGGGAGTAGCAGAAGTATGCAACAGTTATTTATTTTATCTAAAAAGGCATATTTCACTCGATTTTGATTCTTGACAATAAGGACGTCAGCATAATTTCGATTGACACGATTCGACAGTTAGTGGAAATGCGACGAGTGCTCAATTGAGCGATTAAACTTCCGTCGACATAGAACGTTCTGGCACACAGCCGTGTCACTCTCGGCTTTTTGTGCCTGCACAGACAATGGCGGTCGAGCAGTACCCTCGGGCGGGTGTCGTCTTGCGTTTGAATGGGTTCTGAGGACCCATTGGGCTCCTAAAAGGGAATTTCCCTGTGCTTCGCCTCCTTGTCTTCCATAAAAAGCTTGTTAGCGGAGCGTTGTAAGGAAAATGGTATGTGGAAGGCGGCCCGTAATGGGCGGCACTTTGTAAGTATAAAATAATTTAAGTAAAGCTCCCGTGCAAACTTACTATCGTGCAGTACTTTTCGCGGTTCAACTGTATCGAAAAGGTTGCATGGATTTTCATTACGCAACTACTGCTTTCTGGTATGACGTTCCTGGTGATACTGATTGCAATTTTAAAATTAGAATATTCCGAAAATATTTTTTAGTATAAAAATATTACAGCTTACTTCAAAACTACTATCTATTGTACTAAACTGGAGTGATAAATAGATAAGATTGAAAATAATATTGTGGCTAGAAAAAGTTCAAAAGTTTTCGAACTTTTCCTAACTACAATATTCTTTGCGCTAATATTTCTAACATTTATTATAATGTTGAAATTAAAATCCAAATAGTAGATAAGATAGAATCGCATCTCCAATGCCAATCTCCTCTGCCAATGTATCGCGTCGATTTACCAAAAAACTCATCTTTCGCCGTCACTGTTGAATACGCAGGTAATGAACTGCTATACCTTTTCCCATAAAACCCCTCAGCCCCTGTTTTAGCATGCAACTCCCTAGGAACTCGTTCGAGCCGTATCCTTGGAGTCCCGTTGGCACCATAAATGTTTCATTATCCACCGACCCTCTAACCAGCTCGTCGCGTTTGTATCTATTAATGTTAGTTGCACAATGTGTTTCATAGTTTAGTGTATCGGTCGATTTTGCTGTTGCTTGTAATTTGTTTCTCGTTTAAGGATTGTATATTTATGTTACATGTTCCAGGATCCCTTTGCCTTCCATCAATAAAAAATAATATAAAAAAGTTTATAATCTGTGATCGCACCAATTAGGGCGAATGAACTTCCCTCTTTAACTTCTATCCAAAATTGGTGTAAAAACTTCTACTGTACATCTTACAAGGAAAATTACATCCTTTAAGTTTATAAAATTATTACATGGTCTTATTCCCAACCACAGTCATACTCTAGCCGGTCAAAGCCACTTTTGGTCGTTTTATTCTTACATAATGATGTACGTTGTGCAAAATAATAATTACATATTACATACTTAAAATGTTTTAACAGATAAGAACCATTATTTAAACAATCCCCCATATTCCTGTCGTCTGGTTTCACGACGACTCAATCTATTTCTCAAATAATTTCAATACCTAAAACTCTCAGCAGTAATCAATATGCCATGGCAAGGAGCCAACTCGGGAACGAACCTATAACTCATGGGATATTGTGCTAAGAACATTGAGCCACGAGTCCAAACTTCACCTGAGCAAGAGATAAGTGAGGTGCATCAGCAAATTGCATAGTTGCGAAACTGGGAATATGATTTACGAGTACCACCGTATTGGGGGCTACTTTGTATTGCGATTTTCGAGTTTGAGTGTCAGCGTAGGGAAGAGTTATATCTACTACTAGTGGTCGCCTGCGGCTTCGCTCGCGTTAATATCGGGTTTTATAGAGCCTACAGACTTTCTCGTGATCGTGAAATTGACTGCCCAACACTAAAAGAATTTTTCAATTTGAGGCAATTGTTCCTGAGATTAGCGCGTTCAACCAACCAAAAAAACGAACTAACTCTTCGGCCTTATAATGTTAGTATATATTTTTAGGAAACACGAGTCGATTTTCGCCTTGTACAACGAGAGGAGAGAGACCGCTCAAATTAAAAAAAGAAATAATAACCAAGAATAATTTAATTCAATTAGGAAATAGAATAAACATACATACATAAATCACGCCTATATCCCCGAAGGGGTAGGCAGAGGTGAACTAGCAACCACGTTTCGCCAATTATATTCTGTCCCATGTAATAGATGGCGAACCTGTTGCTATTTACCGGGCACTAAAGTCGCAGTACATTGCTAGGTGGTACAAGAGAAACGCTGCTGCCCATTCCACATTACTGATTTATCACTGATTTATCCTTAGTCGCCTTGTACGACACCCATGGGAGAGATTTGGGGTGGTGACAATTGTATTCTACTCTGCCGTCACCACGCGGCATCTCATCGGGAAATAGAATGACTGAGAGAAATAGGCAGATCAATAGTCATTTTTATTTACCAATACACAATTAAGCTTGGGTTTCGAAGAACATTAATTTATCCCTGGGTTTTGCTTTTTTAATTTCCGTCTATTCTAATTTATTAAAAAGCTGAAGAGTTTCTTTGGTTCAACGCGCCAATCTCGGGAACTATAACTGTTTCAAATTGAAAATTTATTATCGTGCTGTGTATTTTTATCGAGGACGGCGAGCGAAGCCGCGGGTGACCACGAGTATTATAATATAAATTTTAGAAATAGAGGTCAGACCAAAATGATCAATTTCCATTCTTGTCAATCAATAAATGATTTTTCTAAAATGATTTGATAAATGATTTGATCTCTTTTAGAGATAAGTCCGCCCTTGCAATCTATGTATTATGTTTTTTTAATTGCAATAAAGAGTATTATTATTATTATTAAAATAACCACCTCCGTGGTCTTGTGGTTTGCCCACCGGAATCAAGATCTAGAGGTCCCGGGTTCGATCCCCAGGGGGGTACAAATTTGTACTCGGTTTGGTTGGTGGAAGGACTTCTTTCTAGTCTGCCTGGCTAGCTACCACCATCTTAAGAAAATCTATCGCCATAATAATAATGTTAACAGCATTATTTTGTTGCTACAATTGTGTTATGAAAGCCGCCTGGCTATCTGGCCTCTGTGATTGAGGGTTCCAGGTGAAGCTCGATTCCATCTTCGGCCCTTATCGTCACTTACCATCAGGTAAGATGAAGGACGAGAGCTTCTCTGTTTAGCATACAAAAAATAATGAATGTTGCTCATCAATCTCGATTCGTACTGAAACAAAATTGCTTCAAATTCGAGTTCAGTGTTGCATAAACACCCAAGCTGGTGCCAGCAATACACTTTATTACTCTGTGTAATTCATTTAAATTGGTCTGTGGTGTGCCGCGCACTAAATGGGAAATTTGTCAATAGGGGACCACTCTATTTATGTAGGTGTTCGCCGATTTACAAACAAAGGCTTATTTAATGGACTTTATTGCGATGAGAGAGACGAACAGAGGAGCAATAATGATCAAAATAGCAATATTCCCATTTCAATGTTACATAGGGGAAGCTACTTTTGTGAATAAAATGGTTTCTATTTACTCAATCAATCGCCTCTCCCAACCCCATACCACATACTCCAAGAGGCGGAGGAACAATTATAAACTATATTAAAGTTTTAGGCAGCATACCCGATTTTGGTCTCTTTACCCTCCTGCTACGGGGTAACTCAATGGCGCAATGGCTAGCGCGCTCGGCCTGCGATTGCGTAAACTAAGCAATGTCCGTTAAGACTGGTGACATTATTATTAGAGATGTACCATTATTATTAGTCGGTAAAGCCGACTAATCGGCCACTTTTGTAGTCGGCGAATAGTCGGCAAAAAGCGCCGACTAGTCGGCTTCGTACTTTCTATGTCATTGTATTTTTCAATAAAATGTATACAGAGTTAGTTAAACCCCACCAACCTCGCAGGGCTAGTATATTTATATATTATATAGATATTTATATAGCGCTATATCAAAAATGACATGGATTGTTCTACGACTTTTAATATTCGTGAGAAATAGCACTCTAAACCAAAAAAAAAATTCAAAATCATAAACCGGGATTTTATTAACATTTCTTAGGAAGCTATATTGAATTAATATTAACGTTATAAACACTTGTTTAAGATGACAATGTTTTATATTATTTTAAAAGTAAAATAATTTACTTTCATTTTATTTATTATCATCTATAAAACTATATAAATATTTCCTGCTAATAATAAATTATTATGTTTGGTTGATGGGCTTGCACACAAAACGCCGCATCGCAAGAACTTGCGACTTGATTTGCATCGCGCATTCCTTCAATTTGATTCTTCTTTGTTTTGCCGCTTTGCCTTACCAAATCGCATCACAGCCAGTTGCGTTGTAGTGTTCTGCGTTGCGTATTCGCATCGCGTCAAAACGCAGCTTTGTGTACAAGCTCTATTAACGGCTTCCATGGCTCTTGTTTTTTGACGTTTGGACTTTGGAGTGCTAAGGTGTTGATCGATTGATTGATTGATTGTTTAATTTTTAGGTAGGTTGTACAAGTACAGGAGGAACGCTGCATGCAGCCCATTCCTCATCACTGATTTATCCTTAGTCGCCTTGTACGACACCCACGGGAGAGATTTGGGGTAGTGACAATTGTATTCTACTCTGCCGTCACCATACGGCGTAAAATATGCCACATTTTTATTTCTGTATAATTATAATTGTTCGGTGCATTGCATCGCATGTCTCACCAAACACCGCGCCTGACGTCATAAGCACGCGGTCGACGCGCGCCTTCGAAAGGCTAGCATTTTTAGTAATTAGTTTCAATTACCGTCGCGACCGAGTGAATTCAATTATCATCTGAGCATAAGTTTTATAAATAAAGATTTTATCATTCTCAATCATTTGTTTATGTTCATAGTCCGAACAAATTGATATCAGTAGTGTCCCGTAAAAAAACAGTGTAATGAATTAATTGCGGTTTTTGAATAAAATAACATTTGCAACCATTGCCACAATGTGCCATTTTGTAAACTATCGCGACGTTTTAGTGTATCGTGATAAGGGGTCTTATCACGATTAAACCAAACATTATCAGATTTGTTCGATGCGATGCATGGACTAAAATAATAATATTATCCTGAATACATGAGCTATATCGCCGACTTTCATTTCCCTTCTCGACATTCGTTAATTCGTGCGTCAAAATCCGTTCTACTAGTTTAAGTTGTTGCATTATGTAGACACGAGGTATAATAAGTCTTTCATGCTGGCTTGGGAGAGACTCATCTCATGGGTACCGTAAAAATCGACTAAGGGTAGGCCCGGTGTAGACAAATAAACACCTCGGGGCACCCGAGTGGTGGAGCGCAATCCATCAACAACAGCATACCCAAAGAGGGTTGGCGTTGTCCTTATAGTATGGATATTGGATTATTGTCATTCCAATCACTCTGCCCCTTCATCTATATCTCGACATGGTTCTTTCCGTATTTTTACTGAACATTCATTCATCACTAGCACCTTTCCGGCGTGATGGATGTTATGAATCAAAATGGAGTGGATGGCTTGATGACGTCCATATGAATGGAAGAGGAAACTGCGCCAACCCCATATAGACTGGAACAGGGCCGAGAGAAGAGTGTAATATATCGCAAAAACCACTCCCTCAACTGTCAACTTGGAAAATTTCAAATGCCAATCTCCAGAGAAATTAACCCGCTGTATGTACAGTCCTTCAGACTACCCGAAACTGTCAGATTTCTTAAATCGATTGTCAACATTAACTTGGTAATAATAGAGCGCAAAATCGATTGGGGAAATTTGCCATTTTGTGGTAGTCTGACGTGCGTTGACTGTACCATAGCAACCCAACATTACAGTTGTAGCAGCAGGGACGACAAACATTGAACGATGAATTGTGAACACTCATAAACGTGTCGGGACAATTACGGGCGGTTTTATCGTACACTCTGGTAATTCCATTTTCCCAGCGTTTATTGTAGTCGAATTCTTTTGTGTAATTGTGAGTGGCGCGTCTTGAGATAGCTAGTTCTGACGGCGCTGTCAGCGGGACTGTGTTATGTAACTTGCGTAACTGTGTGTAAATGTTTTCGTCAATGCCTCGTGTGGGCCCCGAGTTAGCATAAGGCGGGATGCGGACTGGGAGCGCTGATATAAGTAAGTCAGCTTAGATTTCAAGCCAATTGTTGCGAATAGGCGTAACGTCATAATGTGTAAATGACGAACACACAATATTTGATCATGACATTTATTTCCACTATACTTTAGCCTAAGCACTTGTGTTATGGATACTAGATGACGGACATATTTTTAATATAATTATGTACATAAATGTTGAAAATATACTACATAAACATATACACAACCATGACTCGGAAACAAACATTTGTGGTCATCACAAAGTTTGCCCCTACCAGGATTCGAACCCGGGACCTCTTGGCCAATACCCAGCAATCTGAGCACTCGACCAAGGCGGGATAATATAGAAAATGAACAATCATTAAAAAGACAAAAATAAAATATCAAAAGCATACGTGTTAGCAAACTATTAAATATCCCAACCTGAGAATAGAAATATTTAACAATGTGATCAGTGAAAGGTTTGAGAAGAAGTAATGACAAGAACTGAAAAGGGATGCTCGCATGGTTTGGTCACGTAGAAAGGATGAGTGAAAGGAGAGTGAGAAAAATAATTTATATATAGGAAATGAATGGAGAAAATGGCAGGGGAAGGCCTCGGCGAATCTTTTACTCAAATTTAAGGTATATTAAAAAAGAGCCAGGTCAAGACTACTCGGAACCGATGGGCATACTTAAGGACATTAATGGGATTGGATGAAGCGAAAGAAGTATAAAGTGGAAAGAAGTGATCTCTGCCCACCCTTGTGGCACTTAAGTTGACCTATGCGCAACGCAGTAAAACGTTTTCAGGTATTAATTTAGGTTCTTTATGAGGTGCGACGTGTGCCTGTAACCATAGCGACGTAGGGATACCCGCTAATGCGCGTTCAAAATATATTTTGGACTTCATGTATAATAATAATAATATATTCTTTATTGCACACATAGAAAAAAGAAAGAAAAAAAAAACAGTACAATAGGCGGCCTTATTGCTAAAAAGCAATCTCTTCCAGGCAACCATGTGTGTACGTTTTAACTCCAATTCCATGTCAACAAAGCCATAGTTTGGACCAGACGCATGGCTAGAGCACTATGTACACATCATTAGAAGCGTTGGTTGACAATGACACAATGCAGAGGGAATATTAAACGTCGTAATTATATGCAAGACCTAATTTATGGGGCGGCCTGTCCAATACATAGGCGGAATGCGCGAGGAATAGCTTGTCTTCTCATACCCTTGTACGGCCTATATGGTGGACAAAATCTCACTACACCACTTGACAGTGTTTTGTCTCGGGAATTAGTGGCAGTTAGAGCGAGATAAAAACTATTTTCTTCTCCCCAGGGAGATTTTGTCCACGTGCTAGGGCTGGTGAATTTAAAACATAATTATGGATGGGTTTCGGTAGGCGTGTGCTGCGTGGTGACGCCAGAGCAGAATGACCACCCCATCTCTCCCGTGGTTGTCGTACAAGGCGACTAAGGGCAAAGATAGCAATGAGTAAAATCGGCAGCATTGCAGAGCATATTTCGATTTATGGGCTCGATATACGGCAATAGGCTCGCCACCTCTTACACGATACCTAACTTAATAAACGAAAAGTGGGTGTTAATTCACCTCTGCCTACCCCTTTGGGGATATAGGCGTGATTTATGTATGTATGTTATCAAACTGTCGGACCGGACAAATAATTACGAGCAGCACACAGACACCGCTGAAGCCCCGATATATTTCGGCGGCAGGCCAGTCAAGTCCAGTATATAACGATCGAACCAATGATTTATTTTCAATAACACGTTCCTAATAAATCATAGGGATCAGAGGCAGGGCCGCGTTGAGAGCTGAGCTAGCCCATTAATTTGATAAACAATGTAACAGATCCAGCCGCAAACAAATTGGTTACAATTGCTCTGCGCAATGGCGGCATTCGTCAAAGTCCGCTGCCCAAATGCGCTATGAAATTTGCGTGTGGTGTCCAATTTGCTGTACATACATACATTAATCACGCCTATAACCCCGAAGGGGTAGGCAGAAGTGAACTAGCACCCGCGTTTGGCCAATTATGTTAGGTCCCATTAGGTACGAAGTCGCAGTAGGTACATTGCTAGGTGGTATAAGAGGAACGCTGCTGCCCATTCCTCATCACTGATTTATCCTTAGTCGCCTTGTACGACACCCACAAGAGAGATTTGGGGTGGTGACAATAATGTATTCTACTCTGCCGTCACCACCTTGGTATACTCTGATTAAAAAAAGTAGAGTCTATTTTAGTTGCATAGAATAAATTATTTTCAATTGGACGTGGGTTCGATTCCCGCCTCAAGATCATAATTTTTCGAAATTCTTTTTCTAACCACCAAAATCTTTGAACTTATTTTCAGTCAAAGAAATATTAAAATCGATTTTGTTTGATTAAGGTGTGATAGCGTAACAAACAAACAAACTTTCGTATTTATAAAAATTTGTCAACATTATAATTTTGAAGTCGCTACAATTAAATGAGATAGTACAAAAGATGTCGTCCCCCTTTTGCCGTCAATATTAGCTGAGTTGAAACTGGACAGCTAACCCCCGAATACAGAAACGCCACTCAAAGTTTGAGACCTGCTTAACATTTAATTATTGTCAAAATTGACGTATAAATCCATATAAATCCATACAAATTCTGACAGGTAATGTCCACTTAACTTGATAAGCAGTCCCCAAAATTTGAGTAGCGTTTCTGTATTCGGGGGTAAGCTTTTGAAGTAATATTACTTCAGTCGATGTTACATTAGTTAAAATGCGTTCAATATGGTTAACAAAGATCATCATCAAGATTGGTGATGACATTAATGTCAAGTGTGTATCGTCTTTCTCAAGTGTGGTGATGGAAGACTAGAATACAATTGTCACCACCACCAATGTTGCCATACAAGGCCACTAAGGGTTAGACACGTTGACGAAATGGGCAGCAGCATTCCTATTATAAAAACCTGGTAAAATAAAGCAATTTATTTGCCCCAGAGATGTCAATAGATGTTTGTGATGAACACAGACATTTTTCTCGAGTCATGGTTAAAAAAATTATTACATGTGTACCTATGTATATTTTCAACTTTTGTGTATAAACGGCCGCCTTGGTCGAATGCTCAGATTGCTGGGTATTGGCCAAGAGGTCCCGGGTTTGAATCCTGATAGGGGCAAACTTTGTGATGACCACAAATGTTTGTTTCCGAGTCATGGTTGTATAATGTTTATGTAGTATATTTTCAACATTTATATCCATAATTATATTAAAAATATGTCCGTCAGTATCCATAACACAAGTGCTCAGGCTACTTACTTTGGGCTAGATGATAGGTGTGAGTGTAAAAATATTTATTTATTTATTATTATTATTCATTAAATAACTAGCTGACCCAGCAACTGTTGTTTTGCTCTTATCATTCAGTAGTATTAAAACTAGGTTACCCAAACATACAAAAAAATCATAAAAATCGGTGAAGCAGGTTTTAACAAAATCTGTGACACGCTATTCTTATATATTAGATTATGGGCCTGTTTCACAATGGACAAGTAATGTTTTCTTATATTTGCACGAGCACTACACATTTGAAATAAAACAACTTTTACGGATAAGACTCGCGTATAATTTGGTGTTTGGCGTATAATTTGGTGGTGGTCACGGGGGGACAGTCCCCCCGTGACCACGGCCACTGTAAAGTGATCGAAACGTCGGGTTAAATAATTAATATGCCAAACACCAAATTATACGCGAGTCTTATCCGTAATAGTTATTTGTTGTACGTGAGTGCAAAGTTGTTTTTTAACCGCGTGCTCAATTTTGATGACCGAGCTAGCGAAGGATTCTAAAATTGAATCACGAGCGTAGCGAGTGATTCAAAAATTAGAATCCTGAGCGATAGCGAGGGAATCAAAAGAGCACAAGGTGAAAAATCTTTGCACTCGAGTGCAACACGTAACTTTTCATCCCCCCCAACGAGGAAATTGCAAAATACAAAAAAAAATACAATCACAACAGTTTCTGTTTTCACCCAGAAACTTCCACAACACCCTCCCATTAACCCAAACACACTCTCAACACCCACCCAGAAACACCCACAACATTCACACCCGAAATACACACCCATTCACCCAGAAACACCCAAAAACACCCATTCACCCAGAAACACCCACAAAACACCCATTCACCCAGAAACACCCACAAAACACCCATTCACCCAGAAACAACCACAAAACACTCTTTCACCCAGAAACACCCAAAAAACACCCATTCACCCAGAAACACCCACGACACACCCATTCACCCAGAAACACCCACAAAACACCCATTCACCCAGAAACACCCACAAAACACCCATTCACCCAGAAACACCCACAAAATGTCCAATCACCCAGACACACCCACAAAACACCCATTCACCCAGAAACACCCACAAAACACTCATTCACCCAGAAACACCCACAAAATATCTAATCACCCAGACACACCCACAACATCCATTAAGACACCCACAACTTCCAGCCAGTCACGCCCACAATACTCACCCATCCATTCAGACAAACCCACAAAACACCCATTCACCTAGACACACCCACAAAAAACCCATTCACCTAGACACACCCACAAAACACCCATTCACCCAGACACCTCCAACACCCACCCATCCACCCAGCCACACCCGCAAAATTTATCCAGACACACCTGTAAGTACCTTATAAAAATTACCGTCCCTAATGGAGTTCCGAGACGGTCAATCAGCTTGAGTCAAGCACGTTGATTTTCTGTATATTTTTGTTCCGTTGTTAGCGTAAACAAATCAAACAAACCTAAAAAATGATTGACCTTCACGGAACTCCTAGAAAGTGAAAAGAAAATGGCGCGCGCAAAGCAAATTACAAAAAAAGTACACCAAGAAGGTTCCGAGTCTGAGTTTTTAACAAATTAAAATAGGTTGCATGATAATTTCGGCACCATGGAGGTAGAAATAAATAGGTATAATGATGTTTTGAATTCACAAACTCATTGCACACGATGTTCTAAATTCAAATTTACTTTAACCTCTAGAGGATAAAAACGGCTTTTGCACTCAGATATCGAAGAGCAAAAACGCTTTTTCCGAGATGGTGGGATGAAAAAGTTGTTTTATTTCAATGGACAAGTAAGTTCTAAGTAGCTAATAAATAATAAAATTCGTATAGTCATCTACTATCCATAACACATCAAGTGCTTAAGCTACTTACTTTGTGCTAGACGATATGTGTGCGTGTGAGAAATATTTATTTTTATTTATGTATGTATATATGTATGTTTAATTGGATCCAGGTTTATGTAGGCCGAAGCGGTCTAGTGAACTAGCAAATGACACTAATATCGGATGAACCCCACCGAATTGCGAGCGGAAAGATTTTATCGGCAGCCGACGTTCGTTTTGATGTATCAGTCATAATTTATTACCCAGTAGCTTCTTGATTAGGCAGAACGCTGAAAATGCTCGGTCACAAAGCAACGTTGGTTGTTCTTTTGCAAGTTTTCTGTGTTTACAAAGTGATGGCCAATGAACGGAACGGTGAGTTGTTAACATTACCAGCAGCAATGTTCGCTAAGGCCAGTCATTGGATGGGTGACTAAATGTTTAGTACCTTACTCGAAATGTTGCTTCGGAGAACACTTTAAGTCGTTGGTCCTGGACCCCGGATTATGTAAGCCAGTTTCAGTGGCTTTGATCACACTTTGCTATCACTCTCCATGAGTGAGAGAGACTGGTAGATCAAAACAACTAAAATCGGCTTATACGGGGGCTGGTGTACCTGCAGTCTTTAATACCTACAAATTTGCACCAGGACAGCGTGGTTGGTTATGGCCCATTATTCCATCCATATGGAAGGCCTATGTCCAAGCAGTGACGACGTTAAAGGGCTGCTGATGGTAAAGAGGGAAGATCTTGACCTTTATCTCACTTGTGACGATCTAGCTAGACCATAAACCAGACAAGAATAGCGACTAGTTTAGAATTGTCATTTTTTTATATTAAGTTCTTAATCACCTTAATTGACGCCTCTGAGTGCTGCAGTAAGAGCCTTAGTGCCCCCGCAGACCATGCGATTAAGTTGGACAACTAAATCGCAGAACGTAGCAATAATCATAGAAACGTATGATTATTAAGGTGCGATGTACGATTTAGTTGGACAGATGTGCGGGCTAATTGGTACGATCTGCGATTTAGTTGTCCAACTTAATCGCATGGTCTGCCTGAAGTTGAAATCATCAGTAAAACATAAACACGTTGAAGTCAATCTGGTAATTCAAAAGGCACAGAACAGACGACGAATCTCACAGTGGCAGATTTCCTTCTTCATTCCCCCAGATTACCTCGGCGACGTGGTGAAGAAAACCCTCAGATACACAGCGCGCTCCTGTATGGACAGCGTCAACGCAACGGAAACAGATCTTGAATATTTACGGGGTGACCCTCCATTCCCGGAAAAGTCGTCCTGCATCATTACGTGCCTCTTCGAGAAGGTAAAACGGACTCCATGGAACAAGCATAAGGTTGACAGTGCAAAAGCAGAGCGAGGCGATGTTCGCCGTAAATCAATTTTATGGATGGCGGAAAAAAACTCAAAAAACGCTGATATCAATGTGATGGGCCGTGTTTACGATGCATTATATTGTTCGGTTTATATTGTTGTGTTCTCTCTTGGTGATTTTGGCTTTATGGATAATTTACATGGTATCAACGATGCTGGCTATTGTAAGGATGAATAGACTTTGCGTCAAACATGTCAATGACGAAAACCGTTTGAATTTATCTGATTGTTTCTTAATATAATTCCTGCGTTTGGCTTTACAATCAATGGCACATCCATATTTATTAATAAATTCATGCTACCAAGTCCAACGTGGATTTAAATAAGGCAACGGTATACTTGACTTTGGATATCAATTTTATTATGTGTCCAAAGTCAAGTCAAATATTATCATTATTTGACGGCCGGCTTGGTCGAATGCTCGTATTGTTGGGTATTAGCCAAGAGGTTCCGGGTTCGAATCCTGGTACGGGTAAATTTTGTGATAAACACAAATATTTGTTCCCGAGTCATGGTTGTGTATATGTATATGTAGTATATGTTTAACATTTATATACATAATTATATTATATTAAGTTAATTAAAAAATATATTATATTAAAAATATTGTTATGTCCGTCATCTTGGGGCTAGATGATAGGTGTGAGTGTAAAAAATATTTATTTAAATTTATTTATTTATTATTAAATGTATAAGGTCTTTAAAGCGACTTAGAATACCGAATGACTAGATCGAGTTTATAAAGAGTTGACGTGGTAGAAGGTGAAGATTACACAATAAGTAGTTTAATACTTCAGAGTATTAAAGGACGTTCTCTTCTTTCCTACACCTATTTGCGTGGGCGACGGGGTCCATAATGCTCTAGAATAATATAAATGTAACACCTTATTGTACATTAAGATTTTGCAATAAAGATATTGAGTATTGGAGATGAAATTTCTACTGTGGAAATTCTATAATTAAGATTCACAGCTGATTGAACAGCCACTGCTCTCTGAACCATAAGTGATGCCTGTTAGAAAAAACTTGATCATTCTTGAAAAGCTTCATTGTCTGACATCTGACGACTTTACTCTCTGGAAATTTAAGTTGTTGCGAGCACACAACAATAAAGTATAATTTTGTTCGCGTTCATTTACTGAGCCAGAACGGAACCAATGCCATTATCGCAAATTCTTCCACTCCATATACCTATAAAGGAGGCTGAAACTTGTTTCTTTTCTTTGATTAAACAAACAATGTTTATTGTTTCTTTTAGGTTGGCGTCGTGAAGCACGATAAATATTCGAAGGCGGGCTTCATGGCGGCCGTGACACCTATAGTGCTGGCGAATAAAAAGAAAGTGGCGCACATGAGGAGCGTTTCCGAGAATTGCGAGAAAGAGGCAAGCGACTTATGATGGGGAACATTTTCTAAAACATGCCATTTAAGGTCTCCGCATACGTAACGGGAAAATTCCCCGGACGGGACGGGGACGGGGCGTCTATCGTACAAAAAGCCCCATGCACGCCGGGACATATGTCACACGGGGCTTTTTGTACGAGAGAGGCCCCGTCCCCGTCCCGTCCGGGGAATTTTCCCGTTACAATTATGCGAAGACCTTTAGAGCGCTCGCCCAAGGCGACCTTTTGTAGCGATACTGTTGCGCGTTTCGTTAATGCGCGATTGCATCGCTACTAACGCGCGTTTATCACATTTGCAACGAGCTACAGCATCGCGACTGTATCGATACAAACGCGCGACCGTGTCTGACACAGACATCGGGGTGAGAAAGGCGTGAGGGAGCCGTGCGAGTGAGAACCGAGCACGACGGAAGCGCGACAGTATCGCGACTGAATCATGGTTACGTGGGCGAGGGCACAAAGTTACCGACCGAGTCGCGACTGTATTGCGACGGTATCAATTCGAACGCGCGACAGCATCGCTACAAAAAGTCGCCGTGGGCGAGCGCCCTTATGATAGGGAACATTTTCTAAAACATGCCATTTATTGTTGGCAAAGTTTGAACGGCGTGTTAAGTAGAACGATATATTTCGGCGAGCGTCTACACAAAGGCCTTTGCGGAGTATCTACTCTATGATATCGTGTACTTTGGAAGTTTGCTTATTGTAGCTAATCCCTGGAACCTCTGACCTGATTTCCAGAGTTCTTTCACTGATAAATTCGTTTATAACAATTTTGAAAGCATGAAATGAAAATGAAAATGAAAATATGGTTTATTCATATAAGGTATGATTACATACACTTATGAATCGTCAAAGAAATAACGTTAAACACTGGAAACGAAAAGAAAAACAGTTTTCAATATTTAACGTTATAAGCTACACCATCCGTTCGTAAACTACCAGGAGGCCTTGTTCTGAGAAGAACGGGAAAGAAACTCAGCAAGTTTGTTCCTCCCTTTACATGAAGTTATGAGTTAATGAAAGATGTCATAAAATGTTTTAATATATTAAATATCCTATTATATTCTATCTTATCATATTAGTTATCATATTTATAAAATATATTTAATTTGAATGTTTATGGACATCTTTCATTGAGTATAAAAAATATATATAATTATTACTGGTAGTTAGCATAGCTTAATTTACTTGTTTAAAAATAATTAAAACTAATACAGTAATATACATGTCATTTAGTCTCATTATCATACAAAATCATGATTATCTACAAGACGTGTGGTGGCAGAGCAGAATACAATTGTCGCTACCCCATATCTGAGCAGCGTTCTTCTCACACCACCTAGCAGTATGTGAATGATATTATGGCAATAGGTTCGCCACATATTACTGGCGACCTAACATAATTAGCAAAACGTGGGTGTTAATTCACCTTTGCCTACCCCTTCGGGGATAAATAGGCGTAAGTATGTATTTTAATAAACATCGAGAAATGTAGGTATTTTAGTCGCTTTAAGTGAAGGAATCTTTAAATTATAAGATGGTTCACAACATAAAAACTGATAACCGTGGACAAGTTTGACGGCCGCCTTGGTCGAATGCTCAGATTGCTGGGTATTGGCCAAGAGGTCCCGGGTTCGAATCCTGGTAGGGGCAAACTTTGTGGTGACCACAAATGTTTGTTTCCGAGTCATGGTTGTGTATATGTTTATGTAGTATATTTTCACCATTTATATACATAATTATATTAAAAATATGTCCGTCATATAGAATCCATAACACAAGTGCTTAGGCTATTTACTTTAGGCTAGATGATAGGTGTGAGTGTAAAAAGTGATAAAGACATAGTTTTCAGATGGAAAGATAGAGGTTTTTAAACTTACAGCAGGATTTTGCATTTCATATTATTACATTAACACAGGTGAATTAACAGTCACATCTTCGGTCACATCTGACGGATATGGGTGGCGCACCTATTGTCATTCACTGGTTAACGGCTTGGGTGTTGGTTGGATTAGAATTGGTTCTATACGAGTATAGGAACTTTCAAGGCAGTGTTGTTGGTTGGACTAGAAATGGAATAGAATATGAGTACAGTGCCCAAGAAGGAAATAAAGCACTCCATAGCAATCCCTATACAGATTCATTTCCACAAGTCATGGGAGTATTTGAAAGCAAACGTAGTGTGTTGCCATTAACATAAAAGTCGTAAAAACCATTTCGTTTTATTTACTCCGTTTATCTTTATGGGGGTTATTTGTATATCTGTTCGTTCGGCTCAACTGAAAAAGTTTGTCCTTATTTTTCATAGCGCAGATGACCTTTTTATTATGCTCCGCCGAGGATCCTTTAAGTCGAGTTTCGCTTGCGCCCTCCCCGATGGTTGCGGCTTAGTGAACATTGCGATATCTAATCTCGAATTAGGAAATTGAGCCGTAATAATGCGACCGAAATGTAATAAGGCTGTAAATTAAGCTGAGCTCCGAAACTTGCTTCGGTAAGTTTCATATGAATGATAATGGACCCTTGAAACGTCTTCTAGAGTACGCGTTTAAGCGTTAAACAATAATTCGGTGTTGCCATTTTCGCACGTGGAATAATTGGAAATTCACATTGTACATCATAGGTAGTGTTGCAGCCAGTAATCCTTTTAGCCAAAGTGCTTTTAACTGCTATTATTTTTTTTTACTCACAATTTGCACGAGCACTACACATTTGAAATAAAACAATTAGGTGTTTAGCATTGTTATTATTTTGCCCGACGTTTCGATCACTCGGGTTAAATATACGCCAAACACCTAATACCTACGCGAGTCTAATCCGTAAAAGTTGTTTTATTTCACATTATACTGAAGTTTTAGAAAAATTATTAAAGAAAATTGTTAAAGTTAAAGAAGTTCGCAAAATTCTAGTCTTGATCCAGAAAACGAACCCACTCGGCATCCAGACTTCCCTCTTAACTACTTAATAACACCCACGTTTCGCCAATTATGTTGGGTTCCATGTAACAGGAGGCGAGCCTATTGCCTTCTGACGGGCACGTAAATCGCAGCATATTGCTAGATTATAATTACAGGAACGCTGCTGCCCATTACTTGTCACTTTCTTTACCCTCAGTCGCGTGTACGTCACCCGCGGAAGAGGGATAGGGGTGGTGACAATTGTATTCTGCTCTGCCGTCACCACACGGCCCTATACGGCGGATTATAATTACCTACTGATATAACATAAACTATAAAATATGTTTTCTTTCAGATCAAAAAAGGTTTGGCACACTGTCAGCTTGGAAACGAAATAATCATATGTATATACAAGTACGCGCCCGAATTACATTTCAAGGCAAAATAATATGTTTTCTTTGTATTAATATTAATCATGTCAATAAAAATGATGATTGATATATACTTGTGCAAATTTGATTACCTGATACGTCTACTTATTGCTTGCGTCCTGAGACAGCGAACAAATGGATGCGGTTCTTTAATTTTTGGAGTAGGGGAAGGTAGACCAAAGCGGGCACTCCAGTACGTAAATTATTTCTAAAGACCTAAATGGACTAGGTAGGTACCCCATGTAATAGGTGGCAAAAGGCTCGCCACCTATTACAATACATGGGACCTAGCCTAATTGGCGAAAAGTGGGTGTTAATTCAACTCTGTCTACCTCTACGGGAATTTAAGCATGGTTTATGTATAACGTATGTAAAAATTGCGGTTAGAAAAAGTTCGAAAAATTATAGTCATAATACTGGAATTGAACCCGCATCATCCGCTGTCTGGGCAGAAGCCTATATATACCATTAGGCCAACCAACACGTTTAACATCTTCTACCTACAATTTTCTTTGCAATAATGTTTTTAACATATATACAATGTGGAAATTAAAATGAAAATAATAAACAAAAGTACTGATTTAAACCTATAGGCACAGTCCTCGCCAACGCACAGAAACATTGCGCAATATATCTGTAACAAAATAGAAATAAAAGAACTCGTAAATATGGCGAGTGTAAACATAGAAAACAATAATTTTGTATTAGCTACAATCTCCGTTTCTCGTCTGGCCGAAATAGAATCGCAGTAAAAATGTACAGGAACCTGTATAAGAAAATGCTGTAAAAGAATAATGGGGTCAACTGGGAACGGGACCATCTGCGAATTGGTGCAAATGCGAATTGGAGCAGCTGCAAAAAGCATTTCGATAACTTAACTGTTCAAATCAGCCAACTACACAATATGTCAAAAAAATTTTTGGTTCTTCTGGAATTCGGCAGTAATTCGGTGTGATTTGCAAAAACGACAACAACAACGAAATAATTGATCACTATAATATCTACCAACAGTAATCTAGATTTTTTAATGAGTAGCATACAAAAAATATATCTAATACATATTACATTTTAAATGTCTCCTGAATAATTTGTCCTTATTGAGGTTAGCTGGTTTGCAAATCAAGCTATCTCTTTGTGACTGCGTTAAAGTCTAACAAAGGGTTTCATATTTTCGCTATATTACCGTACACAGGGTGATAAGGGAGATAGAAGGAATATACTTAGAAGTTGGAGTCTCAAAAGATGTCTAGACTAGATCTCTCAGCCGAAAATACGGGGCATCGATTCACCAGACGACGATACGTAACCGCTGGAGATACAGTGGGTGACAAATATAAACGGATCATCAAAAACTCAATCATCCATATTATATGGAACCAACGTATAACGACTTTAGAACTGATATCCATGATCGTCCTACAATAATTGACCCCTATCAGCATTCGAACCCGCGACCGAGCCTTTTCCAAGGGTTCATTATCATCTCCCCCTTTTCCTAACACAAATGACATCTCCAGCACACCTACATCCTTGACATCGACATGATTCCACTCACAAACCAATTTATGCAGCAAATCTTCTTGTAAATGATCAAATAGGTAAATTGTGATTCGCGTCACGCGTCGGAATGCATGAATTTAAAGTAGAAATTGAGTACACTTTCTGTATAATATTTGGAGCTGAATGCCGAACTCGCAGGAAACAATTTAAGCAACTGCACGTCATAATAATCGACGACGAATAATAAGGTGAAGCTTCTAGAAAGGCCATTTTAGAAATATCACTAAAACAATTTATTTTACTGAATCCATAGGTTTAACTTCATTACCAGCCCTTCAATGTCCCCACTGCTGGGACACAGGCCTGCCCTATGGATGGAGGAATATAGGAAGAATGGGCCATAGCCCACCACACAGGCCCAGTACAGTTATTTTACGTATATCCAATTAATCGAATGTGAACCATTTTACAATTATTCCATTTTAATTGCATCATAAAACCAGGAGACTTGACATAACATCAAACTGAACAAAATTCACTATGGGAGCAACTCCAAATTCACGAAAAAATATCAGCTGTTTCATACCCAACCTACTTGACCCAAATGTATGAAACAACTGTTATTTTTTTCGAGAATTTGGAGTTGCTCCCACATTGAAATTTTTTCAGTTTGATGGTCTGAACGAATTCCAAAAAAATTGCAGTGATCAAAAAGCCTCCTGGTATAAATGTTAGAAAAATTAGTAGGTACAAAGATTTTGGTGGTTAGAAAAATTTCGAAATATTACATTTTACAATTTCTTGTAGAAAACTCTCAAACTAATTAATTTCTACAGCGGAATCGTTTGTTCACCTAACTTAAAAAGACGACAAATGACTCTTGCATGAAATTTACAGTGGAATTCATAATAGGATCATAAAAGGAATTGCAAATGTTGCCTTTTTAGACCCCCAGAACTATATAAATAAATGATTATCACAGTCACCGAGGCCAAAGTAATCGGCTTAAGCGATTGTTTTGAAGATCTAGCAACTGGTTTCGGATGGCTGGTGAAAATAAATTGTTTGTATGATGATCCTATCAAGTTTTGCAAGTACGATTCTTTATGACTGACTAGTTACTCTGTGCGTAAGACTTAAATATTAGAAATTATGACCAACAGGAGGACGCGGTTTCTACAAACCTAAAATATAAAACTATAATTTTACATTTAATAAGAGCCCGACAAACTAGTTTCTCTATATTCACTACAAAAGAAAATTAAGTGATTAATACAGCAACCAAATACACTTTCCACCTCAATAACAATACATTTAAAAAATGCTTTTGAAAATTTTATGATTGTCATAAAATGTTCAAATTTTTACTACAGCGCAACTAGTAAGCAACCCGAAACTTACAAGCATAAAACACGAGAAACCAATACCAAACTAAAATTAGCTTCAGAAACATAGTTTCAATTTCAATCCAGACGAAAAATGTAAATTGACACACAAAAGTGCCTAGACAATTGCCCGGAGGTAAAACAATACTATACCTCGGTTATGGAAATAAAAATTCAATGTTTGGTGGGGGTTTTACGACATGGAATCCCTGTTTCCAATCAACGGCTCGACCGAAATCCATTTCAGTTCTGTGAAAGGTTTTTTGTTCTGTTCTGTCTTTGTGTGCTCTATGGACAGCGATATTTGTAGAAGGAAACCACTTTTGGAAGAATATTTTTATATACATACGATCCTTAACCCTTGAAGTGGTAGGCAGAGGAGAATCAACACCCACTTTTCGCTAATTACGTT
Source organism: Cataclysta lemnata (assembly GCA_963931975.1). Taxonomy (NCBI): domain Eukaryota; kingdom Metazoa; phylum Arthropoda; class Insecta; order Lepidoptera; family Crambidae; genus Cataclysta; species Cataclysta lemnata. The sequence continues at coordinate 25,431,342 of OZ008339.1, read as the reverse complement.
AGGTCCCTGTAATAAATAGGTGACGGGCCTGTCGCTTTCTATCAAAAATCGCAGTATATTGCTAGGTGGTATTAGAGGAACGCTGCTCACAGACTCATAACTGTCTTTACCATTAGCCCCCTTGTATGAGACCCGCGAGAGAGATGGGGGTGGTGACAATTGTATTCTGCTCTGCCGTCAACACAGGACTATTAAAGATAACCTATAGATAAAGCTACAGTTACTGTAATAAACAATAATCCTAATTGAAACTTCGGGACATTGATAATAACCAATCGGAAATAAATTGTTACATTACAAATGGATCTTCCGTTGAATTCTCTCTTGATAATTTCTGAAATCCTTTTCATTCAGTGGCAAATATCGTTACGTAATTGAAAATTATGGAAGTCGGTGCAATTAATTACCATGGCCATCTCTTTGTTCATTGTCGGTGTGACTGGTGGGAAATAAAATGCCTGAATTTATTCGAATTAAATATCTCAAAGTTGGTATTTATGGTTCTGCCAGAAACTTCTTAATCGTGATTCAGGTCTTGCTAATCTTGTTCTGCTTTATCACAACAGTCATTAGGTCTAATATTGATTTAACTCCATTGTTATCATCAGATGTAGCACTTTTCGCTGATCAACCATTTCTCGGTTCTTCGACACTTTGTTTGTGTAGCGTTATGACGTAGCCGCTACAATGGCCAGGTGGATACATTCTTTATTGTACACCAAAAAGATACAAAATATAATTACTTATAAATATTAAAAACAGAGTTGTACAATTGGCGGTATTATCGCTATTACAAAGAGCTGTTGTACTTCAGGTAATTGGTCACCCATCCTATCTACCGCTTCATGAAATATTTATTTTCTGTTAAGATCGCTTAAGAAACTTAGCAAAAATGACAAGCGAACAAGTCGTGGTAGTTTAAGATACCGAAAATCTTTGTCTAACGATATATCACCAGATGAAGACGAAAATAAATAATACGTTGCTTATTTTATTGTATTCAATGGCGACACGTGTAAGAGCTCACAATGAGAAAGCTTTGTCCCGATTCTCAGAACAGTAGGCCTAGCACGGGACGTTGACATTGTTTTGTCTCGGTATTTCGTAGGAGTTAGAGTGAGAGGAATATATTAGTTTCTTTTCCTCAAGGAGATTTTGTCCACGACCCGAGCTACGGGGGCTGGTGTGGATCAAGTAAAGAGATCGATGAGAGAGAGAGGCGCGAAACAAATTCTACAGTATGTAAACGAATGTCAATTTAAAACTAGACGCTATTCTTGCCGCGGCTATGTTCTAGTTTAAATTGATTTTTTTGTATTAAGTTCTCATTAAAGTAAATTGAGGTCTCTGAGAGAGGCAGTCAGACGGACCCACCCATTAGGCTGCCTGTCCACTCGAGGAGTGCGCGAGATAACACACTTCGACTGAAGAGGAGCGCAGATTTTATGCATATCTATTGGTAGATGGTTTTTTACAGTGGACAGGCAGCTTAATCTTAAATTACAAATTCTAGCAGGAGTGAATCTATACACACTTAGAATGATACAAAAAGCTATTGAAATCAAGAAACATCCAAACGTCATTAGAGATAATGGTTGGAATATAACACGTTTGCTTGTGACCCGATCCTCAGAATAATTAAATCCCAAGACTGTCCTGATACAGTCAAAACTATAGACACTGTAAGCTCCGTTTGTCTAAATTGGATCACATAAAATAATAATAATAATACTTGTAGGAGGCCTATGCCCAACAGATGAACTATTACTTTGTATGAAGTAATTGAAAACTCCATCCCCGAAAGGGTAGACAGAGGTGTATTACAACCCACGTGTCGCCATGTCATGCTATGTTAGGTCCTACTTAGTTGTCAAAACGTTTACTTTTGACAACTAAACGTTTTTAATAAACTATAATAAATTTAAAAAGTTTTAAATAATGAAATTGACTGTCCCGATCTTTTGAGTAAGTTCTACCTGAAAATACCTTCTTCAACTTTTAGATTTAATGCTCCTTTATCTATGCCATCGGCGTTGACAAAATATCGATGGAATACGTGTGTGGTGCGAGCGAGTAGACTGGTGAACATGGCTTGTAAAGATCATAACCTAGATTTATTTACATGTACCGTATCTAACATGAAGCAGTGTCTGAGCTTCAAATTTTTTCAGTAGATTATTCTAATCCTGTTGCAAACTAAGTATACTGTTTATGTACTTATTTTTTACGATACTCACGCATTTCTTTCTTTTTTCTAAGCAAAAACTATCAGTGAAAACCTGTAATTGGCTTGCTGTTTATCATACTGTTTTCTATTAAATTATTGTAGCTGTTGGTTTTCCTAATAAAAAAATAAAAAAAAATAAAAAAAACTCAGAACAGATACAAGATTCGACGAAGTACAATCGGACCGCGGTCCCCGCGCGTACATTCGGCTTGGAGGAAGATCTTCCCTTTTCGCTGATGATGCGAGGGGTATTGGTGGATATTAACAGCTGCTAATGCAGTCGGGACCAACGGCTTAACATGCCTTCCTAAGCTCAGATGAACTTGAGATAACATACTCCTAGTCACCCATCCAATGACTAGTCTTAGCGAATACTATTTGGTTCACTCAATCGTAGGTCGAGCTAGATAAGCTACTTCACCATCGAGCTTTACGTATTTCTTATTATTATATTAAGTAAATATACAAGCAATATTATGGGCTAGATGATTGGTGTGCGTGTAAAAAAATATCTATTTTATCCTAATACTGACGATGACAAATCAAATGAATCGGTCACTGTTTCCAAACAACAAAAGGCTTAGCGAGGTAACCACACACGCTCTGGCGACAGTACTAAAGCAAAGCTGTGTTTTATAATGCTATTTTTCATTTATTATTACTTCGCGGGAACACGCATTGCAGAGGCGCGGGGCCACGTCGGCCATTTTGGAAACGGGAAAGTAAAATTTGGCTCAACAACCCGTTCCTCTAAGTTTTGCACCGTAAAAATTCATGTGCCACGACCGACGAGTTGGAGGGATCGTCAGTTTTCAGATTCTACCTTTTGACATTGTCACGAGGACTGAGCTTTTTGATTTAGGGGAAGGTAGCGCATTACGGTCACACTGCCTGAAAACGGGTGTTCTCGTTATACTTAAAAAACTATTTGCCAATACTCAAGGCGAGAGATGGGAACTTTAGTACAAAGATTTTGGTGGTTAGAAAAAGAATTTCGAAAAATTATGATCTTGAAGCGGGAATCGAACCCGCGTCCGCTGCTATCCGGGCAGGTGCCTGACCGCTCGGCCACCCAAGACACACTCTAACCACCAAAATCTTTGTACTAATTTTTCTAACATTTATATAATGTTAAAATTAAAATCAAATGGGAACTTTAGTTCATACATACACACATAAGTCACGCCCAGATAGGCAAATGTGAATTAACACCCACCTTTATAGCTAATTATGTTGTCTCAGTGTACTCGTAATAAGGTAGGAGCCTATTGCCATCTATCGGCCCTGTAAAATCAATATATTGCTAGGTGGTATAAGACGAACGCTGCTTGCTGCCCAATAATCATCGCTGTATTATCGCCTTGTACGACACCCGTGGGAGGGATGGGGGTGGTGACAAATTATTATCGTATTCTTCTCTTCTGTCACCACACGGCACGGCACCAAAACGTTACTTCCCTTTCAAAATAAAACAACTTGACGGCCGCCTTGGTCGAATGCTCAGATTGCTGGGTATTGCCCAAGAGGTCCAGGCTTCGAATCCTGGTAGGGGCAAACTTTGTGATGACCACTAATGTTTGTTTGGGAAGTTGTATGGCCGGGTGCAATCTTGGTGGTTGCGGATGTGTTCCGTGGTAGTAAAAGGCAGGGTTCATGAACGTAACTGACTGTACTTCTAAATATGTACACGGTTACAATATATACAAACTGGACAGTAAACATAAATCGGAAATAATATTTATAAGGCTTAGAAAATAACCATACTCTCTAGCTCGGAATAAAATTCTCATGTAATTAATTTGACAACTGTCACTTAGTGAAAAACATTGTGTTTGTCAAACATAGACAAACAATCAAAGGCGGTCGCATTACAAGAACGCCACACTTGTTTCCGAGTCATGGTTGTGTATATGTATAAGTAGTATATTTTCAACATTTATATACATAATTATATTAAAAATATGTCCGTCATCTAGTATTCATAACACAAGTGCTTAAGCTACTGACTTTGGGCTAGATGATAGGTGTGTGTGTAAAAATATTTATTATTTATTATTATTAACTTTCACGGATTGAATAAATGTATATTTTGGTGATCACCTCTGCCTAACCCTTGGGGGTATAGGCGTGATTTATGTGTGTATGTGTGTTCAGATCACTTTACAGCGGCCGCTTTTTGGAATGTATTCTGTTGTTGGCGCTTGCCATTCAGATGCCCTAAAGTCCTTCTTAACGTCTACACTCGGCGGCAGTCTCCTTTGGTCACCATCTGCGACACCCTAGGGTGAGTCAGTGCTGGCACGTTACGCTATTTTCCCACTCCCGGGCCAGCATGGAAAGCTCTTTATATTTCCATATAAAATAAGCCAAATAATGCATGAAAGTCGACATTGACTTATTTCAACTTCTGTAGTATTAGACCAATGCAGGGAAAGACACACCGCATTGAGATTCCGAAGAAAGAGACAAGCAATTTGCAACGTTCCACGTACGCAATAGGACTTCAAGTCCAACACACCGATACCGTATTGAGAAAGTGTCACCTCGGAAGCACAAGCAAAGAAGGCAAGCCATTTTTCGCACCTGCAAACGTGATTTTGCTTTTATTTCCTACGACATAAGGTCTACTGGTTTGCTGGCCGTAGGTATATTTCGGTTCCGTGTAGCTGGAAATTGAGATTGGAAAGTTCTAAGGCGTTTTTGTACCGGTGACAGCTCGTCAAGTGTAGCAGTGGCAGCGCGAGAATCGCATGTACCTAATACTGCTGAATTGGGTCGGTATATATGTGGGTCGTTGGAACTAACCCATGTAAGCTGTTCCCTGGAAAATTAAATCTTGCAGGATTGACATATTAATATTGCTGCTAGGTAGTGTAATAAATACATAAAGCAAAGAGAGTGTACTCTTCTAAGAGAAGATGAAAATAAGTGTCGACAACCCCTACCTTAAAAAAAATTACACTACTAACTATAAGTACAATTAAGAAAGTTTGCTATACAAGTGAAGCCATGTGGTGACGACAGACAATTGTCATCACCCCTCTCACGCGGGCTGTCGTACAAGGCGACTATTACTGCCGCACTCAGAGACGTCAATTAACTTTAATGAGTATTTAATGTAAAAAAAATAGTTTGAATTTACACCATAGACCCGGTAAGAATAACGACTAGTTTTGAATTGTCTTTTTTTAAAATTAAGTACTCATTATCGGGAATTGACGTCTCTGAATGCGGCAGGGTTATAACAGTGATGAGGAATGGGCAGCAGCGTTCCTCTTATACCACCTAGCAATGTACTGCGTTTTTCGGGGCCGATAAATGGCAATAGGCTAGCCACCTATTACATAGGACTTAACATGATTGGCAAAACATGTGTGTTAATTCCCCTCTGCCTAACGCTTCAGGGAAAATGGCGTGAATTACGTATGTATTTATGTTATACTGCTTTGATCTTTTAATTAATTATCTTTTATATTATAAAATTGTAAGCTGTTTGCTTATACTTTAATACAAATGATGTTTAAAGTTCTAGTTAAAATAATCAGCTCATATCTTAAGATTAAAATAACTATGCATTATTAAATTAGAACGTCGAACTTCAAACGCTTCTCCTGAAAAATTACATCATCTGCATGTAAGTGACGGTTCAGCACCGTAGTAATTGTATACAAACCTCTCTAAGAAGCGAAGCCAACTAGGTCCAACGAAATGGGGGGCGAGCCTTTTGCCGCACGCATTATTGCTTTTCGACACGCGTCATTATTCCACGGAGTATCTCACAAGAATAAGCATTGGTTACATTCCGAAAAGCCAAGCTGATTCTGCCGTGTTCTTTACACCGAATAACCGTGTCGGCATTTTCGTGCGAGCGTGCTGCATATTGTATGAACTCACACCTCTCTCGCATCGTGTGGCTGCCGTGGCATGATTGCTGCGTTCTATCTGCTTTTCGTGCCATTTTCTTGGCTTCTCACATGTGGAAACACACATCACGCCTTTTTATCCACAAAAAGGATAGGCAGAGGTGAATCATGTTTCGCCAGCTTATTTTAGGTCCCATGTAATAGGGTACGAACCTATTGCCATCATTGGGTACGTAAATTACAGTATATTCATAGATGGGTTGTCTTTATTCTTAGTCGTTTTGTACGACATCCACGGTAGAGATAGGGTGGTGACAATTGTATTTTGCTCTGCCGTCACCACGCGGCTTAACAATAAAAAATATTTTATTCTTTTAACCTAAGCACATAGATTACCTTGTAAATGTTTACAAATGAGTATGCTGTAGATTGTAAGTAAGACCTTTCATGTCGAAACCGTTTGTTGCAAACGCCTGTCAATGTTCTACATGTGTATTAGTAGTTTTAGTACATACTACGATATGAAAAACAATGATTCTCGTAATATTGTTATTATTACGGCGAAACGAAGCATTATGCCTATTTTCCCCGCAAGGCCAACGCTTGCCGATCACAAACAAAAGTCATCGAAGACCCTGACAAAGTCGCGAAATACAATGTATTCGAAAGAGAACCTTCCTCGGAGGCCTCCATTTCATCTGTCCGTTAAAAATACACGCAACGTCGTCTTAAGGTCTCAGCATACGTAACGGGAAAATACCACGGACGGGACGAGGACAGGACGGGGACGGGTCTCTCTCCTTCAAAACGCCAAGTGACTCCGTGACATATATCCGTCATTGTACATTTTGTATGCCGTGTGGTGACGCCAGAGTAGAATACAATTGTCACCACCCTAAATCTCTCCCGTGGGTGTAGTACAAGGATTGCAAAGGTTAAATCAGTGAAGAGGAGTGGGCAGCAGCGTTTCTCTTATACCACCTAGCAATGTACTGTGACATTTGTGCCCGACAAATGGCAATAGGCTCGCCACCTGTACATGGGACCTGATATATTTGGCGAAACGTGAGTGCTAGTTCACCTCTGCCTACCCCTTATGGGATAAAGGCGTGATTTATGTATGTATGTACGTTTTGTATGAAACGATGTTTCTTCTGGCCATGTCCCCGTCCCGGCCGGGGTAATTTTCCGTTACGTATGTAGAGAGCTTTATCTAACTTTGAGCCGTTCTTTTTCGTTGGCACGTCTCACAAGCGAGGAACGTCGCAATATCAGCCCCGAAATGGACGTACTATTCTTTAACAAAGCAAAACATGAAATATCACTACGCAGTAGAAATAGTTGAATACGAAACAAGCCTGACTCGACTTTTAGTAACGGGCACAGTGTAATAGACAGCAGTATGGCCGTAACGTAATATGGTAACTGAAGGACTGTGAACCATTTAATTTCATATAAATGACATCTGTTTGTCGGTATTTTATACGCAGAGTGGAGATCGATATCGCAGTGGCTTAGCATACTCCGCCTGCGATTGAGCAAATTGAGCAATGTTCACCGAGGCCAGTTAATGGATTGGTGACCAAAGCCTGGGGGAAACCGATCGGTTAGGCAGAGTGGAGTGCAGTGTGGTCCATTCTACATACAAACCTAAATCACGCCTTTTACCTTATGGGGCATTATATTATACATACTACATAATTATATAAATCACTCTAAGGGGTAGGCAGAGGTGTATAACACTCACGTTTCACAAGATTATTTCAGTTGCTATGTAATAGGAAGCCAGCCTACTTTAATTGCAGTAATTTCTTCGAAGATTCACCACGAAAGTCGCTGCCCATACCGAGTCCGTCTCCTGCGTATCGAAAATTAAACCTAGTTGAATAATGAGGATACTTCTGGAATTCACCTCAGCCATCTCACTATTTCGGAGACCACAAAGATCACTCCAGTAAGCAACCGTTCAATAATATTGCCCATTTGTTAGTTTTAGCAGCAAGGCTTTGGCAATTATCGAGAAAGTTGAATGATACTTAGAGTTGGGGTCGTCGGTATGGACTTTATAGTTCGATATTTCCACCCAAACAATTTCAGTAATGGCTGTCATAATATTTTAGGCGGTGATAACAGTTGATATAGCAATTAACTTAGGCGATGGCTGTCAATCGAAGACCAAATACGAAGTTGTTTAATTCTAAACAGAACAACAAAGACAGCTTGCCCTTTCATAGGTCTTTCGGCAATAAACATCGATCTCTTTGATAGTATAATTATTATACATTCATGCATCACAAACACTTTTCCGATGTAATGGATGATATGAACTAAAAGGGAGCGGATGACTCAAAGAAGTCTGATCGATAGGGATAAATGGACGTGGCTAAGCAGGAAGGATCCAAAACAAAATATAGTTTTGATACTTTTGCTCATAAATGACGCCTGTAGTCATTATGGCATAATAACTAACGATGAAGAATGATAGAATGAAAAAGCAGTTTTGAGTCCATTTAATTTCTTAAGTTAAAAGATTTTTTTTTTAAATTATAGTATATCATCACCACGCCATTGCCATATAATTTAGAAGCTGTACAGTTTCCTATAATTATGTTCTAGAATTCTAGATGTTCCAATAATGATTTTGTTTACACACTAGGGATAATAATAATAATAACTTTATTGAACACAAGGAGAAAATTACATACACACAATACAATGTAGGCGGCCTTATTGCTTAAAAGCAATCTTTTCCAGGCAACCTTGGGCGAAAGAGAAATTATAAAGAAGCTAGAAAAAGGTGCAGATTTTTGAAAAATAAGAAAACGAAGAAGATAAATGTTCAGTACTACACATTAATTCATGGTACAGGAAAGATAAAGAATAGCTTGAGACTTTAAGGTAAGAGGGCATAAAGTGATTCCAGACTAAATTCCTAAAGGATTTCTATGCACGAGGACTCCTGATACTCTCGGGGAGATTATTCCAATAATGGATAATGTTATGTTACTGACTATACGTGCACTGTGGCAAGCCACAATTGGGAACGCCGGCTTGCATTTGATTCATAAGCAGCGTTATTAGAATATGTACGCGTTACATGCCGTGTTATTATTTTCAGCTAAAATAACCATTTTTTGTGTTCGTTCATTTGTTGTACAAACGGTTCCTGAGGAAGGCCAGCGCTAGTCGCGAGACTGGCAATATGCGGAGCTGGGACCGATTGAGACATATTACTTTTATGTTTAATATTTTTTTGTTTCTCTGTTGTGTCTCTATAAATGTTAAAAAAATCTACACACGACTCAGAAAGAGCTTCACTCTAGGTATATTCTAAACATTCAAATTATAATACTCTTACATTCACTTCATCCGTGTTGTGACGGCAGAGTATAATACAATTGTCACCTCCCCAAATCTCTCCCGTGGGTGTCATACAAGGCGGCTAAGGATAAATCAGTGATGAGGAATGGGCAGCAGCGTTCCTCTTATACCACCTAGCAATGAACTGCGACTTTTGTCCCCGATAAATGGCAATAGGCTTGCCACCTATTACATGGGACCTAACTAATTGGCGAAACGTGGGTGCTAGCTAGCTCACCTCTGCGTACCCCTTCGGGGATATAGGCGATATTTATGTATGTATTTACATTTACTTATTCAGTTCCTATCTTTGTAACCTAGTTGGATAGTGCCAGAAACACACTTGAACTGAAAAATATTTTATTCAACGCCTATTTGTAACACACCAATAACCCCGCAGTACTAGTTAATAAACATCGTAAACAACAATGGTTATTTTATGAGCTGTGACGTTTCAATACATTGAACAAAAAATGATTTCTCAAGTTTGGATTGTACTGTCGCGACATTTTCAACTCTACGTTTAATTTTGATAAGATGGTCGTGGCTAGCCAGGCGGATTTGAACAAAGTCTTACCACCAACCAAACCGAATACAAATTTGCACTCCGCTGGGAATCGAACCCGGGACCTTGATACCTTTATACCACTAGACCACGGAGGCGGTTAAAACTACTAAATAAATCAGTACATAAACTACACAAGTTCCTCTCTAAAAATACATACATATATACATAATTCACGCCTATATCCCCGAAGGGGTAGGCAGAGGTGAACTAGCACCCACGCTTCGCCAATTATGCTAAGTCCCATGTATTAGGTGGCGAGCCTATTGCCATTTATCGGGCACAAAAGTCGCAGTACTTTGCTAGGTGGTAGGTATAAGAGAAACGCTGCTGCCCATTCCCCATAACTGATTTATCCTTAGTCGCCTTGTACGACACCCACGGGAGAGATTTGGGTTGGTGACAATTGTATTCTACTCTGCCGTCACCACTCATACATACATACATACATAAATCACGCCCATATCCCCGAAGGGGTAGGCAGAGGTGAATTCTCACCCGCGTTTCGCCAATTATGTTAAGTCCCATGTAATAGGTGGCGAGCCTATTGCCATTTATCGGGCACAAAAGTCGCAGTACATTGTCAGGACGGTAGTATAAGAGGAACGCTGCTGCCCATTCCTTCATTTCCATCACTGATTTATCCTTAGTCGCCTTGTACGACACCCACGGGAGAGATTTGGGATGGTGACAATTGTATTCTGCTCTGCCGTCACCACTCGGCTGTAAAAATACTGTTTTAAAAAAATGTGTTTGATTAATATTGTTATGGCGCCACTAAAATCTTTTATCGAACATGGAAATTTTACTGCCCGTAATGGAACGCGAAAGTTTTCAGCCATAACCCAAAATTGACGAACTACGAAGCACGTCACGAACTTTGGGCGTAAATAAACAATAAGCTTGTTTTAATCACTTCATCGATTGAAATTGCTTTGGAATTGTCAGCAAAAGAAGGAATGGAAGCTATGGAAGGAAACGATGAAAATTTATGCAGCTTGCAGACATTTTAGTGATAATATTGCCGGCTGTTTGGCCGAATGGTCAAATCGCTGGCTATCGATCAAGAGGTCCCGGGTTTAAATCCTGGTAGTGGCATGTTTTTGACGAACTTTGACATTTTGATTTCGAGGCATGGTTGTTGATATGTTTTGTTTAAGTAGTATATTTCCAAAATGTAAATTATAATTAAAAAAAAGTGCGTCATTTAGTAACCCTCTAACTGGACTCTGTTTAAGAAAAAATAAAATCCAATGTAAAATATACGTATATGTTTAATAATTCTCTGCTGTTTATAGCCTTGATGCGGGAATCGAACCCGTGTCCTCTGCGATTTAGGCAGATGCCTGGACCACTTGGCAACTGCATTTGCAGGTTATGATCTCGCTTGAGTCTAGCGGTAGGTATTTACAATTTTATGCTGACATCCAATAATTCAATTCACAGCGAGACAGCAATGCTCTCGAATGCTCTAAGCAAAGACGAACTTTTTAGTGCTCACTGAAGAGGTTGGTATAAAACTGTGGATCTACGTTTAGGAGTCATAAACATTGAGAACGATAGGCTGTCGAAATAGACAACAAATATTGAAGCTCTTATTTTAACGACTTTTTGCGAGACTTGGCTTTGCATTGCTACTTTGTATTTTAGCCAAGATGAATAAAATTTAATGTCAAGTAAACGCGATAAACTTTTATTACTATCACCACTTTACAAAAAACTAACAAATTTAATAGTAATTATTACTTTGTAAATGCGATTGTGTGCTGAGCATTGCTCGCTTATTGTGGGTGCTGGGTGTCCAAAAATATGCTATTTCGAGTTCTTCCACACTTCGGAAGGCACGCTTAACTGGTGCCTCGAAGTGCTTATTGGTCTACACAGGCAATCTCCCTTAGTAGACTTCAATGACACCTTTTCCCGGCTAGCATGACCACCGTAACACGATATGATATAGCCATTTATCGCTTTGAACTTTCTAAAATCTATGGAAATCCACTCACATCAGCCCAGCTAGCATGACCACCGAAACACGATTATGACAGAAAATGTTCAAAGCTATATCATATTTTTAACCCTCCGTGGTCTAGTGGTTCGCCCACCGGAATTAAGATCCAGAGGTCCCGGGTTCGATCCCCAGGGGGGTACAAAATTTGTGCACAGTTTGGTTAGTGGTAGGACTTCTTTCAAGTCCGCCTGGCTAGCTACCACCATCTTATCAAATTTTGTCGCCATAATAATAATGTTTACAGCATTATTGTGTTCCGACAATGTGTGATAAGATTCATATTACCGTGTTTCAGTGGTCATGCTAACCGGTGAGTCGGGGCTAGCACATTCTACCTGCATTATCACGAAAGACTTTTAGTTATACAAAAGTGATAATCAGAATTTAGAAATATTGCCAAAGACAACTATTATTGCTGCCAGTCGCTAACACGGAATAATACCATGATCACGCTTCGTTCCCTTACCCAAACGAGATGGAAGATTAAATTCCTTCTCGTAAAAGTATTCGCACAAATATGCACGGCTCACTTTAACCACTTAAGAGCTGGTTTCCACATTTGTCGCGGGAAACGATTCGCCTAAAGGCCGAAAGACGTACAGGGGAAATAAAAAATCTCATCAAAATGTTTCATGCGAAAAATGCTGCGAGTCTCGTGTAGGATGTAAACGTAAAGGTTTCACTCGGCGGTTTATGAATGCTGATCCCTTTTAAGCAAATTATTTCGACTAGGAGCATCGCCACTTAAACACAGAAGGGGTACAACTCAGAATTGCATTCGTGCGACAGTGAGTGTTATTTTCATGAATTTAGAGCACACAATGTTTTTACACACAATGCTAAAATATGTATTTTAGACGAGGAAAGATAAGAATTTGCGCCAGTACCGGTAAAGTGTAATGGTCTGAGGAGTTCGGATCTCGATGAAGCTAAGCATTGTTCGCACAGACCGACTAAGAGGTGGGTGACCAAAAACATGTTTGGAAGGCCGATGATGATCCTGAATAGGCTAGACCACATTGGTTTATCTTCGTCATCAGTCTTTTAATGTCCCCACTGCTGGGGCATAGGCCTTCCCTATGGATGGAAGAATATAGCGAATGGGCCATAACCCACCACGCTGGCCCAGTGCGGATTTATGGGTATTCACGACTGCAGATGTAGTTGGGACCAACTTATCCAAGACAAACTTAACGTGTTTTCCGAACAAATTTTGGGTCATTAAACGAATTGGTTGGTTATGGCCTATTCTTCCTTCATCCTTCCGTCCATAGGGAAAGCCCGTGCCTCAGAAGTAGAGACATTAAAGGCCTGGTGATGTTGGTACGCAATCTAATAATCCCGTTCTTTGATAGCAAACTCAGAAAGCAAGCAAAGGTTCTGGGGAAAACATCTCACAGATAAAGCCCTGCTATTTATTCCACTTCAAATAAATCCTTTTTAACCTTCCCTCTTTACGGTTGAAATGTAACATTTGAAGTGGTTGTAAAGGATTATACTGGCTGCATTTTCACATTATTGTAATTAAATTAAAATAATTGTGTTTTGTCTTTTATAATATTAACAGAACTACCAGACAAAATTCCCAGTAACACAGATATATTTCATCATCTTCATCTTCCTGCCCTGTTCCTAGGTTATCTAGATTTGGCGCAGCACGTTTCATTTTCCATTCATATCGACCATTCGTTACCAATTCTTCAGATCCCTTTTAATTCATATCATCAATCACACCCGAAAGGTGCTAGAGATGAATGAATGTATAGAAGAATCGGATAACTCACGAAACATTTTGGTATAGACCCCCTTGCAGTGAGTCGGGCCTGGCACATTCTACGTAATTAAGTCGCTTCCAGGCATTGATAAACAAAACAATTTAATGCTTTATCATGTATACCTACTGCGATCCAAGTACCAGGTAGATGGCAATAGGTTTGCCCCACTGAACAACGTTATCAGTTCTGTGGCTTGCCCTCTAATATACAGAATTAATGTGTGATTACACCAGTAATACATACATACATACATAAATCACGCCTATATCCCCGAAGGGGTAGGCAGAGGTTTACCTGTAATAGAGGTGTAATAAATCAACTCCACCTCACCAGTAACACCCATTATATCACATAAAGTGTGAGTAGTATAGTGTGTTTTTAAAACGACATTTCATTAATACGTTTAAACTATTCGTCGCTAAAGATAAGCAAACTTTTTCTTGTCTAATCGCGCTTCAGGTAAGCCAGTTTTTAATTTGGCTAATGAATGGAGCTTCAAATAAAGTTCTTCCACTTGCTTTGGTCACAGTACCTTGGTGGATAGGGTTATCAAGAGCGCAAATTTTTTGTTAATCAATGCCTGTTAAGAAATACAATGGTTACAAGATGTTCTGTACTGGTAAAGGTATCCACGTGATGAGCTTACATATTCTCCCGTATTCTTTCATCCGGGTTGCCATATAGAAACGCGCTCTATGGTGTATACTTTTTATATTATTGATCCTAACATAAATGGCGAAACGTGAGGTCAAATTTACCTCTATTTATCTTTCTTATATTCACACTACCATCTAGCCTAAATTATGTATGTGTAATGAATACTATGTAGATGACGGTCAAATTTTAATGCATTATATCGACACCTCCTACGCATAACTCCCTAACACGAAATTGCAAATTTTACAGGGGACTCGTTTGAAACTTCAAACGTGTACATAAATTTTATTACTGCAGCTATCGTCCTAAAATTTTGCAAGTAGGCGTTTTTAACAAATAATTTTCTAAATCATCGATAAGATTTTCTAAATTTCATATAGATATTAAGATATAAAACTTAAAGAGTTTTGCCGCGGAACTAATCTCATTATTTAAAATTCAAGTACCACTTACGTACTTATGCTTGGAGAAAAGTTATCAGTAAAAGTCAGTAAGTGTTTGATAGGAAGTTTTGCAATGGAAATAATAGACTTTTTAATTTCGTAAGTAGTACATAATAGGTTATGTTTGGGATAAGATAACATTAAAATTTGTAGTTAGATTGTTTTGCTTGTGAGTAATTTAATCGAAGCTTTTATGAAAATGAAATATGTTATTTATAATAACATTTATTTAAAAAATAATTTCGCGAGCAACCAAATCGACTCAAGCGCTACCTCTGCATTCAAATATTGTTTTAAGTAAAAGAATACAACATTTTAATAAAAATGATATTTCATTTGAAAGCTTGAACCTTCAGCTTTTATGAGATATCATCATTATTAATATCCATGTATACTTCTTTTTATTATTGGTGTCTGAACTTAAATGTGGGAAAAATGGGATTATGGATAAAGGAGTTGTGTTCAGAATTGACACAAATAAAACACGTTTTTTTCTTAAGAAGTATAAAATTGATTGGTTCAGTATTTGGTATTGCCTCCTCTAATCCTATTAACAGCCCGTAGTCGATTCTTACATACATACATACATACATAAATCACACCTATATCCCCGAAGGGGTAGGCAGAGGTGAATTAACACCCACTTTTCGCCAATTATGTTCGGTCCCATGTAACAGGTGGCGAGCCTATTGCCATATATCGGGCACATAAATCGCAGTACAAATTTATATTGCTAGGTGGTATGAGAGAAATGCTGCTGCCCATTACTCATTGCTGTCTTTACCCTTATAACTTCCCACTCCTCTAAAAAAGCTGCCTTCAATTCTTCTGGGCTCGAGGGGGCTGGATTTCTTGCTCGTACCCTTCGTTTGAGCTCGTCCCATAAATGTTCGATGGAGTTCAGGTCTGGACTGAGCGCAGGCCAATCCATTGTACGCAAATCGACTTCTCGAAGGAACTGCTGAGTAACGCGCGCTGTGTGGCATCGAGCATTGTCGTGAATTAGTATGAAGTCTTCGCCAACAAATCCTACGTAGGGCACAATATGTTCCAGGAGAATATTGGTGATATACCCATCAGCTGCCAGACCTCGGCCTCCTCCAGGCTTGAAAACGAGCTCGGTTTTACCCTCCAACGAGGTAGTTGGAAGTACAAAATGCATTATTGTACAAAAAATTAAATAGCAGTCTGAAAGCAGGTGGACAAACCGTCCTCAGAGCTCTTTAGAGGCTATTCAACCGTTATACTCGAGGGAAAAACGCCAAAGGCATGGAATGGGGGCGTGGTAAGACTGTTCTTCAAAAAGGGCGAAAGAACCCAATTGAAGAACTATAGACCCATCACCCTCCTTAGTAACGTTTATAAGTTGTTCTCGAGGGTTATTACGAACCGTCTTTGGTGCAGGTTTACCGACTTCCAGCCCCTCGAACAAGCCGGATTCCGAAAAGTCTTTAGTACCATAGACCACATACATACGCTGCGGCAGGTTATACAGAAGCCCTCTTCCCCACTTTACCTAGGGCGAAGAACCGGGGAAATTTTTAGTAGAGTAGTCCTGGCGCATTTTACACGCTGGGGAGTCCCACACACCCCCACGGCCCAAGGCCCGGGACCGTGGGATGTGCGTAACGTCATATTTGACCCCGACAAAAAAAAGTTATACAGAAGACCGAAGACTATAATTTGCCATTATGTTTAGCGTCTGTCTATGAGAAAGCCTTCGATTCTGTCGATTACTGGGCCGTGCTCCAATCACTCCAGAGGTGCCGAATAGACTATCGGTTATCGGTTGTTGGTTGGTTATCGGCACTTCAAGTGTTGAAGTCACTGTACGAAAACGCCAACATGTCAGTCCGCCTTCAGGATCAGAACTCTAAACCCATACAGCTCCAGCGGGGTGTGAGGCATGATGACGTAATATTGCCGAAACTGTTCACTGCCGCGCTAGAGGACGCGTTTAAACTTCTGGACTGGAGAGGATTAGGCATCAATATAAATGGCGAGTACATGACTCACCTACGCTTTGCTAAGGATATCGTAGTCATGGTTGAGACCCTGGAAGGCTTGAGCACAATGCTCGATGATCTCAGTAGAGTTTCCCAACAAGTGGGTCTTAAAATTAACATAGATAAGACAAAAATCATGTCGAATTCCCATGTCGTACCCACTATTGTACAGGTTGGGAGCTCTACACTGGAAGTTGTTGAAAATTATATTTACCTGGGGCTAAAAGTCCAACTTGGTAAGTCCAATTTCCAAAAAGAGGTCAATCGACGGATCCAACTCGGCTGGGCAGCGTTCGGGAAGCTACGTGGCATATCGGCCCATCTACCACAGTGTTTAAAGACAAAGGTCTTCAATGCGTGTGTGTTGCCAATGATGACTTACGGCACCGAAACGTGGCCGCTTACAATGGGCCTTATAAGAAGGCTCAAAGTCACCCAAAAGGGAATGGAGAGGGCTTGTTTCCCTGCGTGATCATATCAAAAATTATGAGATCCGCAGGAAAACTAAGGTCACCGACATAGCCCGAAGAATTGCAGACCTTAAGTGGTAGTGGGCAGGGCACATTGCGAGGAGGACTGACGGCCGTTGGGGCGGAAAGGTCCTCGAACGGCGGCTACGCACCGAGAGACGCAGCGTTGGAAGCCCCCCCACAAGGTGGACCAACCGAGAGTTTGGACCTCCAACTGAAAACAGAGGGTCATTGTCTGTGAACGTAGAAGTTCGATTGTGCCCTATGTTATTTTGGGAAGAAGGATTTTGATGTTAGTCTTCTATAATATCATCAGCGTCACTTTTAAATAGATTATTATTAGCTCAGTAGGTTTTCTCCTCGTCCGTAAAATTTGGTACCGGTGATTCTGAAAAGAATTAATATACTTTTAGTGGGGTATAATTAAGATTATTTTCCCATGTAAAACTCCTAAAGTGGTAGATACAAAAAAAAATCTCATTTACAGATCCAACGCAAATGTCACTAACTGACAGATAGGTCATATTTTTTAATAAGCCATCCAACGCAAACGTCACTAAATACCACTTAGATAATACTTCTGTATAAAAAATCCAGTGCATAAGTCTATAAGTGTCAGTTAGATTCAAAATAGTGATCACCAGTCCGAAGCAAAGCTGTTTATGTGGCAAATGCTATCAAATACTCCGAACCATAACTTTATAACTGCACTAGTTAGATATTTTTGCGTCGGATTTGCAGAATGCAACAAATCTAACATCAAAATCAAATATAAATAACAAAAACAATTAGAGATATTACAGTAAAAGTTATAATGACATGAAATTAACCTAAGAAAATAACATGCAAGTATAATTGGCCAATACATACCTGGATTAACTATATCACTGGAACATTGTAGTTCATTATCTGATGATGTTTTTAACACAGAAACATTTTTTAAGCTTTCTTTATACTGTATTCGTTTGGAACTCATGTTATTATTATATTCTTAATAACACTTATGTAGCAAGTTGATCAAACAGTCACGCGTACACGCACTCATTACGTCGTCCGCTTCAAAACTAACGAAGCAACAGTTGACCCTGCCACCCCCACCACTCCACCCAGCGTAAATGTATGAAACTAACAGTTGTACATCTTTGCGGTGGGCCTGCTTCTTAGATATCTAGTTTTGCGATTGTAAAAGTATTACTTTTAATAAGAAATATAATTTTTTTTCAAGGCTAACATATAAAACTGACTTCGTAGATTACAAAAATACAAAAATCGTATTTCTGTTTAATTAACACTTGAAGAGTTTTGCGTAGGACGTGTCGATATGTAATTATTATAAACATAATTATTTTATTTTATTTTATATATTTTACAGAAAACTTACAGCTATCTTAAAAATTGATAGGTAGGTATTATAAAGTTAAGTTAAGTAAAGAAACTTTAAGTGTAAAACTAAAAAAAAACATTTTTAGGTTAAAAAAAAAACTTGGCAAATATATTATATACACTGTTTAAGAAGAAAGTTTATAAAAAAAAACTGTCTGCAAGTAGTTTTTTAAGTTGGGAGGTTGAAGTATAAAATAAATCTATATCCAGTTCCCTGGAGAGGTCATTGAAAGACCGACATGCCCTTATGAAATATGAGTTCTGCCTGTAGTTAGACCCAGAACGAGAGATGTGCAATGAGCAATGTCTTCTCATGTCCGCATATGGAACTTTAAGACCGAATCTCTCCAACATCTCAGGACAATCAACCTTGCCGTTTGCTATATTCATGAGATATGCCAGATCTGTTAAGCGTCTTCTCTCATACAAGGGAAGCATCTGAAATTTCTGACAACGCTTAATGTAATCGGAGGTATATGTCTTCGTTCTATACTGTAAATATCTTAGAAATCGTTTTATGCAAGATACTACACAAATACACAAACATTTGAAATCACACAACAATTTCCACCTACCCGGATTCGAATCGAGGACTTATTGGGCGATGGTCAGCAATCTAACTATTCTTCTACCAATACTTGTATTTTTTAATACAAAAACAGATATCAGATAAGCAGTTTCGCCAACCCTACACCCGAACTACAAAGACTTTCTATAAATCCCATTTAAGAGCATTACTTCTGGACAGGAGGTATTTCAATTATCTCAGGAGTTAATGGTGAAATTGCATTAAATGGCTCCTTACTATGATTTAGGGATTATCTTTAGATGCGGTGGTGATCAGCCTAGGAGTGGACTAGAAACCCTAGCAGCCCCTTAATGTCCTAATTGCTGAGGCAAAATATATTATGTCTTCCCTATGGATGGAATAGAGGGAGAGTCAGAACCCACAACAGCGCTCAATTGGAGGCCTGTATTAAGGGTCTGATATAAACGGGTCTTTTTCGGATAAAATTAATTTTAAACAACTCTTGCCGTGCGGTAATGGCTGAGCCAAAATGAGCTGAGTTACCATCTCTCCCGCGGGTATCGTGCACCAATATAAACTTTCCTCACTCTCTCTACTGCTGAAAACTGCATTAAATCCGTTGCGTACCTAACTTAAAACACATCTAAGCGTACAGATAGCGAAAGCAACTTTGACTGAAATAAACAATTTCGGTCAAAGTTGTTTTGACTGAAATTGTTTATTTATATTTAATTGTATTTATATTATTGCTCTCAATATTTGAAAACTAAAGCGCAGCTGCCTACCGCGTCCCTATATTGAAAGCATTGAGACACGGCTTTTTTGCGTCGATAGTTCGCGGCCTAGTGATCAACCAAGATACTTTATACGGTCGTAACGTTGCCGATAGAGGAAATGCCAGGCTTATCTTGGGTTAGGATTGGGGCAGTAACTTGGCTTGCCTTAGTGTACGGCCTGTACGGCAATCATCATCATGGTATACTCACTTCTGGAGTTGATTGCTCAGTATTCTTTGGTTTGTCAGAATCCAAAACTCTTCGGTTTAGGATGGAAATCATTATTAGATTTTCAATTGAACATTGCATGAATGTCAAACTTCAGAAGGATAGAGTTACTCATCACCCCACTCGTTCAAAAAACATAAAACATGCGGCATCTTTTATAACGTTAGTTGGGGGTAGTTTAAGTAATTAGTAAAAAAGTGTCATTATCTTCCTGTCTTTTTTTAGGGACATAACCTATTGGCAAAGGCCTGTAAAGCATCTACCGTGTTTTTGGGGAGGGCGAAGACCTTGTCCTCAAGCCTTGCAATCGAGCATTCCCTGAGAGGATTTCTTCACAGCAGTCATCTCTCTGGGGGATATTCACTGCCGCGGAGAGCCTCGCAAGGCGCATCTTCTTGCTCTGTTCCTAGTTTATCTGGGGTGGGCGCAGTATGTTTTCTCTGCCATTCATATCGGTTAGGCTTAATCAGATCAGCGAATCTCATAATTTAGGAACGTTTACGCAGATTTTTACCTTGCCTTACTATCAAAAAAGGACGTTAGTGGCAATTTGCATTCGCCTAAGTTCCTGTAGTAGCTTCAAAATGTTTGGAATTTGTATCCAAAAATTACTGATTATTTAAAATATATATTTGAAAACATAAGAGCCGTCACCCTTATTAAAAAAAACGTTGAATCAAATATTGCTAAGGGAAACAGAACTGATGAAAATCAAAGGCAAATGTATTTAATTCTAACATTATTGTAAACAAAACAAATCTCATAATAATAATTCACGAACGCCTCCGACCCAAATGATTATTGCGTCAATGTCAAAACAAATTGTTGCGAGCATTGTCGCTTTGAACCGTTTTACTCCATCGAAATAACTTTTAGATTCGACGTAGACAAAATCTCTCTCAATCACTTGACCGTGTTTTGTCCCTGGATTTAGTAGTTAAAGCGAGAGGAAAATATTATCTTCTCCATGGGGAGATTTTGTCCACCTCCCGCACTTAGGGGGGCAGACGGGTTGAATTTGCCTATCAGTGGTATTCCCCAAGGCGCCAACCAAACCAGCCGTCATATTGTATCACATACATACATATATAAATCACGCCTATATCCCCGAAGGGATAGGCAGGGGTGAACTAGCACCCACGTTTCGCCAGTTATGTTAGGGCCCATGTAATAGGTAGCGAGCCTATTGCCATTTATCGGGCACAAAAGTCGCAGTACATTGCTAGATGGAATTAGAGGAACGCTGCTGCCCATTCCTCATCACTGATTTATCCTTAGTCGCCTTGTACGACACCCACGGGAGAGGTTTGGGGTGGTGGCAATTGTATTCTACTCTGCCGTCACCACACGGCTTCATGTATTAATATTCGAATTTTATTTGACCTCTCTTTCTTTATAAAGATTATTCTATGATTTAATTTTATTAAATTTTAGATATAGTGTCCGATACGGTCCTCTTTAGGACTCAGTCACTTTAGTTCTGGCGACGATATTTTATGGATTCTCACAATATTTCATTCAGACGTGTTAGTACTTTCACCACAGGGATTATGTAGAGACACACCCTTTCAGAAAATTGTATGCTCTGGAGATCTAATCCTGATATGATTGAAATGTCATCATTTTAGAGTTTCCATTTGCAGTTCGTACGTATTCTTGCATGAGTTCGGAATATGCTGCTCAAGTTTATATATTAAAGTATTAAAGTTGGGCGAGTATCTGTATTCTGTGTTCAGACAGAATAGATTATATTGATTTAGTTTGAAATTTCCCTTATCATCTCTAGTTTGCCAGCGGGTATAGACGACAGACGGCTAGAAGTATTTATATCTGGCAAAAGGCACTCCAGACCAAGGGTTGGTGGAGATTTAGTAAATAAATAAATATTTCTTACACTCACACCTATCATCCAGCTCATAGCAAGCATAAGCACTTGTATTATGGATAGGTACTAAATTACTACATACATACATACATACATAAATCACGCCTATATCCCCGAAGGGGTAGGCAGAGGTGAATTAGCACCCACGTTTCGCCAATTAGTAAGGTCCCATGTAATAGGTGGCGAGCCTATTGCCATTTATCGGGCACAAAAATCGCAGTATATTGCTAGGTGGTAGGTATAAGAGGAACGCTGCTGCCCATTCCTCATCAATGTTTTATCCTTAGTCGCCTTGTACGACACCCACGGGAGAGATTTGGGGTGGTGACAATTGTATTCTACTCTGCCGTCACCACACGGCTACTAAATTACTGACAAATTTTAATATATAATAAATTATATACTGATATTGAAAATATATATACTCATAATTCTACAACTATGATTATGCCGTGTGGTGACGGCAGAGTAGAATACAATTGTCACCACCCCAAATCTCTCCCGTGGGCGTCGTACAAGGCGACTAAGGATAAATTAGTGATGAAGAATGGGCAGCTGCGTTCCTCTTACACCACCCATCAATGCACTGCGACTTTTGTGCCCGATATTGTGGGCAATAGGCTCGACACCTATTACATGGGACTTAACATAATTGGCGAAAATCGGCCTCTGCCTACCCCTTTGGGGATATAGGCGTGATTTATGTATGATCAGAGAACATTAGTTTTATTCTAAGGATTTAATTTTAGAGATGGTAAGATTAAGAATTTTTTTTTTGTTTTTTTATTTATATTATTTTTCTATTGGATTGAATATATTTTATAGTTTTTATTAATGAAATTATTTTTTATGAAATTATTAATTATTATTATGAAATTATTTTATTTGAAATTAAATTAAAATCATTATTAATTTCAATTTTTCATTTATAGTCCGTCACCACATTTGCCCGTTACCACGAATCGAACCCGACCTCTGGCCGGGACATGGAGCCGGTAACAGCAGCTTGAAGTGCCTTCAGGAGCGCGGAGGAATACGAGTTTTTTTTTGGTCACCAATCCAATGACTGTAATGCCTTCCTTCATGTAAAAGCAAAGCTTTAACAATAATTTTAAAATTTTTTATTTAAATTTAAATTACAAAGCAATCTTGTTTTTCACTTTTTTTCATAGTGACCTTACTGCCGCACTCAGAGACGTCAAATAACGTTAATGAGTACTTAACATCAAAAAATGACAATTCAAAACTAGTCGCTATTCTTGCCGGATCTATGGTCTTTATTTGAATGAAAATTTTTGACATTAAATACTCATTAAAGTTAATTGACGTCTCTGAGTGCGGCAGTTATTCAATTAAATATACTGACAAGTTTCGCTAACAAACAAGGTTTTTTTATGTCAATCCGTAACACTTACCGAACATTGCTTACCCCCGAATATAGAATGGCTACTCAAATTTTGAGCACCGCTTAAAAAGTTAAGTGGAAAATACCTGCTGGAATTTGTGTGGAAAAACGTCAACTTTGACAGCACTGAAATGTTAAGCAGCACTCAAGCTTTGAGTAGCGTTTCTGTATTCGGTGATTAGTTAACGCAATCGATCTATCGAGCTTTTCTTGCGTAGTGGCCAATTATACTTCGTCGCTGCATCCTCGAGATTTTCTTTTTCACCATGTAGTCCACTCTTTAATGTACTAGGCATCGAACACTTTTTTAGAGCTATTAATACTAAAAAACACAAAAAGAAAAGTTATTTCACAGTTTCCGAACATAAATATTGTCTCTGGTGCAGGCGCACGCTCATGAGCCACTAACCTGTCAAAGTCATTCATTCATTTTTAGTGTTCGGGCATCGGCACACGTCTAAGTAAAATAATTGTTATTACGATAGTTTAGTGCAATATTTCTTCGCATTTATTATTATAAACATGGGTAAGCGTAAGCATAAATCAAAAGATCAAGAAAAAATACGTAAAAAGATACGACGTCTAGAACGTCGCTTACAACAAAGTGATAGCAATAGTGATTACACCAGCGATGACTGCGAGAATTGTAAGTACCTACAATATTGTTATTTTTGCTGATGATAATATATATAAAGTGTTCCGGTGATTAAAATAACAAAATAGTTAACAGATATTAATGGGGAATAATTTTTAAATATTTTTAAAACTACCCGACTTGAGATTTGTTTTTTTTTCTTTCTATTGTCGTTGTTGTAACTACTTTTTTTTTATGCCTAAGAAATAATGTTAGCGTGAAAAACTTATTGTATAACATTTTCGGTTAAGAAATATGCGAAATGGTAGTGATATTACTACTTGAAGTGTTTCAACTTTTTATACACCGTGTCAAATTCGTGCCATAGCTTTACTTTTCTTCTTTTATTACCTTATATTTTAATAGCAATTGAAACTATAATTTATTCTTAAATTACTGTAAAGCAGTTACAGTACATATATACATTTTATTTTGTTGTATACACTTTTGACTTGTGATGCGATTACGAGCAGTGATACGACGTAGGTATATGGTGTAATACTGAAGTTTGGATTACAGGTTGTTAATATAATTTTTTTTTTCTCGTTTTGTACACAATACATTTAGACTCGTGATGCGATTACGAGCAGCGATACTAAATCTAATACTGAAGAACCACGATGCGATTGTGGTCTTTAGCACTATAAAGTATACATAAAGCGTCGTGATGCGATTACGACCTATACATTATTGTTACCCTTAATATTATTGCAGATTTTGAATCTGATCACTCATCAGTCACGGGTTTAAGATCGGTAGTACAACATATAGAACCTGATTCAGATACACCATTAGAACCCGAGGATCACTTTTGCGAAGAAGTTAGCAAGCAATTGGAAGCCCAGGCGCTGCCGGCTGATATTTTAGAAGCCCTTGGCGAATCTAAAAATAAAACTGAGGTTTACGCTCCTAATATAAGAGAAGAGATATCTGAACGGTGGGGTAAGATTATAATAGATGGGCTTAGCAAGGATTCGCTGCAAAAATTGATGGAGAATATAAATATTCCAGAAAATTTTAAATTGCTTAAAGCCCCGGAGCTCAACCCCGAAATTGCTGCAGTATTATCGGAATCTACAAGAAACCGAGACAAACGTTTGGAAAAAGCTCAAAACCATTTAGGAAAAGGAATCGCAGCAATCACAAATCTCATGTCTTCCTTGATTGTCGAAGAAGAGCACAACAAGCAAAACACTGTAAAGAAACTTTCTGAAATAGGGCAAATACTATTAGATATACATTGTCAAAATACTTTTGGGCGAAGAAAGCTAATAACTTTTAGTTTAAATAAAAAATTCTCAAATATGGTTCAAGGAACGAAGAGAGACTCCCTTTTATTTGGTGAAAACTTAGGAGAAAAAATAAAAGCAAGTAAAGCCGCTGAGAGGTCCGGCTTTCAAATTAAAAGGACATTTGAGCCACAGCCCTCTACTTCATATTATCGCCCCAATCAACCGACTGCTCGCCAGTTAAACTCGAGAGGCCCTCCCAAAACTCAAGCCCAAAGAGGCAAGCGAGGGGGGGCCAGGAATCAAGCCTCTTCTCAAACATCGAAGCGGACTCCCGGAACAACCGATCGGTATCCAGCCTCTCACAGGAAGAACCACAACAATCCAACTCGGAAGCCCTAGAGGTAACTTGTTTTGCTGGTAGGCTAAAAAATTTTACCCATGTGTGGAATACTATTACTAAAGACCGAATTGTGCTTCAATACATTAATGGATATAAGATCCCCTTTGATTGTCCTGTCACTCAAACTTTTATACCGACAGAACCTATATACACTTCAGTTGAAATTTATCATATTAAATTAGAAATAGGTAAACTATTACTATCAGGAGCAATTGTTAAATGCGAAGACATACCTGATCAATTTCTTTCTAAAATATTTATTATTCCGAAAAGTGACGGAAGTTACAGATTTATTCTTAATCTAAAGCAATTAAATAAATTTGTCGAGACACGCCATTTTAAGATGGAAGATATTAGAACAGCTTCAAAATTAATATCAAAGTTTAACTTCATGACCAACATAGATTTAAAAGATGCTTATTTTGCTATACCCATACACTCGTCAAGTAAAAAGTATCTCCGTTTTAAATTTCAACAGCAAACCTTTGAATTTCAGTGTTTACCGTTTGGCCTAAGCACGGCGCCTTTTGTATTTACAAAAGTTATGAGACCAATCGCTACTTACTTAAGAAATCGAGGTCATTTACTAGTGACTTATTTAGATGATATATTATGTATTGATAGTTCTTTTGAAAGCTGTTCTAAGAGAACGAAAGAAGTTATGGACCTTTTAAAGAAATTAGGTTTTATAGTCAATTACAAAAAAAGTGATACTTATCCTAGTCAACGGAAAACATTTCTAGGATTTGAAATAGATTCTGTACAAATGGCACTTATGTTGCCTTTAGTTAAACGTCAAAAAATTTTAAACTTAATCAATAATATTTCTAAGAAACAGTCAGTACTTATCAGAGATTTTGCAAAGTTCTTAGGTGTATTAACTTCAGCATGCCCAGCTGTAGATTATGGTTGGGTATATACAAAGCTTTTCGAAAGAGAGAAATATCTGGCGCTTAAAAACTGGAACGGTGATTATGACCACTATATGAAAATAAGTCGTAAGTTAAAACCTAGTTTTGCCTGGTGGAAGGAAAATATAATGAGTTCTATTAAACCATTACGTAATAATCGATATGCCATCGAAATTTTTTCTGACGCGTCACTTAAAGGTTGGGGTATTGCATGTAATGAAGAATCGTCTAATGGTTTTTGGAATAGTTCAGAAAGACATGATCATATAAACTTATTGGAGCTGAGAGCAGCCTTCATTGGACTTCAATGTTTCGCGAAGAACCTTAACAATAAGGAAGTTCTTCTCAGAATAGACAATATGACCGCGGTTTCTTATATAAATAGGATGGGCGGAGTTCAATACGAACATTTAAATAAGATTACGCGAGAAATATGGCAGTGGTGCGAGCAACGTCGTATCTTTATTTTCGCATCTTACATCAAATCAAAGGACAACATGGATGCAGATCGCGAATCTAGGAGTACCAATATCGATACTGAGTGGGAGTTGTCCGATGTAGCTTACCAAAAAATTAGGAACATTCTTGGATGTCCAGAAATAGATTTGTTTGCATCTCGCTTGAATTCGAAATGCTCCAAATATGTTTCCTGGAAAAGAGACCCTCACGCATTTGACATTGACGCCTTCACTTTGAAATGGAACGATTACTTCTTTTACTGCTTCCCCCCATTTTCTTTAATATTAAAATGCCTACGCAAAATTATTGATGATCAAGCGTCGGGAATCATCGTTGTCCCTTACTGGCCGAGCCAAGCATGGTATCCATTGCTTCTGGAACTTCCATCTTCAGAATTTATTTATTTTTCACCTGGATATGATTTGTTACGTTCTCCTTTCAGGACAACACATCCCCTTTGGAAAAGCCTTACCCTGGTATCGTGCCGCTTATCAGGGAGGCCTTCTCAAGACAGCTGTTAACACCAGGGACTATTGATATTATGATAGCATCATTATCTCCTAGTACAATAAAGCAATATGACTCAGCGTATAAAAAGCTATGGAAATATTGCCTTAGGGAACAGATTAAAGATTGCTTATCTATTTCAAATCCTATTGCACTTAACTTTCTTAGTAAGGAATTTAATTCAGGAGCTAATTACTCATCTATGAACAAACTCCGTTCTGCACTTTCCTTATTGTTGGGTAAAAAATTCAGTTCAGATAATAATGTCAGTAGATTGCTTAAAGGTGTATACAGAACTCGGCCCTGCTTTCCTAAATATAAAATCACTTGGGACACTAACGTCGTGCTTGATTATATAAGTAAGTGGTATCCAAATGAAAACTTGTCTTTGGGAAATATCACTAAAAAAATGGTAGCTCTACTTGCATTGTCAACGGCACAACGAGTTCAGACGCTATCATTGATAAAGTGTAGAAATATTACAATCAATAATACTAATATTGATATAAAAATCGACGATTTAACAAAAACTTCAGCTCCAGGTCGGGCACAACCACACTTATTAATTTCATTTTTTATAAATAAGATAGAGATATGTCCAGCAAAAACATTAATTCATTATATTGAGATAACCAAGTCGTTCAGGAAGAGTACTAATTCGGAAAAATTAATTTTAACAACAAAAAAGCCATATCATAACGCGTCCGCTTCTACGATTAGCCGTTGGATCAAACAAGTACTACACGAAAGTGGCATTAACACAAGCATCTTTTCAGCGCATAGTGTTCGACATGCGACAACATCAGCGGCTAGTCGTAAAGGCGTATCAATAGACATCATCAAAAGAACCGCAGGTTGGTCAGGTAGTTCTCTTTTTTACAACCGACAAGTGGCTCCAACAGATGATAACAATACCTTTGCTAATGCAATTATAGATCAAAATAATAACAGTGATAATGATGATTAGTGATTTTCTATGTTTCTATGTATACATTAATTAGTATTAAAAAATTAAAGTGATTATATTTAAAAGTAATTTATTCTTTTATTGTTGAATCATAAGTAGGTAAGGATAATAACTGGTGATTTCCCTAAAGCTCTAAACATCTACATGGTGAAAAAGAAAATCTCGAGGATGCAGCGACGAAGTATAATTGAAGGTTAAACAAACTTACCTGAAGTGAAGTTTGACCGTAATTATACGAGTCGCTGCATCCGAAGAGATTTTCATACCCACCCGCCCTCAGTTTGCCTGCAAACTTCCCTTGACTTACCTTTAGGGAAATTCAGCTCTAAAAGGAATGAATGACTTTGACAGGTTAGTGGCTCATGAGCGTGCGCCTGCACCAGAGACAATATTTATGTTCGGAAACTGTGAAATAACTTTTCTTTTTGTGTTTTTTAGTATTAATAGCTCTAAAAAAGTGTTCGATGCCTAGTACATTAAAGAGTGGACTACATGGTGAAAAAGAAAATCTCTTCGGATGCAGCGACTCGTATAATTACGGTCAAACTTCACTTCAGGTAAGTTTGTTTAACCTTCAATTATAGGTTTCTTCTTAGTAATTTCTTTTGATGCTCTGCTACGCCTTTTCTCCTCCAAGTTTCATAAGAAACTTGCATATTTTTACTGTAAGCTCGTTCTACAGCTAGTTTGCATAATGAACTTCGAAACTGGAACAGTAGCCCTAGCGCGAACGTTTTGAAGATTCGAATCGTAATCGTATCGAGAAAGCTCTCTGAAACAAAAAAAAAAAGTTTTATTGGAGAGAAAACTTACTCATACTATACAAGCATAAATTTAAAAAAAATCAGAAACTGTCGCTGTCAAATATCAAGATGGTCACGGAATCCGTTCATAAACCAAACAAATATTCATTATTATAAAGAAATATTTATTTATTTTCTTCAGTTATTAAAGTTAAATTAATTTTAATGAAAATATTTTTAATATGTGTTTATTATGTTGATTAATTAATATAATTATCTTAGAAATATTAAAAACTTTTGGTTTCAAATTATTTTTATTTAGTTTTAGAGTGCTTTCTCGATACGATTACGATTCGAATATTCTAAAAGTTGGTGCTTGGGGCACAGAGCTCAATTATGCCCAACTACGTGGTCATAAGAAAAATTAAGTGGACCGCAAACAACGTTACTATTTTGTAGGAATAAACCCTCACTTAATCAGCAGCGGTGGCGGGACGGTGGCGGTGGCGAACCCGAAACACGTTGACCGCGCTGGTTTTAACGATGTCCTTAGTTACCTACGTTATAACTGCATCATCATCACCCGGGTCATCCGTATGGTGGCGGGCTGCGGGCACCGAGCGGTAGCTCATGGCCCGGGCATGAACTCAGGGGACATCAGTTCCCCGGTGGTCTGGACCGCCGTCTTAAACGGCGGGGCTCCCCTTCGGCCCCCTATGCTCGACCCCGGTGTGGCGGCGAGGCCCTCGGCGCGGTCTAACCATGTGCCGGGTGATTTACCGTGGGGCAAGGCCCGGCTAGGAGCCTGCGAGCGGGCCTCGGCTTATGATGCCATGTACCCGAGGGAGCAGAAGTAGGGGGAAGGGAACCTGATGACGGGTCGAGGAGATATCTGTGGGGATGACGATGATGTTGAGTGGTCGAATCCTGGGGTGTTCCTTATTTACCTACGTTATAACTGATCGCCACCGCTGACTGAGATTGAGGCTTAAGGCGGGTGTTTGTACCTAAGGGGTTACTTTACCGCAAACCCTGATGGCAGAACTGGCCTAAACTAATAAACGCCTTGTGGCGTTCTTTTAATGCGACCGCCTTTGTTGTTTGTCTATGTTTGACAAACACAATGTTTTTTACTAAGTGACAGTTGTCAAATTAATGAGATGAGAATTTTATTCCGAGCTAGAGTATGGTTATTTTCTAAGCCTTATAAATATTATTTCCGATTTATGTTTACTGCCCAGTTTGTATATATTGTAACCGTGTACATATTTAGAAGTACAGTCAGTTACGTTTATGAACCCTGCCTTTTACTACCACGGAACACATCCGCAACCACCAAGATTGCACCCGGCCATACAACTTCCCAAATTGGTGACCCCGACGTGATCGTCAAGAGCTTTGGGTGTAATATCATTGGCAATTGACCGGCGCGGGATGGGAAGCTGCGTTGGACATGCGGATGGCCACTTCGAAGAAATTTTCGTCGTGTGAGACGGTACCACATCCCAAGCTGTGGCGTCGAGCGCCCCCTGGCGCATTCACCGTTTCCTACATTCGCAAGTTCGAGTGACGTCTCCGCGGGAGTTGCAGTTGGACACATGCATGCATTGGACTAACTGCGCATTATATCATTTGTGCACATCGCTCACGCAAGTACTATCGGCATCATTATTTGGAGTATTTTTTAAACATTTTATTATTATTCCAAGTAATGATTTTTAGTTAGTTGTGTAAAGCGTGTTCGGAGTATTGATTTTTACGTTATTTTATGAAAATTATTTTTTTCAACTTGTGTAATGTGACATAGGAAATATTTCATTTGTTTTTCGTGTGTATTTTTTCGCGTGGTTTGAACAATTTCTGTACATTGTCTTTTGTTTTTACGTGTAATGTTGTCTGCATATTGACACCTTATGTTGTTTTTGTTGACATGTCGACATATGAATTTTTAGACGTTTGTGTTTTGTTTTCGCCACATCACGCGCCCACGGAATAGCAATTTTTCTTTTCTGTCCGTTCTCTCTCTATTTAATACGAATTAATTTTAATTTACTTTCGTTTAAAATTTTAGTAGCGTGTTTTCGTTTATAATGGCTGACGAACTACGTTCACGTTTAGCAGCCCTGGAGGCAGAAAATGCAGTTTTGCGTAATCTGCGCGACCAAAAGGAATCCCAACCTCAACGGGAGGGCGAGGTATGTCGCGTGAGTGTCAAACTTCCCCCTTTTTGGTCTGATAGGGTGACAGTGTGGTTCGCACAGGCTGAGGCGCAGTTTTTGCTTGCTGGCATCAACACTGATGCCACGATGTACAGCTATGTCCTTAGCCAGATTGACCACAGGATTGCTGGCGAAATCGAGGACATCGTTGTCAACCCTCCGGCTGAAGGTAAGTATCAGAAGCTGAAGGAGACTTTAATCAGCAGACTTTCGTCATCAGAGGAACAGCGAGTGAGGCGCCTTCTTAGTGACGAAGAACTCGGGGATCGGAGACCATCCCAATTTCTCCGTCACTTGCGCTCGCTCGCGGGAACGGCTCTCTCGGACGATAACATCTTGCGGCAATTATGGTTACGTCGTTTACCACAGCACGTACAGGGGATTTTGGCTGCACAAGCTGACTTATCCCTCGATAGAATCGCAGATATAGCTGACAAGATTTTGGAAGCTCAGCCTAGCTCTTCCAACGTGTATGCTGTTGCCACGCCCTCGCTCGATACCGTTATGGCTCGATTAGAGGAATTAACTAAGCAAGTTGCTGTTTTATCGACCGGTTCTTCTGTTCGATCTCGAAACCGTTCTTCTTCCAGAAGCCAGGCGACATCACGCAGTAGCACACCTGGTAGTAAACGCTGTTGGTACCATCGCACATTTGGTGCGAATGCCAGCAAGTGTATTGCTCCATGCAATTGGGCGTCGGAAAACCGCACAAGCAATCAGTAGCGGCGGCATCTGATTGCAAGTCCATCCAACATCACGGCCGCCGTCTATTTGTCACTGACCGTATCACAAAGCGTCAATTTTTGATTGACACTGGTTCGGATCTTTGTTGTTACCCCCGCAGCTGGTTGTCAGTTCCGCGAAAATCTTCGGACTATGAACTTAACGCCGCTAACGGTAGTAGTATTAAGACATATGGCACTATTCATTTAAACCTCAACTTTGGTCTTCGACGAGCATTTGTGTGGGATTTTGTTGTTGCTGATGTTACGACAGCGATCATTGGCTCAGACTTTTTAGGTTATTACCATCTTTTGCCAGATTGCCGACTCAAGAAGTTGATGGATGGCGTAACGAATTTGTCAGCACCCGCTGTTGCAGCAATGTCGGAACAGCTTAGTGTCAAGGTTGTCGTTACAGGAGATTCCAATTTTGTTAAACTGCTCGCCGAGTTTCCAGAAATCACTCGGCCTCCTGGAATCCCTCGTAATGTTTTGCACAATACCGTGCACTACATTAAGACTACGGACGGCCCGCCTATTTCGTGTCGTCCTCGTCGTCTGGCGCCTCAGAAGTTGATAGCAGCAAAAAAGGAGTTCGACAACATGATCCAAGCTGGCATTGCACGTCCTTCTAAGAGCGCCTGGTCGTCTTCGCTACACATGACCTTGAAAAAGGACAGTAGTTGGCGACCTTGTGGCGACTACCGATCCCTTAACGCCAGAACTGTCCCTGATCGGTACCCAGTCCGCCACATAAATGATTTTGCTCATAATCTCGCAGGATCTAAAGTTTTTAGCCTAATAGATCTCGTGAAAGCATATCATCAGATCCCCGTATTTGAAGAGGATATACCGAAGACAGCCATCGTTACCCCGTTTGGCCTCTTCGAATTTCCCTTCATGACCTTTGGCCTTCGAAACGCTGGTCAAACTTTTCAGAGGTTTATCGATGAGGTCACACGGGGTCTTGATTTCTGTTTTCCGTACGTGGATGACATTCTTATTTTCTCTGCGGATGAGGCTCTCCACTGCGAACATCTGCGTATCCTCTTCAAACGCCTTCAGGAGTATGGGGTTGTTATTAACTCTTCGAAGTGTACTTTCGGCGTTCGGGAACTTACCTTCCTTGGTTTCCATGTCAGCCCAGAAGGTACAAGTCCTCCTCAGGATCGCGTTCAAGCTATTTTGGATTTTCCAGCTCCGAAAACCGTCCAGGGCGTGCGTCGTTTTCTCGGTATGTTAAACTACTACCGTCGATTCGTACCCCAGGCCGCGCAATTTCAAGCTCCATTGATTGATGCAGTAGTTGCCACAAATGGTAAAGGCAATAAACCATTCTCATGGTCGCCTGAACTACTGGAGCAATTTGAAGTTTGCAAACGGAGTTTGTCCAGGGCTACGCAATTGCAACATCCGGTTAATGACGCACCTCTTGGACTGTTTACAGATGCATCTTCTGTACATATTGGGTCCTGTCTTCAACAGCGAGTCGATGGTGAGTGGTTTCCTCTTGCTTTCTTTAGTAAGAAACTTACTAAAAAGCAGACAGAGTGGCCGACTTACTATCGAGAGTTGCTGGCGGTGTACGAAAGTGTACAGCATTTCCGCTATATTTTGGAGGTTCAGAGCGTCACTATTTATACGGATCATAAGCCATTGCTGTACGCTTTCGTACAGCGCAGGGAGAAACTGCCCCCTGCCCAATTAAATCAGCTATCTTTTATTAGCCAATTTACAACTGATATTAAGTATATTAAAGGTGAGGACAATGTCGTGGCTGACGCCTTATCTCGAGTCGAAGCTATTGCTCTTGAACAGGACTATGAAGCCCTCGCGAAGTCGCAAGAGTCAGATAATGAACTATCAGACATGCGTCAGAGCTCCAGTCTCCAGTTGACAAGCGTCGTCGTTCCTGGTACAAACGTTTCCATTTTTTGTGATGTATCCACAGGCAAGCCACGTCCATATTTGACCCCTTCCTTTCGCAAAGCAGTTTTCGATAAGTTTCATAACTTAAGCCATCCTGGCGCACGTGCAACTGCTCGCCTTTTGACAGAGCGTTATGTCTGGCCTTCGGTCAATAAGGATTGTAAGCAGTGGGCACGCGCTTGCGAGGCTTGTCAACGAGCTAAGGTCTCACGTCACAATTCTTCTCCGTTAGGTGATTTCAACCTTCCATCTGGTCGTTTCAGTCACATTCACATTGACATTATTGGTCCTCTACCTTTATGCAATGAGTTTCGCTATTGTTTGACAGCAATTGACCGAGTAACGAGATGGCCTGAGGTTTGGCCTATGCGTTCCATTACCGCAGAAGAAGTGGCAGACACCTTAACTAGAGAATGGGTTTCGAGATTTGGGGTACCATCAATCATCACGACAGACCAAGGTACTCAGTTTGAGTCTGACCTGTTTCGCCGACTGATGATTCACTTTGCCACTAAACGAATAAGGACCACATCTTATCACCCATGTGCTAATGGCATGATCGAGCGAGTACACCGCCAGCTTAAAGCTGCTCTCATGTGCCATCATGATTCTTGGGTGCGTTCACTTCCTTTCGTTCTTCTTGGCATGCGTTCCGCGTTCAAAGAGGATATTAAATCCACAGCCGCGGAGATGCTCTATGGAGAACCTCTTCGTTTGCCAGGTGAGTTATTTATTTCATCAACCCCATCAGATGTAATTGACAATCCATCGGATTTTGTCGTACAACTACGTCGTAAGATGTTAGTTGTAAGACCTATTCCTGCATCTCGACATTCATCACCATCAACTTTTATTTTTCAAGATCTTTCTTCTGCATCACACGTTTTCTTAAGGGATGATACAGTTAGACGTCCTTTACAGCCACCTTATACGGGTCCTTATAAAGTTGTTAATCGTGCCAGCGATGGCAAAACTATGACTTTGGGCATCAAGGGCAAAAGTGTTGTCGTCAGTATCGATCGTGTGAAACCAGCTTTTGTTGAACATGCTGTCACCCATTTAGAGCAGATTGCAAAGCCTGCGTTTTCTGATTATCCAGAGCAGACTGAAAAGCCTGCACCTTCTGTTCGCCCAGGGCCAACTCCAGCCATCGCTACCGCGCCGTACACTACTCGGTCTGGTAGACGCGTCAAATTTAGATGTTTATAATTTCTACTAGGTTTTCCTTCTCCGTGGGGGGGTGGTGTGGCGTTCTTTTAATGCGACCGCCTTTGTTGTTTGTCTATGTTTGACAAACACAATGTTTTTTACTAAGTGACAGTTGTCAAATTAATGAGATGAGAATTTTATTCCGAGCTAGAGTATGGTTATTTTCTAAGCCTTATAAATATTATTTCCGATTTATGTTTACTGCCCAGTTTGTATATATTGTAACCGTGTACATATTTAGAAGTACAGTCAGTTACGTTTATGAACCCTGCCTTTTACTACCACGGAACACATCCGCAACCACCAAGATTGCACCCGGCCATACAACTTCCCAAAGCCTTATCGCGTTTACGTTTCAGAGAAGATTTTGCCTGAAGTACCACGCAACCATAACTAAGAGATTGTTACCATTCTCATATGGGTAAAGAATAAAACATACATACATAAATGACGCCTATATCCCCGAACGCGTAGGCCGTGGTGAAAAAACACCCACTTTTCGTCAACTATGTTAGGTCCCATATAATAGGTGGCGAACATAAAATTACATAATTTAAATCTGCCACGTAAATCGCGGTATTGCTAGGTGGTATGAGAGAATTGCTGCTGCCCATTACTCATCGCTGTCTTTTCTTTACCCGTAGTCGCCTTGTACAACACCCACGGGAGATAAGGGGGCGGTGACAATTGTATTCTTCTATGCCGTCAACACTCAGACAGGTTTTAATTTACATAATATCATTACATATTTCAATATTGAAAATGCTACAACAACATTAACCAACCAGGACTCAGGAACTAATCGCATCAAAAAGATCTATCAATGCACGTATTGCAAATCGATCTATGGCTTTACATTATTTATTCCACAAACATTTCCTTTACCAGGATTCGATCCCGAAACCTCTTGGCCGACAGCCAACAATCAGTCTATCAACTTAGACGGCCGTCAATAAATGTAGCCATCAATAAAAGTAACAAACTCCCAGAACTTGCAGAACTTCTGATATAGAAATTGAGTTACGGTTTCAATGTGCAGTAAAGTCAGTGATCAGCTTTAAAACGACCTACGACAAGTTCAGACTGGCTCGCTCGAAGAGAGCAGATTTATATTGCATTTAAAATTGAATCTAGAACTATTGCCATAAGGTTTATTTTTACATGTCACTGTATTTGCTGGCTGTAGCGAAAACATGAGTGAAATTTATAAGATACCTTATTTCAATGAGACAAAACTCTTTTTTACCGCGTTCAAAATATGCTCTCCTCTCCGAGCCGGTCTGTGTGTAAGGAAACTAACTGACTCTCAGAGAGGTCGTTACGTTAATGAGTACTTAATGTCAATTCAATAGTAGTCGCTATTCTTGCCGGCTATGGTCTAGATTTAAATGAAATTTTGACATTAAGTAGGTACTCATAAAAGTTAATTGACGTCTCTGAGTGCGGCAGTAAGTTGTGAAATAAAGGCACGTGGCGTTCCACGGGGTTGAAACTTAGTCAGAAAATGCCACTTCAGTTTGACGCCTCCCAAAGGAACAGCATATTAAATGTGGGACCTTGAGGTCAAGGTTACTGAAAAGGACGGAATGCGACGATCGAACGGAAACAGCAAGCTATGGGTGAAATCGGAATGTATAATTGTCTCTAAACAAATGTGTGTGACTATGGGCTACAAGAGTGACAGAATTAATGTAAAAATAGACAAATAAATTCATAAGAAAACGATGTCACAAAAAGAAAACATATAAAATACAATGATTACAAAAGAGTCCGCAACAGTTACTATTTTGGTTAACACGCCTGTGATGAACGGACGCGGTTCCGCTGGATAGAGGTGCACCATTTGTTGTCAATTTAGAATGTCACCTTTGCGTTTTGTCACTTCCCCCCTTCATTTGCCAATTCTCAAGACAATCAGCTTGGAAATAAGAGAATCAGGGACCGAAACCGGTAAACTTTACGATTTGACTTTGATCTGAATATTGAAAATGTTATAAAAACGTAAAGTTAGAAAAAAAATTGAAAAAATATCACGCCTGTATCACTCGGACACCCAAAACCTTAGTTAACTTGTCGAAATTTCTCTAAACCAAAAAATTAAATTTTAACATTTATGCAAGTAAGAAGTACCTATTTCTACCTACCCTTGTGGGAAAGGCATGACATATATTATTATATACGTATATATAATTTTAATTATTACATACACGCATAAATAAATCATGACTGTCTAGTAATTATAATTACGTAATATTTGAATATTGGAATTGAAACATTAGAATTCTCAGAAACAGATCTAAGACGCTCAGGGCTTACCGAATGGGAGGTTTTAATTAATCGAGTCTGGTATTCAATATCACACACTCGGGTTATGCCTGTCAAGGCTTTATTCAATAAGGCTTTCACAATGACGCGTTCTATCATCAGTGGTGAAACCAAATTATTACGGCATAATTAAGTAGTGCTAACGCAATATCGCGTTGAGACCGTCTCGTAATATACAATTTGCACGTACAATAAGTTTTTAATTACGTTAAAAAGTTAGCTGTTTCATAACGTAGTTGGCTACAAGGTTATTGAAATAGCCTTTGATAACAAGATACTAATCAACTTATG
Organism: Cataclysta lemnata; assembly: GCA_963931975.1. NCBI lineage: Eukaryota > Metazoa > Arthropoda > Insecta > Lepidoptera > Crambidae > Cataclysta > Cataclysta lemnata. Next base: position 25,393,214 of record OZ008339.1, on the reverse strand, counting down.
GAACAAAAATAATAATAGGATTATTTTAGCTGGACAGCGCAGTGGCTTAACGCGCTCGGCCTGCGATTGCGGAAACTAAGCAATGTTCGCTAAGGCCAGTCATTGGATGGGTGACCAAAAATTTTTTATATTGAGGTCTTTTATGCTTTCTGATGAATATGCAGTCTATAAACTATTCGATTTTTAATTTAAAAATTATATAAATGTTAGAAAAATTAGTACAAAGATTTTGGTGGTTAGAAAAAGAATTTCGAAAAATTATGATCTTGAGGCGGGAATCGAACCCGCGTCCGCTGCTATCCGGGCAGGTGCCTGACCGCTCGGCCACCCAAGACACTAATTAGCTTGCCGAAATTCTAACCACCAAATTCTTTGTACTAATTTTCCTAACATTCATATAATGTTAAAATTAAAAATCGAATAGTTTATAAACCAAAGCAAACCCAAGCTTAACCGAACGCACGGTATTTGTAAAAATATCTGCTTTGGAATGTTTGAAATTTATTTCTACATTGCGAGGGTACCCGTTGGCTTACAACGTGAAGTGTAAAGGTTAGAAGAATTTCGGCAAGTTAATTAGTGTCTTGGGTGGCCGAGCGGTCAGGCACCTGCCCGGATAGCAGCGGACGCGGGTTCGATTCCCGCCTCAAGATCATAATTTTTTTTCTAACCACCAAAATCTTTGAATATGCAGTCGTAAATACCCACCATTCCGCTCGGGGGGCGTGGTGGGTTATGGCTTATTCCCTTCCATAGGGAAGACCTGTGCCCCAGCAGTGGGGACGTTAAAGGACTGATGATGAATCAACTTATGATAACAAAATTAAAATTATTAATCGATTTTTATTTGAACAATTTATTATAAGAAAAATAGTTTAAATGAAAAAGAGCTCTATGCTCTGCTTATTTGTAGAATTATGTCTAACATTTACAATAATGTTCAAATAAAAATTATCAACCAATCTTTAGAGGCCGCGCCGTGTTGCGTGGTGACGGCAGAGTAGAATACAATTGTCACCACCCCAAATCTCTCCTGTGGGTGTCGTACAAGGCGACTAAGGACCTAGCAATGACTTTTGTGCACGATAAATGAAAATGAAAATATACATACTCATAATTATACAACTATGATTATGCCGTGTGGTGACGGCAGAGTAGATAACAATTGTCACCACCCTAAGTCTCTCCCGTGGGTGTCCTACAAGGCGACTAAGGATAAATCAGCGATGAGAAATGGGCAGCAGCGTTCCTCTTATACCACCTAGCAATAGTACTGCGAGTTTTGTGCCCGATAATGGCAATAGGCTCGCCACCTATTACATGGGACCTAACATAATTGGCGAAACGTGGGTGATAGTTCACTTCCACCTACCCCTTAGGGGATATAGGTGTGATTTATGTATATATATGTATATATATGTAATCTTTAGAGGAATATATCTCTAAGTACTTAAATATATTAATACGATGTCTATCCAACTGAGGAACTAACTATTTTTGAAACCCCGTATTTAGGGAGTCATGTCTCTTAAAAAACTGATGTAAACCAGCCACCCCCCAACTCTGTTGAGTCGTTACGCCCTTTACGACTGCCAGCGGGAGAACCGGTTTTAACCGCCCCAGAAACGATTAGGCATACATTTCCGAAGATTGAACTGTCTCCGTTCGTGCTTCTGGTTTGTAAATATTTGACGACGCCGCTAAGCACAATAAGAAGTGCCTTCGACATTTTACGGCCAAATAAAAAGGGCCAATGAATAAAACATAGGCAGAAGTGTTTTAATTCCAGCATCTGCCTCGGAGGTAGGCGAATAAAGCCTCTTACAGACAGACGCGGTCAGCGGTGGCGGGCAGTTGTACGTAGGCTTCAAGCCTAACTCAACCAGCAGTGGTGGCGGGACGGTGGCAGTGGTGAACCCAAACAAACGTTGACCGCGCTGGTTTGAACAATGTCCTTGCGTTACCTACGTTAGAACTGCCCGCCACCGCTACCGCCACCGTTGACCGCGTCTGTCTGTGAGAGGCTTAACTGGCGTGGCGAAGGAGGTATTCAGATTTTACATCCCCATCGTGCTATCGTAATGGGAAATTCTCGTAAAACAAAACAATATTTGTTTCACGAGTAATGGGCAGCAGCGTTCCTATTGTACCATACATACCACTTAGCAATATACTGAGATTTAGGTATCTGATACTATTATGGCAATGGAACTGAAAATAGTTGGCGAAACGTGGGTTCACACACCCATGCCTACCCTTACTGGGATATATAATTGACATGTTTGTATTTTGCTTCAAAAATCAAGTCAGCCAAAAGACCTAGTTGAATAGGGGCCAATTTTGATTTATTGGAAACTAGCTGATTTATAACATCTGGATTTTGTTGGTATGGTGATAGACAAGATAAGAGGAAGCATGAAAGTAGCACCTGTGACAGAAATGCTGATAAAAGACATTTACCAGATCGTCGGTCCACCTTGTGAGAGAGATATACCTATACTCTCGGTTAGACTATATTTGTTCTATTTTTTTCTAGCCACAATTTTCATTGTATTATCGTTCTAATAAAAGTATCCTCGTTACCTGTTCTTCTCTGCCATCTCGAAGCTCAGCCCAACTCGGAGCAACTGCTAGAAGCGAAGCAAGAAACTATTATTGGAGCGTGCAAAATAAAACAAAGGGAACATCCGAAGATTTTGTTTTATTTCTCTTTACAATAGATAGTTCGCTTTTAAAGTAAAGTTTACAAGCTATCCCGGTTGTTACTAAAGTGGAGTGTACAGCTTTACACTTACTCTTAAGAGTTACAAAGAGAGACAAAAAGACAAAAAGGGGGTCAGTCTTATGTTTGGGAAGATTGTATAATATGAATAAATTATATTTACAAAAGTTGGGAAGACACATATTTTGCGGAAGAGCTAAAATCATGAACTACCAACTTAAAAGTACAAACTGGAAAAGTCTATTCCCAGTTTTGATCATTGGCTTTGTCACTGCTAGAAAAAATAAATAAATATAACATATTTCTTAAACTCACACCATCTAGGGGCAAGTAAGTCGCAAAAGCACTTGTGTTATGAACACTAGATGTAAGATACATTTTAATATACAAATATAAGATAAACATTTAAAATATACTTCATCAACATAATTAAATAGACAACTATGTGTAAACTAAATAGCTGTGCTCATCACAAGAATTCGAACGCGGGGCTAACCTCTTGGCTAATAGCGATCTAACCATTCGACCGAAACGGCCGTCAAAATGGGAAACATATTGCCGAAAGTCGCCAGTGGTGACATATAATATAACTCATACTTTCCAGGTGTATTAGCCTTGTCACCAATAGTGAAAAAGGAGAAATAAACATCCTTATTGCCAGTGGGGACATACTGCACAAATATAAAATACATTGGGTGTTTGTTGGTTCATGTACTAACCTAACCTAAACCTGCTACCTAGTTGAAGAGGGGTAACTAGTTAGCTAAACATAGTATAACCTCACTGGCTATAAGCTGGGATATTTTTGTTTCCACATTTGTCACCAGTGGAGAAAACTGGGAATGTTGTGTTATAATATACTTAAACCATTTTTCATCAGTGGTAACAAAGCCCGTGGTCTGGGAAAACTGGGAATAGACTGCTGGAAATAATTTCAACTGTGGAGATATGAGAGTGTGATCAACTTCCATTTCCTTCAGAAGCACGCCTTCCAAAGTAATTAATTACCACATTATCTTAATATCAGTTTCATTATACTCATTTCTCCACTAGTGAAAGAGGAAAAACACACTTCATTCAGTTCCATTCAGAATCCCAACATAGTAACAAGTTTCTTAAATGCAATCTTTAAATTTTAATATTGATAACAACCTTACGTATATCTCACAAGATGTCACACATCGTCCCGGCTTAACTTTCTAATATTTACATTTATTGAACCAACACTCACATCAAAATTATCGCAAATTGAAAAAGAGGGGAATAGTCTAATTGACTTGGGTTCCAGGGTACCAGGTCACCTCAGCGTCGAGGCGTCCAGTACCAGGGGCCTGGGCTAAAGTGACACGAATTCTGGCGGCGGTGGGGGTAGGGTCAGCACGGGGGTCTCTGACACTTCCAGATTCTCTGTGCTTGCTCCAGGTAATGACCAAGTGGAGCTTCCGGTAGCTGTCACTCTCGGACCCATATTATCATACGCTGGAACAGTACAGCATGTCCTGCTTCGTCTAGGCAATGTCGCCCCACCACTCAATAAATCTGGATATTTTCCAGGTTCACCTCTTCCAGCGACTTGGACTGATATAAAGATATTTCCGTATGGAACCGGCACAGCGAACTCAGCGGGCGGTGGGGGGAAAGCTCCCGGGGTTCCTTCTATTGTTATGTGAACAGGGTCAAACCCACAGCCTCTTGGTTGCCCTTCATCGATTGATAGAGACTGCTCTCTCAGTTCAAAGTCGCAAGGCGACGCCATATCGCCGATGGAGCGATCACAGCTGACTACGACTGACGCATCAATCAACCTTTTCTCTTGGTCTGTGAAACTTCGACTAGGAGGGACACTACGCCTCCGTAAATGCCAGCAAGCGACGGCTGCTATGAAGCCCAGGGACGCTAAAATTCCTAATGCACCGAAGACGACTCCTAAAAGCTGAGGGATACCCGGAGCAGTACGTGCCGTTGCCGTTTGGGATCTAGGCAATACCAAGCTTATCACTGCTCTGGCTTCGCCAGCAGAACTCCTCGCGATACAAGTCCATTCGCCCGCAGCACCCGATGTCATATTCAAAATTGTTATATTCACCCACCGTACACTTCCCGGAACCCTTTCCTCTGAGTCATCGTCGATGACAGTTTCGGTTTCCTCCATGTCACAGTCTATGGTACTATTGTGTATGTTGGCACCATCTAGTAACCATGTGACTTGTGGTTTTGGTACCCCATGAACCCAGCAACCGAAAGAAGACGCTACACCAACTTCAGCTCTAACCACTAGAGTACTAGATCGCACTTCTGGCGCGCACGCCATACTGTCACTTGAAACGTTACGCCACTTGTTACCAGCCTTCGACAAAGGCTCGACGCACAATAAGTCTTCTGTACCTAATTTACTGTCCAAAAACCAGTCCTTAAACTCGCGCAGGCGACAATCGCATCTCCACGGATTCCCTGAGAGCGACACAGTTTTCAATGCGGGAAGCGAGAACGTGACCAAGCGGAGGTATGTCAGTTGGTTTCTACGCAAATCCACAGTTTCCAGAGACTTGAGATTGCGCAGGGAATTCGTGTGTAACGATCGCAGCCTGCACCCGTCCAGCAAAAGCATTCGCAAGTGTGGCAAAGTCGGGAACTGGTCAGCAACTAGCGTCGTCAGGGGGTTGTTGCTCAAGACCACCAACCGCAGCCGTTCGTTGCCCCTGAATATGTCCCTCGGCAGATTCGAAAGGTCGTTGTCAGCTAAGTCGACCTCAATCAAAATTCTCAGCTCCAAGAATGCGTCAGAGTGTAACGACCTCAAATGGGTGGCCCTCAAATTGATTCTTTGGAGGTTAAGTAGGCCGATGTTGGCGAATACTTCCTGCGGGAGATTCCTGAGCGGATTGTCGTGGAGATCGAGCACTTGGATGTCCGAGGAGAGAGAGGGCGGGCGGCGGAGGTCACTGGAGGCGCAGGAGGCGGTCTTCTTGCCCGAGGACCACTTGCAGCGGCAGGTGGCGATGTGGGCGCAGTCCAGCCAGTCGCTGGCGGTCCTCGCAGCGCACGTCGTGAATATTACGATCCAATACCACCTTGCCCACGCCACGCGCATACTCATCTCATTGCGGCCTTGTGTTTACATCGGCCGAGTGCCTGGAACAACGAAACTGACATTAATCGAACGTTGCCACAACAATGGCCGGCAAATGTGAGGCCATCGCGGCTCCACTTTTGTTTGGCGCCCCGTTATGATGTGAACAGATGTTCTTGCTACAATATAGCTGGATGATGAATGGGGTAATTTATGCCTCTATAACCGAAACTAGGGCGGAATGCCGTAATTAATTCTTAAAGATGATTAAGTACTCAGACGGAACGGAACGAATGTTCCAAATGTTAGGTAAATTGAAGTTTAACTTTGCCAAATGAGATAAAGTAATGTTGAAGATGTTAACCCAAAGTAGCTATTACAGAGGAGCGCGGTTTGTGTTAATTTCAGATAATAACATTACCGATAGACATGACTCAGGTTCTTGGGAATTTTCATAATGTACCTGATGTTTGGAAACCGCTTCACCGACTAAGTTTGTGTTTAATTCTTCTAAACATTCATATACAATCTTCGGAAATTCTGTGTTGTAATTTAACAAACCAACTAATAAAAAATGGTAACATTGTTTGATTGTATATCTGGGGCAGTGGCGAAGGTGAGTGTTGACATGGTGTGGAATAAACCTACAATTGGGTTATAAGTCACAAGCGCTACCACTGACTGAATTTTAAGTAATCATAGTAAAATTGCCAGATAACTGTTTTGCACTGAAAATAAATATTGTAGATAAAGCTCCTACAGTTATACGGGTTTGCCAGATAAAAGAGCAAAAATGTCATGTTTGTAAGTAACTAAATTTTCTTAGATCTTGCACTTAGTAGGTACTGCAAATTCTGGCACGACCCACGATACATGAATCGAAGGGCTTATCAATCGAGAAATAATTAAAATTAATTACGTTCATTCAACTTGCCGATCAACATAGTAATAATAATTACCGCCGCTGCTATCTCTCTCCGTACACACGGTATTAGAAATACATTTCGATTTTCATTAATTTGAGCCTTGTTTTCATATAAACAAGGTCGTCGAGTTTGGACATTGCAAAGCAATAATTATTAAATCGCGTCAAATGAAGCTGCTCATATAATTGTAATCGAACTTCACTTCAGGTAAATTCGTTTGATTTTCAATTATTAAGTTATTAAAACAAAATATAATATGTAAGACTGTTGTTTTGTTTCAATAACTAACTTCGCCGAGGCTGGGTTTTGGGTGACCAAAAATTATTATCTGGAGTGCTTCGGGCGGCACGTTAGGCCGTTAGTCCCGGTTGCATCTGCAGTCCTACCAATCCGCACTAGCGTCGTGGGTTATGGGCCATTCTCTCTATTTTCTACCATCCATGGGGAAGGCCTGTGCTCAAGCAGTAGGGACGTTAAAGGGCTGGTGAAGATGATAATGATGACAGGTCTGTGTATATTTGAATCAATAAAAACTATTTTATATTATAAAATGTTATCAGTATAAATATCAATGATTCAACAACTTTTAATGGGGGCGCATTAATTTTTTATGTCCCGTAATACTATGGTTGGAGGCAGTTGAATTTTAAAAGCGTTACCCTCAGCCGTGAAAGGTGAAATTTCATCAACTTAAACTGGACGGTAATTCATGTAGCTTTAATAAATTTAATTAGTGCGGCACTACAGGCGACCATTTTGGACCGGCAGAGTAAATAGCGGCTAGGTTATGCGACGAAAAAGCGGGAGATGTTATTTGAGCTTGCTACCTGAACTAGATATTATAATATTGTTGTTAGTTTCTTGTTATAATCAATATGATTTAGTTTACCTACATATTTTATTAAATTGAAGCTTTTTAAAGCTTTGGTTTTGATTAAAATTCTATAAAAACCAGCGATTTTAATTATCTATGTAGCCACTAAATCGTATTTATTATTATAGTGTGATAAGGTGTTAATTCCGGTAAAGTATATTGATGACTCTAGAAAATCTATTGGCGGCCAATATGACACATTTAACGGTCCTTATTTTTTAAGGTTTTCGTGTAGTAACTGCAGAGCAATACAATAAATTGACGTGATTTTTGTATGTCTAGATGTTTTTGTAATTATGTTAGGTCCCATGTAATAGGATGCCTATCGCTTCATATCTGGCACGCAAATTACAGTATATCGATAGGTTGTGCTAATACTGGAAGAAAAACGCTGCTGACTGATTCTCAGCACTGTCTTTAACGATTGGCGATATCTGCTCAGCCGTCATTATTCTAACACAATATAATTTCTGTAATTAACATCTTGAAATATGTTGTTACAAAAAATAAATAACGGACTATTTCTTAGTCAAATTAAACGCAAAAACACCGCTGCAGTGAGTCAAGCGGTATTGTGTTTATATGCCGTGTGGTGATGGCAGAGTATAATCAGTACAATTTATTGTCACCACCCCAAATTTTCCCGTAAGTGTCGTACAAGGCGACTAAGGATAAAACAGTTATGAGGAATGGGCAGCAGCGTTCATCTTATACCACCACCTAGCAAGGTACTGCGACTTTTGTGACCGATAATTGGCAATAGGCTCGCCACCTATTACATGAGATGTAACATAATTTGCGAAACGTGGGTGCTTACTCACCTTTGCCTACCGTTTCGGGGATATAGGTGTAATTTATGTATGTATGTTCCATATCAGGTCGCCTTCCCATAGAAGTCAAACTCTCAGCGACATCTTCATACAGCTCCGCAGCTCTAAAGCTGCTCAGAAATTAACAAAGACGACATTCAGTTTTTGTCGAGTCATTAGCTTTAAAGACGTGGTGTTTTCCCGTCCTACATTGCTTAATGGGCACCAGAGATTTATGGCATCGTAAAATAGTCTTTTATAGATGACCTTCCCGAATTGCTGGTGAAGTAAGAAGCAGAAGTCAGAATAACAATAAAAAAACTCGTTAATTATACCTACAGATAGCAGCTACTTACAACATCTACATACATAAATCACGCCTATATCCCCGAAGGGGTAGGCAGAGGTGAAACTAGCACCCACGTTTCGCCAATTATGTTAGGTCCCATGTAATAGGTGGCGAGCCTATTGCCATTTATCGGGCACAAAAGTCGCAGTACTTTGCTAGGTATAAGAGGCCATTCCTCATCACTGATTTATCCTTAGTCGCCTTGTACGACACCCACGGGAGAGATTTGGGGTGGTGACAATTGTATTCTACTCTGCCGTCACCACGTCAATTTCAAACATTCCAAAGCAGATTTATTTCTACATTGTGAGGGTACCCGTTGCCTTATAACGTGAAATGAAAGGTTAGAAGAATTTCGGCAAGTTAATTAGTGTCTTGGGTGGCCGAGCGGTCAGGCACCTGCCCGGATAGCAGCGGACGCGGGTTCGATTCCCGCCTCAAAATCATAATTTTTCGAAATTCTTTTTCTAACCACCAAAATCTTTGTACTAATACTTACTACTTTTTTCGTTTGGGGGTTTCGTTTAAAGTGTATAGGTGTATAATTAATAGGTTTATAAAATTAATGCTTATAATATAATGTGTAGCGGACCTCTTTGGCCACTACAAAAGAATTTGAATTTGATTTACTGTGCCGTAGACATATCGTGTCAATTGCATTGTAATATATAACTTGTCAATTGTAAATAATCATGTCAGTAAATAAAAATATTGAATCCTAAAACTACGTTGCTTATTTAATAACATCAGCAACAAATGTAACACATTCAGATTATAGTTCAATCGCATAGAAAAAAGTGTAACAGAGAAAGTAAAATTTAAAGTGACGATATTTTTCATATTAATCACCCTTTGTCACCATAAACGACACCCGTGGGAGAGATAGGGAATAGTCATGATTTCAATCTTCTCTATTATTGTCATTTACTTAAGCATTATAAATGTAGCCTTGTAATTTCTCGTTATTATATTTTCTAGTTTGAGAAAATCCTTTTCACATTCGCTAATAATTTGGAAAAGCCCAAAACCGTACCATGTCCATCAAACGCTTCAAATTCTTTTGTTTCTTCAGCACGCACTATACGTGCTCTCGCATATTCACAAAAGTGATGAGCCAAAACAATGTCAACACTGGAACTGATGACGCGTCCATATTAACGCTTCGCAATGTGGTGTGATACGTCTCGCTAAATATGTTAATCTGTAGATATGTCGTGGCCAAATCGTAGAATTGATCACTTCATGATGTGGCCGACCATTTCATGAAATGGTGGCATTTCATGAAATGGCCAACCAAAACTGACCATATCATGATAATGGTCTGACCAGATCAATGAATAAACAACGTTTAACGATATGAATAGCTAAACGCACGGCTATTTCATGATATGGCCAAACATTATTGGTCATATCGTAAAATAGTTGCATTAACCGCCATTAGAGGCGCTCACGTCGATTTGTTATTGTTTTGATGCATCATGGCGGCGTTCATTTATCCTGATATAGAAATTATTATTAATGATAATATTGATATGGAAGATAAAAGTGAAGTAAAATGTCGTTACGACAGAAAACTACGTGACTTTTACGAAAGTCACTCAAAAAACGAGTGCAATGTTAAGAAACCTTGGAGTGCGGAACGTATTTTAAAGGTTAGTAAATATCAATTAATATTTACTTCTATTCAGTGGTATTTTTTAACAATTGAGATCAGTATTCAATATTTTTAATTTATCTATTAACCTAAAATACCCCGACATATTAATTTTGAAACGTATTTTTATAGGTTATACAACAAATAAAAGAGAGTAGGGTGACCACGCTAAGAAAATCAATGGACTACTATTGGTTAACAAAATACGACTATATGGAAATTGCGGGTAAAGAAATTTTAATTTTTAAAAAGAAAAGTGTTGACGATCCTACCATTCGAATAGTCCCGATGGAAAATTATTATGAAATATTAACAGAAATTCACAAAACTGTTGGACATGGTGGGCGACTGAAAATGACACAAAATATTAAAAATAAGCTTTACATTCCGAAAAAAGCCATCGAGATATTTGTTGACCTATGCTCCGTGTGTGAACTGAAACGGTCGGTACCAAAAAAAGGAATTGTAACACAGCCTATAATTTCCAAAGATTTTAATGTTCGAGGCCAAGTAGATTTAGTGGATTTACAGTCTGCTCCAGATGGAGAATATAAATGGCTCATGAACTATCAAGATCACGCGACAAAAGTTTTACACCTTCGACCTCTCAAAACAAAAAAAGCTTCGGAAGTAGCAATGGAACTTTTAAAAATATTTTTAGAGTTTGGTGCGCCATGTATATTGCAAAGCGATAACGGAAGAGAATTTACGGCTCATGTTATAGAAGACCTAGTGAAGATGTGGCCGGAATGTAAAATTATTCATGGGAGTCCTCGACGACCTCAAACGCAAGGCAGCGTTGAAAGATCGAATCAAGACGTAGAAAATATGTTGCGGTGCTGGATGCAAGATAATAAATGTACGAAATGGTCTGTAGGTTGTTACTTTGTTCAATATTATAAAAATTGCTCTTACCACCGCATAATTGGCAGATCTCCTTATCGAGCAATGTTTGGCTCTGACCCAAAAACTATTCTTAAAGGGTGTAATGTTCCTGAAACTTTAATATCATCAATTCGGACAGAAGAAGAACTTAATAAAATAACTCAAAAAGAGGCGTCCATGACAGATTATAATGCAACAAATGTTGCAATAGACAGCAACATTTTATTAACTACAGATGCTAGTAATGAGGTCGCAACAAAATTAAATAATATTTCGGAGGATAAGGAGAGGAATAGTGAAGTGCTGTTCGAAACAAAGCAGGTGGAGGCAGAAAATAATGAAACAGATGCCGATATTTTTTTTAATGTCTCAACGAATGATAATGCTAGGAGATAGGATATAAGAGACTATAATAATGCTGGAGGTTGAAAATAGCAATGAGCCAGCTTCATCCGGTAGTCAGATGTGTACTGTATGTGGACAGGAAACTTCCGGAGCGCATTTTTGTAGTTCTTGTTCTAAACCGGTTCATGTTATATGTGGGGTATCTTTGGGTGAAGAAGGTTATGGGGCATATGTTTTGTGCCGTCTTTGTTAAAAAGAACAATTTATTGTTAATGAAAGAGAACAAGCTCATAGAGGAATTAAAAGAGCTGCAGAGAAAATGGTCGATGCTACTGCCAAAAAGCTTCCTTTGTTAGAAATAGGTAATTCAGTTTTTTTAAATGTACCAAAAATTTACCGTGGCCCTTTAGATACTAAAAATATTTTAGGAAAGGTAGTCGATTTTAAAAATGGAGTTTATAAAATTGGAACTAGTTCAGGGACAGTAAAAAACTGGTTTTCTCGGCAGGACCTACAAATGTCAACACAAGATTATAGCGAAGATATATCAGAATTTCCTATATCATTGCGTCAAGCTGTAACAGGTCAATCCATGTTTGGTGGGCAATGTTTTCAGAAATGTTCATGCAAGCCTTCTAAAAACCAATGCCATACAAACAGATGTGCATGTTTTAAAAATAAATCACTTTGTACTTCCAAATGCCACCAAAGTTTGTCATGCATCAACAAATGATAAAGTCCTAAAAATAATTTATTTTCCTTTCAAATTTTTAAATTTTAGCATAAATAGCAATTTCTGTCCTAAACGAGTGTGATAATTTGTGCCATTTGTAGACTTAAAGTATATAATATAATTATATATAATATAAGTATAAGTTTACTATTTAAACAATTAAATATATTCTTAATAATAGAATAAATATGTCTCTTCTCTATTTTGTTTTTTATTGAACCTTTGATATCATGGATACCCTACATTAATGATATGGCCAAACGTGGATGGCCATATCGTCAAACGTTGACGTTTAAACGATATTGTCAGTTTTGGTTGGCCATTTCATGAAATGCCACCATTTCATGGAATGGTCGGCCACATCATGAAGTGATCAATTCTACGATTTGGCCACGACAGATACATGGTTAATATGATCGTGCGTCCCCTAAAAGCCAAAAAACAGTATTTCAAAAGAAAACAATTATTGTATCAGGTAGTTTTATCAATTATCAATTATATCGATTCATCTAATCATGATAAATACTGTTTTTAAATTAATTTTAGGGCTAGTAACATGCAACTCAGTTCACATAATATAGGTATTACAGAATTGTCAGATTAAAACATAAAATTTCCAAATTTTGTCGCGCAACTTTACTGGTTATTAATTAGCTATACACCCACATAAAGAATTCAATTTGAGTTCACACAAAACCAAGCCATATAATAATAATGATATTGGATACATTTTGCTCCTTTGATGTTCCTACAAACTATCTCAATAAATACCGCTGGTTCTATACTGACTGCGCAGGTCCAGCGATAGAGCTGCCCGTTGCTAGCCATCCGGAAACATCGGACAAGACAAATATCCACTCCACTCCATTAATCAGACTAATCTTGACAGAAAACCTCCGGCCGGCATTCGGAGAAACCATATTCATCGAAAACCTATAGGTACTATTCATCCCACTATTGCTAATATCACTTAATGTGAAAGTATTTGCTGAAATGAGATTCCGCATTATGAATTCCGAGAACATCCAGTCATTTAGAAAGAATATTATGCGGAAAAGAAGTAGGTAACTATTTAAGTCAATAAAACGAGATGCTCTGATTTTCTGTCTCGGATAGCATAATTAAATTATATATCTATATTTATAGCGCTAAGTAACAATAGAAAATGTTGCGTAAGCTATCTACATACATACATACATAAATCACGCCCATATCCCAGAAGGGGTAGGCAGAGGTGAATTAACACCCACTTTTCGCCAATTATGTTCGGTCCCATGTAACAGGTGGCGAGCCTATTGCCATATATCGAGCACATAAATCGCAGTACAAATTTATATTGCTAGGTGGTATGAGAGAAATGCTGCTGCCCATTACTCATTGCTGTCTTTATCCTTAGTCGCCTTGTACGACACCCACGGGAGAGATGGGGGTGGTGACAATTGTATTCTGCTCTGCCGTCACCACACGGCCGCGTAAGCTATCTATAATATTTAATTCTATCTAAAATGGCTAAGGCCCGTATTCTGAAACGGCACTTCGGTGTAGTTAAATTTGAATTGAAGTGATTATTACTTAAATTTAGAATCCCTACTTAAATTTGTATTTTATTCCAAAACAGCTATCAAGCTTGACTTACATAAATTTAGATTCAAATTATATTTAAGTCAAGACGCCCCTATTCTACCGATAAGGTGTAGCAATAAAAGATAATAACTCTACTCAAGCGTGGCAATGAGGTGTTTTGCGCGATCATAGCTTAAATCTCAATTTCAATACCTATCGATTGTTGTCTGAGTGACATCTCAGAATAAACTTAAACAGAGATCAATTAATTGATACATAAATATTGTTCAAGAATAAAGGGTCCATGTAAATCTAATTTTAAAACGTGATTCACGTCCAAGTGTCGTTTGTAGTGAATTTATTATTCAGTCTTGGATTTAGAGAGCACTATAATAGTCTGTTAACTTTTGAGTTATTTTTACGGTTTCTTCTTTATGTACAGTCATCGACATATCAAACGCAACAACAGATATAGCCAAGGAATTCAAGATAATAAATTTTTGGTAACCCATCCTATATGACCGACCTTAGCGAACATTACTTAGTTTACGCAATCGCAGGCCAAACGCGATTTACTGCGCTATAGAGCTATCCTCGCAGTTTTTGATTTTCAGATTTTTTGTTGTAGTGGATATTTTAATCAATTATTTATCTATGTAGTCCTATGTGAATTTAAGAGCAGATAATTGTCACCACCCCCATCTCTCCTGCAAGTGCCGTACAAGGAAGACAACTATGAGTAATAGGCGCAGCGTTCCCCTTAAACTACATTGCAATATACTGCGATTTACGTCCCTAGGACTGATATTTAACCATTAGTAACTAAAATTGTTACTAATGGTTGCAGACATATCAGACTGATATTTAATAATTAGTAACAATTTTTAACAATTGGTTGAGTCAACTATGTATCAAAAAACCAGCCCTCAGTTGACTTTTACGAAACCCTTGGGATGAGTCTAGCTGGCACATTGCACGTTATCTTTCCGCTCCCAGGCCAGCTTGGAACATTTATGTGTTGGAGTTATTGAGTTGTTCCATGAGTCCAAAATCAGTCTCTTGTAGATTCCGAAACTCGCACTCGAACTCAAAGAAATACCTCATCTCGCACTTGTAAAGCGGCACACTCTTGAAGTTAAACTACGTCGCCATCTGACTCGTTATGGCCTTTTGTTATTCCGTTCGTTACGTTCGCGCGCGGCCATTTTTCTTTCCCCCCTGTTTTCCTTCGCAGAAACCGTATAAAGTTGGAAGTGTGGGCCAGTAATAGATAGTTCCACCCAGGGTATATTTTACCGCCTTTTTTAGTTGGACCTTGCAAATAGCATACATCGTTTGGTTGAAAAGATTGATGGAGCAGGGGCTCCAGAATATAGCTGGATGGGTTTCAAATAGGAACGGACCCATTACTTTGACGCAATTTTCTGTACACCTAGTGTTGATAATTACAGTTGTTTCAATTCACGACGGCGAGTGAGACTTACTTGTAAACCAATCAATTAGTGTTTCTCGAAAATGTGATTGGTGGTTATTATATTTTCATTACGCTTAAGCTTATGGTAATTATAGAATATTGTTAATTTTAGGCATTGTTTAAATTCCGAATTAGCATCCCAATTAGCAAGTTTATTACAAAGGCAACTCGAGCACACGTCGTATGATTTAAGCATGTGCATGAAAATAATGAACTCTCGAAAACAAAGTCATCTCATGTCGAGCGACGATCCTCGGATATATTCGAAGCTAAATATTGAGATGGCATCTGAGAAACGCCCCATTCGAATTCCGCCCTCCGTTTTATCGAAATCACAGCACAATCTTCAGATTTCTCATAAAGCTCGCATGTAAGAGTTTACACTTGATCCGTGATTAGTGAAGAGCTTTCTTTAAGGCCTTGTATTTCAATCCTCGAATAAATTATGAAATCCGTTAATTTTACCTATCCGTTAATTTAAGCACAGTCAAAATATAATGTCCTCTTATACCACCTAGCAATGTACTGAGACTTAAGTGCTCGCCACCTATTACATGGGACCTAACAAATTGGCGAAACGTGGGTGTTACTTCACCTATTTCTACCTCTTTGGGGATATAGGCCATGAGTTATAAGGTAAACTAGAGACGCTATGCCAAACAAAAATATTCTCCCAACTTTAATCTGCCTACAGTGGCGGGTGTGCGGGGCCAGCGGGCGAGCGTGCCGTGGAATCAGTTATATGCTGCAAACAACATAAGCGCTAACACAATTAGCAGTCGATTAACGTCTAACCAAAGTATTAAAACATGCAGCGCTGATCGCTGATAGAATACAGTTTTCCGCGGCCAAAACATCGTAAGCGCCGCCAATTTCACGGCGCTTACGCGTTTCTTTCAACGCAGTGTAACAAAAATATCCTTATAGATTAAATTATACATCGCCAATGTGGAATGATGCTATTAAATTAATATTTGATATGTTTTAATTAATATTTTGCTACCATTAACGATGATAAGTCACACCACTAGTTTTTTGTTTTGTTTTTGATTCATTGTTGCATGTTTTTAACACGCAAGAAGGCATTTTTAGATCGATCTGTAGCCAAAATTTGGCAAGCAGTCGCTTCGAGCGTTGGCGAATGACTAAATGAGTTGTTGCTCCGGAGCATCAACGCACGGACTACATTTCTTGTTTGCGGTGTCGCTTCTATACGCTAGTAATAGTAGTTCAATGATATAGGCGTGATTTATGTAGGTATGTTTGTATGGTATGTCATGGTATGACACAAGCTTGTGGTATTTATTTTAGGCTAGAACTATCGTTACTCGCCACATGCCGTGGAGAGTTCATTTTCCCGTTAAAAGAATAACCTGGCAAATTCTCTGAAGGAATTATAATAAAAAAAGGTCTTTGACTGCGTAATTCCATCACGTTCCTTGCTAAATATTTAATGGAATCAGGGGCCTTTTGAAAGCTAGATATGGCGCAGTATTAAATTATAAGATTAATTTAATTTGACCCTCCACCTAGTGTGTGGGATGGGGGGGGGGGGGGGGAATTGTGCGACAATCTTGTACTTGAAACATTTTTCGAAGCGTTGAATGTTCGACTAACGTTGACAAGACCATCTGTCGCTTGAAATGTGGATTTTAAAATTTAACCTCTGCCTATACTTTCGGGGATAAATAGGCGTGATTTTGTGTGTATGTAGTTTCGAATAGTCATGTCTTACAAAATTTTATTGCTGCCCTATTTGTGAATATTTCATTACATACATACATAAATCACGCCTATATTCCCGAAGGGGTAGGCAGAGGTGAACTAGCACCCACGTTCCGCCAATTATGTTAGGTCCCATGTAATAGGTGGCGAGCCTATTGCCATTTATCGGGCACAAAAGTCGCAGTACATTGCTAGCCTAGGTGGTATAAGAGGAACGCTGCTGCCCATTCCTAATCATATTCAGATTTCCTTAGTCGCCTTGTACGACACCCACGGGAAAGATTTGGGGTGGTGACAATTGTATTCTACTCTGCCGTCACCACACGGCTGCAATATTTATGAATGAATGAATGAATAACTTTTTATTTTGCCAACACTAACACACACATACATAACAAATACAGTCAACATATCACAACAGTAACTACATAAATCATATTAATAAGGTATACAAGCCAAGCATTAAATTTTTATTTTATAGTGAGCATGTGTGTGTCGCAGCTGACAAAAAAGGTTCAGGGTTACCCAAGCAAATCACTGAATTTCAACTGCAACCTGAATGTTCTCACCTCAATGTTCCAACTCCTCGTATTTTCATGTTAACCAATGTATCTCAGATTGTTCGCCACGTAAAGAAGAAGTGAAAGAGACCGATATATTATTTAGTAAAATAAATATAAATAAGTACTTATATCAAAGTTCATATAAACACATAATTACTAATTATTCGAAGATACACATATAAATATGAATAAATTGCTAAATCTAAAGAAAAGTATGATTAATATAATATATAATATAAATGCCAAGGTAAGAGTAGGTATATACAAATAGAATTATACCACTAAACTTCCGCTACCTGCAGACGAGCTGTGTACTTATTTTCTGCCCAGCAAGTAGATGTAACTTAAGATGTGTTTTAAAGCTAATCTTAGATTTGAATTACCGTAATGGGGGAGGAATGTTATTCCAGCATTTTATTGCATGGTAACGGAAACTGCCTGCGAATGCTGCAGTACGATGGAAGTGATACTTAAGCGGTGCGCAAACTGCTCGTGGACCCTGATTGATATATTTGACGGTATTAATTATCAATTTAGAATATAAGTATTCAGGATTTTTGAAATGGATAATGTCGTACATCAAGGATGCCAAATGCAATTTTCTTCACGATTCCATGTTTAATATAGACGCATTATTTAAGAACGGGGAGATGTGGGTACAAAACAGAATCTGAAACAAGCATTTTGCACTCTTTAAATAAGGCGTTGTGATTTATACAGCAAGCGTGGACCGTTTATGAAATATTGTATTTATATTATACAATATTTCATTAACATTTATATATTGATTATAATCATTGATTTTTATTTGAACATTATAAAAATGTTGGAAAAATTATCGCAAAGAAAAATTATAGTCTTGATGCGGGAATCGAACCCGCGTCCTCTGCATTCCGTCCAGGTGCCGATACCACTCGGCCAACCAAGAACTTCGAACTTTTTCTAAGTACAAATTTCTTCGTTTATAGAATGTTGAAATAGCCAACCAAATAAGAGTCACTTCTAGTCACGTTCCATCAGCAGCTTTTAATGGTATCCCCCCCATGAATCCTGTGCAGTTTTCACTAAAGGGCGGCGCAAAATATACGCAGAATAAAAACCATACGCGCACGGAAGCGCCCGCACTCCCTATTTAAGTTCCAGCAATAATGGACTCACAATAGAAAAGACCTACCCGACGTACGCTCAGGAACTTGCGAAGGCTTTGTCGTTTAAGAGCGAAGTTTTACTGACCGCAAAATATGAGCGCGTCATCCTCAATTTTCGTACAGGTGAATATAGCTACTAGGGGCAGCCCGGCTAGCATGACCACCGAAACACGATATGATATAAAGATTTTGGGGTTAGAAAAAGAATTTCGAAAAATTATGATCTTGAGGCGGGAATCGAACCCGCGTCCGCTGCTATCCGGGCAGGTGCCTGACCGCTCGGCCACCCAAGACTTTGTACTAATTTTTCTAACATTTATAGGTATAATGTTAAAATTAAAATCGAATACGATATGATATGGCCATTTATCGCTTTGAACTGTCATAAATCATTGGATTTTAGCCAGTTCAAAGCGATAAACGGTTATATCTATATAACCTTAACCTTAAAATAATATAACCTTAAAGGCTTAATGATGTAGCTTTTATTGCTTTGAACTAGCTAAAATCTGATTTATGGAAGTTTAAACTGATAAATGGCTATTTCATATCTTGTTTCGGTGGTCGTGCTAGCCGGGCAGGGCAGAGTAATCGAAATGGATACTGGGTAAATAATTATGGTGCACGATGGATGTGTTACGACGTAGGGGTATGTTCTGTTACGGTTTTGTTAATGCAGTGTGGTGCCGCCACAGCAGAATACAATTGTCACCACCCCAAATCTCTCCCGCGGGTGACGTACAAGGCGACTAAGGGTTACAACAGTAATGAGGAATGGGCAGCAGCGTTCCTCTTATACCACCTAGCAATGTACTGCGCCTTTCGTTCCCGATAAATGGCAATAGGCTCGCCACATGTTACATGGGACCTGACATAATTGGCGAATCGTGGATGTTAAGTCACCTCTGCCTACTACTTCGGGGATATAGGTGTGATTTATGTATGTATGCTTATCTTTCGCAATAAATATACGATCTGAGGCTTTAATTATTTGTATTAATAATAATAATTTTGTTTTATGTCACCGCCTGACTAGGAAGTGGGATTTTCCGTACGCGTAGCGATGGAAAAGTCCACATTATGGAAAGGCGTCACATAAAAATAATAATGGGTTTGTAAAACTCTAAACTGCTTTGTTTGCGTTCGTACCCCACTTGCAGACGAAAAGGCTGAAATATCTCCTTAGAAAGTTAGACGGGGAGATCATCGGACGAAGTCCTTGTGGCATGCAAACGAGTTGTTTAACTTTCGAATGGGGCTAAGAATAATCTTGGAATTCCATTATTTCCAAAAGTTTGTCCGTAAATAAATATAAATACCCTTTTGGTGGTTAGAAAAAGTTCTAAAAATTATGGACTTGGTGCGGGAACCGAACCCGCGTCCACTGCAATCCGGGCAGGTGCCTAACCGTCTGCAATTCCCGCATCAAGACCATTTTTTCATTTTTCATTTTTCGGACTTTTTCTAACCACCAAAATATTTGTAAATTTTTTTCTAACATTTATATAATACATACATACATAAATCACGCCTATATCCCCGAAGGGGTAGGCAGAGGTGAACTAGCACCCACGTTTCGCCAAATATGTCAGGTCCCATGTAATAGGTGGCGAGCCTATTGCCATTTATCGGGCACAAAAGTCGCAGTACATTGCTGGGTGGTATAAGAGGAACGCTGCTGCCCATTCCTCATCAATGATTTATCCTTAGTCGCCTTGTACGACACCCACGGGAGAGTTTTGGGGTGGTGACAATTGTATTACTCTGCCGTCACCACACGGCAAAATTTATATAATGTTGAAATTAAAATCGAATAGTTCATAAATACTGTTGACAATCTAGATTAAGGATAAATTAGCGATGAGGAATGGGCAGCAGCGTTCCTCTTATACCACCTAGCAATAGCAATGTACTGCGACTTTTGTGCCCGATATATGGCAATAGGCTCGCCACCTATTACATGGGACCTAACATAATTGACGAAACGTGGGTGCTAGTTCACCTCTGCCTACCCCTTCGGGGATATAGGCGTGATTTATGTATGTATGTATGTACAATCTAGTTTGTAAGGCAGATTTGTAGTCCTTGTACACGGTGCAAGTAAAAGCGCGAGCTATTTGCCCTATTTGCAGTATGCATAAGTTAGTTGATCAGTGGATTAACAAAGGGGCGGGCTACTTGCGCAAGTTACTTGGTCAAGCTACACGCGCATGTATGTATGGGTCTTGTACGTTTCACATACATACATACGTCACGCCCTTCTCCCACAGGGGTAGGCAGAGATCACTTCCTTCTAATTGCTACGATCCTTACATACTTCTTTCGCTTCATCCAATCTCATCAATCTCTTCATGCATGCCCGTCGGTTTCGGGTACTCTTGACCTGGCCCTTTTTCAAAAGACTTTCAATTTGATTATGATAGATCCGCCTAGGCCTTCCCCTTCCCATTTCTCCTTTAACTTCAATGAGTATTTAATGTCAAAAATTTTCATTCAAATCTAGACCATAACCCCGGCAAGAATAGCGACTATTTTTGAATTGTCATTTTTTGGCGTAAAGTACTCATTAACGTTATTTGACGTCTCTGAGTGCGGCAGTAAGTATCCGTCTACTAAATGTTAGACCCATCGTACTACACGCCTCCACGAACTAATTACGATTCTATTTATTGACCCAAACTAACAAAACCCAACTAATTCTGGTGAAGACAAATTACAGGAGGTATTTAATGGTCACCCTTGCCATGACTGATGTGTTACAAGAACATTAAATATCGATTAACCCTTAATTACTCGCATAGGTCATTTTCAACTGGCACTATTATTTTTCAATTTATATTCTATCGTTTGTCCCATCTATAATGTCTTCAATTTAAATTGAATGTGCGAGTTGCTACACGGCGGTATCCAACATGGCGAAGGGAGTTTTAGACATGCTGGAGAACAATTTAAAAAGACAATTCTTATTAATATTGGATTATCTATACTAATATTATAAATCAGAAGACTTTGTTTGTTTATTTTGTTGGTTGAAAGCGCTAATCTCAGGAACTATTGAATCAAATTGAAAAACTATTTTTGTGTTGGATAATCAATTTATCGAGGAAAGCTACATTAAAACTAGGCTATATATTTAGTAACCGAGGTTAACGCAAGCGAATCCGCGCGACCACTAGTAAAACTAGTAAAATATAAATTTAAGAATAAATATTGACAAATCTATCACAAAATATGCAATTTTGTATTTTGTCTTACATTGATTTTGGAAGTTAGAAAAAGAATTTCGAAAAATTATGATCTTGAGGCGGGAATCTTTATTATTATGATCTTCCCGCCTCAAGATCATAATTATTCGAAATTCTTTTTCTAACTTCCAAAATCTTTGTACTAATTTTTCTAACATTTATATAATGTTAACATTAACATCAAATAGTTTGTCTTACATTGTCTAAAAGACCTGCCGTTTTCTTCCCTGCACCACACAGCTCAAAAACTACTCCCACAAAACACTCTCATTGGGATATTCCGATAGAGAGTTAAACAAACATAATTTCGTGGGAAATTTTGTCGTGTACGTGGTGTCACGTAAAGCCCCGAGACATGGTTCGTCACATTCCCCGACCCTTTGGGACAAATGTGTTTTATGGACAGCTACCGTTAGATGGGCTTATGAGGGTTTTTTCGCTGTTTTTTGCCCGGCCACGTAGCTACAGTTTGCATGGATCTCTCGGGGTAAGACTCACTTGGTTGTGCTTGAAAGAGTTGTTTTATTCACTCCGGTTGTGCTAGTAGAACTGTGTAATACGGTGGTTTTAACTTAACTACCGATTAAGTTAACATAAATAACTCGCATAAATCACGCCTGGCAGAAATTGCCATAGCAACAAGGCCCCTTTTGTCCATGCTTTTTTGTGTTTTCTTTTTTCTTGTGTCCTTGTATAACATAGGTTACATAGGTATATAAAATTAAACTAATTGTAAAGCTAATGATGGCTCTACTATTATGTTGGGCAAGCACTATTTAAGTCTAGAATTGATTTCTTTAACATCCAAAATATTTCTGCATGTGGGTGTAATTTAGCACAGCCTACCCCTTTGGGGGTAAATAGGCGTGATTTGTGTATGTTTAAGCAACACTGATTTGAGATTTTTTCCGTCTTTATCAACTTTGAAGTGGCCTATATTAAGGTGAGATAATCACGGAATAAAAAATTCGCATCTGACGCTTCGTTGGCATTAGATCAAATATTTACATACGAAGCCTGGCTTGGGTTAAATATAGAAGTGGGTCCTTAGCGCGCCTCCCTTTAAACTATAATTGTCCAGGGCCAAACGGTAATGTTTACTTAGGTGCGGCCTTTCACGAAACTCATGACCACTTTGATATAAGTAAGTACCTGAATGAAGTCTAAATATATTTTGTCACGCAGCGTCCTACGTGAGCGTCCAGGATGCGAACGCGAAGCGGTGCGGTGCGGTGCGACGCGGAACAGAGGACACGCAGGACATACTCGCCGCGTCTCACCGCATTGCATCGGGTCGCTTCGCAATCGCGTCGGCGTTGAGTCACCTTACGTTAGTTTGGTTACGTAAGACACTTCAATAGGTAGTCCATACCTGTTGGTTTATTGTTTCCGTGCCGCATCGCACCGCTTCACAACAGATCGCTTACGTGAGACTAGGTGTAAGCGGTTGCGTGACAAAGTTGGAGCTGGTGTCGTGTTTTGGTTCGCAACCACATAAAGCTGACTAATAAAACTATTTACCACCAACGCAAATATTAGCATGAACTAAATAAATTATTTTGTTATTATAATTGCCAAAGTTCCTACAAGGCCTGTGTAGTGGGGATAGTAAAAATTTTAATAGCTCTCATAACTATTTTCCCACGCATCCGTATCTCCCGCGGGTGTCGTACAAGGCGACTAAGGGTAAAGACAGCGATGTGTAATGGGCAGCAGCATTTCTCTAATACCACCTAGCAAAGTACTGCGGTTCGCGTGCCCAATAAATGGCATTGGGCTCGCCACCTATTCTGTGCGACCTTAACTAATTGGCGAAAAGTGGGTGTTAATTGGCCTCTACTTACCCCTTCGGGGTTTGTGATTTATGTAAGTATGCAAAATTATGTCCCAAACCGTTCTGATAAGAAAGCAAACATACTCTGGAAAAAGCAGTGAATAATTATGTCATAGCAGAGAACGCGAACGACCTTTGGGATGGCGAACAATATAGATTAACCCTAATGCAAACATAATCAATCACTCGGCAACACGCTTTGTGCTTGTTAGCTGTGTTATACGACCCTTAATCCTTTTAAGGTCCTTCTTTCCACACCTACCTATTATTGGCAAAACAAACGAGGTTGTTTACCTGTCTTGGTCAGTTTTAGAAGTGCCTATTTTACATAAATACATATTCACGCCTATATATAGGCAAAGGTATATTAAGCACCCATTTTTCGCCAGTCAAGTTAGTTTCCATGTAATAGGTGGGGAGCCTACTGCCATTCAACGGGCACGAAAAACGCAATACATTGCTAGGTAGGATAAGAGAAACGCTGCTGCCCATTACTCATCACTGTGTTTACTCTTAGTCGCCTTGTACGTACGAGACGACGTCTATTTTGTAATAAGTAATTAACTTTTATTATTTTACTAGTGGTCACCCGCGGCTTCGCTCACGTTAATATTTGTCTTCGGGGGTAAATAGCCGAGATTTATGTATCTATCATGTTTAGCACGAATAATAGCTTCGGACTATCGCTAGCTCCACAGAACACACTCGTCCCAAACAGATAAAAAGGGCGACGCACGTATAAATAACACAGCTCAGGTTAATTGGCACTACCAGATTACTACCGGGCATCTCACGTTACATGTGTTAGATAAAATGTAGGTCCCCTGGAAATTTACTCTGGGGCGGTCCCAGAATTGATCCTTGTGGGACCCTCGTTAGTCAATAATTACAGGTGGCTAGAGAGTATCTTCGTGTGATTGGTTCCGATATATTTTTATGTGTTACCTAATTTTCGGAATATAATTATTGTTCTTTGTCATAGGTTTCATCTATTTTATAGTTGATCGCTATTTTAATTTTCATATTTAAATGCCGTTTGTGCCTTAACTTTTATTTATGTTATTGGGGTACAACTATTAATTTGCACATTAGGTTTTAAGATTCTTTCGATTTAAATTCTAAATCACCAAAATTCTAGCGTGTTTGCTTGCTAGACGTTTGTAGCGTGAGATTAGATAATTTTAACGTATTAAACATCCATCATTTGGTTCGTTTCGGTAAGGTTCATCGCATATATTTGTTTGCCAAGACCTTGCAGAGCCTCAAATATTATTGTATGATTTGTAATATTAATTTACTAATATATTTTATAAGGTACATTTTTTTAAGTTATGAAACGATGATATTCCTAACTTTAATATCAATCTGCAATGTATTCAAACTTGTTGGATCATTCAATAGTTATCTAGTATTATTAAAGTTAGCCATTTGAAAACATTAAGCCTGATTTTGATTCTTATTCTCTAACACGTTAGCCCCAACCGCATCTTCAACGGATAATGACGCCATTACGTCTCTTGAAATATAAAAGGAAACAATAACAGCACTAAGAACGCTATTAAATTCCTCGCGAGCATCAGGGTTTATTAGCAAATGGTAATGGTTACACAGAAGCTCATCTATTTCCGTAGTAACATTTTTGTTTTAACGATCCATTAGTCACACGGCTTATTAAAGACAGAATGTTAGGGGGTTAATTATAAAGTGGCAAAAGGAAACATTCCCTACGAAAATACATCTCGTAAGCCACGGGAAATTCGTTAACAATGTCCATTTGACAAAACAGGTCAGAAGTAGTAAACAAACCTTAAGAATTTTAATAATTAACTTAGTTGAAATGCTTGCGGCAAAATTCTTGGGACGAGTCCAGAATAAACAAATTTAGACGTTCGAGTTAGAATTTCGTAAATATTTGGAAGATTTCGTTCTAAAATTCGGTTTGAAGCTATTTTTGGACTTTGCAACGTCACGTCAGAAAAGAGCGCAGCCTGAAAATTTTAATGTTTTTGTCCATAAAATTGTTCAAAGAAATGGAACGATCACATTTTTTTATGAATCAGAAAGTCGCGTGGCAGGTGCAGAGAAAAATAAATTTTTCACCATCCCTTTCCGCATCCGGTGAGGGTCGTTAGAGGCGACTGAGGATTTTACCGGATTTGTGATTTTATCATCGCTCTAGGAATTACTCACATCGAGACGTGTAGAGTAACTTCCCGCCACAGTGTTTTTCTAGCAACACACTAAAGAAATATGACAAAAATCCTCACTCTATTTAATAATGTTAACTGTAATATTTTATAATATTGAGCTCCGACAGTTTGTGATAAGATAGACAGTCCCTCTGTGGTTGAGGGTTACAGGTGAACCTCGATTCCAACTTCGGCCCTCATCTTCACTTACCATCAGGTGAGATGAAGGATAAGAGCTTCCCTTTCTAGCAAAAAAAAACTGCACCGATCCTAAATCAATTGGGGTTTAGCTGGTGGTGAACAGAGTGTGACGAAAAAGAACAAGAAAGATCTTCTAATCATCAATGATCGACTGTGTTACATTCGTAATTGACTAGCTTGTGAACTTCTGATCCAATGTCCATGCTTACACAGATATTGTGATGGACATAGATGAGATGGACATTTATAATAACAATCATTTGAATATTCAAATAGGTCTATAGAGCGTTCTATTTTTAGCCTTACAAACATGTATTTTGTTTCAATATTCACTATTTTAATTGCAAATAGAGTTATGCTCGCTGAACCGAAACGAAGAGAACGATCGCTATTTTTGGATGGTCAAAGTCAATTTGCATTTTCATTTCAGTCGAATTACATCTACTGGAGATCTCCGCAAAGAAACTTCAAGGCAGAATCGATGAAGCCAACCCGACGGTGGAGCATACCAACGCTGTACATACCGGTGCCTTATTTGCTAATCTTCGAACTAATAGACCATTCCCGGTGGTTTTTAGTTGGCAGAAGTACGTCACAACCTTCAAGCCGGCCTGTAGGTATGCATGACGCATTTCCTACCCCCCTCAAGGGTTGTTTCACCCATTCACCATTCTCAGGCATAAATGGGCAAGATCAGTTTCATTGACACTTAAGACTTGAGTTCTTCGGGCTATGACGTTGACGTTGATTCTCCTTCGGGTCGTAACATTTCTGATTCGATCACGTAGAGAACATTCGGAGCAATGCTCTTTTCATCGTTCTCTGCGATACCTTGATCCTTCTTACTAGGCTTATTGGAGTTCTCGTCTCAGCTCCATAGGTAATTAATTACTACTAGCAAAACGAAGAAATTAATGACATCCGTTTTAAGGCAATGCAGTTGTTGGGCCGAGAACGCTGCGATGCCCAGCCGAATTTAATTCGTCTATTTATGTCTTTGGCCGTGTGGTGACGGCAGAGTAGAATACAATTGTCACCACCCCAAACCTCTCCCGTGGGTGTCGTAGAAGGCGACTAAGGATAAATCAGTGATGAGGAATGGGCAGCAGCATTCCTCTTATACCTACCAACTAGCAAAGTACTGCGACTTTTGTGCCCGATAAATGGCAATAGGCTCGCCACCTATTACATGGGACCTAGCCTAATTGGCGAAGCGTGGGTGCTAGTTCACCTCTGCCTACCCTTTCGGGGATATTGGCGTGAATTATGTATGTATGTATGTGTGTTTATGTCTTTCTGAAACTTAAACCTACCTTGTTGGTCTATTTGCCCCAGGTAAAGTACAACAATTAAACTCATTAAGTGGTCTAGCTTTTGTGCCGCCATTAAAGTCTAGTTTTCCTTCGTTCACTTCCACCCCTCCAGTTTAGTTTCCCTATCACAGAGTCCAAAAATGGTATCTTTGATTTTACTCTCTTTCTAACTTCTATCAACTTTCATATTTTAATTTTTCCTGTTCAATGA
The DNA here is from genome assembly GCA_963931975.1 of Cataclysta lemnata. NCBI lineage: Eukaryota > Metazoa > Arthropoda > Insecta > Lepidoptera > Crambidae > Cataclysta > Cataclysta lemnata. The sequence continues at coordinate 25,365,381 of OZ008339.1, read as the reverse complement.
CTGGCCCCCTTCTAGTCACATGCTCGTATGCTTGTTCTAGGCGATATCAAAAAAGTATAAGCAAAAAACATCGCTTGATGCTAAAGCCATAAGTCAATTAATATTATTTTGTACAATCGCATTGGACTCCTTGATAGAATACTGACAGATTACCTTGTTGCCGAGACGGAATTCCTAAACGAAGATAAATCGCGCTTAACTATTGCATTAATAAAAAACGGAGCAAAAGCGTTCAAATTATTGCATATATCTTTCTCCGTGGATTTTACTACAGCAGCCATTAATATTCATTAAAGTATAGCTGTCCGCAGAATCAAGAATATTCATATCGCGGCTTGTGATCTCCATAGCACCAGAACCAGCTTCCCATTGGATTATAAGATTTATCGTTTTAAATAGACACTTTGTGTTGAGAATATATAATATATTGCATTAAAATAAAATAATAACGACTACCTAAAAGTGGAAAACGTGTAAGCAAAATAAATTGTCATCACTATCCCCCCTGCCCTGTCTTCGTGTTATCTATGGTTGGCCCAGTTTTATATCGGTCAGACATCATAAACTAAGGATAAAACAGTGATAAGGAATGGGCAGCAGCGTTCCTCTTATACCTACCACCTAGCAATGTACTGCGACTTTTGTGCCCTATAAATCGCAATAGGCTCGCCACCTATTACATGGGAGCTAACTGATTGGCGAAACGTGGGTGCTAATTCACCTCTGCCTACCCCTTCGGGGATATAGGCGTGATTTATGTATGTATGTATGTAGGACATCATAAAACCCTTCACTACCATTTGATTCATATCATCCATCACACCGGAAAGGGCAGGGATGAATTAATATCTAGAAAAGTGATAGTAAGAACTATTTCGAAAGACCGGTGAAGTCTTAGCGACAAAGAGAGGAGGAAGAACTGTAAGAAATTAAGAAGTATTCATTGTGCCTTATCAGTTTTGACCATAGCAACGTAACTTATCTCAACCAGGCTAAATCCTGTAGTGCGGAAGGTCTTATCGATGCGTGCACAATCAGTGGTGCATATTTAGAATCGTGCGTTAAGCAATACGCCTAATGCCACAACGCTATTCCAGCGCTGGCACAATTCCATACGGCCGGCTATTTCTGGCTCCGGCCTGTTTTTAACCGTCTTCCTCCCTAGAAAACAATGAGTTTGTATCGCGATCAGACAATGGGCCTGACTGACCTATTTTCGGGATTATTTTTGGCAGTGAAGGACGATTCGGTTATATCCGTGGACGTAATTGAGTAACAATAGGTATGGACGCCGGTTTGTTGCACTTTTTGGAGCAAGAAATTAATGTAGCACATAAAGTACCCATTGGGAATGGTGACTATGTGTTCTGCTCTATCGTCACGACATACTGTAGGTAATTACCAGCCCTTAGATGCTCATGGATGGAAGAATATAGAAAGAATGGGCCATGACCCACCACGTTGACTCATTGCAGATTGGTGATTATTAACGACTGCAGATGCAGCCGGGACCAACGGCTTAGCGTGCTTTTCAAAGCACGAAGGAGTGCGAAATAACAATTATATTTTAGTCACCTTTTCAATGACTAGCGAACATTGCTTAGTTTACGCAAACACAGGCCAACCTCGCTAAGGGACTGTGCTATTGAACCCTTGACACAGTATGTAAGGTCTTTTTTACAGTTCTTTATATATGTACTAGGGCTCCAGAGGCATAGAGGAATAACCACAAAATATACCGTCCCAAATAGCGAAGGATATTCAAAAGCGTCAGCGCCGTCTGAAGCTATCAGTTTTTCATTACATATAGTGCCGTACACCGCAGGGGTCGGGCGAATCCACACGGTCGTGTTTATAGCCAAATTGTTCCAATCGATTCGCACGATTCGTCGCGAGCGATATTCGAATGACTGAGTGGGGGCGAAGCTTATTCCGGATCCGTAGCAAAGCCGCGGAAACCTATTACCAGATCTGGATATTATGCTATTTTTATTCGATAACATGGAATTGTGTAAGTATCGCGTGTGTAGTACAGTCAACCGCTGCAGAAAGCTAAAAAAATCTGACGGTAGGTACGCACGCAGAATAAATTTTAACGACCTCCTACTATATACTTTCGGAGTTACCTAATTAGTGTGATCGTATTTAACGAGCCGTGCTGTGACTACTGTTTTGGATTAGAACGCAATAAGGAGCTCGATAGCGCAGTGGCGTTCACGCAATCGCGCTCGGCTTGCGATTGCGTGAACTAAGCAATATTTTCTGAGGTCGTTCAATGGATGGGTGGTCAAAGTATATATTATCTTGAGCTCTTCCATGATTCGGGAGGCACAGTCTAACACACGTCAGTGCATTATTAAATGTCAAATATGAAATTAATTTTTTTTGGTTTCACGTCATCATAAAACGGACCTATTAACATACTAAAAAAGCATAACATCTTTTTGACAGAATGAATAACATTTTACTGTTTTTTTTACTTACTCTGTCAGCCAAGAATCAATTTAAGTTCCGGAAAGAGGATGTAACGTGAAATGTTCTGCTGTTCTCATGTCAAACAGTTCTGCTTTCGTATTCACAGGAAGCAGGCGTCTAATACAGTTACCATCTAGCACGGTAACGATCCAAGTTTATGACAATGGAAGACGTGTTAATGTATCCTTTAGTTAAATCTGCCATTCTAGAACGTCATATCAGCCTGAACGACTTACGAAGACAATTCTTTGGCACAAAGTATGCTCTCGCTATCAGCCAGCGTATTGAAGTCAAATTCTTGGGAACCAGCAATTCATTTTTCGTACGGAGCTTTAAAATGTGTATTTACAAAGAAAATAAAGTCGGAAAAATTTCAAATACGTATCTGTTCTGGTCCCGGAATCGAACCCACGTACACTGCAATCCGAGCAGATGACTTTACCGCTCAGACAAAGAGGATGTTAGTTAACTTGCCGAAATTTTTCACCATTCAACTTTACGCTGTAAACCATCTGCCCGGATTATAACAAATAAATTTCGAAAGTTCTCACTAGTCTCGTTGAGAAAACATATCTACTTATTTAAATATTAACTCTTAACCACGCTGATGTTATGGGCTTGATGGTTGCTAACTACAACATATTTTCATGTATTTGTGACTTACAGAAAAGCTTCCTAATCTCAAAATAATAAATATCAGCTTAACTTCAAGCACTTTTGCTTAGACCGATTCTAAGCCTGGCTTTCGCGGTCTGGACTAACAGCTTTGCGATGCCTAGAATATTACATTTCCAGCTAAAGCATAAAGGTGACTTTCCACCAGAGTGGCGAGACGAGACGAGGCGAGAAGGGAATTGAAATCACACTGACCTTTTTCTACTAAAAATAACTATAGCGAGCTCGCGGTATTCTCAGGTAAGAACACGGTAATAAGTAGCAACGAACAACAATAAGCCTATCGCGCCAAGCGTGTTTTTGTTGCAGAGTTTACACTCTATATCAGACGCAATATGGTTCATTTTTACTCAAACAAATATTTCAATCCACTCTGTTTCCACCAAAGATGCGCTAGGAAAGGATTGAAAATTTGCAATACAAATTTCAATTCTGTTCTCGCCTCGTCTCGTCTCGCCAGTCTGGTGGAAAATTACCTTAGCTCTTGAAAATGTAATCACGAAAAGCAACCCACCCCAATCATAAATAACTAATAGCTAGAATTAGATCAGCCCGCACTGACCGTCGACTATTAAATAGAATTACCCCCCATCTGGGGTCTAATTAGGGCGACCGTCTCTTTCGGATGAAAGACGAGCGACAGAAACGGCTTTAGATTCGGGGTCGATCTCGTCCAAATCGATGGCAGTGAATGGCGGTGCAGCAGCATTTAGTATTTCTCCTGCTTAATATCATCAGGACGAAATTATTTACAAAAATATATAATTATAAAGTTACTATAGGTACTTCAAATAGTTTTTCGTGTTATCGGTTATAAGGATAACACAAAAACATGCAATTAAAAATAAAGTATAAAAAAAACGATTCTTTTATGTCCTGTTGGCCTATTCGCTAACTTTTTTGACAGTTGAAAGTAATGATCACTGAACAATTTACTTATCCATTGCTGTTTTCACAGGACAAGTGTCACAATAGCGTTATAGTAAAGTAGTAAAGGTTCAATAGTTCAGTGATCATCACTTTCAACTTTCAAAAAAAGTAAGCGAATAGACCTACAGATGCGGGTGAAAAAAAAGTATGTAATATTTAGTGTGTACTTATATTGGTGATATAATTTTCTAAGAAATGTTTTTAAAATCCCGATTTAAAATTTACAAGTTATTTTATATTATTATTATGTTAACCTACCAAAGGAGTTAACTTTTTGTTAATTTTTGTCTTTATTGAAATTTATAAATAGTTAGTATAATGTTAATAGTTAATGGTAAATTATAGATTATTATTATTAATTATATTTAGTACAAGATTAAGTTTACATTACAGTGCGTGCAAAAATTATATAACTAAAAAGTGTAAGTAACATTAAGTAAAATAACTTGTCTGCCGCCTGTAATAAATTACGTGAGTTTGATTTAAGTAAATAAAATTAAAAAAAAAAATTTTTTGTGCTTCCTCTCTACGATTACGATTCGGACCATTGAAAAGTTCGTGCTGCCACCGATAGTTACTTTAAAATTAGCAGAATCAGGCCCCAGAAGACAAATGGGTAAGAAGAACGGAAACCAAATCGAACACAGAAGTAAGCAGCAATCGTAAAACACGTTCAGAAACCAAAACAAGAAAACTAGGTGTCAGAGTTAGATATATTTAGTGGAAGCCGGATAGCCGGCTGTGTTTTGTAAATTATGTAGTAGCAGGCAAAGCTGGGATTAGAAGTTTATTCGATTACGCTCCAGTGGGAAACATACGTCTACCTGCAGCATGAGTTGTTTGTATCTGATGTTTGGGAACGATGTTTCGCTATCGGCGTTAAAGTTTGTTGCCAATATCTAGATATATTGTGCTGTGGCATGTGGCATGTTTATTGTACAGTCAACCCCACGTCAGACTACCACAAAATGGCAAAATTTCTCAATCGATTTTGTGCTCTATTATTAGCAAGTTAAGGTTGATAGTCGGTTGAAGAAATTTGACAGTTTTGTGTAGTCTGAAGTACCGTTGACTGTACTACTGAATTGGTCTGAAGCACGGTAGAAATTATTGATAGTTAACAGTTAGTAGTTATCGAGCATCGGAACAATTGGACATCAATAATTTGGTTTCCATGCTGGTCTGTGAGCGAAAAAAATAACGCAGAATACCATTCCCGGCTCACCCCAGGGGTGTCGTAAAAGAAGGCTAACTGCCGCACTCAGAGACGTCAAATAACTTTAATGAGTGCCGAATGTCAAAAAAAATCAATTAAATCTAGACCATAGACCCGGCAAGAATAGCGACTAGTTTTGAATTGTCATTTTTTGATATTAAGTACTCATTATCATTATATGACGTCTCTGAGTGCGGCAGTAAAAGAGAATGCCCGGTGAACCACCAACAACTGCACACCAAAATGGGTTGGTGTCAAGCAGGCGCCCGGTTGTAAAACCTAAGCCAAAACCTTGAGCAGTGGTATGGATTGGACTGTTATCATTTCGATCACTCTCTGCCGCACTCAGAGACGTCAAATAACGTTAATGAGTACTTAACGTCAAAAAATGACAATTCAAAACTGGTCTATGGTCTAGATTTGAATGAAAATTTTATTAAAGTTAATTGACGTCTCTGAGTGCGGCAGTCTCCGTTAATCGGTCTCTCGACATAGTCCGTTCCAGTTCTTTCCTATTCGCTCATTTATCACTAGCACCTTTCCAGTGAGACGAATGATATGAATTAGTGGCTAGATGACTGAACGATATGAATTGCAAAAAACATACAGCGCCGACCTTAGATATTCTGGGAACAAGGCAACACCTAATATCTAGGAGATGATACCTAAAGAAGAGAAAATATTAGGGAAAAAATACATAACGGTCTTTGCCCATTAAGAAATTAAGCAAACTAGGGATCCCGCCGAACCGCAAATTGTAACATTTCGCCAAACATCTTTAATAAGAACAAATGGCAAAGCGAGGTGAATTGTAATAACAAATTGCTTTATAATTCAGAATGATATCTTTCTTAATTCCTTTTTGGAAGACTTTCTTTTCACTGGAGACGCTCAAAGCTTCACGAAAAGTAAGTACATTTAAAATATTTTTCCACTCTAAGTGATTAAGCACAGGGCAAATACCTCTTATGTTTATTTATTTGGAGCGGCTCTGATCCTTTGAGATCTTGGGGGGAGTTGTGAGGAGTATTGGATTAGAATCCACCGGGACCCATATATCTCTTCGCGGTCAAATTACTGGCATCGCCCTCAGGTAAGTTTCTACAGCTATTATTTTAATTAAATATGTTTCGGAGGAAGCCTCTCTCCGAGGTGTAGTGGGTAGCCGTTCGATATTACAGAGTACATACAGAGTAGTTCTAAAGACATACATACATACGAGGGCGGGTCAATAAGTCCGTGACTTTTGGAATAAAACACAGATTTTTTGATAAATAAATCATTTTATTTTTCAACGTTGTCTCCCTTGAGCTCTATACACTTTGTCCAACGCTTCTCCAATTTTTTTATCCCTTCCAAAAAATATGATTTGTCGAGGTTCAAAAAGAGGTTAAAAAAATTTCTAAAAGTCACGGACTTATTGACCAGCCCTCGTACATAAGACCCGCCTATTTAACCTATTACCACCCACCCGTGTTTCGCCAATCATGTTAAAACCCATGCAAAAGTGGGCGAGCCTATTGCCATCTGACGAACACGTAAATTTTATTATATTGATGCTGGCCATTACTCATCGCTGACCCCTTAGCCCTTGTACTACACCCGCGTAGCTTAGGGATGGTGACAATTATTGTATTCTGCACTATCGTCACCACACGGCAGTTTTTTTAAGAAATAAATTATTTCCGCTCTCACTTTTTTATTCATTATTGATTTTTAAGAGTTAGTGTATTTAGTGTTTATTTAATATGCATAGTTTTTTAAAGAAAATATTGTTTATGACTTTATTATAATAAAAATAATTGTTCTAACTTTTTTTTACTATGATTTTTTTGTGTATCATAAACGTAAACGTGCAATAGTAATACGCTCTGCCGCCTTCACGCGGCCCATACAAAAATAAATACAATTAAAACAGAATTGGACATGGCTCACCGCGGAAAGTTCACATCAATGGATATCGATCCGGCAAACTTATGATTACTTCCCAACTTATTCGGTTGTAGTTTGATAAGTCTATTTTTACGCAGCTTTCTGTGCCTACTCCATTTCCATCAAGGCGGACCTGAAATGGGAAGGGTTGTGAACATCGTCACCAGCCCCTTAATGTCCCCACTGCTGGGGCACAGACATTCCCTATGCATAATACATAAACCACGCCTATATCCCCGAAGGGGTAGGCAGAGGTGAACTAGCACCTACGTTTCGCCAATCATGTCGCAGTACATTGCTAGTTGGTATAAGAGGAACGCTGCTACCTATTCCTCATCACTGATTTATCCTTAGTCGCCTTGTACGACACCCACGGGAGAGATTTGGGGTGGTGACAATTGTATTCTACTCTGCCGTCACCACACGGCATTCCCTATGGATGGAAGAATATACGGAGAAAGGGCCATAACCCACCACACTGACCCAGTGCGGGTTGTGGGGTATTAACGACTGAAGATGCAGCCGGGACCAACGGCTTAACATGGCTTCTAAGCCACGGAGGAACTCGAGATGATAACATTTTTGGTCATCCATCCAATGATCGTGATAATGCCGTGCAGTAAAGGCAGAGCAGAATACTACAATTGTCACCACCGCTTATCTCTACTGCGGTGTCCTACAAGGTGCCATAAGTGTTAAGACAGCAATGAGCAATGGACAGAAGCGATCCTTTTATATTACCTAGCAGTAAACGTCGATTTCCATGCCCGGTAAATGGCAATGGGCTCGCCAATTATACATGGGAGCTAGCCTAATTAGCGAAACGGCGTGATTTGCTGGATCGGGAAGGGTTGGGCAAAAACACAATAGTTTCCCGTCAGAAGTTTCCATTGCCGCTTGACGGAGTGTGACGTGGTCCAAACAACATTGGAACAACGTTGGGATCGATCTGTCTAAACATGGATGTTTATCGGTAGCTCCGTACGCGTACAACCAACCGCATATCGGGCTAGGCAAAGCTGTTGATTTAACCCTAAATATTTTTATGCTAGACAGGGAAGCTCTTGGCCTTCATCTCACCTGATGGTAAGTGACGATGAGGGCCGAAGATGGAATCGAGCTTCATCTCACAACCACAGAGGGCTGACTATCTCATCACAAATTGTCGGAACACAATAATGCTGTTAACATTATTATCATGGCGACAGATTTTGATAAGACGGTGCTAGCTAGCGAGGCGGTCTTGAAAAAGTCCTACCACTAAACAAATCGAGTACAAATTTGCACTCTCCTGGGGAACAAACCCGGGACCTCTGGATCTTGATTTCGAGGGACGAACCACTGGACCACAGACGAGTTAAAAAATATAAAATATACGGCAATGCCAATAAAAACAAATATTGCGGGCACCTACTTTAATACTGTAGTACACAGCTGCCGTTCGTATAACAGAGTACTAAAGTTTTTATCTACTCATGTTGACAGTAAGCATGATTTTGATGCAGAGAGTAAAATAGAAAATATTATTTTTAACCATATTATTGTTGTGCTAGACAACATAATAGCCGTCTTCTATTGCTACGAACAGGATATTCTCAGAGAGCGTTAACAAGCAATTTGATACAAGCCGTCTTAAAATATCGACGCGAGCGAATTCCAAGGAAATGGTTGGATATATATTTTAGGGAAGGTAAAGGGCTATTTTGTAGTGTTTATTTGTAATTTGTTGTTAATTTTTTTTTCTCTTATTTTGTTGTCTGTGTTGTCTTTGTGCTGGTCAATAAATGTTTTCCTTCTTTCTTCTTTCTTTAAATGTATATACTCAATATTATATACAATGTTATATTAAATGTTTGCTTCCCGTGCTGGCCTGGCAGCGAAAAAAATAACGTAGAATGTGCCAGCGTCGACTCATCCCATGGGTATCGTAAAAGTCGACTAAAGGAGATTGCTCGGTGCAGACCAATAAGCACCTTGGAGCACCCGAATCGCAGAGGGCAAACCATCAACAGCAACACACCTAAACAGGGTTGGTGTCAGGCAGGCGGCCGGCTGTAAAACCTAAGCCAAAACCTTGAGCAGTATGAATTGGAATGGTGTCATACTAATCCGTTTATCGATTTCTCGACATGCTCCTTTCTGCCTCTTTCTATACATTCATTCATCATAGCACCTTTCCGGTGTGATAGATGATATGCATCAAGAGGGAATCGATCGGCTTCATGACGTCTGATCCGTATTAATGAAAGAGGTATAATGAGCGTATATACATTGTACTCTTTGTACTGAGCCCAGATAGACTGGGAACAGGGCAAGAAGAAGGTAAAGTGTAAAGTGTTCAGTTCAATAACTATCTCATCGGATAGTTAATTATTTTTAATATTAAGACTTAACTAAACAATAATTCTTATTTGTAACGTTTTGTATAATGTAACCTCTGCCTACCCGTTCGGGGATATAGGCGTGATTTATGTATTTATGTTTAATGTTACTCTTAATAGATATCATAACAAGTTATGTTTTTAGATTACGATTTGGGTTATTTTTTTTATAGTTATTTTTGTACCGATAATGTTGCTAAATAATAACGTGCCTGGCCATTATATAAAGAAATCTGGCAGTGGCTTCGCAGCAAAATATTAAATGCTAGTGAATATCTTATTGTGGAAAACGTCGACTCCGCATTATAATCTTATTGTTACTCTAATAATGTCAGACCTGTCACTCTCACAATAACGCTTACAATGGCTTTACTTCTACAATATTAAGCGACGTTTTATCCATTACACGAAGTGAGGGCCGTGAACGATGATGGAATGGTTCAGAGAGAATTAAATTATTTATAAAGCTATGCAAATGTTCGACAAATCGTGTCGGAGTTTTTGATGTATTTTCGATTTACCGATTCTTAAAAGAAGAAAGGATCTGAGAGCCAGCAGTAGTGCAGGCTCTTATATTCTTCCTTCCGTTAGGGTCTGTCCCTATGGAAGAATTAATATAAATAGACCATAGCCCACAAAGCTGGGGCCTTAGTCCAGATTGTCCTTTAGAATCGTAGAGGCATGTCGATCTGTTGGTCCCGGCTGCATCAACAGTCGTTAATACACACCTACCAGCACTGGGCCAGCGTGGTTAGTAATGCCGCTTTTTCCCTATACGACAGTAAAATACTGGTGCTGAGGAGAGGGAACATGTGATGAGAACCCCAGGCCCTCGTCTTAATACTACCGAACCTTCGGCCTCATAGGCCTTCTGCAAAGAACATTCTAATATCTGCCAACAATGATTTCACTCTCCAGATTCGCTTTGGGCATTATACCCTTACAGCGTCCCAAACTTCGGAATCATATTCGCCAACAAAACCTACCTGCTCCCAAACAGGTGTAATAGCATTACATGGCGGACTAGACAACGTTCGAAATGTTTCGGCAACATTCGAATTTGCATGTGTCCCGACGCAATTCTGTTCGCATGCCCGATCAGAACCGTCGAAGTTAATAATACTATTTGTCCGCCCCATCCCACGCGATAACTCACTTTGTTTCTAGTCGCGTAAAGTTTAATTTAATTTTGATTAAAGTGTCTTTTTTTTAAAGCATGACAATCGTGTCTTGGGTGGCCGAGCGGTCAGGCACCTGCCCGGATAGCAGCGGACGCGGGTTCGATTCCCGCCTCAAGATCATAATTTTTCGAAATTCTTTTTCTAACCCCAAAATCTTTGTACTAATTTTTCTAACATTTATATAATGTTAAAATTAAAATCGAATAGTTCATGACAATCAAATTAACACAGCGATCTACGTCCTTTATGTACGCAGATCACGACTGTGTATCCCCGAAGGGGTAGGCAGAGGTGATAGATTACATATATATCGTCAGTCATTATAGGTCCCATGTATATCGGGCACTGAAATTGCAGTATCTCACATGATAGTAATGACGATTAGGATCGAAGATGGAATCGAGCTTCACATGAAACCCTCAACATTATCGGACCACAATAATGTTGTCATTATTATGGTGACAGATTTCGATAAAATGGTGGCAGCTGGCCAGTCGGACTTGAAAATAATCCTACCACTAACCAAATCGAACACACATTTGTGAGCGATCGAACACGGGACCTCAAGATCTAATTCCTGTGGACCAACCAAATACTGATCGGTCTAAAGAGTTCACTCTACCACAGGTGTTGCAATAAAAATACGTTAAGAAGTTAACAAATTATAAAGACGTCAAAAACGTTGGTCGAAAACTTAACGTCTCTTCCAAAGTATCTTTTTGGTAATTAGAAGCGACGAGGCACTAATTTTCACCTCAGAAAAAGACCAGGTCACAGAAGAGAGAGCCCAATTTATCAACTAACAAGGGCCATTTTGCAGTAAAAACTCCGCGTTTGACGGACCTAACAAGAAATATGATCTCCGGAATCGGGGTCGCGAACTCGGGGCCCCAATAAAAATGTTTTCGCACAAATCTGGACCGTTATCAACACCGTATTATTCTCGGAAGAAACACACAGAAGAAACCCAATCTTATCCCGCGGCAATAAGCTCGGAAATGCTCTTGACATTATCGTCTTATCATCTGCTCGATTGTAGTCACAACAAAACTTCCATTCATCAATGTACATTTCCGACTCAAAGAAGCCTCTTTAGGGTAAAACGGTGACTGGCTTTATAAATTCGTCCCGAGTAATTGCGCGGAAGTTGAGACTTTAATGACAAATAAATACTTTTCTTGCGTTCCGGGACTGAATAAATAATTCCCTTTGCATTCAATTCGGCTGAAGGTGAAGAGTGAAATGTGCGCGAATTTTGAGTTGCCCCTTTGAAACCTGTTTAAATTTTAAATGTCATACTGAAACAAGAGTTTTAGTAAAAAAAGATGATTTGCTGAAATAGAATAGAAAATACAAATGAAACACAAATGTAATACTCGACTAAGCACCTTTTGTTAGCAGCTGCTTAGCGATTTAAAGACAATTTCATGTAAAATTTTTTGATCGCCATAAATACCTTATGTTTCATACTAGCACTAACGCTGCCTTAAGAATCGCCTTCATAAAGAGATCAATGTTTACGATAACCTAGGGCCATACTAAAGCTAAATGGATCGAAAACATAAACTATGTTATATTATTATAGCGGTGGGAAAATGGTTTATTAAGGACCTACACAGGGTCTGGTTTCTCCACAATATACACTAAAACACACTAGGTTACTTTATGCAGCGCATTAAAGTCGTATCCTCAAAATATTGCAATAATTAAACAAAGCTTTTCACAATTTTCCAACTTCAAACTTCCTCTGACTTGTTCATTTCTAATCCTGTCTTTCCTAGTCACCTCCCACATCCATCTTCACATTCTTATTTCCGCTGCATGTATTTTTTTCCCTCGCTTTCGTTGCCCAACATTGGGATCCATACACGCCGACTTTAATGTATTTGAACACAATGTTAGAGAAATTATAGCAGGGGAAGTTTGAAAGTAGCGCCAGTGACTTGGAGACTGTGTAGTTATGGACTTGAATGGTGTAGTCATGTTATGCGAAGAGATGAAAGCTATGTTGGCAGAAGAACGTTAGGCATGAACGTGGAAGGACGTAGAAGAAGAGGAAGTCCAAAGAAGAGATGGATGGATTGTGTAAAGGAAGATATGATAGCGAGAGGAGTGGATGAGGAATTAGTGAAGGATGGAAAGAAGTGGAAGAAGAAAACATGTTGTGCCGACCCCGCTTAGAGCCGATAAGGGCAGGAAGAAGAAGTTAGAAAAACTGCAAAAATGCAAGAATCAAACCAGTTTCTGATATTAAAATAGAAATAACTATTATTTGGTTTTAATTAGAACATTACATAAGGTTTAATGTTCAATAATTGTTCTACATTTATTTCGACCCTTCGAATCTACCCGTTGGCTTACAACGTTGCTTCACAATAATTTGGATGTTCAGAGAAATTTCGGCAAGTTAATTAATGTTCGTACTGGCTGAATAGTACATGGGCCGCCGCCCAGTCAGTTTGCGAACGACGCGGGTTCGATTCTCGCATCAGAACGTAATGTCTTAAAATATTCCGACTTCATTTTAAGAAAATAAGAAATATATTAAAAATCTGAACTCATTTGTCAGTTTCATAAAGGTCTGATACCTGAAACAAAAGTCTCGTAAAATTCGATCAAGGCAAAATGCTAGTGAATAATCACCACACAACAGAACTGGAAAATGACTGATGGTATTCATGACGGATTTCGAAATGTTCGACACTTCGTCGGCTTAAATAGGTAGGTAGGTAGGGTGGGGGATGGGGGGTTGATTGGTAGTGCGCGGCATGTTTCGGTTTGTGTGATTGGCGAGTTGTGGGATTGTATTTGGTGCATAATTTACAATGTACCTGCAATGTCATAACTCGTTGACAATGGTGGGTTTCTCTACAGCCTACTTGCGTGCCGTTCTGCTAGCGGAGCGTTGGGCCCTGATGCGTTTAGTACCATCTTGGTATTGAACGCGGCAGGGTCGGCGCTTCGTTGCGGACCGGGGCGTGGGCGGGTTTGGGAGACCTATCATTACAGACTGAGGCATGCTGCGCACTCCACTGTTTTTTTTCTATTATTTTTTTTTCTTGGACACACGGGTTTTCGGTATCTAGCGTCTTGACGATTCATAAGTGTATTGTAATCATACCAGATATGAATAAATGAATTTTGACTTTGACTTTCACTTTGACTTCATGCTCTCACTGCACTGACCTCAGATAACCTGGGAATAAGGCAAGGAGGTGACGATATCCAGGAGGGTTTCCATTATTTTCGGCACTTGATCTGCGGACTCCCAAAATTTTCAACTTTAATCACGACTTTAAGGCGAGATTCCACCAGTGTGCTGAACAGCGTACAGCAGCCAGTAGGTGTTTATTGAACGTTCTAATTCTCTATTTCGCCTTTACGTCTCGCCTAAGAAAGTTATAAACAGGGACCAATTTTCTCCTTGTTAAATTCAATAAAAACTGCGCCAGTATCACCTTATCGGGTTCGGTAACAAGGCTCTAAACCGGCTTTATTACGGTGGCCGTTGTCGTAACTGTTTACGGTGCAGATACTTCCATGGCCCTCTTGGGATCGAACACGCTACCTTCTGGTTATGGTAACGACCCAAGTGGCCCTCGCTTTGTTTTAATGAACCACTTATACAACCTTTAAATATTACCAAACGTCGAGACTTAAAGAATACTAATGTTTGATGAGCAGTTAAAGAACCCAAAGTTATAGTTAATGACGTTTTATCGAATGGTAAGATCACTGGCTGTCGGTCAAGAGGTTTGAATCCTGTGAGGATAATCCTGTTTGTATGTAGAACACAGAAATTTTTTCTCGAGTCATTTATATTATTATATTTACTATATTACGTATATTTTCTAACACAAACGCTTCAGCTACTTACTGTGGGCTAGATGATAGATGTGACTGAAGAAGTTATAAAACTTTTTATGAACCTAATTTTTTGTACTAATTTTTCTAACATTTATATAATGTAAATATTAAAATCGAATAGTTTTTAGGAACCCTTAAAAATAATTTAAGTGTCATCAGATTACATCAAACATGTTTTGTGATGGTTTTTAAAGACTTGCTGATATTCTTCAGAATTCAACTTGTTTCTCTCTTCGTAGCAACAGATGACGCTGAATAGTAAAATCCCGCTATCAAAATATCTTGTTTCCATACGGGTTAAACTATTACTTCAAGTTTGTGCGTTACACATAGTAAGTGTTCAGAACGTTTATTATCTGCGTTTCCATCTCATGGTAAACATAGCAGAACTGCAGAAGGGTCTCTTAAACCTACAAACTAAGTTGGAAATCGATGTCTCGTTATGTCATCTCCAACGGGCTCTAGTAAGAGGGTTGACCCGAGAAATACGTTTTGAACTCACAAGGGTGACTATTTCTCAGAACGCTCGAGACCGGGAGGAGTTGAGGCGGTATAGCGAAAGCGAGCGATGAAGCAAAAAACTCGGAGGTAACCCGTAATATTTATTTAGTGTAAGCTTTATTACACAAAATATATAAATGGCAAACTTAATTGTCCTTACGTAGAATGTAATTTACAATGGCCATAAAAGAGTGGAATCTTGTTAGACGATGCAATGAAACTAGACACAATAATGTGCTGAATATTATTAAAATAAACATTATAAATTGACATACATACATAATAAAACACATAAATATAGATATCTGCCTTGATGAGGCATGTAATGTTCGATGAAGTTTCAATGCTGTTAAACGCACTTAGTGATAATGCTGAATCAATACATGATGATGATGATGATGATGATGTCCTCCCAGACGTATCCATCGACGGCGACACCCTTAGCCCGTCATCGCCTGGGCTCTTGCATGAGCGCGAGCATGACTCCCAAAACCAAATTTTGTTTTGAAGGTCCTATTGCAAGAAGCGCAGTAAAGAGACCCATTTGAATTGCGAGTATAGTTGTAGGAGGGCTTGGGTCGAGTTTTTCGGATCAGGCGTTTGGCGTCAAGGTCTTCAAGACGGGAACGCTCAAAGTTTTCTATACCCGTGTTGACAGCAGTTCGCCACTCCGACCTCTGCGTTGCAAGGTCCTCCCATGACTCACTAGACATGCCAATTGCAGTCAAGTTGCGTTTTAAGACATCCCTGTAACGCAGAAACTGTTGTAACGTTGTCATTTTGTCACTTGTCAAAGTCGTCAAAGTCAAAATTGACAAACTGACTGACAGTGACAATGACATTAGTTGTCATAATAATTTTGGGTTTGCAAAGAGAAATTGGCATAATTGGGGACTTATAAAAAAAAAAAAAAAAAAAAAAGGAAAAAGTTCAGATAAGAGTTGCTTGGTTTGGGTGGTTATATAACCCCCAAGTGTTATAAAAAATATTACTTTACTTTTTCCTTGATTTCCAGACAATAATGTTGTATTTTGGCAGGTTAGGATTTTATTTAGTATTTATTCGGCGTTTAGGTTTCGTTAGGTCTTCAGTGGTCACATTTGTTGCCTAAAATTCCCTTAGAATAGATTTTTTAGAGATCGAAGAAATTGTCAATTTGTCAATGTTATCTTGGCTGTATGATACAGAATCGTTGCCCTAGTCCGGCCTAGTAGCCTTACAAAATTTCAGGATTCGATTGTCAAACTATACGGCCAATGACGAGCGCTTATTTTGAAATTCGGAAGTGGAATTGATTCCGTTTTAAAATTCCTAGCGAGACGCTGTAAAATTTTGATGGTCTTCTTACCTTGGTGGAATTTTCCAAATTTCAGAAGAATTTTATAAATATTATATCGGAGCAAGAAAGTGATTCTCCGAATAACAGCTGTTATTAAAAGGAATACATACTGTGTCACTGACCCGAAAGGGTCCTTTGGTACGAGTAAAGAGACTCCAGTTAAAGCTGTCTTGATTGTGGACTGGACCTAGCGGGTAATCCTGTGAGGAATTGCTACTCCCTACTACACTTCTCTACAGTCAGGTACCTTACTAACCACCAGGCGGCTGAAGGCTCGGAGATAAAGATAGACTTCTATAGATATAGACAGATTAATATAATTTAGATTCATATACTCGTCCCACTCGTTATCGACCAGAACGACTCCACCCGAACTCCTTGGTCTTGGTTCTTTTTAACTACCGCTTATGTAAATTTTAAATTATAAATTGTGTTAAATTTGTATTAAATTGAAATTATAAATTTACTACTGTCCAACTGGTTGTTTTTATTTTATTGTCACCATTAGGTATATTAGGTAGAAGGGGGGAAATCTAAATTATTATTATATAGGAACACATAAGCAGGAAAAAATAAAAGTATTACATGGCGCCCGAACATTAGGAAAAAGGAGGTTCTGTTACTTTTTATTATAGTCCTTGTTTCTGGTCTAATTTGCTCAGAGGAGGCTGGTCGATGACGGGCAGGATAAGAGGTTAGTTTTTTTTATTTTAGGAGTGTTATCATCATTGCTATAAACTTAAACCTAATTTGTATAATTTTCTTGTGCTATAAAATATTTTAAACAGGGATATCTTCACTATTATACAGGAATTTTACATGTTAATGGAGAAACTGTAAGTTCTGTTCGATATCTGGAGTGGTTTCTTTAGTTTTTTGCACTGCATTTTTTTTTTATTTTACTTTGCAATTTTAATGCTATAATAAGCTAGGTGTAATTAGCAGATTACTTTACTAAATTTCTTATAACCTTTTTACTGTGCCTGCGCATAACAGTGCACTATCTTGGTTCCTTTGCCTGCCTTTCCACACTTTTTTTTATCTTTTAAAGTCATATTGACATTAACATATAAATAAATAAATTAGGTTATTTGCATCATGGAGCAAAGACCAATAACTTTTAATTTGCTGTTGAAAGATGAACTTGAGTATGAAGTTAAGATTAGGGGTGCAAAGCCCACAGACACAGTGACTGCTTTGAAGGCACAGATTCGTTTACTCAATAGGGACCTGCCCTCTGATGAGGTATTGGAATGTGGTGATCTAGATTTTGTTTCAGAATTAAGAATTGTGCAGAAAAAGCTAGATGATCTGGAAAAACTTGTTTCAATATCTTCATCAAAGGCAGGCACACTAAAAACTTTGAATAGGATTCAGACCCTTGCACACCATTTATTCCATCGAATCAGTCGGCTGGATGTGGGAGAAGAGATGTACAGCGACTTCTCTTCCTCATTGGCCTCCTGCCAGAAGCGTTTAGACAGTGTTTTGGTAAAAATTGATAACATTTTACACACATTTAAAAGTAGTCTTACACAGGAAAAGCCCGGTGAGCAGTCACCTAGCAGGCCACAGGATTCAAGTGGTTTGGTAGGAGATTGTTCATCTGTTCATAAACTTAGCATAAAATTTGATGGCAAAACATGTGTGAAAGCTTTCTTGCAGCGCTTGGAGGAGCTTTGCTTATCAAGGGGTATTAATGATGGTAGACTTTTCTGTTCAGCATCTGAGTTGTTTTCCAATGAGGCTTTGTGTTGGTATCGTGGTGTCAAGTCAGATGTCAATGACTGGTTTGAATTAAAACAATTATTATTAGAAGAATATTTGCCTACTGATTATGACCACAGATTATTACAGGAAATTCGCTCTAGAACTCAAGGTGCTGATGAGAGTATAATAAACTACCTCAGCATAATGCAAAACTATTTTAGTAGGTTATCAAAGCCTTTAATAGAAGAAGAAAAATTAAACATTGTTTTATTTAACATTAGACCCTTCTATACCTCCCAGTTAGCATTGACCCCAATTGAATCTTGGACAGAGTTAAAAAAGAAATGTAGATTGCTTGAGGGTGCACAGGAGAGATGCAAACATTTCAGTGAACCTATTAGCACAACTACTTTAGCACCTGACTTGTGCTACAAACAAAAAGTTACATCTCAACAGAGGGTTTCTGCAGTTCAGCCTATAAGAGGTGATTTCTGTGTCCGTTGCAGAATCAATGGTCACAGTTTAAAGAATTGCAGGGCACCTTTTGTTGTGATTTGTTATAGTTGTGGTAAGAGGGATGTCACTGCTAGGACTTGCCCTAATTGCAATGCTAGGAAACCTACTTTTGATAATAATGTTTCAAAAAACTTGAAACAGTGAACTGGCGATTAGTAAATAATAATCAAAATTTCCCTAAATATAAAACTAGGATATTTTATTCTAATAGACATGACTATAATAAAATTAATACAATAAAGTCTACATGTCTTTCATCACCAGTTCACTCTATACATACAGATATACGTCCATATTTAAAAGTAAATATCTATGATTTAGGATTCAGAGGGTTGTTGGACTCTGGTTCGGAAATTTCAATAATGGGACAAGATACAGTAAAACATTTTATTAACTTTGCTAATATACATACTTCACATAACTTACAATTCATTAAAACTGCCAATGGTTCTTCATCTCCTGTCACTGGCTACATGTTTTTGCCGGTAACAGTTGATGGGAAAACTTGTGTAGTTAAATTTTATATAGTACCAGGGGTCACTACTGGTCTGCTTTTTGGTCTAAATTTTTGGAAGGAGTTTAATATAGCACCAGAGGTTTTAAAATTATTGAAGGGGGGTGAATTTTTTAATGTAAATGAGCAAGTAAACACTGTTATAGCTACTGATATGGCATTACATGATTTTGATTCATTATCTGAGGAGGAGCATAGGCAGGCTAGGGAGGTCATCTCTCAATTTGAAGATATTTCAGCTGAAAAAATAGGTTTAGGCAGGACACATTTGGTTAGTCACATAATAGACACCGGTGATCATGCCCCCATAAAACAGCGCTATTATGTGGTTTCTCCTGCCAAGCTGGCACTGATGAATGAGCATTTGGATCAGATGCTTAAGGATGATGTGGTGGAGCCTAGCAGCAGTGCTTGGAATAATCCTGTCACATTAGCCATGAAAGCTGATGGTTCTTCTCGCTTCTGCTTGGATAGTCGAAAGCTTAATTCAATTTCAAAGCATGATGCTTATCCTATGCCTTATATAAGCCATATTCTTGACCAGCTTAGGGATGCGAAGTACCTCTCTTCCATTGATTTAAAATCTTCATTTTTTCAAGTGCCTTTGCATGTAGACTCTAGGGAAAAGACAGCTTTCACCATTCCCGGAAGAGGTCTCTATCATTTTAAAGTTATGAGCTTTGGTCTTACTTCAGCTCCGGCTACACAACAGCGTTTGATGGATCGCTTGTTTGGCCCAGAGTTTACTGGTCCTGGAAATAATATTAATATTAATTTAACTAATAATAGTAATAATTTAATTAGTAATAATAGTAAATTGTTCGTCTACCTCGATGATTTAATTTTGCTAACAAGCAATTTCCAGGAGCATTTGGAGTTGCTCCAGTTGGTGAAGGACAGGTTGAGTCATGCTGGCCTCACCATTAACATGGGAAAGTGCCAGTTCTTCAGAAAACAGCTTAAATATTTGGGTCATGTAGTTGATGAATACGGTTTGCGCACTGATCCTGAAAAGGTGAAGGCTATAGTAGATTTTCCCACCCCCACAAGTAGAAAAGAGGTGAAGAGCTTCTTGGGAACAGCATCATATTACCGTCGTTTCATTGTAAATTTTAGTAACAGGGCAGGGCCGTTGAATGCTCTTACATCAACTCGCAAAGGCGCTCCACCGTTCAAATGGTCAGTCGAGGCGGACAGGGCGTTCAACGACCTAAAATTGGCATTAACCACTGCACCAGTATTAGCATGCCCCGATTTTTCCAATGAATTTGCAGTGCATTGCGATGCATCCGATTACGGGCTGGGAGGGGCCTTGACACAAACCATAGACCATGTCGAACATCCCGTTGCTTTCTGTAGTCGATCTCTTTCGGCAGCGGAACGCAACTATTCAGCAACTGAACGGGAGGCATTAGCAGTGGTGCATGTCGTTGAACATTTCCGAGCGTATTTAGACAATGGCCGTCCTTTTAAAATTATTACAGATCATGCTAGTCTGAAATGGTTTCTAAATCTTAAAAATCCAACTGGCCGTCTAGCACGTTGGGGCTGTAGACTGTCACCCTATAATTTTACAATTGAGCATCGCAGTGGCTCAAAGAATATTGTACCAGACGCGCTGTCCCGTGCAGTCCCAGTAGCACCGGTAGACATTATTTCCACAAACGACTCTTGGTATAATAATATCGTACAACGTTGCACGGATAAGCCACGAGCTTGTCCAAATTTTCAATTAGTAGATGGTAGGTTAATGCGTTTTACGAAAGGCACAAATAAACTAGGTAGTGATTTCCAATGGAAAGAGGTAGTCCCATTAGAATTTAGAGAGGTTATAATTTTACAAAATCATTCTGTACCTACTGCTGCACACTTGGGTGTGGCAAAAACATATAAACGCTTAAAGTTAAGATATTTTTGGCCTGGTATGTATAAAGATACCGCGGACTTTATTAAAAAATGTACTGTTTGCAATGCTTATAAACACAGCACACTGGCAACACCGGGATTTATGGGTGAACCTAAAATTTGTTGCAGGCCATTCCAGTGCATCAGCATAGATCTAGTTGGTCCACTGCCGATGTCCCGTCAGCAAAATATCTATCTGCTAGTTGTGGTGTGTGTATTTAGTAAATATTGTTTAATGTTTCCATTACGTAGGGCCACCGGCAAAGTTATTGCTCAACGTTTGGAGGATCATGTATTTCTTGTGCACGGAATCCCTCAAACTGTAATGTCTGACAACGGTTCACAATTTGTTAGTCAAGAGATTCGTTCTATGTACGAGAAATATAATATTCCCCAAATACACTTGGGACCCGTGTACTGTCCTCAGGTGAATACCGTAGAGCGTTATAACCGTACAGTGATCACGGCGGTTGCGTCTTTCGTTGAAAGCGATCATAGAACTTGGGACGTGAATATACACAAAATACAGTTCGCAATGAATACGGCTGTGAACGAGGCGACCTCGTATACACCGTTCATGCTCGTTCACGGTAGGGAAGCCGTTGCGGATGGCAACATTTATAGTGAATTCACGGATATCGATGAGTTAATCGTGCAACCACGGGATGCGTATATCAGGGATCTAGGTCATCTCAAAGACGTCTTTGTGAATGTAAAATCATCTCTTCGCAAGGCTCATGAGCATAACGTACAGTACTATAATAAAAAGCGGCGTGATATTACGTACAACGTAGGTGATAACATTTGGAAACGTACATACAAACAAAGTGTTGCAGATAGGTATTTTTCGGCAAAATTAGCTCCCAAATATGAGCTATGTAAAATCATTAGAAAACTGTCTCCGTTAGTGTATGAACTTGAGGACGAGAATGGCAAGTTCATAGGCAAATGGCACATAAAGGATTTTAAAATTTTAGATTCGGCATCAGACTGATGTCACACAGTAACCTTTTTTTCTTTTATTTACCTTTTAGCATTATTATACATTTTGCTAGATTTTTTTTTTCTCATTTTCCCCCGTGTGTTGGGCGGGCGTAAGAATTCCTACACTGCCATAATTCCACCCGGCATGTCGTAAGAGTCGACTAACGTGGGTAATAGCACTAGTAACAACAGTTGGTGCGGCGGGTGTCCACCACCTCTGTGCCTCGATTAAGATTCTCTTGTTTCCCATCTTTTCCCACTTAACGTAACTTTTTTCCAAATTTTGTAATGTAATTCTTTTTCTAACATTTATAATTTGGGGAATACACAAGAGAGTTTTAAACCGAGACACAGGGCGGGCACCGGCTAAATGGGCGTGGAGTTAATTTTACAACTTGCAACACTAGGCTTTCTAGCTTTGTGGTTTTGTGAGTTGTGTCGCCATCTGGTGGCATTGTTTTGTATTATCTCGTGAACATTTGTGCCTCTCAAGCATGCTTGTATCGCGAAATAATATTTTAATTATTCCAATCTTATTATTCGGTTTTTACCGTGGAATGAAATTTTCTTTTACATTTTAACATTTTACCTACTGATTTTATCTTAAATAGAAATATTTTAGTGTTTTTGCACGTTTCATTTTAATAAAGTTAGGACTTTATAGTCGGGATTATGGTTTGTAGAATGTGGGGTGGTTGGTATGACGGCTGTCATACTCGTACACATTTCTGTCTATCCTTTTCGCACTTATAGCATTTAGATATTTGTTGCCTGCTGTCATATCGATCAGGCTGGGTTTTGCGAACTATAGTTCTCGGAAATTTAAATCGTTTTAAATTTTTTTTGGCAAAAGAATTATTTTAGGGGGTTTTCAGTATCCGTTTCAGTCGTATAGGTAGGAAGGTAATGGGATTCGGGTTTGACGTGGGCGTCAAGCACGAATTCACTTACGTGAATTCTTTCGAGGGAAAGGGGATATTGTAACGTTGTCATTTTGTCACTTGTCAAAGTCGTCAAAGTCAAAATTGACAAACTGACTGACAGTGACAATGACATTAGTTGTCATAATAATTTTGGGTTTGCAAAGAGAAATTGGCATAATTGGGGACTTATAAAAAAAAAAAAAAAAAAAAAAGGAAAAAGTTCAGATAAGAGTTGCTTGGTTTGGGTGGTTATATAACCCCCAAGTGTTATAAAAAATATTACTTTACTTTTTCCTTGATTTCCAGACAATAATGTTGTATTTTGGCAGGTTAGGATTTTATTTAGTATTTATTCGGCGTTTAGGTTTCGTTAGGTCTTCAGTGGTCACATTTGTTGCCTAAAATTCCCTTAGAATAGATTTTTTAGAGATCGAAGAAATTGTCAATTTGGCAATGTTATCTTGGCTGTATGATACAGAATCGTTGCCCTAGTCCGGCCTAGTAGCCTTACAAAATTTCAGGATTCGATTGTCAAACTATACGGCCAATGACGAGCGCTTATTTTGAAATTCCGAAGTGGAATTGATTCCGTTTTAAAATTCCTAGCGAGACGCTGTAAAATTTTGATGGTCTTCTTACCTTGGTGGAATTTTCCAAATTTCAGAAGAATTTTATAAATATTATATCGGAGCAAGAAAGTGATTCTCCGAATAACAGCTGTTATTAAAAGGAATACATACTGTGTCACTGACCCGAAAGGGTCCTTTGGTACGAGTAAAGAGACTCCAGTTAAAGCTGTCTTGATTGTGGACTGGACCTAGCGGGTAATCCTGTGAGGAATTGCTACTCCCTACTACACTTCTCTACAGTCAGGTACCTTACTAACCACCAGGCGGCTGAAGGCTCGGAGATAAAGATAGACTTCTATAGATATAGACAGATTAATATAATTTAGATTCATATACTCGTCCCACTCGTTATCGACCAGAACGACTCCACCCGAACTCCTTGGTCTTGGTTCTTTTTAACTACCGCTTATGTAAATTTTAAATTATAAATTGTGTTAAATTTGTATTAAATTGAAATTATAAATTTACTACTGTCCAACTGGTTGTTTTTATTTTATTGTCACCATTAGGTATATTAGGTAGAAGGGGGGAAATCTAAATTATTATTATATAGGAACACATAAGCAGGAAAAAATAAAAGTATTACATGGCGCCCGAACATTAGGAAAAAGGAGGTTCTGTTACTTTTTATTATAGTCCTTGTTTCTGGTCTAATTTGCTCAGAGGAGGCTGGTCGATGACGGGCAGGATAAGAGGTTAGTTTTTTTTATTTTAGGAGTGTTATCATCATTGCTATAAACTTAAACCTAATTTGTATAATTTTCTTGTGCTATAAAATATTTTAAACAGGGATATCTTCACTATTATACAGGAATTTTACATGTTAATGGAGAAACTGTAAGTTCTGTTCGATATCTGGAGTGGTTTCTTTAGTTTTTTGCACTGCATTTTTTTTTTATTTTACTTTGCAATTTTAATGCTATAATAAGCTAGGTGTAATTAGCAGATTACTTTACTAAATTTCTTATAACCTTTTTACTGTGCCTGCGCATAACAGTGCACTATCTTGGTTCCTTTGCCTGCCTTTCCACACTTTTTTTTATCTTTTAAAGTCATATTGACATTAACATATAAATAAATAAATTAGGTTATTTGCATCATGGAGCAAAGACCAATAACTTTTAATTTGCTGTTGAAAGATGAACTTGAGTATGAAGTTAAGATTAGGGGTGCAAAGCCCACAGACACAGTGACTGCTTTGAAGGCACAGATTCGTTTACTCAATAGGGACCTGCCCTCTGATGAGGTATTGGAATGTGGTGATCTAGATTTTGTTTCAGAATTAAGAATTGTGCAGAAAAAGCTAGATGATCTGGAAAAACTTGTTTCAATATCTTCATCAAAGGCAGGCACACTAAAAACTTTGAATAGGATTCAGACCCTTGCACACCATTTATTCCATCGAATCAGTCGGCTGGATGTGGGAGAAGAGATGTACAGCGACTTCTCTTCCTCATTGGCCTCCTGCCAGAAGCGTTTAGACAGTGTTTTGGTAAAAATTGATAACATTTTACACACATTTAAAAGTAGTCTTACACAGGAAAAGCCCGGTGAGCAGTCACCTAGCAGGCCACAGGATTCAAGTGGTTTGGTAGGAGATTGTTCATCTGTTCATAAACTTAGCATAAAATTTGATGGCAAAACATGTGTGAAAGCTTTCTTGCAGCGCTTGGAGGAGCTTTGCTTATCAAGGGGTATTAATGATGGTAGACTTTTCTGTTCAGCATCTGAGTTGTTTTCCAATGAGGCTTTGTGTTGGTATCGTGGTGTCAAGTCAGATGTCAATGACTGGTTTGAATTAAAACAATTATTATTAGAAGAATATTTGCCTACTGATTATGACCACAGATTATTACAGGAAATTCGCTCTAGAACTCAAGGTGCTGATGAGAGTATAATAAACTACCTCAGCATAATGCAAAACTATTTTAGTAGGTTATCAAAGCCTTTAATAGAAGAAGAAAAATTAAACATTGTTTTATTTAACATTAGACCCTTCTATACCTCCCAGTTAGCATTGACCCCAATTGAATCTTGGACAGAGTTAAAAAAGAAATGTAGATTGCTTGAGGGTGCACAGGAGAGATGCAAACATTTCAGTGAACCTATTAGCACAACTACTTTAGCACCTGACTTGTGCTACAAACAAAAAGTTACATCTCAACAGAGGGTTTCTGCAGTTCAGCCTATAAGAGGTGATTTCTGTGTCCGTTGCAGAATCAATGGTCACAGTTTAAAGAATTGCAGGGCACCTTTTGTTGTGATTTGTTATAGTTGTGGTAAGAGGGATGTCACTGCTAGGACTTGCCCTAATTGCAATGCTAGGAAACCTACTTTTGATAATAATGTTTCAAAAAACTTGAAACAGTGAACTGGCGATTAGTAAATAATAATCAAAATTTCCCTAAATATAAAACTAGGATATTTTATTCTAATAGACATGACTATAATAAAATTAATACAATAAAGTCTACATGTCTTTCATCACCAGTTCACTCTATACATACAGATATACGTCCATATTTAAAAGTAAATATCTATGATTTAGGATTCAGAGGGTTGTTGGACTCTGGTTCGGAAATTTCAATAATGGGACAAGATACAGTAAAACATTTTATTAACTTTGCTAATATACATACTTCACATAACTTACAATTCATTAAAACTGCCAATGGTTCTTCATCTCCTGTCACTGGCTACATGTTTTTGCCGGTAACAGTTGATGGGAAAACTTGTGTAGTTAAATTTTATATAGTACCAGGGGTCACTACTGGTCTGCTTTTTGGTCTAAATTTTTGGAAGGAGTTTAATATAGCACCAGAGGTTTTAAAATTATTGAAGGGGGGTGAATTTTTTAATGTAAATGAGCAAGTAAACACTGTTATAGCTACTGATATGGCATTACATGATTTTGATTCATTATCTGAGGAGGAGCATAGGCAGGCTAGGGAGGTCATCTCTCAATTTGAAGATATTTCAGCTGAAAAAATAGGTTTAGGCAGGACACATTTGGTTAGTCACATAATAGACACCGGTGATCATGCCCCCATAAAACAGCGCTATTATGTGGTTTCTCCTGCCAAGCTGGCACTGATGAATGAGCATTTGGATCAGATGCTTAAGGATGATGTGGTGGAGCCTAGCAGCAGTGCTTGGAATAATCCTGTCACATTAGCCATGAAAGCTGATGGTTCTTCTCGCTTCTGCTTGGATAGTCGAAAGCTTAATTCAATTTCAAAGCATGATGCTTATCCTATGCCTTATATAAGCCATATTCTTGACCAGCTTAGGGATGCGAAGTACCTCTCTTCCATTGATTTAAAATCTTCATTTTTTCAAGTGCCTTTGCATGTAGACTCTAGGGAAAAGACAGCTTTCACCATTCCCGGAAGAGGTCTCTATCATTTTAAAGTTATGAGCTTTGGTCTTACTTCAGCTCCGGCTACACAACAGCGTTTGATGGATCGCTTGTTTGGCCCAGAGTTTACTGGTCCTGGAAATAATATTAATATTAATTTAACTAATAATAGTAATAATTTAATTAGTAATAATAGTAAATTGTTCGTCTACCTCGATGATTTAATTTTGCTAACAAGCAATTTCCAGGAGCATTTGGAGTTGCTCCAGTTGGTGAAGGACAGGTTGAGTCATGCTGGCCTCACCATTAACATGGGAAAGTGCCAGTTCTTCAGAAAACAGCTTAAATATTTGGGTCATGTAGTTGATGAATACGGTTAGCGCACTGATCCTGAAAAGGTGAAGGCTATAGTAGATTTTCCCACCCCCACAAGTAGAAAAGAGGTGAAGAGCTTCTTGGGAACAGCATCATATTACCGTCGTTTCATTGTAAATTTTAGTAACAGGGCAGGGCCGTTGAATGCTCTTACATCAACTCGCAAAGGCGCTCCACCGTTCAAATGGTCAGTCGAGGCGGACAGGGCGTTCAACGACCTAAAATTGGCATTAACCACTGCACCAGTATTAGCATGCCCCGATTTTTCCAATGAATTTGCAGTGCATTGCGATGCATCCGATTACGGGCTGGGAGGGGCCTTGACACAAACCATAGACCATGTCGAACATCCCGTTGCTTTCTGTAGTCGATCTCTTTCGGCAGCGGAACGCAACTATTCAGCAACTGAACGGGAGGCATTAGCAGTGGTGCATGTCGTTGAACATTTCCGAGCGTATTTAGACAATGGCCGTCCTTTTAAAATTATTACAGATCATGCTAGTCTGAAATGGTTTCTAAATCTTAAAAATCCAACTGGCCGTCTAGCACGTTGGGGCTGTAGACTGTCACCCTATAATTTTACAATTGAGCATCGCAGTGGCTCAAAGAATATTGTACCAGACGCGCTGTCCCGTGCAGTCCCAGTAGCACCGGTAGACATTATTTCCACAAACGACTCTTGGTATAATAATATCGTACAACGTTGCACGGATAAGCCACGAGCTTGTCCAAATTTTCAATTAGTAGATGGTAGGTTAATGCGTTTTACGAAAGGCACAAATAAACTAGGTAGTGATTTCCAATGGAAAGAGGTAGTCCCATTAGAATTTAGAGAGGTTATAATTTTACAAAATCATTCTGTACCTACTGCTGCACACTTGGGTGTGGCAAAAACATATAAACGCTTAAAGTTAAGATATTTTTGGCCTGGTATGTATAAAGATACCGCGGACTTTATTAAAAAATGTACTGTTTGCAATGCTTATAAACACAGCACACTGGCAACACCGGGATTTATGGGTGAACCTAAAATTTGTTGCAGGCCATTCCAGTGCATCAGCATAGATCTAGTTGGTCCACTGCCGATGTCCCGTCAGCAAAATATCTATCTGCTAGTTGTGGTGTGTGTATTTAGTAAATATTGTTTAATGTTTCCATTACGTAGGGCCACCGGCAAAGTTATTGCTCAACGTTTGGAGGATCATGTATTTCTTGTGCACGGAATCCCTCAAACTGTAATGTCTGACAACGGTTCACAATTTGTTAGTCAAGAGATTCGTTCTATGTACGAGAAATATAATATTCCCCAAATACACTTGGGACCCGTGTACTGTCCTCAGGTGAATACCGTAGAGCGTTATAACCGTACAGTGATCACGGCGGTTGCGTCTTTCGTTGAAAGCGATCATAGAACTTGGGACGTGAATATACACAAAATACAGTTCGCAATGAATACGGCTGTGAACGAGGCGACCTCGTATACACCGTTCATGCTCGTTCACGGTAGGGAAGCCGTTGCGGATGGCAACATTTATAGTGAATTCACGGATATCGATGAGTTAATCGTGCAACCACGGGATGCGTATATCAGGGATCTAGGTCATCTCAAAGACGTCTTTGTGAATGTAAAATCATCTCTTCGCAAGGCTCATGAGCATAACGTACAGTACTATAATAAAAAGCGGCGTGATATTACGTACAACGTAGGTGATAACATTTGGAAACGTACATACAAACAAAGTGTTGCAGATAGGTATTTTTCGGCAAAATTAGCTCCCAAATATGAGCTATGTAAAATCATTAGAAAACTGTCTCCGTTAGTGTATGAACTTGAGGACGAGAATGGCAAGTTCATAGGCAAATGGCACATAAAGGATTTTAAAATTTTAGATTCGGCATCAGACTGATGTCACACAGTAACCTTTTTTTCTTTTATTTACCTTTTAGCATTATTATACATTTTGCTAGATTTTTTTTTTCTCATTTTCCCCCGTGTGTTGGGCGGGCGTAAGAATTCCTACACTGCCATAATTCCACCCGGCATGTCGTAAGAGTCGACTAACGTGGGTAATAGCACTAGTAACAACAGTTGGTGCGGCGGGTGTCCACCACCTCTGTGCCTCGATTAAGATTCTCTTGTTTCCCATCTTTTCCCACTTAACGTAACTTTTTTCCAAATTTTGTAATGTAATTCTTTTTCTAACATTTATAATTTGGGGAATACACAAGAGAGTTTTAAACCGAGACACAGGGCGGGCACCGGCTAAATGGGCGTGGAGTTAATTTTACAACTTGCAACACTAGGCTTTCTAGCTTTGTGGTTTTGTGAGTTGTGTCGCCATCTGGTGGCATTGTTTTGTATTATCTCGTGAACATTTGTGCCTCTCAAGCATGCTTGTATCGCGAAATAATATTTTAATTATTCCAATCTTATTATTCGGTTTTTACCGTGGAATGAAATTTTCTTTTACATTTTAACATTTTACCTACTGATTTTATCTTAAATAGAAATATTTTAGTGTTTTTGCACGTTTCATTTTAATAAAGTTAGGACTTTATAGTCGGGATTATGGTTTGTAGAATGTGGGGTGGTTGGTATGACGGCTGTCATACTCGTACACATTTCTGTCTATCCTTTTCGCACTTATAGCATTTAGATATTTGTTGCCTGCTGTCATATCGATCAGGCTGGGTTTTGCGAACTATAGTTCTCGGAAATTTAAATCGTTTTAAATTTTTTTTGGCAAAAGAATTATTTTAGGGGGTTTTCAGTATCCGTTTCAGTCGTATAGGTAGGAAGGTAATGGGATTCGGGTTTGACGTGGGCGTCAAGCACGAATTCACTTACGTGAATTCTTTCGAGGGAAAGGGGATATTGTAACGTTGTCATTTTGTCACTTGTCAAAGTCGTCAAAGTCAAAATTGACAAACTGACTGACAGTGACAATGACATTAGTTGTCATAATAATTTTGGGTTTGCAAAGAGAAATTGGCATAATTGGGGACTTATAAAAAAAAAAAAAAAAAAAAAAGGAAAAAGTTCAGATAAGAGTTGCTTGGTTTGGGTGGTTATATAACCCCCAAGTGTTATAAAAAATATTACTTTACTTTTTCCTTGATTTCCAGACAATAATGTTGTATTTTGGCAGGTTAGGATTTTATTTAGTATTTATTCGGCGTTTAGGTTTCGTTAGGTCTTCAGTGGTCACATTTGTTGCCTAAAATTCCCTTAGAATAGATTTTTTAGAGATCGAAGAAATTGTCAATTTGGCAATGTTATCTTGGCTGTATGATACAGAATCGTTGCCCTAGTCCGGCCTAGTAGCCTTACAAAATTTCAGGATTCGATTGTCAAACTATACGGCCAATGACGAGCGCTTATTTTGAAATTCCGAAGTGGAATTGATTCCGTTTTAAAATTCCTAGCGAGACGCTGTAAAATTTTGATGGTCTTCTTACCTTGGTGGAATTTTCCAAATTTCAGAAGAATTTTATAAATATTATATCGGAGCAAGAAAGTGATTCTCCGAATAACAGCTGTTATTAAAAGGAATACATACTGTGTCACTGACCCGAAAGGGTCCTTTGGTACGAGTAAAGAGACTCCAGTTAAAGCTGTCTTGATTGTGGACTGGACCTAGCGGGTAATCCTGTGAGGAATTGCTACTCCCTACTACACTTCTCTACAGTCAGGTACCTTACTAACCACCAGGCGGCTGAAGGCTCGGAGATAAAGATAGACTTCTATAGATATAGACAGATTAATATAATTTAGATTCATATACTCGTCCCACTCGTTATCGACCAGAACGACTCCACCCGAACTCCTTGGTCTTGGTTCTTTTTAACTACCGCTTATGTAAATTTTAAATTATAAATTGTGTTAAATTTGTATTAAATTGAAATTATAAATTTACTACTGTCCAACTGGTTGTTTTTATTTTATTGTCACCATTAGGTATATTAGGTAGAAGGGGGGAAATCTAAATTATTATTATATAGGAACACATAAGCAGGAAAAAATACAAGTATTACACTGTCCTCCAGGCTTTCGTTGATGTAACCTTCAAATGTAACCTTCGAAATAAACTCATCAGAAAAGAAGCACAAAGACAAGTAGGTATTTTCTTATCAAGCACTCTCGGAACACGCTACAAATTGTGAACGCGTGTGTTTACCCACTTTCTGTCAATACTCCGGCTTCCGTATACAGCTTCCGCTGCCGCTTTTAATTCTACTCAATTTCCTGGTGAATATTTGTGAAATCCTGCAATTGAAAGGGGAGATGAGCCAATAAAACTATCTGAAGCAAACTCAAAAACCCCATTCGTATCTCGTACGTTCGCTTCATCAAACAGTTTGACCGCTAAAATAGGAATCGAAGAAACTCCGGTCATTCTAGCCGGCCAGCGAGCTGAAAACCTTTCAGCTGGAGCATTAACAGTGATTAAAGAGAGAATGCTGTTAATATGTCATCTTATTTGTTAGAACTAATAAATGTGACCTGGCTTTTAGACTACACTCTCTCTTCTCAATCAAATTAATGCTGACAATCGATTGGGGATATTAATTTGAATGTTGGCTACACATTTTGTTACAACATTTTAAAATTGTTTGTAGGAAGTTTGTCGAATGAAAGAGATCATGTTATTTTATATTATTAATGAAGAAAATAATAAGAATGGGTAACTATTACGTTCACGTGAGATCGATTTTAATCAAGACAAGGTTGGCAATTGAATTGATTAGATATATTTGACAGTTTTATTTAGTCTAAAGAGTTTAATGTAGGTACCATTCAGAATACTCTATTAGGTACCGAAATAATTCACGTTAAACGATTCAATATAAACTATATAAAAACATTATATGCTGAAAAAAAAGTAATTAACAATTTTTAGTCAAAAAAATAAAGAATATAATAATTATGCGTCATTATTTTCTGAAATAACATTAGTGCCTATTTCGTTTCTATTACGAACACTCAGTCCTCCAACGAGTATGATGATGTATTGTGGCATCGTATAAATGTCACAATCATGTTTGTTGCCTTATTAGTAAGTTCATTAAGAAAAATACATTTGCAATCTCTTTCAGAAATACTGTTAACCCCTTCAGACCTGAATTAAATATCAAACATGTAAATTTTTTTTTATGTTTTTTTAACTCATATGAGACCAATGAATGATTGTATGTAGAAATTTTTTATTTTTTATTTTTAGGGCAAATTTTATGCCTATTGACATGAACATCGGGTTTAAAGAGTTGATTTTCTAAATATTTATGATTCTGAGTACGTCAAGAAATAGGAGAATTGTTTACATTCGGCATTTGATAAAACCCAACAGAACAATTGGTGTTTTAGTTGCATGTCCACTCACATGGACGTCGGGTCTGAAGGGGTTAA
Organism: Cataclysta lemnata; assembly: GCA_963931975.1. Taxonomy (NCBI): domain Eukaryota; kingdom Metazoa; phylum Arthropoda; class Insecta; order Lepidoptera; family Crambidae; genus Cataclysta; species Cataclysta lemnata. The sequence goes on along the minus strand of OZ008339.1, from coordinate 25,332,563 downwards.
TACGATACGGTAAAATAAAACAAGACGTCTTGTATTACAGTGAAAACATTTAAGATCACCATCATCACCAGCTCCTTAATGTCCCCACTGCTAGTGCTGGCACAGGTTGGCCTTTCCAATGGATAGAAGAATATAGGGACAATGGGCCCAATAACCCACCACTCTGGCCCAGACCTGGACCGACGTCTTAACAAGCCTTCCGAAACTCAGAGAACTAAACGAACGAGATAGTTTGGTTGGTAAGTGACCGGCCATAGCAAAAATTGGTTAGTTTTAGACAATCGCAGGCCGCGCGTGCTAAGTCACCACAGCATCTAACTCTAATCGGAATCCTGGCAACTATATTTTATTAAAAAAAAACCTGCAAATCGAATAAACAAATCCCCAAACACGAACTACCCTCCGGGCTAATCAAACGAATCCTTCACAGATGCCGTCTCCTTATAAAAATACCCTCGATTTATTTGAACTACACGTTTTATTTCGCTCACAAAATAAAATATCAATGGTGCAATATCAACTGTGAGTTTATGAGGCGCGCCAGAACAAATTTAATAAACATGTTTTGATCGAAGATTGGTAGGACCCAGGGGACTAGTAGCGGAGGGGAGCTAACCAAATAAAAATAGATATGGCGCCAACTTCCAACACACATATCCGAAAATTATTAGCTGTAGTCCTTTTCTTTCTGTGTTTTTAGCGTGTGGTGATCATCATCATCTTCACCAACCCTTCAATGTCCCCATTGCTCGGACACAGGCCTTTCCTAAGGATGGAGTAATATAGAAAGCATTGGCCATAACCTACCACGCTTGCCAAGTGGGGATAAGTGGGTATGTGGAGATGACTGAGCAGAATACAATTCACCTTGGATGTCGTGCAAGGCAGCTAAAGGTAAAGACAGCGATGAATGCATGCAGCAGCGTTCTTTTTATGCATTATACTGCGATTTATATACCTCAACCTAACATAATTGGCGAAACGTGGGCGTTAGTTCACCTCTGCCTGCCCCTTCTGTATGAATAAACATTTCTTCAGAATCGTAGTACAAGATTAGTACAAAAACAATTTTCCGAAACTCCCAATAAATAATATTTTCCAAGATACCTGCAATATTTTTATTGGTCTCCTCGTTATTAGTGTAGTTAAGCCGAGATGCCTCTGGCGGTCTCAAATTAATCCCATAATTGGATCACGTACATCCCGGCCCTACCACGTCGGACGAAATTAGGAGGACACGGTAAATCTTCGGTTTGTCCTCTGTTTTCATTTAATCAGATTTCTGACTCGTTCTGAACATTAAAGCGGGCATAGTTAAATTTTATTATTATAATGGAGCTGCTCTCTTGTTTTGCTGTAATAATGTTGCGTCGGTGAAAGCGGATTCATGTGAAATGGAATTGTTAGATTGTTCTTGTCCCACTGTATTAGATTAGGCGTTCTCCTTTTTTTTAAAAATTATAATATACATGATGTTTATAAAAACTCCAAGATTATTTCTCGTGACATTCTTTCGTTGCCGGCAAATTGGTCTAGAACCAATTCTCTTGGTGAAATACGCTGGGTATCCAATTAGATATCAAAGTTTAATAAAGTTGAAGTAAGCTACAGAAATCAAAATCAAAATTTCTTTTATATCTGCTATGATTACAATACACTTTATGATTGTTAAGGCGCTAGAGATCGAAAACCGGTGTGTGTACAAGAGCGAATTTATTTATAATTAAGTACAGCCACGTGATACATTATGAAATATTAACCATAATAAAATCTCATTCAACAAAGTAACAGTACCTGATGTCACACAATAACGGCGTACATGGCTCTTTACAATCAATTGAGTTTAAGATTGCCTATGACAATTATTAATGTGACCATAACTTATTTAAAGTGATTGCGAAGTATGCCTGAGTCTAAAATAATGGGTCTTTAGAACCAACCTACGACCCAACGAAACGCTGACCCCGATGCATTCAATACCAAAGTTGATACCAAACGCGTCACATCCCTACACGCCACTTGCAAAACGCAAATAGGCTGTACTCATAATTGTCGAAGAGTTATGACATTCCAGATATATTAAACGATAAACTGTGCAGGGATAATATTTTGATTTTAATTTGAGTATTTATTGTGGTTAGAAAAAGTTCGAAAACATGTAGTCTCCCCCATAAAGACTATAATTTTTCAAACTTTTTTAACCACTATATTCTTAGCAGGATAATCTCACAACTGGTCAATCATTTTGAAGAGCCAGGGGGTGAACCTGGCCTTAGAAGACTGAAGGAAAAATGTAAGATAATTTATGTCTTATGTTCCAACCTTTACAAGTATTGCTCTGCTTATGGAAACAACAGACTAGGTACTCGAAAACATTCAATAGCAGGCTTAAATAAGAAGCTTTGTTTTAGATGCTAGCTCTGTCAGCTCCCTTATCACATCGTCTCACTTCCGCACGCGCGCATATTGGAACTGAATCTATTCAAGAGATCCTTCATCACACGCATCCTTAAACGGAATTCAGTACGTTCTGAAGATCCTGAAGCCAATAACGCCAAAAAACTTTCAAAGAGACCTCACGGAGCCTTTGATATTAGACAGTGGAGGGATCTAAATTAGGATTTTATGTAGATGCTTCAGATAGTAATTGCCTTCGTCCTAGCTGGATTATTTAAATTTATTCATTAGCTGTTACATCGATGATAGTAAGTGGATTCTTTCTGTTTTAATGCAGATGTCATCTGGTCAGGGTATTTTAATTTCCAGCACATTTATCACCTTGCCACAGAAGGTTATGGAGTAGAGTCAGAGGGGAATGAATTACCAACATTTATATATCACTTCAGCTTAGTACGGAAGGCACTTTGAGTCTTTTGATGTATTATCAGATTTGACGTACGATCAGCATGATAAGTCTTCTTCTTCTTCGTGCCCTGTTCCCAGTATATCTGGGTTCGGAGCAGTATTTTTCCTCTTCCATTTATATAGGTTAGACGTCATCAAGCAATCTGACCGATATGATTGGGATGGCAAAATTCAAATCGATACTGCTCAAGGCCAATCCTCTTTGGGTAGGTATACTTTGGGCCTTTAGCAATAAACAATATACACCGTAAAATAAACATAAAATAAATACAGCGTAGTCAAACACGCCAGCAATCTAGAGAAAGAACAAAGCGTGTAAACAGGTCTAGAAACTACAGTTACGACCTATGATAAGTGACAATCCTATCTGCCTCAGCCGGGCCGACAAACAGAGAGCTCTGTTTGTCGGCAAACAGAAGGTGTACATTTGTCATTGCAACTTAAGCTCTGCACAGCAGGAAATAAAGATACAATTGGAACAGCTACGCCGTCCCCGGTGAAACAACAAGCAATTGTTGGTCCATCTAATCCGCTTGGAGTTTTCTTGTTTGGATGCCAAGGGCGCGTTCAATTTTCGCTCTTCGGGTAGTAATAATATAATTGGACTCAGAAGCGCGTTAATACTCCTTATATTTTTAAAATTTCCCACATTCATAAATCTCAGAACAGAACCTCGATACCGCGGTGGCTAAGCGCGCTTGGGCTGCGATTGCGTAAACTAAGCAACGTGCGCTAAGGCTGGTAATTGGATTGGTGACCGAAAGTGTATTACCTCGTGTTCCTGCGTCCTTCGAAAGGCACGTTAATTAACCAACAATTTAAAGTATTCGCTGCAGCACAAACCTAAGGCAATGGATGGAAGAATATAGGGAGAATGGGCCATAACCCACCACGCTGGCCCAGTGCGGGTTGGTGTGTATTTACGACTGCATTACGCAGCCGGGCCTAACGGCTTAACGTGCCTTCCGAAGCATAGAAGATGACATTATAAATTTTCGGTCACCCATCCAATGACCGGCCTTAGAGACCTTTGCTTAATCGTTTGCGCAATCGCAGGCCGAGCGCGCTAAACCACCGCGCTATCGAGCTCTGGAAGGCTTTGTGTGTACCCAAAGAATGGCGTCCCTCTCTCATTTCAAGGACGTTCGTAAATTATTCATTACAATTCAAGTTTGCTTTTTCGCTGCGTTGTCATGTCACTTTGAATAAGACGCTCGGTTTGCACACGTGGAAGATGTTCGCTTGGAAGTTGAAATGGAACGGGTGTGTAATTTCCATTTTTACTCGTCTAATGTCTTTCTGACTTGAGAGGACTTGAGAACTGAGTAACGCTTGCAGAAGTTACTCCTGAACTGGGTGGTCGAAAATAAGATCATGGGGCGGTAAACAGTCGATCTAGATCGCAATCCGTTGATCAAAATCAATGGTCACGATGCCGTCCCGACCACAGTCGACCTAGATCGCGGATCGCGATCAAAATCAATGGCCACGATCCATATTTGATCCAGATTCCGATGGGCCAATCACTAGACGGATGAACAGCATTGTTGTGCTGTAATAGTAGTTAAAAATGGACATAGTCTTTTTGACGTAATCTAGAAGATTTCACTATGATGGATCAATACTAGAGATTAATCAAATTGGCTTAACTCTTGTATTGCTTCAATCCAACACTCATCTAACGCCGTTTTCAATAATGGATTTTCGCGTCTTTGGGAATTGGATTAAGGGAGTTTGTTCAATTTTTCAATATTCCAAAAGATAACCTTACGCAGTTGATCTAGATACTCTTTCTTATTCTCAAAAAACCTAGAGAAATGTATTTTTAATATTTTTAAGTAAGTAATTCTAAGTAACTTCTTCGATAAGTACCTAGTGGCTTAGCATGGTTCTGTAAAGAAAATCTTCTATACAAAGTTTATATTATTAAAACATTCTAACATTAATATTAATGTCCAAATAGAAATCGAAGTAAAAGCTTGGTTTTGTTATTTGTATTAGTAATATTTGAAATGGAATCAAGCCGTGTTGCCAGACAAAACTTTATTAGACAATTAAAAACTTAATTGGCGGATTTTATATTATATTTCATTCTCTACTGATACATGTGGTGGCGACAGAGTAGTATACAGTTGTCACCACCCCAAATCTCTTCCACAGGTGTCATACAAGATACCCGATAAATGGCAATAGTCTCCACCTATTACATAAGACCCATCAGAATTAGCGAAACGTGGTGTTGATTCAGCTCTGCCTATTCTTTCGGGGATATAGGCGTAATTTATGTATGACTTCTTGCCCGTATCGAAGTCGGGCATAAGAGTAATGCTGCTGCCCATTACTCATCGCTGTCAATAGTATAGTAGTATGTCAATTTAAAACCTTGCAAGATATACAGTGAATATGCACTTTCCTATTGGAGTCGTGAACATTTTCTACGTTTACTTTGAAAGTTATCTCGTGTCCAATTGAAAACTCGGCTCTGGTACAAGTAAGGAGGGTAGTTACCGTAAATTTAACTGAGCCCAGAGTCACGGCTGACGTTGGTTATGGCCTCACTGGACATTGGCCAAATCTCTACGAAGAAGTTCGTTCACCCCGTTCCCTGTCAGGAGGTGGCACCTAAATACAGGACAATTTCACAGATGTTACATCAATCCAACTTTGTACTTTGTATTAATTAATGACAAATTTAGAATTTATTGGCATAGTTTTTTTTAAAATATTAGATGTTTATTGATTTAAGTCCAATGGTCGTTTTTTTAACACAATCGATTTTTTATAAAGTAATAATTATCTCTTACTCTTGCAACTATTCTTCATTTCTTTCCCCTATTTTTTATTTCTCATCACCCGAATTGTTTGTAAGAGATGCTTTTTATCATTAATAATATCTATTTTTCTTGTTTTTTTTTAATAATAAATTTTTGTGTATTTTTTTCTTGTGTGTGCCAAATAGGATATTATATTACTATATATTACATTAGTATCGATCAAAAAATGTTTTGTGACTTACGCCATCTACATCTGCGCTAAAAGTGTTGAGTAGGGGTGCTCAACATTCGACCTTTAATAAACGTTTTAATGCTACTCGGGTGACTGCCGAGTATGTGTGGGAGGGACAGCTGTGACGTTTGGGAGACGGCTTTTATAATATGCGAAGTGTGAAATCGTTTGTACGTAGCACTATTTTAGCACTATATTGTAACGGAACATGTCGAGGAACACAGTTATTACAAATCAAATGAAACATTGCTTACCTAGTGTACAATAAAAGTTGTTACATGTTTTGTTAGTAGTACTTGATACTTAGTTACCGTTACTCTGTCTACCCCTTCGGGGCTGTAGGCTTAGTTTATGTACCTATGTAGGTACATAAGTTACATTAAAAAAAGCGATCTAATCTAAATCAGTTTTAGCTAACGACTGGTTTTGTTTCTGAGAAACGAATACAGGTGAGTATTTACAAAAAGGCTTTTGATTAGGAAAGCTTCTCTAGTTCGCATCACAATGAATTATAGTTGTCTTAAGCCCGTCACTCTTCTGCCAGATCAAAGGGGAGGCCACGTGAACATTGTTCAATGCTCCTTACGCCTTGGTTTGGGTGCAAGTGACGTAATAGTTAAACTAGACAAAACAATCGCTAACGAATTTAATTTAATTTACCACAACGAAATATCATATAAATATCAATATAAAATTCAATATACATGTCAGGACCGGTTGTAAAATAAGCCAAATCTAGTATTTAAGAATACTAGGTCACTTACATACATACATACATAAATCACGCCTATATCCCCGAAAGGGTAGGCAGAGGTGAACTAGCACCCACATTTCGCCATTAATGTTAGCTCCCATGTAATAGGTGGCGAGCCTATTGCCATTTATCGGGCACAAAAGTCGCATTACTATTGCTAGGTGGTATAGGAATTTAATTTAATTTACCACAACGAAATATCATATAAATATCAATATAAAATTCAATATACATGTCAGGACCGGTTGTAAAATAAGCCAAATCTAGTATTTAAGCATATTAGGTGTCACTTACATACATACATACATAAATCACGCCTATATCCCCGAAAGGGTAGGCAGAGGTGAACTAGCACCCACATTTCGCCATTAATGTTAGGTCCCATGTAATAGGTGGCGAGCCTATTGCCATTTATCGGGCACAAAAGTCGCAGTACTATTGCTAGGTGGTATAGGAGGAACGCTGCTGCCCATTCCTCATCGCTGATTTATCCTTAGTCGCCTTGTAAGACACCCACGGGAGAGACTTGGGGTGGTGACAATTGTATTCTACTCTGCCGTCACCACACGGCTTCCGTTGTGTTTATATTAGGCGTCACTTGTGTTTATATAATACCTCATGTAACAAAAGTAACTCACGCTCTGCATATTACCCGCCATGCTAACATAGTCATATTATTATAAACTATGGTGTGATTATAAAAAATAAATTGTTAAATGTATTTTGCTGTTGACTGTACCTAACGAAGCACAGAGGAGCTTGAGACAATTTATTTTTGGTCACCCTTCCAAGACCAATAGCGAACAATCCTTAGTTTTCGCAATCGTAGGCCGAGCGCGCTATGAGACTGCGCTATCGAGCTCCTGATTGCAGTCTAAACCAAGACTGTAGTCACAGCACGGTTCGCTAAATACCATCGAACTAATTAGTAAAATAGGTAGCTTCCAAAATATCTATAGCAGCTGTAGTTCGTTAAAATTTATTCTGTGTACGTACCGTCCGGTTTCTTTAGCTTTCCGCAGCTTCCAACCTGCACATCTCAACGTTTACCCAATTAGTATAGGGCGTTTGACTAGTGATGTGCCCTATTGTGAACGGTTTTAGTACTCGCGTAACACAAATTAATATTAGAGGTCAATTTTGTACTCGTTTTCTTTGATCTGTCTGTTTATGAAAGGTTAATTTATTGATTAGTGTAAATAGTTACATTTTTGTAAGGTTTTCGTCCATGGTAATTTACAAATACAAGGGTAAAAAAAGCAATGAGTAATGGCCATTGTTACTCCGATACCACTGAGCAATGTAATGTGAATTACGTACCCGTTAGATGGCAATAGGCTCATTCCTTAGTAGAACTTAAAATAAATTGTCCAAGCGCAGGTGTTTAAACCCCTCTGTCTATAGGGGACAAGAGCTTGATCTTTGTATGTGTATAGCAATACCTATTAAAATTCAACAATCTATACTTATATTATAAACCTGAAGGGTTTGTTTGTTTGGTTGGATGGTTAGTTGGTTAAACGCGCTAATCTCGGGAACTACTAACTCAAATTGAAAAATTATTTATGTGTTGGACAGTCCATTTATCGAAATTGCCGCAAGCGGAGCAGCGGGTGACCACTAGTATCTAATAAATTAACTCTTACTGCCGCACTCAGAGACGTCAATTAACGTTAATGAGTACTTAATATATAGAAAATTGTCAATCAAAACTAGACCATAGACTCGGCAAGAATAGCGACTAGTTTTGAAATTGACATATTTTTTGTAATAATTACTCATTAACATTAATTGGCATCTCTGAGTGCGACTGTATGTTTCCTTGTACAACACCCATGAGAAAGTAAATCGTTACTAAAACCATTTGAGACATTTATTTGAAGTCCAAGTCACAGAACTTGCGATAACTTCTTAGTAATACAATGTGGGCAACAGGAAAGTTCGAATTAATACACGCATTGAAAGCTTAATGTCTTCGGAACAGTCTTGGTACTTTTGTTTTGGCGATCCCATGTTAATTTAACTGTGACGTCTTCGGAACAATATTCTTTTGTTTCAACGTGCAAAACAATGTTTTAATGGACTATTGTAAGAGTGAGTTTGGCGTTCTTCCTTTTGAAGTGGTCGAGGCTGCGTCAGAAACTGAAATAGGCTTTCTGTGTCGACAAAGTTGTATAAAGAACTTTTTGCCGTATCTGACCTTGGTACAGGCAATTCTGCATGCTGTTACCGTCAAAATATTTGATTGCGATATTTACAAAGAAACTGACCGTTCTAACAATTATAACATTTATTGATGTTATAATAAAAATGAAATATTGCATTATTTGTTTTTACAACATACAATTGCTGACGCAATGTTCTCTATACCGACTAATCCTATTTGGATTTGTTGTTTTTGTTCTTCGTGTAGTGTGTCTTTAGTATTATTTTTCATTTGAAATTGTAAGTCAATAATAATAAATAAAGATACATTTCACCATTCAAAATATTAAGTTGAATATGATATTTCAAACAATTATTCTCAGAGTTCAGAATTAATAGTATTCATAGTCCGAGTACTATTGGACGCATCACTAGTTCGAACTATTCGCACCAAATGAGGTTAATCTTTTATTGGCTCTATAAATCCCCAATCAAATTGACTGCCTATTTCGTTGGGAGAGTTCGAGGTTAGAATTTACGGTGATTTGAACGAGTCAAGACACAAATTCTACTTTGAACTTTTCTTTGAAGGAAGCTAATCTAAAGAACGGTACTGTGATCGATTTATGGCCTAGTTTATTTGTAGGGTTTTGGGAGTCAACACTTTAGTCGGATATGTCCCCCTTATCTATTATGTCTCTCCAGTCGGTCTGTTCGGTTTTATTCCTGGTTAACATTTTCATTCTGTGTATTTCTTTATATTTTATTTTCATCTATTTCTTGAAAGTCAAGCTATGTTCTAAATTTAAATGGAAACAAAAAAACATTTCATATGCATGCATACGAAACAAAACAGATGGATATTAATAATAGGATCATTAGACATTCATTTATAAAACCATAACCGCATGCAGGGAACATAATACAAATAAATATCTTATCAATATTTTATTAATAATAATTTATTTATTTAGAACAACATATCTATTCCTCATCAATTGATTAGTAACATTTTAATATGTCACAAAACTAAGTTAGAAGTGTTTATATTGTTGACAATAATTTGAGAACTATAAAAATTATTATCAAATTTCCATTTAAATCTAGAGGGATCATCATACGCGCCTGGCTTATATACGTTCAGTAGTTTATTTTTGAATGCAAATAAAAAGCTATTTATAAACTAGCACTGATGTTGAATTGGAACACTGAAACAGTTCGTTTATCTAGTTACGGAGCGGCCATTTTCTAGTTACGGAGCGGCCATTTTCTATTGCTATCTATTAGGGCACGTAGGTAAATCGCAGTACATTGCTAGGTACATACATACATAAATCACGCCTATATCCCCGAAGGGGTAGGCAGAGGTGAACTAGCACCCACATTTCGCCAATTATGTTAGCTCCCATGTAATAGGTGGCGAGCCTATTGCCATATATCGGGCACAAAAGTGTCGCAGTACATTGCTAGTTGGTATAAGAGGAACGCTGCTACCTATTCCTCATCACTGATTTATCCTTAGTCGCCTTGTACGACAGCCACGGGAGAGATTTGGGGTAGTGACAAGTATATTCTACTCTGCCGTCACCACACGGCACTAGCTAGGTGATATAAGAAAATGCTGCTGCCCATTACTAATCGCTGTCTGATAAATGGCAATAGGCTCACATGGGACCTGACATAATTGGCGAAACGTGGGTGCTAGTTCACATCTACCTACTCCTTCGGAGATATAGGCGTGATTTTTGTATGTATATCTTTACCCTTAGTGGCCTTGTACGACATCCGCGGGAGAGAGAGACAATTGTATTCCCCTCTGCCCCCACCATTTACCTCTATCTTCTTCTTCCTCCTGCCCTGTTCCCATTATATCTGGGGTCGGCGCAGTATGTTTCCTCTTCCATTCATATATCGGTCAGACGTCATCAAGCCTTTTGATTCATATCATCCATCACACCGGGAAAAGTGCTAGTGACCAATGAATGTACATAGAAAAGGAACGGAACAGACCATGTCGAGAGACCTACGAACGGAGAGAGTGATTGGAATGACAACATTCGAATCCATACTGCTCAAGGTTGTGGCTGAGGTTTTACAGCCGGCCGCCCTGCCTGATACCTTTGTGTAACCATTTGTCTATGCATTTCCTTAAGCGCAAACACGGCGCCAAAACCGTGCATCCGCGGCGCTTTTAAATGAAAAAAAGCGCTAGAACAGACGAGCGATACAAATTTATCGGCGACTATAAAAACAGATTTATCGCCGCACGGAGCCGCACAGACGGGTTATGCGAGCTATGGACGTGTTGCCAGATCCAACTGGAGAAATACCCGAAATAGGTTGCCGTTATCTAATGGCTGGCTTGGCGTTCGTTGGGATATTTATGCCTTTTTTCGGAATGGCAACACGTAATCACGGCGCGCTCGGCCAAGCACCAAGTTCTGAAACTGTGTAGGTACCTGCCGAACTGTATTTTGTCGAATTCTGGAATCGGTAAATAGGTCTCATGTGGTGATTTACCGGGCATAGAAATCGCAGTACATACAGTGGTATAAGAGGAACGCTGCTGCCATTCTTGCCGCTCATTGCTGTCTTAACCCTCAGTCGCCTTGTACAACACCTGCCGGGGAGATGGGGGTGGTGACAATTGTTTTTTGCTCTGCCGTCACCACACGGCATCTGATACCACCGTGCAATATACTTCGATTTACGCGCCCGATGTAGGTCATTGGTGAAACGTTTCCTACTCCTTATGGGAGAATACTTCGATTTACGCGCCCGATGTAGGTTATTGGTGAAACGTTTCCTACTCCTTATGGGAGAATACTTCGATTTACGCGCCCGATGTAGGTCATTGGTGAAACGTTTCCTACTCCTTATGGGAGAATACTTCGATTTACGCGCCCGATGTAGGTTATTGGTGAAACGTTTCCTACTCCTTATGGGAGAATACTTCGATTTACGCGCCCGATGTAGGTCATTGGTGAAACGTTTCCTACTCCTTATGGGAGAAATACGTGATTTATCAATTTTATAGTTAATTAACTAAAGCTCCACCCACTCGGATCTAGACGACAGTAAGAAACCAACAATTGGACACCAAAGATGGATTTGAAAGTTGAGAAACTGCCATTGCGATTTACGATAGCGCTTACCTGAAAACAGGTGCACAGCAAGAAATAAAAGTTGCCGAGGCAATATACGACTCATGCAATCAGCGAATTCCCAAAACCGCCCACCGGATAATTGGAAAGAAGCGAAATGAAAATATAGGCCACATTTAATTTTAATTATGCCACTTGGCGCATATGCGCGCAAGTGGGAGAAGCCAGCCGTAATGACAGCAATTAACGAGATAGCTGTAGAATGCAGTCGAATTTTATCTTGTAAGGCTTTTGATTTAATATCAATTATTGATGCCTTGTGGTGACGGAATAATTATCGCCATCACAATCTTTCTCGCGGGTGTCGAACAAGGGTACAAAGAAGTTAATTATAATAATTATTTTTACACTCACACCTATCAGCCCAAAGTAAGTAGCCTAAGCACTTGTGTTATGGATACTAGATGACGGACATATTTTTAATATAATTATGTATATAAATGTTGAAAATATACACCATAAACATATACACAACCAAGACTCGGAAACAAACATTTGTGGTCATCACAAAGTTTGCCCCTACCAGGATTCAAACCCAGGACCTCTTGGCCAATACCCAGCAATCTGAGCATTCGACCAAGGCGGCCGTCTTTTTGCCTGATAGATCGCCATAGGTCGCCTATAATATGGGATCTAACAAAATTGGCACAACGTGGGTGTTAATTCACCTCTGCCTTTGGGTGATTTGTGCACGTTTATGGTATATGTATCAGAGAAAATTGAACATTCAGAGAAAGATGAGCGTTGTGAAGAGATGTGGGTGGTGACCTATGCAGTTTCTTGTTTCGCATCGTCAAATTATCGGTAAAACTTCACCTAGCTATTTACTATCTTTTATCTATGTCATTATCTATGCCATGAGGAGCTCGCTGGCGCAGTGGCACAGCGCGCTTGGCCTGCGAATGCGTAAACTAAGCAATTTCGCTAAGGCCGGTCATTGGATGGGTGACCAAAAATTTTTATCTCAAGCTCCTCCCTGCTTCGGAAGGCACGTTAAACCGTTGGTCCCGGCTGCATCTGCAGTCGTTAGTACCCACCAGCCCGCACTGGGCCAGCGTGGTGGGTTATGGCCCATTCTCCTTATATTCTTGCATCCATAGGGAAGGCCCGTGCCCCAGCAGTGGGGACATTAAAGGGCTGGTGATGATGATGATATCTATGTCATCCATCACCCCGGAAAGGTGCTAGTGACGAATGAATGTATAGAAAAGAAATAAAACGGACCACGGAGAAACCGATCAATTAAAAGTGATTGGGATGATGGGCTGAAGGTTTTGGTTTAGGTTGTACAGCCGTCTTTTAACTTGACACCCTTTTTGGCTGTTGTTGGAGGCCTGCCCTCCACCAACAACACATATTTCAGCAATCTCCCTTTGTCGAATTTTATAACATCTCTGGGGCGAGTTGGGTCGGGCTCATTTAGCCTTTTGTTTTCGGCCCAGACCAGCGGGGAAGACCTCTCAATCGATGATAACTCTTAGGCGATACAAATCGATTCAAAGAAACTAACAAAAAATGCTAAAACAATAGTCCGCTACCGTAGACCTCAATTTAAGATCCGGAAAAGAACCCTTTGCAAAATTTTCCAAAGACGATATCTTTGGTTCCAATCGCGGAACGGGCGCGAAAGATAAAACTTAAAAAGATAAGGTACGTGCGCGCCGAACGCGGAGACAGAAAAAGTAAATAAGCAGCCAGCATCGAAAACTATTCGATTTTATTGTTGGAAGCGGGAACTGTGAACCAGTATCTGCGACGTTCAACTGAAAATCTTGTGCTCGGTACTACTAAAACGGTTTTTTAGCAGTCGATGATTGGATTCGATTAGTTGCGATGATAGATATCGATTTTCAAACGAATATATTATATAATGATGACGGCAGAGCAGAATACTTCGAGGCTGGTCTTAAAATATAAATAATAATTAAAAAGCAGAGGATTGCAGAGAGCGGTTTCGCATAATTTTTTTCGATTTTTTTTCTTTTGTAGCCTATATTACTTTCTAGATTATTAAAGATTAAAATACTAAGTTTTATTAAAACTAATTCATCCACACGAAACATTGAAACTGTTTCAGATTTTTTAACTACTACCACATTCGTAAAGAGCTAATTATTACTGAAACATTTCTTCCTCAATTTCAGTTGAATTTCCTATTCCATTTCATAAAGCTGGTGACGTGAATGATGATGAATAAACCTCCATCCTCCTCTTAAGGGATAAGCGGGTGTTAATTATGCGTGTAAGTATCATTATTACCTACGTAAATTCAAGCTACAAGTTTGACAATTTTTATTGAAATAAAATCTTTTAAAATAGTCCAACCTACTTATTGCTCGAGACACAGCGGCACATAAAACAGGACAATTGTACGAAGACTTGACCCTTGCCCCGAATACGAGAAAAAAGGCCTCATTTAAGCGAGCTATTGGGGGATTCCCCTTTTTATTCGAGCCATTCTAATGCATAAACGACTGCAGAGCCAGTTGTTTTTTTAAAAACTATTTTGCGACTCCGCAGTATTCGGAACGTGGGAAAAATGCCAATTGACACATAGACGGTACAGAAATTTACAAACATACATGATTTATGTATGATAGCTACATATTTATGATTTATGTCGCCAATAATTTCATGTTAGGGCCCGTATAATAGTGCTACCCTAGTCGCCTTGTACGACATCCGCGAAAGATATTGGGGTGGTGACAATCGAATTCTGCTTTGCCGTTTACAAATTGAGTTACGGCGATTTACGAGCCTGATAGATGGCAATACGCTCGCCTAACATAATTAGCGAAATATCGGTATTTATTCATCTCTACCTACCCCTTGAAGGATAAGTAGGCGTGATGTATGTATGTACTTTGGGTATTGCGAATTTAAGAGAAAAGGATAAACAAAACACCCTCCTCTACTTCCTAATTAAACGCTAATTAATAACACAACAAAAATGGCTAAGCCCACTCATAAAACGCTTAGGCCGGCCGAAATTCCTCAAATTAAGCCCACTAATGAAATCTTACCTTAAATTGGCAGTAATTTTGGTTTTAATTAAAATCTGTATCTCTCATTTGTACAAACTTTAATTAAAAGGCCAAGTGTTTTCAACATTCCTCTAAATTTTGCCGTAATCTTAGTTAAGCAGGTGAATTAAAAGAGCTTCGATAAGGTGGCCATTTTTCTTGTAAGGGCGCTTACACATTTGAGAAAAAACAAATGATCAACTATCATGGATACTGTTTTCGATTTCCTACAAAAAAATGATACAATACAAAGTTCTTGCCATTGCCACTTTATTCGCAGTCTAGTACTATATTACCTACATGTGCATCATTAAGAACGTTCTTCATTACCGTTCTTCATTAATTGCAGTCAAATCTTCAAACTAAGCATTATGGCATTACTTAAGACTTGAAGTACCTAGCCTACCTACCAAGACTTACCTAAGAAAACTGTAGTGAACACCCACACTAATTCATCAAATAAGTAACTTTTCCTGAGTAAATTTTCGCTTTTCTTTTCTTTTTCCGTAAATTTGTTTTTTGATGCATAGTTGACATAACCAATTGTTAAAAATTGTAACTAATAGTTGTATATCTGTCTGATATTAAACTATTGGTAACAAGCGGTTGAGTTAATTAAGCATTAAATAACTGGCGTCACAACCAATTGTTAAAAATTGTGACTAATAATTAAATATCAGACTGACATAGCAACCATACATTACCAACAATTTTTAATAATTGGTTATCATAGTCAACTCAACCTCTACATTTTTTTAAACGGATCGTCTCAATCTCTCTAGTGTGATAGAACCTTTAGTTAGATGATAACGCTTGAGGAAAATCGCTATGATCATTGAAAATTAAGGACGGTTTGGCGATCTTATCAATAATTACTTGCAACTCAAGAGCGTTGTAATAAAACAGGGTTTTTTTTAATGAAATTTGCATTTTTAAGCAAAGTAATTATATTTGAATCCAGCTTCTTATTCTCGGAATGAAAAAAGTACTAACACATTTTACAATGAGATTCGTAGCAAGACATTTAAATGGTTGTTTGTTCCTTTTTAATGCACAATCACTGTCTTAATTTGTTACGCCTATGCTACATGAAATATTGTGTTTATTACAATAATAATATTTATAACGATAAAAAGCCGTGTGGTATCGATAGAGCAGAATTTAATTGTCACCAGCCCAAATCTATCCCGCGAGTGACAAGAAGACTTATTGCCGTACTCAGAGACGTCAATTAACTTTAATGAGTATTGAATGTCAAAACTTTTCATTCAAATCTAGACCATAGACCCGGCAAGAAAAGCGACTAGTTTCGAATTGTCATTTTTTGACGTCTATGGTCTAGATTTTAATGAAAATTTTCGTGTCTGAGTGCGGCAGTAAGACAGCGATATAAAGAGCGAAATTAAAGGAGCTCGATAGCGTAATATTAGCGCGTTCGGTCTGCGATTGCGTAAACTAAGCAAACTCCTCGGAGAGGATGGGTGAGCAACAATACATTATCTCGAGTTCTTCCTTACTTCAGAAGGCACGTTAAGCCGTAGTTCCGGCTATATCTGCATCTGTATCGTTAAGCCCATCCATCCACACTGCGCCAGCAAGGTGGGTTATGGCCCATTCTCCCTGTATTCTCCTATCTGTAGGTAAAGCTTGTGCCCTGGCAATGAGAGTTAAAAGGCTGATAAAGATTATTCAATGTGGGATAATACAGACGTGAAAACTGAATAAGAAAAACCACAGCATTTGTAAAGCAAGCTGCGGCAGTAAAAATACTCAGTAGTTCTCTCCCCGTTTAAACTCATTTCAACCGCTTGTGAGTTGGCAACCGGATTATTATTTTTCTATTTGATTAAAGCAAGACGCTTGACCATTATGGCGTCGTTACAAAAGGGAAATTGTTTTTTCTGCCCTCGACGCGGTAATTACGTCATTATTCACCACAGAAGCGGTAACTTACAACTTTTAAAACTTAAACGTGCTTGATTTTTTATGGTGCACTCAAGTTAGTATTGTGTATAAAGTTATCATTAACCAACCCAAAGAGGGTTGGTATCGTGTCGGCTGTAAAACCTAAACCAAAACCTTGAGCAGTATAGATTAGAATACTGTCATCCAATTACTGTCTTCGTACATCGATCTCTCGACATGGTTCACCCACTTTTCTATACGTTTCATTCATCACTAGCACCTTTCCAGAGTGACGGATGATATGAAACAAAAGCGAGTCGATGGCTTGATGACGTCTGACCGACATGACTTACAATATGTACCTATTTCTCTTAAAAAACTATAGCTAGCATTGTCATTTGGGATCAGTTAACATCTCATTTAATTACTAGAAAGATGTTTACCCTACACATGACCGGTTTACCTATTTACATATATTATGTTTGGTGGCTTGTAACCTGATTTTGTATTCAACACTGATGTATTGATTCGGTCCATTATTCGGGAGCTGTAAAAGCTTTTTAACGAGTCATTATGCGGGGGTTATGCGGCAGAGCTAAATACAAAGTAACTGACGATGTGACAATCATAATTGAACTGTTCTCATACGAGATATGAATTAAAATGAGTTTTCGCTGACGTTTAGCTATCTCAAAGGCGAGAGGTCGACCTAGAAAGAGATGGAGATACGATCTGGAGGCATACTGAGACGCATGGACGGAATTGGCTCAGAATCGCTCGAGATGGAGGGTGTGGTGGAGGTCACTGCCCAGCAGTGGGATCTTACATACATACATAAATCACGCCTATATCCCCGAAGGGGTAGGCAGAGGTGAACTAGCACCCACGTTTCGCCAATTATGTTAGGTCCCATGTAATAGGTGACAGTCGTATACAATTCTCTTTTTTTGCATTTTACAAACAAACAAATATTATTAAAAATCCAAACCAAGTCTATTGGACGTGCATTAAACTAGTTGAATTATTTTCAAAAGAGATCTTAAATCATTTACATACATACATAAATCACGCCTATAACCCCGAAGGGGTAGGCAGAGGTGAACTAGCACCCACGTTTCGCCAATTATGTTAGGTCCCATGTAATAGGTGGTGAGCCTATTGCCATTTATCGGGCACTAAAGTCGCAGTACTATTGCTAGGTGATATAAGAGGAACGCTGCTGCCCATTCCTCATCACTGATTTATCGTTAGCCGCCTTGTACGATTCGACACCCACGGGAGAGATTTGGGGTGGTGACAATTGTATTCTACTCTGCCGTCACCACACGGCAGGCGTCTTACAGGCTAATAAAAAAGTAAAGCTACCTCGAGAATATTTAGATTAATATTTTTAATTAGGTATTATTTGATTTTTATTTGAGTAAAAAAAATGTGGGTACAAAAAAAAGTCAGAAAAAATCGAGTTCTGATTCGGCAATCGAACCCACGTCCTCCGCTATACGGGTAGATGCCTATACCGCTCGGTTAACCAGGACGTTTAGATTCGATACCCGCACCAGGACAATTTTTTTTCGAAATTTCGTCTTTCTACTACTTTTTCATAATATTTTAGGTAAATTTTTAATCCCAAGCAGAGATTTGCTGTGCAACAAATGTTCGTCTTTGAAATTATTCTTTTAATGTGCTTTGTGGATATTTTCAAAACAAATCAAAAAATTATTTGCACAAAAATTAAAAAAAAATCTTAAAAATAGTTGTAGGTAGGTGGTTGTGTTTAGCCTGCAATCTTTCAATAATGATTGAAAGATTGCAGGCTAAACACAACCACCTACCTACAACTATTTTTAAGATTTTTTTTCAGGTTAGTTAAATCCAGTGATCAATTAAATGCAACCAATATTTTTATTGATTTTGCAAGCCTATTGCCATCTGTCGGGCACCTTAGCCGCAGTATAATAATATTGCTAGGCGGTAGGTACAAAAAATAGGAACACAGTCAACACACGGCTAATTTGATACATATTGAAATAAAACTCAAAGCAATCGGTACATTGTTAAAAACGGATTTAACGGTAAATATTTGCTAAGGACTTTTTATGGTGCTTGAGACCTTTTCAACCCTTGCGCGGGCCGTAAAATCGAATGAAGCCATTAACCTCAATCTGCATTTTTACTCTATGTTTACAAGTGATTTTGCTATACAAATTGCTTCAGTAGGCTTTTGGGCCGCATTTAAAGGTTGCGGGTTGAAATTTGTGATACAAATCGGTTATATTAATCTTTTACTTTTATTCCTTTGACTTTTTTTACTCTTGACCTTCATTCACCTGATGGTAAGTGACGATAAGGGTCGTCACGAGCTTCACCTGGAACCCTCAACCACAGAGGGCTGGCTATCTTATCCCACAAATGATGGAACGCAATAATGCTGTTAATATTATTATTGTGGCGACACATTTTGATAAAATAGAGGTAGCTATCCAGGCGGACTTGAAGAAGTCCTACCACCAACCAAACTGAGTACAAATTGGTACTCCCTTAGAGATTGAACCCTACACCTCGAGACGGCCGCCTTGGTCGAATGCTCAGATTTCTGGGTATTGGCCCAGAGGTCCCGGATTCGAATCCTGGTAGGGGCAAACTTTGTGATGACCACAAATGTTTGTTTCCGAGTCATGGTTGTGTATATGTTTATGTAGTATATTTTCAACATTTATATACATAATTATATTAAAAATATGTCCGTCATCTAGTATCCATAACACAAGTGCTTAGGCTACTTACTTTGGGCTAGATGATAGGTGTGAGTGTAAAAATATTTATTTATTATTATTTATTAATTCCGGTAGGCAAACCTCAGTGGCGGTTAAAAATGACTACAATATAATTTAGGTTGCCCATCTAATGTTCGGCCTTAGCGAACATTGGTTAGTTTACGCAATCGCAGACAAAACGGGCTAAGCCACTGCGCCATTGAGCTCTCCACCCAGCAATTAAGTTCTAAATGAGTATGTATCATACTACAATTTCTATGCATGCATGGACAGTTAAAGTGTTAACACCTCTGCCTACCCCTTCGGGGATAAATTGTCGTGATTTAGGTATGATGTATATAATCGTCGAAACACTTTTTGCAGCGTATGCTTAGGCAAGCTTATTATTTAACATATTTATTGGACAATATGAAATCACTACACAATCTCTCTCGGTCAAAACTGTATGAATTTTTCTCTTTCTTGTACAGTAGGGACTATTCAAATTCGGGACATTGTACTATATAATTAACTGTATAATGTAATGGTATAATGTATCCTCGTACCTACTCGGGTCCACTGCGCATTTATTTAATTTTATTGCTAATGACTGCAGATGCTTCCTGGACCAATCGTTTACCGTGCCATTCGAAGCAATGAATATCTCTAATACTTATAATAAATATTGCATGACCAAAGTTAATCTTACTCCTAATAATTTCTTAAATAAAACTAATGCGAAAACAATATCTAATATTAACATGGTTACAAAGAAAATAAATACAGAATTAATCCTCAAAATTATTGTCCTGATGCAGGATAATAAAGTCAGAATAAAATTATTTCCTTTAATAATAATTTTAATTTATTTTTTTCAAACATAATTACTCATATCTAAATCATTTATCATAATTTAATATTGTGTTATTTCTTACTCATTTTATTAAATAAAGAAGCACGGAAAACATATTATTAGTAGTAATATATTTTCATTGTGGTGACGGCAGAGTAGAATACAATTGTCACCATCCCAAATCTCTCCCGTGGGTGTCGTACAAGGCGACTAAGGATAAATCAGTGATGAGGAATGGGCAGCAGCGTTCCTCTTATACTACCGTACTGACAATGTACTGCGACCTTTGTGCCCGATAAATGGCAATAGACTCGCCACCTATTACATGGGACTTAACATAATTGGCGAAAAGCGGGTGAGAATTCACCTCTGCCTACCCCTTCGGGGATATGGGCGTGATTTATGTATGTATGTATGTATATTTTCATAGTACAACGAATTTAAAATCTTCAAAGAAAATTTAATGAAAATATTATAATATTTATTACTTTAATATGGCAGCGTAGTAATCAGAATGTTATTTTACCGCCAATTACCAAAATTTCGCAGTCGATTTACCATATTTTATGTCAAATTCGTGATTAGAAAATCAAATGTAAAGCTTCGACAGGTATAAAAATATTGGTGACTGTCCCTAGTAAATATTTATAATAATAAAAATCTTTTAAAACTAGTTAATTGCGCGAAATGTAATCGTTACGTATGGTATTTAAAATAAAGTAAATGAGCGCATTTTTTTACGACGAACGTAAAAAAAATACAAAAACCAATCATTTATTATAAGAAACACAGTCCTCAATTATGATGTAATCTGAACATTGGAAAGTAGCACTAATATTATCGTGCTAGTAACTTACTTTTCATTACAAAAAATAGTGTAAAATTAAATAATTATTCCATTTTTTATATCGTTCGAAACAAGTTCCCCGAAAAAGTCCGATATATCAGAGACGTAGTATAATAGCCTATCAAAATATCTGTTTGTTGTAACAAAACGTAGCCCTAATTAATTAAAGGTAAATCCCTAATTAATCACTAGATATGAAGTTTAATAAGTACCTAGATAGGTACTGTATCTAGATAGGTACTGTACCTAGCACAAGTCCATATGAAACTCAGTGTGCAAAACAAATATTCAAAATCGCGACTCACCATTGAACACGACTGTTAAAAGCCGCGGTGTTTCCATCCACAAATCACATCACAAACACAGCACAGCACGAACTCGACTAGACACCGGGAAAGCGAGGCGTCGACGCGACCGCTCGCGACGGCGTCCGACGGAGTTATGCCAGGAACTCACCCCTCCCCTCAGACAAAACCATAACTCCAGAAGTTCTCCCCATAAAAATATTTCGCGACAGTATTGCGCAGTGTATGTCGCATATACAGCTGTGGCAGAAACAACGCACACCCCGAACGATACGCTAGCTAGCTTAGTCACGTAAAAACTGTGGTGATATCGAAAATTCAAAATTGTAAAATTGATTTGAAATAAAAAAACTTTTACGGATTGGGATTAGACTCTCGTATATTTAGACATGACCGCTGTAAAGTGATCGAAACGTCGGGTTAAATAATTAAAATGCCAAACATCTAAATAAAAACGATTCCATAACAGTTGTTTTATTTCAAATGTGCAGTACTCGTGGAAATACGAGAGAGCAATAAGTAAACTTTATTGACCGAACAAGTTGTGTGGAGGAAAAACAAAAAAAAATTAACAATTTAAATTTTTTTACCACACCATAATCTATAATATTATATAAAATAAATCTATAAATTAAGGGTGTGAGTTATTTCTGTTAACTGTCGTATAAGATTCACGTTCGGCTTTGGATGAACAGGAGGTTTGTCGATAGCAGCAGTGTAGCGCGCTCTTCATGCGATTGCGTAAAACTAAACGGTGTTCGCTAAGGCCAGTCATGGGATGGGTGACTAAAATTTTTAATCTCGAGTTCCTCCGTGATTCAGAAGGGGCCATCTCTGCCCAGCCATATTTAGTAAGATTCCGTAAGACCCGCCTTAGACACACGTTCAAATGAAAGCTCTAGACAAGCCAAGGTATTTTAGTTATGAATAGGGTTTAGCTGGTATACCCCTCGCTCCCACCTCAACAGCACACAAACCAAACGATGTAGCCATTGTTTGGTTCGTTAAACTAAAGTATTTATAAGTTTTTAAAGCGTGCTGATCTTTGGTAAAGTTCCTTTCCCATGGTACAGTACAGTTATGACTTAGTCCAATGACTTAGTACAGAATACGAAAAAAGTAGAAATTCCAGATCCTGACAAAGGATTGCCTCGGAGAAATTGCAGCCATCTTAAAAACAGCTTCGACAAAGCACCGACGGCATAAATCTAACTCCTCTCTGACGTTCCGCTTGAACCTTGCTCCGTGAACTTAAGGGTCATTTTGGCTATGACGCAAACCTTTGACGGCTGTACCCTTCCCAGCGAATAACAGGATACTATTCTGATGCATATAAATCAAGTTTACGTTGTCATTGAAAAATTGTACTAATCAAGCGACATTTTCTCGTGAAAAAAGGGCACTCGTATAATAAGTATTAATTAAAACCTCCACGAAAGGGCTGGACTGGAGACGTGGAAAAAATTCTAATCAGTTCTCAGTGGAAACTGTCACGCTACCCTCTTTTAGGGTCATTGCGCACCATCTGTATTCGACTTTGGACTTTAACTCTAGGTTGTTACAGCTGATATTCGCTCAGCAGAAAGTGTACAGAGTAATGGAGTTTTTATTTTTTATTGCATCTACCACCTAAACGCGATAGCAATAAGGTTTTTTTTATTAGGCATACTGTTTTTCTGTTGATTAGAATGATTTAACGGTCATTAGATATTAAACTTCATAATTAAACTTATTGTAAACACATTGTCACAAATTATGAGAATCGATTCCCTCGTATGATTATGGTATTTGACGTGATTTTGAACATGGAGACGACAACAAATCAAATTAAATTTCGTACAGGTTCTAATCCTGGTAGAGGCAAATTTTTGTGATGATATTTATTCTCGCGTCATGGTTGTTTAATATTATGTATACAATGTGTAACAGAGAGGTGTAGTCATATTTAAAGGGGTTATTCAGGCCATCAAACCGAACAACTTTCGCTAAGGGACCAAAATCGAAATCTCAGAAAAAAATAAACACTCCCCCATAAAACTGATGTCAGCTGGTTCTCGGTTTAGTATGGGGAAGTGATTTTTTTTTCTGAGATTTCGATTTTGGTCCCTTAGCAAAAGTTGTTCAGTTTGATGGCCTGAATAACCCTTTTAAATATGACTACATCTCTGTTACACCTAGTATGATTATTATTAAATACGTTATAGATAACGTAGATAATATAAAAAACAAAAATTATAGTTCTCCCGCATTAAGACTACTTTGTA
Organism: Cataclysta lemnata; assembly: GCA_963931975.1. Lineage (NCBI taxonomy): Eukaryota > Metazoa > Arthropoda > Insecta > Lepidoptera > Crambidae > Cataclysta > Cataclysta lemnata. Next base: position 25,308,679 of record OZ008339.1, on the reverse strand, counting down.
ATCATTCAATCAGTTACAAAATCAAAAGGCCACATGTACCCAAATTATTAAGGGCCAATACCCAAATGGTTATTCCAGAAACTCCTGCCAAGTCAGCAGGAAAACTTTCCCAGTAAATCCATTAAGGGTCGCCAGCAAACCACGTGCCATTGAAACCTGATAATTTTCTCAGCTATCATAACTGATTGACAGAGCCGAGAGATTGATCCTAAATCGAATTACAGCGATCGCCCGATTGACTCGACTCGCTAATCCGAATATTCGATGGAACCGAATGAATACAGCGGCTTGATTGGGCCACATTGTGTATCTAAATCGATTGCTGGTGATTATCTGAGTCGATTGCTTAGCGGAAAGTTAGGTAATGGTGATTATGTCAATATGGCTCATGTTTCTTTTTGTAACCTAATTAATAAATTATGTAAATACTGGCTGATCCGTTAAACTTTGTTTTGGCCTTACCATCTAGGGGTAAAAAACATAGCCTACTACCTCGACGGTCCCTACGTATAAAAGGACATGTCGAAAATGGTATTTTTTTTATTACACTTATGGCTTTAGATTGTCCATACGCTCATACCAATATAAGAATTTTTTTTAAAGTGTATATATTTTATTAGATACACAAACCGTATCAGAGAACAGGTACAATATTTTATGGAATTGGTGGCGTAGATACGGATATCTAATACTTGTCCTTTTACACTGTGTTTTAAAATGCGCGCCACTCGGTGCAAAAGCGGTCTTGTCAAACGTAACGTATAAAGAGATATGTCTTTTTTGAAATAAAACAACCTTTACGGATAAGACTCGCGTATAATTTGGTGTTTGGCATATTAATTATTTAACCCGACCAGTCCCCCCGTGACCACGGCCACTGTAAAGTGATCGAAACGTCGGGTTAAATAATTAATATGCCAAACACCAAATTATACGCGAGTCTTATCCGTAAAAGTTGTTTTATTTCAAATGTGTAGTGTTCGTGCAAATATAAGAAAACATTAGATATGTCTTTATTAATTTATTATTTCTATTATTGCTAGATATCTGGTGATGTTTGAGGTATCATTGTAAAGATAATTTTATTCAACGTTATTAAGTTTTACTAGCATTTTGTTATAAAACATTCCATTATTTCTTCCTACGTATAAACAGTTGTCTTAGATTTGTCTGACATGGCTTTATTTAATACCAGTGTAAAAACAGTAATCTGTCAGTTTTTTAAAGAAAATGTACATAAATAAAATATGTGTAAAAATAAATTAAAAACTTTCTTAATATAAAAAAAGCATTACGAGAACAATAATATTTATAACTTGAACTTTTTTGTTGCTAGAGCGATTTAAACTTTAATTTCACTCTCCTGTAAACCTTAGTTTTAGACATGTCCTTTTATACGGAGGGACCGTCGACCTATTCTTAGACCTACCAAATACATAAAAAAATCACAGTTGCGGCGGAGTTCGTTAAAAACACTGTGACACGAGATTTTTAATTATTAGATTTTCGACACTTCTGACTGTTGTCAATTTACACACAATATTTTAGTTAAATTTATTTGAAAAGGTTTGCCATTCAGCACAATGTCACAAACCTAATACCCTAGTTCATGTTTCTAAATAATATTGTTTTAAGCCGCGTTGTGACGGCAGAACAAGTTAGAATTGTCACCACCCCATCACTCAATAATGGGTAAGTATCTATACTTCACTCTAATAAGTAGGGGAAGGGTGCCTAAACGGGTACTCCGGTGTATTTAATATTTTCCATACAGCCAAAGAGACAGACGGGAGTTGTTAATAAGACAATGGGAATATATTATAATGTCCGTGATGGAAATGAATTTTATACATGAGAGTGGGTGCTTGTACTTGAATGTACCCACATTAGGTATTAGGCCATACATACGTAAATCACGCATTTCTCCGCTCAGTAGGCAGAGGTGTTTTAACACCCAAGTTTCGCCAGCTTATTCCAAGTCCCTTGTCACCGATTGGGGCGATCCTATTCCCATTCACTGGCCACTTTAGTCGCAGTATTTTTCTCGTTGGTGCACAAGAACCGCTGCTGCCCATTTCGTTATAATTATATCTCATAAGCCACCTTCCCCTATAATTACTCCTGAAATGTTATTATGCTAATTATAAACAATGGGCTCCGCAAAGAGCAATGTCAATTGATTCAGATCAATTACAGCTCCAATGGATCAGAATGGAATTATTAATAATATGCCATCGGCACAAACGCAATTTCACAGTCAATAACGTTGCTAAACAACTTTAATTCCAATCAATTTTGAAGCAGAAACAATGACCCTTTCGATCTAATCTCTAAAATAATCCTGGGGAATATCAATTTGATTTAATTGTGTACTGGTTCAGGACAGGAGGAGCCTGCGATTACGTAAACTAAGCAATGTTCGCTGGCCGGTCATTGAATTGGTGACCAAAAATGTAACGCGGATTTAATGACTCTTTATTGATCGTGTGACGTGTGGTGACGGTAGAGCAGAACGCAATCGTCACGACCCCCCAGCAAAGACGCAGCAGCAATGAGCAGCAGCATTCCTCATACACCACCTAGCAATATACAGTCAACGGCACTTCATACTACCCAAAGCTGTCAAATTTCTTCAATCGATTGTCAACCTTAACTTGTTGGTAGTAAAGCACAAAGTCGATTGAGGAAATTTGACATATTGTGGTAGTCTGACGTGTTGTTGACTGTACAATATACTGCGAATTACTGTGATTGCCATAGGCTCCCCACTTATTAGGTGTGACGTGATTCATTTTCCTTCTGCCTACTTGATATTGTACCGGTGTAATTAAGATAAAATCATAATAAAATAAAATGGCTGAAAGTATTCAATTATTAAGCAAAACTAATATCTAATTAACTGTCTCACGGCACGTTTACAACGCAAACTCAAAAATTACGAGAATAGATAATTTTTTTTAATAATATCATACGCGAGTGTATCAGTTTTCAGCTGTATACCATCTAGGTATGGGTCCCCTTTTCTCTTTGTATCCATTTCATAAAGTATCTAAAGAGCATTCGCTTCTGAACTGGGAACAAAAAAAGAACGTAGTATATGCCAGCGACGATGACCTTTATACGTTCATTCATCCCTAGCACTAGCTTCTAGTGTGAAAGGTGATAAAAATTAAAAGGAAGTGGAAACTCTATGGCTATGAATGTAGATAACCTGCAAACTATAGATATGAGTCAGCTGAAACGAAGCGAGATCATATCTATTTCGTCGCCAAAAATATTAACAATAGGTTATGAATATAAAATCTTTTTGTCCCTGTGTAAATCCCCAGGGTTCTAGTAATAAATAAAACATTTCCGGCACAAACAGATGCAACCGTTGGGTGAGTACAGAGGACACCGCTTGAGGGCAACCCGCTTTTACATTGGCATGCGCCTTAGTTCTGAGTGAATAAGGTCGAATATTGCACATTCTCCCGGGAACGGGACCGATTGACGATCGTACCACACCCGATCGAACTCAATGAAGCCGCTAAGCTTTCAGTCAAACCGCAGTTATTCTCGATTTAAAATGTAGCTTTTTCAAAACTGAATTGGAATGTTTATTCGATCGTGCTTTGTGCTTTCAGATCAACTGAGCTGACGTCTGTTAGTCGAATTTAACAGCGTTAGACCTCACGTAGATGTCAGGCTTCATATTGCACAATGAATAACGGATGTCATTAAGCATTTGCAGTACATAAATACATAAATCACGCCAATTTATCTCTGAAGGTTAGAGTAGGAGCGTATTAAACACCCACATTTCACCAAGTCGAGTCTTTGTCTTGTCTTTTTCGAGATTGGGATGGCAACATTCCAACACATACCACTAAAGGTTTTGATTTTACAGCCGGGAGCCTGCCTGCCTGCCAACCCTCTTTGGGTATGCTGTTGTTGGTGATTGTCCCTCCACCATTCGGGTGCCCCAGGGTGATTATTGGTCTACACCGGGTAATCTCCCTTAGTCGACTTTTACGACACCCCCGGGGTGAGTCGGGGCTGGCACATTCTGTGTTATTTTTTTCGCTCCCAGGACAGCATGATTTTAAATTCATATACAGATACTTTTCTTATGCTACCAGAATATCCGCCCTAATTCCGCTTCTAACCAACAATTTCTTCAATACACACAATGAAACAGCGCAACCAATAATTAATATTAGTTTCCCAAATGAAAAAAAGGCTTCAGCCATTAGCGATTGACGAGAGAGCCGGAGGGAAAAAGGGTTCCACCTATCAGCGGTTGGCAAGCAGCGTAATGACTGTAATTTCCCGTACAAATGTACACTGGCACATCATCCCTCCGTTTTAATGGACCGTGTGACATAATCAATGCCTTCTAATATTTTTCCTGGTATAGGGACGCTTTTAATCAGCTCGGTTCCAGGAATAACGATAGATAATTAAGGAGCTCGATTGCGTGTTGTTATGGGCTAATATTCGCTAAAGCTGGTTATTGGATCTGCATAGGACCTTCTTCTTATTCCGCACTAGCCGAGGTCAGCGCAACGTGGTTCCTCTTCCACTCCTCTCTATCCTTTACCAATTTCTCATCCACTCCTCTCGCTTCATATCTTCCTCTACACACTACCTCACTAAACATATACTATTATTTCCTCCGTGCTTCGGAAGGCGCGTTAAGCCGTTGGCCCCAGCTGCATCTGTAGTTGTTAGTACCCACCATTCCGCACTGGACCAGCGTGGTGGGTGGGCCCATTCTCCCTATATTCATCCATCCTTAGGGAAGCCCTGTGCCCCTGCAGTGACATTAAAGGAGTGGTGATGACGATGAGGTTAAATAATAATAACATATTTATCACAGAAGGAGCGTATTTATCAACTACTGCAGGTGCAGCTAGGAACAGCTCAAGGTGACTTCCGAAGCACGGAGGAGCTCGAGATGATAAATTTCACTAATCAAATTAGTGAAGGCCTTAGCGAAAATTACTTAGTTGATGTAATCGCAGGCAAAATCTAAGCAGTCGGCTATCAAGGTCCTCGTTAATATTTAACCTACTTATTCCAATTAACGGGTTAAATGAGGGTGTTAATTATGCCCCTAAGTATGTTAAATTCATTAAAAGTTAATACTGCGAGTCAAATCCTGTCGCGTATTGAGTCGATGCCTCCGCCGCAAAACTACTAAGCTGGCGTAGTTCAGTAAATTGGATCCCTCTGTAATTAAACGCTTTCAATTAATTCCTTCGGTACACTGGAAGGATCATATTATAAAGTATCTTTGGAGGCCGACTTCTGTGTTCGAGGCATAATTAAATTTGGATTTAATGATCGGAAGCCGTTTGGTGATTATCATGATAACATCTTGACGTGTCTTGAAGTGACGTGTACTGACATCTGTCATTGAGTGTGCAATCATCATCATCATCATCATCATTCAGCCGAGAGACGCCCACTGTTGGGCATAGGCCTCCCCCCGAAGAATTTCCAAACCCGTCGGCCCTGCGCTGCCCGCATCCAGCGGCTTCCAGAGTGTGTGTGTGAGTGACTTATTAAAATAACTAAGTCCATGGTTTAATATGAGACCTGACGTCTACGTAAGGTCAAATGGGATTCCGAGACGTCAATAAGCTAAGTCAATAAGCTTGGCGTCAAGCACGTTGATTTTCTCTGTGTTTCTGTTCTGTTGCTAGAAACAAATCAAACAAACATTAAAAGCTCTTAAATGCTGGACTCAAGCATCTAGCGTTGTAGACGATCAAAATGCTTGAAGCAAGGCAAAATCGACGTGCTTGACACCAAGCTGACTGCTTATTCCAAGCTGAGCCTTTCTGGACATGCTCTAGCTGTTCACTAAAGTATTCAAGCCCCGTTATTAACCATATGCCAAACGATTACCATTTCTATTACCTTCACTTTTCAGGATGCTAAAAGTGGTATTTATCAAAATTTTAAAAATCTATCACCATCTAAAAGTAAACACTTCAGAAGAGCAACGAAATATCAACTTAACCCGACCTATCAAGTAACGTGGCTCGCGAAACTCTCAAAAATTTAATACCGACAGAAGTCCAACTAAAATAAAGTGGACAGTAACAATCGCTGTATTGGCAGTTATCCAGCGATGCTAGAAGTCAAACTGAATAGAGGGGACATCCTTTTGCGAATGGCCGTTTTAGTTTTTATGCTAGTCAGCTTTCAAAGAAGCGGAGAGGAAATATATTTATTTGAAATCGCTATTAGAGCGCTGGCAAAGATTTTGATTGCCTGAGTGACGTTTCCTTGGTTGCGTCAGAAGAAATATGGCACAATGAGTTGGACTGTGTCATAGATAGTCGTTCACTCATAGAGTTAGTAGCTCAATACTCAATACTTCTTTGCGTTCCATAGGTTAATTGGTGTTACAGCTCATGCTAGTTCTAACCAGTCTAGATTCTTCCAGATAAATGGTACTCTTTCTGGCGTCCTCTGCCTGGGATTCTGTTAAGTCGCCAGCCTTTTATGTCCTCACTGCTGGGACACAGGCCTTTTCTCTGGATGGAAAAATCTAGGGAGAATTGGCCATACATAACCCATCACGCTGACCCAGTGCAGATTAGCCAATACGAAAGCTTAAATTATGCAATGATTCGCAAATCGGTAATTGGATGGGTGATCAAAACTATGTAATCTTGAGTTCCTCCGTGCTTCGGAACGCACGTTAAACCTTTAGTCCCGACTGCATCTACAGTCATTAATACCCACGGATCCACCCCGGGCCAGCGTGGTGGGCTATGGCCCATTCGCCCTAGATTCTTCGATGCACAGGGAAGGCCTCACTAGAGAGGACATATAAGGGCTGGTGATGGCGATAAAATAAGAAATCGGCTCAACAAACACTTTAATCGATATAATAGCACAATCCATCTCAACTTCAATCTTAACAAAAGTGTCTTCGTTCTACTTATCCTAAGAAAACCGCTAATATCAACTACGTGTACTCACTCCACATTTCTAGCAGCAAACTTTACTACAAATGAGGACTAGCAAACTTTGTCCCAATTGTTAACTCCGGTGACGAGATGAAAGTCAATATTCAATGTCGGAGATATCCTTGAACTAATTTTAGTCGAGTACTCTTCTTCTATTTCAAGGTTCAATCTATGTCCCGCTGGGCAAAGTGGTATCAACTAATTAATTGTCCGAGAAACTCTGTGCTACTTCTATTTGGGGCTAGGAAAATAGCGAGTAAGTATTTAGTAAGTATAGCTTATAGTATTTACAACATCATTTCGATATTATACATACTTAGACATATAAGGGGTGGCTGCATGCATATCCAAAGAGGGTTGGTGTCAGCCCGGTAGCCGGGTGTAAAACCTAAGTCAAAACATTAAGCAGAATGGATTGAAACGGTGTCATCTTACTTATTCTTTTACAGTTTCTTGAAATTGTTTCCATCACTGTTCTATTATACATTCATTCATTACTAGCACTATTCCAGTGTGATGGATGATATGAATTAAAGGTGAATAGATCGTTAGATGCCGTGTGGCCGATATGAATTGAAAAGGAATATGAATTGGAAAATAATTTTTGATGTTTTTCTAACCATATTTTTTATGGCACTAATTTTTCTAACTTTAATATAATGTTCAAATTAAAATCAAAAATTATAACTTTCACAAAGACCCGTCATCGGATGGATCGCTGAAAACATATTGGCGCTTAGATCTTTCGTGCTTCGGTACGATCTCGAAGCTATTGGTCCAAACTTTCTATGCACGTGATTGAGCTGGCTACAGTTACAATGAGCCATTGCACACAGCTGCATATGCAGCCAGATGCAGCTGTGTGTGAACAGCAAAATTTCGATATATTTAGGATACCTGCCCGAATATTAGCCCAATTTTCGAGGAATTTGCTTACTGATTACCGTATCTGCAAACCGATGTCCCATCAAGCTTGTTTCATATTTCTACGCTCGCTTTGTAGCCCCACCTCGCAAGGGTACCCTATATACAAACTACATACATACCTGTACTATTAGCGCAACATCGCCTCTCTTGAAACATTTTAGTTTGGAAATGCCGTTTTAAAATTATCCGAGAATATAGTTCTATGTGGATTTAGGTAAAGGAAATTGTCGGAAGCGATAAAGCCGAGTGGAATATCCCATTTTCATGTACGCGGCCGCTTCGGTTCCCCGTTCTCGCGATGTTTAAGATAATCGTCTGGGCAGTAATGGGATGTTGAAAAATTCTTAAAAGCAGAAAAGGCATTAAGCGATTTTCGATTGAATACCACGTCGTTATTCGTGAGTTGGAATTATTGGATGGCAGTTTGTTTAAAGTTTAGCATTTTGAACTTTATTGATACAACCTAAGCATAATATTTACAAAATATTCTTTAAAGTATCTCTACAAACAAATACAAATGAATTACTTTTAAGAATATTTGGTCAGGTAAAGTCACCTGCTAAAACCATTGGAAGTATATTTAAATGTGATATTAGAAAGCTGGAAAAAAATTCAAAGAAACAGATTTAGAAAAAATATGTTCTGACCCACAGAACAGAGAAAGTAGTACTGTTCTGTGTTCTGACCTAGGCCTAGATATTACGGACGCACTTAAATATTCCTAGACAAAATAAAAAATGCGCTTATTTCCGTAATAATTCTTAGACTATAACAATATAAGTGCCGCTGACCCCAAAATATATTCTTGGAATAAGGTAGCAAGTAGCAGAGAAAAAAAGGCTTAAGCTCAATAATTTACATGCATACATTAATCACGCCTATATCCCCGTAGGGGTAGGCAGAGGTGATTCACCACCTACATATCGCCAATATAGTTAGGTTCCATCTATAAAACATAAATCGCAGTATGTTCTCGTGTACAATAAACTATTAAATAAATAAAATAAATAAATATGTACTTTTGTTACATACTTCTGTCGCCTAGACGACAGAAGAGGAATGCTGCTGCCCATTACTCATCGCTGTCTTTACCTTTAGTGGCTGTGTACGACCCCTACGCAAGAGATGGGGGTGATGACAATTCATTGTATTCTGTTCTGCCAGCTATAGAAACTAACAATATTGGCCATAATTTCATTTGATTTATAAAAGCCCTCATAGCTTCCAAAAACCCTATAATGGGCAATCTCAACTAAATATTCATCAAGTAGGTATCCTATATACCGGAAACAACGGCCGAACTTTCCGGGTATATCCGGCCAAACGACATTAGAGAAACCCACATTTGTAACTTCGCTAAAGCGGATCGGGGATTAGGAATTAATTGTGTTTTAAGGCCCGAAGAGTTGTACCAGTGTTTATTGAAACCGATCCGCAATTGAAACTTAATGTGGGATGTTCCAGTTGACAACGGTAACTCGGTAACTGCAGTCCCTTGCCGCAGCCAGCCTCATGGGAATTGGTCGTCAGGATTTCGGGAAGATAGTGACAAAAATGAATTTGGTGAAAAGCACAAACCTAGAGAAGTTATGACAGGAGACGATAGAGTCTGACGAAAAAAAATATTACAAAGAAAATTCGAGTTAGTAAAGTTAGTAAAATTGGAGTTAGTAAAGTTAGTAAAGTCTGGGCAGATGCCCTCGGCATCAACACTATAATTCCCGCATGAATGCAAATTTCATTTGTAAGCACAATTTTCGTTGTAAGACAATAAAATATGAATTTGCTGAAAAGCAGATAGGCACCTAAATAAATTATGACAGTAGACGATCGAGGCGAACAAAACAAATTGTGAGAACGATAAAGAACACATTGAGCATGAAGATAGATACATAAAAAATGGAGATGAGGATGATAAAGAAGATATTGAGTAAGAAGATAGATAGTTCGCCCACTGGAAATAAGATTCCCAGGGGCGTACAAATTTGTACTCGTTATGGTTGGTGGTAGGACTTTTTTCAAGTCCGCCTGACTAGCTACCACCATCTTATCAAAATCTGTCGCCATAACAATAATGTTATCAACATTATTGTGTTCCGGCCGGTGTTATCCAGTCCCTCTGTGGTTGAGGGTTCCAGGGTTCCATCTTCCATCTTCAGCCCTTATCGTCACTTACCATCTGGTAAGATAAACGGCTGCAGAAGTTTTGGGCAAAGATCGTTTTGGTTTGCTGCCGACGCAATGAGAAGAAGGTGAAATGTAGAGGCCAAAATATTTTCAAATAAAGAATAGTTATTTGTTGTACGTGAGTGCAAAGTTGTTTTTTAACCGCGTGCTCAATTTTGATGACCGAGCTAGCGAAGGATTCTAAAATTGAATCACGAGCGTAGCGAGTGATTCAAAAATTAGAATCCTGAGCGATAGCGAGGGAATCAAAAGACCACAAGGTGAAAAATCTTTGCACTCGAGTGCAACACGTAACTTTTCATCCGCCCCAACGAGGAAATTGCAAAATAAAAAAAAATACAATCACAACAGTTTCTGTTTTCACCCAGAAACTTCCACAACACCCTCCCATTAACCCAAACACACTCTCAACACCCACCCAGAAACACCCGCAATACACACCCATCCACTCAGACACACCCAAAAAACACCCATTCACCCAGAAACACCCACAAAACACCCATTCACCAAGAAAAACCCACAAAACACCCATTCACCCAGAAACACCCACAAAACACCCATTTACCCAGAAATACCCAAAAAACACCCATTCACCCAGAAACACACACAAAACACTCATTCACCCAGAAACACCCACAAAACACCCATTAACCCAGAAACACCCACAAAACACCCATTCACCCAGAAACACCCACAAAACACCCATTCACCCAGAAACACCCACAAAACACCCATTCACCCAGAAACACCTACAAAACACCCAATCACACCCATAAACACTCAATCACCCAGAAACACCCACAAAACACCTAATCACACCAAAAAAAAACCAATCACCCAGAAACACCCACAAAACACCCATTCACCCAGAAACACCCACAAAACACCCATTCACCCAGAAACACCCACAAAACACCCATTCACCCAGAAACACCCACAAAACACCCATTCACCCAGAAACACCTACAAAACACCCAATCACACCCATAAACACTCAATCACCCAGAAACACCCACAAAACACCTAATCACACCAAAAAAAAACCAATCACCCAGAAACACCCACAAAACACCCATTCACCCAGAAACACCCATTCATCCAGAAACACCCACAAAACACCGATTAACCACACCCGCAACATTCATCCAGACACACCTGTAAGTCCCTAATAAAAATTACCGTCCCTAATGGAGTTCCGAGACGGTCAATCAGCTTGAGTCAAGCACGTTGATTTTCTGTATGTTTTTGTTCCGTTGCTAGCGTAAACAAATCAAACAGACCTAAAAGGCTTTTAAATGCTTGACTCAAGCATCCAGCAAGCGTTGTAGACGATCAAAATGTTTAAAGCAAGATTGACGCCAAGCTGATTGACCGTCACGGAACTCCTAGGTTTTAAAAAATTTGTGACGTGAAAAGAAAATGGCGCGCGCATAGCAAATTACAAAAAAAGTACACCAAGAAGGTTCCGAGGCTGAGTTTTTAACAAATTAAAATAGATTGCATGATAATTTCGGCACCATGGAGGTAGAAATAAATAGGTATAATGATGTTTTGAATTCACAAACTCATTGCACACGATGTTCTAAATTCAAATTTACTTTAACCTCTAGAGGATAAAAACGGCTTTTGCACTCAGATATCGAAGAGCAAAAACGCTTTTTCCGAGATGGTGGGATGAAAAAACAATAATATGGTTTCTTAAAGCTTGTAAATTAGCACCCTCCTACTTAATACCACAGAAACCAGCTCTTAGCGTTGGTGATCGTAAATCTGTCGAAGCCAGTGTGGTGTTTATTGACCATGCACTTGCTATGGGGGGAAAGGGGGGGAAATCTGATTACTCCGAATGCAGTTGAGAGGTTGTAATCGCTATTCGCTTCACTCACCTTAATCTTGAAGGTTTATGATTTATCGTAATTGATGCTTCGATTTCACTAATAAATTGAATGTTAAACTTACTTTCCACATTTCCAACCGCAGTTAACAGCCAATAACTTTTTTTATAGTCTAAATAAGGAGCTTAAGCTAACTTGTCATTGAAACTAGATAACGGACAAATAGGCCGTACTAATAAAAAAACCAATACATACAAGAAACAAACAGGTTGAAGGTATAGAAACCTTTTGGAGGAATCTAAATTAGTTTCGCCCTTTTACATGGGACCTTACATAGATGTCCCTTCCGGGATAAATAGGCGCGATATAATTACGTAGGTGTCTTCTTCTTCTTCCTGCCCTGTTCCCAGTCTATCTGGGGTCGGCGCAGTATGTTTCCTCTTCCATTCATATGTCAGACGTCATCAAGCCATCCACTCCCTTTTGATTCATATCATCCATCCCACCGTTAAGGTGCTAGTGATGAATTAATGTATAGAAAAGAGACGGAACGGACCATGTCGAGAGACCCATGAACGGAGAGAGTGATTAGAATGACAACATTCCAATCCGTACTGCTCAAGGTTTTGGCTAAGGTTTTACAGCCGGCCGCCTGCCTGACACCAACCCTCTTTGGGTACGCTGTTGTTGGTGGTTTGCCCTCCACCATTCGGGTGCCCCAAGGTGCTTATTGGTCTACACCGGGCAATCTCCCTTAGTCGACTTTTACGACACCCATGGGATGAGTTGGGGCTGGCCTATTCTACGTTATTTGTTCGCTCCCAGGCCAGCATAGAAGGCGCCAGTAGAAAAATAATATAATAAAAAACAAAAAAAAAATTCTTAATCTTACCATCTCTAAAATTAAATCCTTAGAATAAAACTAATGTTCTCTAATCATACATAAATCACGCCTATATCCCCGAAGGGGTAGGCAGAGGTGAACTAGCACCCACGTTTCGCCAATTATGTTAGGTCCCATGTAATAGGTGTCGAGCCTATTGCCCACAATATCGGGCACAAAAGTCGCAGTGCATTGATGGGTGGTGTAAGAGGAACGCAGCTGCCCATTCTTCATCACTAATTTATCCTTAGTCGCCTTGTACGACGCCCACGGGAGAGATGGGGGTGGTGACAATTGTTATCTACTCTGCCGTCACCACACGGCATAATCATAGTTGTAGAATTATGAGTATGTATATTTTCAATATCAGTATATAATTTATTATATATTAATAATAAATTACTTACTACCACTTGAATCCTGCCACTTGAATCCTGTGGCCTGCTAGGTGACTGCTCACCGGGCTTTTCCTGTGTAAGACTACTTTTAAATGTGTGTAAAATGTTATCAATTTTTACCAAAACACTGTCTAAACGCTTCCATTCATATGTCAGACGTCATCAAGCCATCCACTCCCTTTTGATTCATATCATCCATCCCACCGTTAAGGTGCTAGTGATGAATTAATGTATAGAAAAGAGACGGAACGGACCATGTCGAGAGACCCATGAACGGAGAGAGTGATTAGAATGACAACATTCCAATCCATACTGCTCAAGGTTTTGGCTTAGGTTTTACAGCCGGCCGCCTGCCTGACACCAACCCTCTTTGGGTACGCTGTTGTTGGTGGTTTGCCCTCCACCATTCGGGTGCCCCAAGGTGCTTATTGGTCTACACCGGGCAATCTCCCTTAGTCGACTTTTACGACACCCATGGGATGAGTTGGGGCTGGCCTATTCTACGTTATTTGTTCGCTCCCAGGCCAGCATAGAAGGCAATACATAGGATATAATTACGTAGGTGTATATGTAATAATCATAAATTAACATACATTTATCCATACATTTTCGGTTCACTATCTCAGACAATCGCCAGAAAGGTACAGCGATATTTAAAGTTTTGCCATTCCCTTCTTTCGAAATAATACTGCAGGCTGCTAATCGGCGCTTTGGGCTTTTACGCCCCGATAAATTTGCTGGTAGCCCCTACATGGATTGAAGACGGGAACTTTCCCGTGAGACAAATAATATATAGATAGCTTCTATCCCAACAATTACAGTGGTCTGATAGTCGTAAGGGAGAAAATGCTGCGAATTATTAAAAGAGAAACTTTTTCTATCAAAGTACAATAATTACATCTCATTAATCGTCATGGAATACGATAAGTTCGTAACATAAGCAGGGGCATTTTTATTTTGTCAGAGTGTTAACGACTGACGTGACGACAAAACAGAATACAATTATCACCACCCCAAAGCTCTCCTGTGGGTGTCGTACTAGGCGACTAAGGATAAAACAGTGATGAGGAACGGGCAGCAGCGTTTCTCTTATACCTAGCAACGTACTGCGACTTTTATGCCCGATATATGGCAATAGGCTCGCCACCTATTACATGGGACCTAATTTATTTGGCGAAAAGTGGATGTTAATCCGCCTCTGCCTAACCCTTCGGGGATATAGCGTGATTTATGTATGTATGTATGCATGTTAACGACTTGTGTCAAATCATAAGCCTTGCAATGCTGTGTGGTGACAGCAGAACTCTTAAAAATTATCACCACCCCCAAACTATAAGAGGAGTGGATGTTCGATGACGTCTGACCGATAAAATGGAAGAGGAAACTGCGACCCCCCAGGTAACCTGGTATAACAGGAAGATGATAACGGTTTGACAATCACTCGTTAGTCGCAATTCGGTGCATGTAGCCTGCGCATGTTATTATGCACCGTGTAAACGATTTCAGCGACTCGAGGATGTACCTACCGGCACAAGTAACATGCGTCCCATCACGCGGGTTACTTCCGCAGATATGCTGACAGTTGAAACGTACAAGACCCATACATAAAGTACTCGCGCGGGCAGAATGCACGTGTAGCCTGACCAAGTAACTTTCGCAAGTAGCCCGCGTCTTTGTTTATGCACTGATCAACAAACTGAGCATGCTGCTTGCGCAAAGAGCTCGCGCCTTTACTTGCTCCATCTACTGGCACCGTGTAGAAGCACCATAATGGCTATTTGTGATATCAAATTCGAGCTGATGACAACACACGTTCGACAATAATCCGTCACTGGATATCGGCATTGTAATAAATCAACGTGTAAATAAATGTGTGTTTACACAAGTACACAGACAGCGCTGCTAATTTCAATATCGATATCAATTTGTAAATTGCTATTCAGGCAAAATTTATTGGTTCGTATATCAAAATAATGAATTCGTTAACTTACTGCTCATGATGTCAGACTTACAGCAAATATTATTTTTAGAATTTATAATATAATCTTCAAATAAAAATCAAATCATAGGACTTTAACTACTTCGTAAAAAGTAAATAAAATAAATGTTGTTAATACTTCTTTGTTATTTGAACATTATTTGAATGTTAGAAAAATTAATTCAAATGAAATATTGAGAGCATTTCACTAAATCAATTAACGTTGTAATTGGCTTAGGCAGTCACCCGTATTGCGGAAGACCACCCATATACAACCATCCCTCCTCCAATTATTGGAAATGCAATTTCACGAAAAAAAAATCTTTTTTTCTTTAAATTTTTTCTTACCTTTTTTTCTTTGTATAAAATTATTTTCACCCTACGTTACATATTACATATATAACTAGAGCTTCATTATAATTTACATATTATTACTATTACCTCCGACATAAGAACTATGATCTTCGTTGTCACCAGTCAACCTCAAAAATCCAAACCAAACACATTTTCTTTAAGCGAAACTAGGTTCTATTACGCCTTTATATTATACTGTACACTCCGCTCAATTTAGGGATATCATGAATCAATGAATAGAGCTCCTCCTGTAGATGCGACACTCCATTTAAAATAATTAATTTTGTATATTCCTTTACATTACTGTCTTATAAGCCAGCCAAATCGCATATTAGTTTACGTTTCACGAATTAGTTGAGGTCTCTTATGATAGTTGGCGAGCCAATTGCCATTTATTGTGGCATAAGTGCATAAGAGGAATGCTGTTGCCTATTACTCATTGCTGTGTTGACCCTTTGTCGCCTTGTACGACATCCACGGGAGAGATGGGGGTGGTGACAATTGTATTCTGCTCTGCCCTCACCACACGGCATAGAAAAAAATCCCATCTCAATATCCAAATGGTAGGTAAAAAACAAACAGAAACGTTCAAAGTAAGAAAACACACGTCAACTAATCTTTGTCCGTCTCCCGCAGTGAAGGCAAAACCATTTGCCGTCATTGAAACGAAGTGAAGAATATATACCCTCGTATATCGTTCGTATATCGAAAACAAATGAGTTTGGGTTAAAGCCACCGGGTATTTGAGTAGTCTTATTAAAAGCGTCTCAGGCAGAGCGGATGTGACTGTCGGTTCGCGTATGAGGTTTATTGGGGTGAATATTATAGCGGTTATGCGTTCTGATCTCCTGGTGAATTATGAGGATGGAAGAAAATATAATTCAATGTAGTCGTTTCGCGAGAATTGCTATTAACTTACTGCTAGTATGGTAATGTATTATTGAAACGACATTGTATTTATTTCGGAACAATCATCATCATCATCACCAGCCCTTTAATGTCCCCACTGCTGTGGCACGGGCCTTCCCTATGGATGGAAGAATATAGGGAGATTGGGCCATCACCCACCACACTGGCCCAGTGCGGGTTGGTGGGTACTAACGACTGCAGATGCAGCCGGGACCAACGAGATAATAAATTTTTGGTCGCCCATCCAATGACCGGCCTTAGCGAAATTGCTTAGTTTACGCAATCGCAGGCCAAGCGCGCTGTGCCACTGCGCTAGCGAGCTCATGTTGTGATGAATATAAGAGTTAAATGCACCCGAAGGTGCAACTTGCACAAGAGTACAATCCGGCATGAAGGACCAACATATTCAAGCTTGAAAAGCACCGCCTCCCTTAGGGACTAGTGGAGCAGCGTTTCTTACTGAATAATAATTATGAATATGGTAGGGAACAAACTAGACATACCCGACCCAGAAAAGGCTGCGATCAATTATTTCGTCTAGACTCATACATACATAAATCACGCCTAGTAATGCCCGAAATTTTGTTAGGTCCCATATAATTGGTAGCGACATCTATCGGGCACGTAAATTGCACGACACCCGAGGGAGAAATTAGGGGTGGTGACAATTGTATTCTGCTCTGCTATGTCGACAGGTTAATAAAAAGCTGTTTTTACCTCCAAAGACGGGGAAGCTTTGCCCTTGCCATGGCTACAAGAAAGGGGATCTTTGTAGCCATGACACGCAAGTAACTGTACTTGTAATAGAACAACACATTATAATATCGTCGTTGATGCTGCAATGCAATGAACTACAACAATATTAAATTACAGATTTACAGAGCCAAATTGGTTACGAAATCGCGTCAAAAAAAAATTATTTATTTTAGTTACGCGGTATAGCAATATACCAACGACGATATTTATCGCTATTATATTGCAACTGTGTGTTAATATTCATCAAAAACAACTACTGATTTGTACTTTATTTTGAAATCAGCTCCCTGACACGCCGCCGAATTTCTCTTCACTGAAATCGGGTTTTAAATTTCATTGACAAACCAGACCCCATGAACCTCAGTCATGCCCTTTACTCTATTATTAGCTGGCGTTCTATTTGCATTCTGATCCAAATCTAATCTTGTAAACGGTTAAACCACCAACAGCTCCGCAGAGCGAACTATTCGTAATATTTAAATTGCACAGCAATTTGTCTGGCTGGTTAACCGCTGATTTATGCCTAGTCTAGATTTCCTGATACAAATTCTATATTTAGTCTGCGCTGCCGGGCTGTAAGTAATTTAGTTCACCGCGATATGAAACCCAGTCGTAATTTAATGACTTTTATAAGTATAATAATACATATATATAACATAACGCCTATATCCCCAAAGGGGCAGGCAGAGGTGATTTAACACCCACAATTAGATTAGTCCCATGTAATAGGAGGTCAGCCTATTGCCATTTATCGGGCACCGAAATAGCAGTAGGTACATTGCAAGGTGGCTTGTGAGGAACGCTACTGCCTACTATTCATTTGCTATCTTAACCCTTACTTAGACCAATAATAATTGTATTCTGCTCTGCCGTCACCACACGGCATTGTGTAATAATGATCTGAAATAAAACAACTTTTAGCGATAACACTCGCGCATAAATAGGTGTTTGGTATTTTAATTATTTAACCCGATGAGCGGCCGTGGTCACGGGGAGACTCCGTGCCGTGTACGTCGGGTTAAATAATTAAAATGCCGAACACCTAATTATACGCGAGTCTTACCCGTAAATGTTTTTTATTTCAAATGTGTAGAGGTCGTGCACATATAAGAGAACATTATGTAATAAATATATTGTTATTTTGAAATAATTAAATCAAGGTTGTGTTTTAAGGTGAAGGCGGTTTAAGCTGGGCAAAGTTTGTAATTTAAAAAAGAAGGTAATCTTTATTCCAATGGAGAAAATAAAGAGACTTTTCGATTTCAATTTTACCATTATATAAATGTTAGAAAAATTAGTACAAAGATTTTGGTGGTTAGAAAATGAATTTCGAAAAATTATGATCTTGAAGCGGGAATCGAACCCGGAAAATTATGATCTTGAGGCGGGAACAGAACAACAGTGTCTTGGGTGGCCGAGCGGTCAGGCACCTGCCCGGATAGCGGCGGACGCGGGTTCGATTCCCGCCTCAAGATCATAATTTTTCGAAATTCTTTTTCTAACCACCAAAATCTTTGTATAAAGAGACTTGTGAGGTAAGGTAAGGTAATTGTTTATAAATGTGGGTGTCTACAATGATATCATCATTTAGATGAGTCTTTCAATCAGTTCACAGTCATACGGTCACCATTCATTTCCAATAATTTTCCTTCTTCTCTCTATGTCAGTTCATATTCACTCTTCTATTTTCTTCCGCCAAATAAAGCAACTTTGCAACAAAAATTCTTTTGGAACTATTTTATTCGTTTCAAAACCAAAATCAGTTAAATCGGCCCAGCCGTTCTCGAGTTTTAGCGAGACAAAGGCTCAGCAATTAATTTTTATATTATTATATAAGATGTAAAAGATTTTCGCGTTGCGAACTATCTTTATAATGGTACTTGCTTATTATTTTCGAATGTCAAGGATACTGTAACCTTTCCATTGACGTCTGTTTCACTGGGGCTCCTAAGATTAAGCCCTGCAGGTCTCAGATTATATTAATACGCTTAACAAATTGTGTTATTAAATTGAATTTGATACTGGTCGGTAGGTGGCGTTGCTTGGTGATGGCAGAGAAGCTTTAAGTTAATTCACATCCCTTTTTATTCCAGACGATGAAGAAGAAACTAAGGCAATTTTAAGCGTCGCTAGCGTAGCTAAAAGATAATTGTGCTTGCGCTAAAAGTGCTAGTTCACCTCTGCCTACCCCTTCTGGGATATAGGCGTGAATTATGTATGTATGTATGTAAAAGATAATTACGCCTGCAATGTAAGTATGTATTTAACAACCTGGCGGGTTCGGCACTTTTTCAATTCTTATGTAATTTACTACGTCTTCTTTTAAAGGTTTGAAAGAAGACTGAATGAAGAATTGAGATACCTATCTCAATTCTCAATGCTCCCATGCTTAGGTCAATAGATGAGTGAAACTGATGTAAATGGAGAAAACAAAAGGGGAAGTTAGGACTTAAGCAGATCTTCCGTAATCAAATTGCAGGTATATTAAAAAGGGTCAGGTTAAGAGCATAGGAAACAGGCGGGCATGCTTGTAGTAGTAATGAGATTGGATGAAGCGAAAGAAGTATGTCAGTGAAATAAATATCTGTGTTCTTCACACAAACATCTGGGGGATCTGACTAGTCGTCCAATAGGACCGTTAAATAATATATTTGCTAATACTGAAGGGATATGACTAGTCGAACAAACCGACATATCTGTTTTGAAAACGAATTTTAGGCAGTGTAGGTACCCGTTACAGGTCGCCTTCCCCTCGAATTCCGAGCGCGGCAGTGATCGAAAAATAACATTTAATCCCAATGTAGGTCACTGGCTCCCAGGGCCTTATGATAATTCGGGCCTGATTAACTGATCAGCGTTCCTCTCAATTTTTAACTCGATTCAGGTTTTTGGAATTGATCTCCCTTAAATGGCTAGGAAATTACTTCTTTTGAGAAAACTCGGAATTAAATTACGACCCTTACAGGCATTCCATTTGAGATGGAAATAATCAGAGTGGGTGCGTACAGTCGGCTCCGAAAGCGCTACGCAAGTGAATATTTTTTACGGGCACTTTTGTGCAGGATTGTACACTTTTTTGGTCGAGTGCTTAATACCTCACGATTCTTCACTAATGGAATTATGCCATGTGGTGACGACAAAGCAGAATACAATTACATTGCCTCTCTTCAACACTCTTACAAGGCGACTAAAGGTTAAGACAGTTCTAGTTCAGCTAATTCCTCTTATATCACTTCGCAATATACTGAGATTTATGTGCCAGATAAATGGCAATAGGCTCACCCCTATTGCATGGAACTTCACTTCAGCCTACCCCTTCGGGCATAAAATGGTCGGAAGAAACCGGGGATGGTGACAATTGTATTCTAATCTGCCGTCACCACACGACATTCTAAGAACTTGTACTCCAAGAACAGGATATAGTGGTTGAGCCGATCCACGTCTGGCGCGTTCTCATCAATAACTTCGGCCCCAAGCATTCAGGAATCACATATTCATGGGCAGACCTTGCCCAGCAAAAAGCTTCTGGGGGCCATAAAGCAAAACAAAGGCCAGAGGTCGACATTCCCCAAATAGGTCGTCAGCGGCGGAGGCAAAAACTTAGGGACCGGCTTCCGCACCATTGAACAATCGCACAATTGATGCGTCGAGGCATTTGCGCGGCAAATAAACATAGCCATGAATGTGTAGAGCAGTCCATTAACCACGAGTTGAGTATAAATCTGAGAGAAAGACAGATAAAGTCTTTTTGGACGGTTGGTTAGGCTCGAACAAGATATTTATCGTGAAGACAAGACCGCTCCCTGGCGCGAAAAACGCTTATTTCCACGGCGGAAGAGGGCAAAATTCGTGTGATGGATATTTCGCAATGTTCTGTGGCACTAAGGGCCTGTTTCACAATCGACAAGTAAGTTCTAAGTAGCTTACTTCGCAGATCATTTGACAGTTGTAATATGAAATATATGTCAATTGAGCTGCAAAGTAAGCTACTTCGAACTTACTTGTCAATTGTGAAACAGGCCCTAAGTAATTTAAATGATGATTTTTAAGCTGTTGCCCTAAAGAATGATGCCGTATGAGAGCCACTGACTAATGTAGAATAAGAAAAACTGCAAGACTTAAGTGGAGATATGCAGTTGCAAGTCATTGTCTAAGAAACATCCCAGAGACCCTAGTAAATAATAATACTAGTACTTGAAATACAGCCGCAATTAATTATGGTTGGATTTTTATTTGAATTTGTAAAATTATTAATAGAAAAAGAGGACATAATTATACATTTTGAAAAGTTATTGTCTATTTTATTGTTATATTATTAAAAAAAGTTTACTTTGTGAGAAATTTCGCCAAGCTACGCCCTGAAAACGTCCTGTTTGGTTGATTAGTACGACAGCCGTCCAATACAGGAGAAGAATTTCCCTACATTTTTGTGACCCATTTTTCTTTAGTAACACGTCTCCAATTTAAAGGGCATCTATTATACGTCACGAAAACCAGGTCACTTGCTCCGCACTGAGCACCAATATTTACATTAGCTTGTTTTCTTGCACAAACGACGAGTTAGTAGTGAACTGCCATGCTTAACATCTCTTAATTCCCTGGCATAAGGACCATTTGGAGGTGGAATGTTTATCTTGGGTTGTACTGTAAGTGTCAGGAATTGGCGTGACAAGGGTTCGTATTCGGCGGTGTTTGCGGCTAGGGCTGCTAATGTAATCGAATGTGGGCTACAATTATAAAACGGTCAAATATGCTGAAAGGTTTAGGTACAACATGTTACAGAAATAACTCACACCCTGAATACTGCCCATGCTAACTTGGCCTTTTCAAAACTATGGTGTTATACCATACAGATAACCATACAGATTTTTCGGTCAGCAAAGCAAAATGTATGGACCATTTGACAATTAATATTACAATATTACAAAACTATGGTGGTATCCAAAATTTAAAATTATAATATTAATTATCGAATTTTCCATATTTTTTGCTTTTTTAAATCAATAAATTAGCATGGCCGTGCGTTAGTTTTGTAAAATATTGTAGGTATTGTTTGTTCATTTCTATTGAGAGTTCGTGCCAAATGATCTTTCACGATGATCTAAGAGCGAAAAGGCATTATAGCACAAAAAATAACTACGCAATATGATTTACATGGGGCTTACTGCAGGTAACATAATATTATAAATAGGAGACAGTAGAAAGTATATGGCCCAAGTTTTGTCTCAAAAAAAATAACAGCTAGTAATATACTGCGATTTACGTGCCCGATATTTGACAATAGGCTCGCCACCTATTACATGGGACCTAACTTGGGGCTGATTCTCATTAGAGCGCGCTGTGCCCGGGATGGGCCGTGTACGTGGCCCGGACGGGGCACGTATTTAGAACGTCACATACATTTTGTATGAAGTAATTTATATTACACGTGCATTATCCGTGCCCCATCATTCTTTAATTGGCGAAAAGTCGTTGCTAATTCACCTCTGTCTACCCCTTCGAGAATATGGGCATGATTTATTAATGTATTAAAGTTATTTTCCTGCTAATTTACGCACTCAAAAGCAGGAGCAGTTACAATTGTATCCCACTCTGACCTCTTTTCTAGGACAAAAGCAAACTTCAAGACTCCCAAAGCCGGTTCGGGAACGCAATATTCCGTTGGATACCTCGCAAAACAAGCAGACGAGTTCCCTTATTCGCCAGCTCAAAAACACTGTGTTGTCTAAAGCAAACTTTTTGCACAAAGTATCAAATCCTATTCAGTGAGCTACAAAAGAAAATAAGCTAAGATTCGTGTTACACTGGTATGACGTGGCGAATTAACTTGATACTTTACTTTACCCTTTGTTACATTATTATTTTGTGAAACCGAATTTCGTGTAGGAGTATCTCTCCTGTCTTTGTTTTCAACAAACCGGTTGATTAATATACCTACGCAGAGGCGAATGGAAGATAAGTTTCGTCAAAAAAAATTGCTGTCCTTTCAAAAAAGTTTAAGTGGCAGTGGGCAGGATAGATTGCGAGGAGGACTGACGGCAGGAAAGGTCCTCGAATGGTGGACCGACGATCTGGTCGCGGGAAGCCGCTGGATTTGGGCAGCACAGGGCCAATCGGTTTGGAGATCCTTGGGGAAGGCATATGCCTAACGGCGCGTGTCGCTCGACTGACTGACATTTACAAAGTGATTTAAAAATTACCAGATTTGACTATTAGTCCCATCGTATCTATCATATCATCGTATCATCGGATCTATAAGGTAGGAAGGAATCGCGTCCTTGTAATAAAATAAATTGTTGGTTTTAAAGTATTTTAAACGAACTATTAGAGTTTTAAAAGATTGGATGACTGAGATAAGATTGCGAAAATATAATTTATAAGCAATTTAATGTTCACAAAGTAAAAGTAGTTCAAAGAGTGAGCGAGCATAGCCAATACACAGTGACACAGATAAGGAATGTCGAAGTATAAGGGAAAGCGCGAAATTTAAAACGTCGACACTAACTAAAAATCACAGCACCGAAAATTAAAGTTAAAAAAATGCGCGGAACGCTGATACCCATTCGGCTGCCCCATTTCCAAACTTAGCTATCTTCAGCACTGTTTTATTTAACCCATAAGAAAATTAAACGCTAAAGAGTATTAAAATTGCAATGTAGGTATTTCTTTTCAACCAAGAATTGTGTACCAGTCTATTGTAACCCACCCCTAACTCTGTTCACAGTAATACACAGTGCCATATTGGATTTGGCTTGTCTCTCGGATTTGCCTGGCTTCCACTGGTTTATTACAAGCTTACATACCTACTGCATTGTTTGCGAAGAAAATATTCCGTGGTTCACTCGGAATTTTTTATTCGCAAACCACTTTGCGATTTGCCGTCTAGATGCACCTTGGCCCACGGTGTTAAGGTCGTTTTTAACCAACGGTTGATTCAAAATTTGTTACAACTGTTGCTGTATTAAATCAGTACCTATTTGATTTGCTTCATTTTTAAATGGAACTAGACTCTTTCTGTAACTGTAACGTTGCTTCTTTAAAACCACTGAAGTCAACATTCAACAATTTCTCTCAAAAAATAGGCTCGCCACCTATTACATGGGACCTAACATAATGGGCGAAACGTGGGTGCTAGTTCACCTTTGCCTACCCCTTCGGGGTTATAGGCGTGATTTATGTATTTATGTATGTATGTATCTGAACTAGCTTAAGGAACCATTGCTTAGTTTACCACTGCGCCATCGAGCTTCTCGTACACTAACCTACATGGAAATCATCAACAACATTAGAATATAGAATATGAATGAATAAATCAAGAACATGACTACACATATTAATGATATCAAAAAACATTCCTACGCACAGTTTTTTTGTCATCAATCACTGTAAATAGCGGTCGTAATTCTTCTTCTTCTCCCTGCCCTTATCCTACTCTAAGTAGTGTCGGCACAACATGTCTTCTTCTTCCGCTCTCTTCTGTTAAACGTGAGCTCAGCACGAACTCCCCTCTTTCCCATATCATCTTTCACACAATCCATCCATCGCTTCTTCGGTCTTCCTCTCATTCTAAGTCCATGCACATCCATACTTAACATACGTCTAGTTACGTAACATTCATCCCTCCTCATCTCATGCCCGTACCACGCTAACCTGTTACTCCTCGATTTTTCGATCATCAGCGCTACTTTCAGACTTCCTCTAATGTGCTCATTTCTAATCCTGTCTTTCCTAGTCACCCCACACATCACACACACACACACACACATACACACACACACACACAAACACACACACATATATAAATAGCGGTCGTTGTTATGATTTGAATATCAATAAGCCACACATTCTACCAGCATTGTTAATTTTAATGACAATGCGCAACAGAATTAATGATACGGTCCCCCTTTCTAACCAGATTTGAAACAGGAAGGTTTTCAGTATACATTATTCATACCACACAACTACATTCCAAGGACAAACTGTAAGAATATTCCTTTATCTTGGAATGTAAGGGATATTAAATCTTATGAAACACGTGCTACGAAACGGAAAGCAAAATTGTAAGCATAAAATTGCGTTAGGTAATCTAAAATAAGTGAATTCAAGTAAAGAAAAAGCACAAAATTAAATTGCTACTAATATAAAATAAGATTATATAAGACCCAAAACTTAAATATCACACATTTTCCGTAGATAAAACAAAGAGCTCATGATTATAACATTTGGACACACACATGGTTCATAAATAGATAGATAAATCCCAAAAAAATCTGCTTATCCCGACATGTGTTGTGTTCTAAAGCAAAAAAAGCAATTAGAAAGTACCCAAATGGAAGGGAGACTGCTTGCAATCAGATTTGAACAATAAAAACATCTAAGCCCTCCGAATCAATTCGTCGACAGTCCTAATTTCGCGCCAAAATAAACAGAATCCCGCCGATCTGAAATTCAAATGTAAAAACTCTCAGAGAAATATCCCCCGGCCGCCCGTGATTGACAAAGCGTAGGAGGAGCTATTGCCCCAAAGATGATGACAAGAGATTACAAGGAAAAAAGGAAAAATAAATTTCGAAAAATTGTCGTATTGATTCGGGAATCGAACCAGCGTCATCCGCAAACGGCGCGGCTGCCAATGCGACTCGGCCAACCAGGGTGTTAACGCTACCATAGGGGAAAACATTTTTGAACATTTTCTCATCTTTATTTGTAATATTGTTCCTAACAGTCATACTCAGAGACATATTACTGACTTTAAATTAAAGGCCTCATTAACGTGCTTATCGTCAATTCAAAACTAGTCGCTATCCTTGTCAGATCTAGATTTTTTGATGCTAAACCATTTGTTACAAATTGGTTAGGTCGCCGGTTTTATGATGCATAGTTAACTCAACCAATTGTTACTACTGGTAAAAATATCAAACAGATATTTAAATTTATCCATTAGTAACAATTCTTAACAATAATTGGTTGAGTTAACTATGCATCGAAAACCGGCCCTTAAATGTTTTTTTTTTTTTGTATTAAGTACTCGTTAACGCTAATTGACGACTCTGAGTAAATTGAATGTGAATATTTTACGCATCTCGCCTCGGACAAGGCCAACAATTGCCATCTCCAGAGAAGCCTTCCTGGATCCCCGTCAACCCCTTGCCCACCTGCGTAGCGGTGCAAAATTAAATCAATGTTAGCCGTAAAGCTCCAACTTATAGCAAAGCGCGTCAGATTGGCGACGGGAAGAGATTGATATCTTGTGACAACTTTTAACGAACGAGGAAAACTCCCAGGCGCATCATCGAAAGCAATTTTCCATTTTATTGACCACAAAGTTTTCAGGAATAATGAAAGACGGTTCAGAATTTACCCGTCAAAATAAGTGGCACTCACAATAGTACAAAAGACACAGGTGACACAGACTTTTCCTTTATCAGGTAATGCGATACCAGACTGTGTGAAGATTAAGAATAGCAATGGAGTTAGTTCTGTGTGCGATCGTCGTCCGTTCATTCGATTTCCGCGTCAGGACAATATTTATTCGACATTTTTCTTATTGTTTTGAGTTTTACTTCTTATTATATAAATATTACAAAGT
Organism: Cataclysta lemnata; assembly: GCA_963931975.1. Lineage (NCBI taxonomy): Eukaryota > Metazoa > Arthropoda > Insecta > Lepidoptera > Crambidae > Cataclysta > Cataclysta lemnata. The sequence continues at coordinate 25,281,895 of OZ008339.1, read as the reverse complement.
AATATTCACAATGAATATTACTTTGTGGTTAGGAAAACTTCGAAAAGTTATTGTCTTGGTCAGACTATATTTATTTATTATTTTAATTTTTTTTCCTGTATCAAATCTATAATTTTCGAACTTTTCCTAACCACTCTTTGAAACATTTCTCTGACCTCTATTTCTAAGCAGTAGGCAGAGAAATAGGAACGCTGCTGCACAAATATTTTGGTCACCCATCGAATGACAGACTTTAGCGAACGTTGCATATCTTACGCAATCATTACAATATCGCACTATGCAATCCATCCCTAAAAAATCAGATCCCTAGAAAATACAGAGACAACTTAATTTTTAAGTCCTACCACAGAAACGTAGCGTTCGCGAAATGCGCCACGGCGAAAATGAATTAACCCCATAAACCACTTTTAACTTAACCAACTCAAGCTAGACTTGGACCGAATTGGTTTACATAAGAAGTTAGTTCCTGCTGCGGTCGAGTCCCAAAGTGTCGTTTGACAAAATGTGATCCCGAGGGATTATAAGGTCTTTATTAGGTAGGTAAAGTCTCTATTTGAATGTAAACTAGAGATAATACATTTTGGGCCAGTTAGAAAAAAAACTTTGAACATTGTGAAATTGTACAATTAATTGACATTGCAATTTACTTAGGTCTTACAATCTATTTCAATTATTTGTTAAGGGACGAACCTGACCGAGCTTTTTTATTAATGTCCTCTTAACTTTGATAGACCCAATGTGTGATTAAGTAGAAATTGATATTTAAACTAAGTAGCAGTAAGAACTTGTATAGATAAGAAATAAGTATATCAGGGGAAGTTTGAAAGTAGCACCAGTGACAGAGAGACTGCGGAGTAATAGACTGGGATGGTTTGGTCATGTTATGCGAAGAGATGAAAGCTATGTTGGCAGAAGAATGTTAGGCATGAACGTGGAAGGACGTAAAAGGAGAGGAAGACCAAAGAAGAGATGGATGGACCGTGTAAAGGAGGACATGATAGCGAGAGGAGTGGATGAGAAATTGGTGAAGGATCGAAAGGAGTGGAAGAAGAAGACATGTTGTGCCGACCCCGCTTAGAGCGGGATAAGGGCAGGAAGAAGAAGAAGCAGTAAGAACTTGTATGTATTTATATTTGCAAATAAATGAATGTAAATTAATTTTTGCCCATTCTTCTCAAGACAGGGCCTTCCGGTAGTTTGGGAATTGACAGTGTGCAATTTTTCGTTAGATATTCCAGACTTGTGTGTCCATGTGGGGTAGGTTTTTGGTTGCTTGTGCGTAACACGTTTCGATTTATGTGATTGGAGAGAATTGAATCTAGTGCAAAATTCAAATTGAACCTGCAATATCATAACTCGTTGACAATGATGGGTTTCTCTACAGCCGGTCAGTTATGTCCTTTAGTTTGGCAGAGTGTTAGTACGTTTTCATAACAACTCTGTTGTCGATCAACTTGCATATACCAATAGAGGGTATATGCAAGTCGATCGACAACATGAGAACATGGGAGAAAATGGAGAGTATTCAACAGAAGAAAATGGGTAATAGTCACTTATCCTTTGCATACAAACGTGCGTCAGCTGCAAGTACTAAAATCATCACTCGGCGAAATTTCATTTAAGAAATACCTCACTATGATATACATAAATCAATTTCAGATTCTACAGAAAAAGGACAGGAGGACAAATTATTAAATTTTAATGCTCTGTCCCATCAGCAGTAACGTCCAACTTTCAACTCAAGTTCTAACACAAATGATCACCTCGGCCATAATTATAGTCCTTATAGACAATACTGCTGAGATCTTTGCCTTTCAATCTCGCGTCGCCTCGCCGGTATAAAGCAATCCTTACGCAGCCTGACACCGCCGCCTCAATTCATCCAAATGGGAAGCTAACGACAATGACATCAATTTACGTGTAATATTACTCTGAATTCATCAAGTGAAAATTAGCGACAATCTGAAGCTGGAGCTCTGAATTGACGATCCGCCATAATTCACATTTTGATAAAAGCGCTCATCTTTAATAAAGACAATTAGGTAAATTGCCGGAGTCCTTAACTTGAGCGCCACTTAGGTGCCACTTAAATAGAAAATGGCTCAAATATATTAGATTACACAAGCATACATATCTATCATGGCGGCGGCGTGAAGGAGTCGAGGTGCGAATTATTTGGAGCGGCGATAGATGGCGCTAATTGCAGATGTATTCCTGATGCTTTGCTTTTCATTTAAAACTTGATTGAAGACTTTATAAACTGATGAGTTGTATAGTGCTATATAATAAACCTCTGTCTAGTCTTTCGGAGATGTGATTCTATGGCTATACAAAAGTCTAATCTGTTCAATGATTGCTTAAAATATAAATGCGTCATATTTTAAATCCGTTACAATATAAATCCGATTTGTCTTTTGACAATTTTCTCTTGTTGTCATTGTTGTTTTTTTATTTCTTCTTCCATATTAGAGAATAGATTGGATATTGGACTTAGGAGAGATTGGAGGTGACGACGCTTAAAATGTAACAAATTGTAGTCTGCTGCTGTGTCACTAAGTAAGGAAACAAAATGTTTTTCGTTGAGCAAGTACAATGGGGTTCCCAGCGTACATTTCCAAAGTTTTACCCGAACAGTTTGAGATAAGCAAAACCAACTACAGTCGCCTTTGTAAAGTAAACCTTTTCAGTGTGACGTTTTTCTTTATCATGCGTATTTGTCAGTGGAGTCGGCGAAAGAACTCGGCCTAAAGTTGTGACGACTGAATAGAGGCAAGTTGCTAAAGTGTCGAGTGTTTGGGAGAGTATTTTCGAAGTGCGGTAAACAAGCAAGTTGTTTTTTGCAAGACTTTATTTATATAATTTATTTACTCATTTCCAATGCAGATATTTGAAACGTCGTTTGTCATCAGCCATCATCGTCGAGCCGGTGCTGAGTACGTAAGTATTATACATACATACATACATACATCACGCCTATGTCCCCGAAGGGGTAGGCAGAGGTGAACTAGCACCCACGTTTCGCCAATCATGTCAAGTCCCATGTAATAAGTGGCGAGCCTATTGCCATTTATCGGGTACAAAAGTCGCAGTATATTGCTAGGTGGTAGGTATAAGACGAACGCTGCTGCCCATTCCTCATCACTGATCTATCCTTAGTCGCCTTGTACGACACCCACGGGAGAGATTTGGGGTGGTGACAATTGTATTCTACTCTGCCGTCACCACACGGCACTGTGGTGACGGCAGAGTAGAATACATAGAGTAGGTATTATAGTTTGTAAAATATAGGATGATTCCTATGGTAGCAAGCAACTGATATAAAACTGCTTTGAGTTCGAAAAGGATAGACAAAAGGTGTATGAGTATCACAGCTGTCTTATGAGTCATCCCATATTTTAGAAACTATACATTTATTACCAAAAGATGCGGAGATGTTACCTGCAGCGGGAGATCATCATCATCATCATCAGCCCTTTATTAACCCTGCTGCTGGCGCACAGGATATTTGATGAACAGATGCAGCCGGGACAGTGCCAATAGGCCCATCCGAAACGCGGGTGTTTAAACACCCTACCTACCCGCCTACCCTTTAGGGGGGAGAAAGGCGTGATTTATGTATACATGTGTTCAATGAATATACTATCATTTTCATTTTATTATCAGTAATTTTTATATTATCTTTCAAATACTTGATAATAAATATAAAAATAATTTGCCAATGAAAAGTAGTGTGGTGGTGCCGTGTGGTGACGGCAGAGTAGAATACAAATGTCACCACCCCAAATCTTTCGTGTGGTGGGTGTCGTACGAGGGATAAATCAGTGATGAGGAATGGGCAGCAGCGTTCCTCTTATACCACCTAGCAATGTACCTACTGCGACTTTTGTACCCGATAAATGGCAATAGGCTCGCCACCTATTACATGGGACCTATCATAACTGGCGAAACGTGGGTGCTAGTTCACCTCTGCCGACCCCTTCGGGGATATAGGCGTGATTTATGTATGTATGTATGTATGAAAAGTAAATATACGTATAATATATCAAGTATCGCCAAACAAAGAGGTATAGTAGAGGTGGGTTTTCTAATAGATCTCCAATAATAACACTCGAAGCTTTCAGTTAGGCTGTCCAAAAAAGATTGAAACGCGCTGCGAAAACAAAAATACATCGCGTGCGTACTTAGCACGCATCAAATGGAATTTTCAAATAGTTAAATTGGCGTCAGGTTCGATTCCGGATAAAAAGTACATTTGAAATTCCAATATGTACCTAGTTCTAATTCGGTCATGTTAGGTGTTCTGATTGGTACACACCCACATAAATCATGACTGTACCTACATCCCCGAAGGAGTAGGCAGAGGTGTATTTATGTTAAGTTTTATAGTGATATTGACATCCGTCGGTATGACACCCGCGGAAGTGCTAGAGAGATTGACAAAAAGTATTCTGTTAAATATAACAGCAACTTACTCATATCTAACGCTGTTGCCATTGTCATTCATCACTAGCACCTTTCCAGTGTGATGGATGATTTGACTCAAAAAGAAGTGAATGGCTTAGGTAATGGCGTCCCACCGATGTGGATGAAAGAGGAAACATACTGCACCGACTCCAGACAAACTGGGAGCAGGGCAGGTAGATGAAGGTGATAAGGTGGCTCGATGGCATCTGTTGGATATGAATGGAGGAGGAGCCATATCGCGCCAACCCTAGATAACCTGGGAAAATCACAGAAAAAGGTATACTATTTAATAAATAAATATTTTTTTTACACTCACACCTATCATCTAGCCCAAAGTAAATAAATAAAAAATAAATAAAGTAAGTAGTCCTTCCCAAATAAAGTAAGCACTTGTGTTATGGATACCAGATGACGTACAATTTTTTTATATAATAATAATTATCTATATAAATGTTGAAAATATACTACATAACATATACACAACCATGACTCGGGAACAAATATTTGTGTTCATCACAAAATTAACCCCTACCAGTATTCGAACCCGGGACCTCTTGGCCAATATCCAGCAATGTGAGCATCGACCAAGCCGCCCGTCTCGACCAAGCCGTCAATCGACGAGATCTATTCGTCAAGTCTAGGGACTCGCTAGCAGCCTAAATAAAAGCTGCCGCCCCTGCTCCCACAAAACAAATGAACACAACAGAACAATTTCATCGGCTCGGGATGGATGGGTTCGGTGTAAATTTATTATTTAAAATGCCATTTTATGTTGGCACCGAGAAAGGGCGCCGGTTCCCTGAATATTTTAAAAGCATCCGAACGGCTTGTGTCCCCGATTATCGAATGCGTATAAATAACAATCGATATAAATAATCGGGACCGGTTGCATCGGATATTCGTTTTCGAATTAACGATGGCAGACGCAGGGTTAATCTTCGTAATTGTGGTAAATGGTGCGGCGGATGGTTGCGGGGTCGTTTGTGTGCCAATTTTACAATGCCCGCCTTGTAGTGTAATTATTATAATTAAGTGTAACGTGTAAATAATGGCAGCGCCTCTGTATCAAAATTTAAATTAGTTTATTCATAATATTATAATTGGTATGGTTACAATATACACTTATATATGAATCGTCAAGACGCTACACATTGAAAACCTGTGTGTCAAACGGAGGATGCCTCGGTCGGAGGATATCCCGCCGCATTTAATACCAAAGTAGATACTAAACTCTTCACAGCCCCATACCTCACTATAGCAAAATGACACACAATTAGGCTGTAGAGAAACGTGATTTAAGTACTTTATTTGAAAATAGAGTGATTTTATTGGTTCTCCTCAAACACATTCCTCGCAACGCAATTTATTTATTAGAATAATTTTCTCCCAACCCTGTTCCCAGTCTATCTGGGGTCGGCGCAGTATGTTTCCTCTCCATTCATATCGGTCATAGAAGATTATTTGCCAGTTATTCAAAGACATCAACGCAAGCGAAGCCGCCGCTAAAAGCTAGTTCAATATAAATCACCAAAAGCTACAAAAGGCCCTCCCAATTTTCACGAACACAATCGCGGTACAAATTTGATTTATCTCTAACCACCAATACGGTGCAAACAATCCACTAAGCCGAAACATAAGCAAATAACGGTGAATTAAAACCGATTTATAGCAGATACGTGATAGGAAAGCTGTAGGTAGTAAATACTGTAGTAAATCTAAATGAAACCTCGCAAACCACGCTTTACGTGCCTGAAGTCTGCATAGGCCTAAGCCTAATTCTAGTTGTCTGTTCATCGTCTTGAGCGATTTGGGTACAGTTTTTTCAAGAGCCCGTCGAATGTTTTTGTCAAAACATTTTTTGTTTACTTTTTGGACGCGTGTAAAAATTTAAATCGCGCAAAATAGAGACCCCTTTTTAAAAATGTAATCATACATTTACATAGATACGTCACGCCCTTCTCCCGCAGGGGTAGGCAGAGATCACTTCCTTCCACTTGCTACGATCCTTACATACTTCAATCATACATTTACGAAGCAGAATTTGGAAAATGTAAAAAGTACCTGTAGTGCAAATTCCTTGATAATTTTATTTTTACTGAAAAAGGCGTGTTGGCGATTGCTAAGTCATGCTTAAATTTTTTTGCCCCGCTTTTGACCTATTTTTGATTAGGTACATCATTAGGTATTTTGTAATTTGGCTTCGAAACAGGTAATTAATTGTACCTATACTCTTTATGTTTACAAATATCATATTTTTTTATGACTTTTACTGGAATACGAATGATTACAATTAATAGTATTCAACATAACCGCGACTGCGGTTTAACCACCTCCGTGGTCTAGGGGTTCGAATTTGTATTCAGCTTGGTTGGTGGTAGGACTTCTTTGTAGTCCCCCTGGATAGCTTTAGCTGCCACCATCTTATCAAAATCTGTCGCCATAATAATAATGTTAACAGCATCATTGTGTTTCGACAATGTGTGATAAGATAGCCAGCCTCTCTGTGGTTGAGGGTTCCAGGTGTACCTCGATTCCATCTTCAGCCCTTATCGTCACTTACCATCAGGCGAGATGAAGGGCAAGAGATTCCCTGTCTAAAACAAAAGACTGCAATTTTGCCAGATTTTCCTCGGTAGCCTCTTAATACTAGATAAGGTAACTCTTGGCTTTTATCTCACCTGATGGAGTGCTTGGCGGGCTTTCAATGGCGTCAGTCAAATTTTTATTTCAATCATTCAAAAATTGTTTCAGAGTGGACTTTGTGTAGTAAAAGTGGTGTTATTTTGATGCTTAAAGATCCGCGTTGATGTTCAATAATAAAGAATCATTGAAATAAAAGTGTTGTGCCGTGTTTGACGTTAAGAATTTTATAGTGGTTTTCACCACCTCATCGGTCACCGTCATGTCGCGCGAGTAAAAATGGTAACAGTTACCATTTGACTCGCGCCAAGCACTCCTTAGATGCGTTAAAATGTGTTTCACCCATATCAAAATCATTCATTTCATACATTATTTTCATTCATTCATTTATCATTCATTCAAAATAAGAAAAGTAAACGAAAGTATACAAAGATAGTTCCTAAAGGACTTGTATCCAGGAACGTTAAGCCAATTAAAAAAAAACTCACCTGATGGCAACTGACGATAAGGCTCGAAGTTGGAACCTAGTCAGTCGCAAACATTATCCCCTAACATGATTTGAACCCGGGGCCTCTTCAAGAATATTATTAAATGATACAATTGTCATTTTGGTAAGTCCGTAAATGTATTAACCCACTTGTGATACTATTGGTATGATTCTCTTGTCAAGTCGTAGTACTTGTATAAGGGTTTGCCCTTACGACGCCCATTGGAACGTAAAGGACTGAAGACAGTGGGGAAAGCTTTGATGTCCGAAACAATATAGCAATGTAAGTAGTACCTACTGTTTATTTTTAGATATTGGAAACGTCTTCATGGAGGTTAATGATATTCAGTGAATAAGTACTTCATGTTACCTTTGAGCCCATCGGGTTCGTCATTGTTTGTGCGCAGTAGGTTTCGGTTTATGTCATCATCATCACCAGCCTGCTGGGGCACGGGCCTGCCTATGGATGGAAGAATATAGGGAGATTGGGCCATAACCCACCACACTGGCCCAGTACGGGGTGGTGGGTATAAACGACTGCAGATGCAGCCGGGAACAACGCCTTAACGTGCCTTCTGAAACACGAACGAACTCGAGATAATAATTTTTTGGTCACCCATCCAATGACAAGCCTCAGCAAATATTGATTAATTTACGCAATCGCAGGCCAATCGCCCTATGCGACTGCGCTAGCGAACTCCCCTTTATGTGATATTCCTTTACATCGCAAATTTGTATTCGCATAAGCGTAACAAAGGCTACGAAGCCTCCAGCTATATGACAACAAGGAAACATAAAACAAAGAACTTAGCAGTTGTAGACATGCTAGTTTTTGCTCCTTCAACAAACAATGCTAAAGCGCAAAGCAAACTTCCAGTGTAAAAAGGCGACATCTGCATTTTATTTTATGATCCTATTATGAATTGCACATCATAAAATAGGCACTTGTCGTCAGTATATGTTAGGTGAACAGTTCCTCTATAGAAATTTACCAGTTTTGTACAAGGAAGTATAATACCCGGCACATAAGTTGATCTATACGCAGCGCAGTATTAATTGAGGTTCTGTATGAGGTGCGAGTTAAAGTAAACAATAGCAACGTAGGTTTCTGGGCATTCAAAATTTAGTTAAGACACTTTTCCTTCAATTAACCTTCGCATATTACTGTAATTTTGGTTCAACTTACGTGCGGGGATCTAAAGCAAGGTTCTCATAAGATTAGTTGGATATACGCAAAATAACCTTCGACTCAGAAAAATGAATTGCCTTGGCCATATTGCTCAAATAGCCCTTTTAGATCCCCTGGCCAAGCAAACAAAACATCTAAACTCCGTATCAAAGCACCCAGCGGACTTTAAAACCAAACAAAAACAAAATAAAGTTATCAGCGGACACAATTACATTAGTGCCGCGAACGCCCCCCAACTTTCTGCGTCCTCAAGCGAAAACACGTTAAATCTTAATTTTAATTTTGCAACTTGCAAACACTTAAGGGACGCGCGTCTCCTTTTTTGATGCAAATTACTTTCAACTTTTGGCGTTTTCATTAGGGACGGGAATTAATGTCTCCGCGGCGAAGGTTTCGTTTGATTACAAAAACATAATGAAGCTGGGATTCTTGTAGTTGCGAACTTGGCTGTGGTCGAGCTCGGGGATGGATCGATGAATTCAGAATCGCCGCAGCTGTATCGACAACGGCGTCTTCTTGTTATGTCCCAGGTATATGTCGTAATAATGTTAACAGCATTATTGTGTTCCGACAATATAGCCAGCCCCTCTGTGGTTAAGGGTTCCAGGCTTTTTTTATTGTGCTAGACAGGGAAGCTCTTGCCCTTAATCTCACCTGATAGTAAGTGACGATAAGGGCCGAAGATGGAATCGAGCTTCACCTGGAACCCTCAACCACAGTGGGGCTGGCTATCTTATCACACATTGTCGGAACACAATAATGCTGTTAACATTATTATTATGGCGACAGATTTTGATAAGATGGTGGCAGCTACCCAGGCAGACTTTAAAGAAATCCTACCACCAACTAAAACGAGCACAAATCCGGGACCTCTGGATCTTAATTCGCGAACCTCTAGACCACGAAGGCGGTTAGGCTGGCGGGTTCCAGGTGAAAAACTCAATTCCATCTGATCGTCTCTTCAGGTGAGATAAAGGCGAAGAGCTTACCTGGGGTTGGTGCAACGAAATTTCCTATACTCATAACTGGTATGATATTATACCGTTTGCTGACGACAGAGCAGTATACAATTGTCACCACCGTCATTTATCCCCCGCGAGAGGCGTACAAGGCGACTAAGGGTTAAGAAATCGATGAGGCAGCAGCAATTGTCTTAACTTTATAAATTAGTTCAAATGTCGTCCTACGTTTGAAAAAAGAAAAGACGATGACGTGTTAATTTAAATAAACATCCAACAATTTACAATATTAAATCCGACGTAAATTCAGCGCAGAAAGAGAAACGAATAAATATCAAATAAAACCGAGCCAATTAATAGAATCTTTTCAAGATCATTATTTCACAGGAAAAATGGCCTTAGGTATGTGCGCCGGGCCCATTTATAACAGTAAATTGGGGAAAACGTCGGTCTGTGGGCCACTCGTTAGTGCCTGTTTTCTTTAAGGTTATCGTCTGGATAAATTGCCTTTTTATTCTGGTAACACCGAACGCTAACTTAGGCTTGTACATCGTACGCTCATGGCTAATGGCGCTCTGGAGAATCCAGTGCCTATAGCCAACTAGCAAACGATACAACGTTCCATCTATCTTTTTGTATGAATGGCCTCTGTCAAATCTGACAATTCTGCCAATGTCGACTTTGGAGAAGACACCTTTATAATGGGGCTAAAATCAGTTCAAATATAGTTTTAAGTTCACATTGGTCAGACAGTATAGAGATAGGGGTGAAGCATAAATAATATGTAAATGTATTATAAAATAATAAATAGAGATTAGAGACGGTAAATTGTTACGGAAGAGTACGTGGAAGGGGTTAGAGGTTAAAAATATATTATTTATTGATATAATATCTGCTAATTAGATCCCTTATTACAATGGTAGAGTCTAATGAGGTAAGTAAAAAGTTAACATTGACTGGACGAGGAATATGGGGAGGTGAAAGGTTGAATAGAGAATAATTATAATTGGCACAGTTAAAAAATATATGGTATGGTACGATACAACGTTTCTAACCATCGAACAAATGACATCTTTTGACAACTACTCTTACATTTGATCGTGTTTTCTTCCCTCTACGTTCATACTTAGCAGAAGAATGTTAGATATAAATGTAAAAAGACGATGAAGGAGAGAAAGACCAAAGAAGAGATTGATGGACTGTCTTAAGAAGGATATTATTATGCTATTATGTTCGACTAGCAGTACTCGCTTGTGTGTTTTTAACATTACTAACGCCAGTAAACAGGTCCTCAAGTAACAGATTTTGTCCTATAACATAGCTGGAGCACTTCGTGTAAAACAGTCGTTTTTTGCTCGGAGACTTCAAGTTGGAGCATAAAAACTTGACGGAAAGTAAAGTTCATAGCTCATCATGACCGCAAAGAAGATCATTTGTTACTGGATTTATCTCTGGCGCAGTTTCTTGCAGTAAATAAATCATACCGCACACTTCAAGAAGAAAGTTCTTGAGATGGATATGCAAAAATACTGCGGAGGTATAATAGGCCCGGATTGTGACGGACGTGAGTTCGTTTCCCGCATTAAGACTTACTGCCGTACTCAGAGACGCCAATTGACTTTAATGAGTATTTAATGTCAAAATTTTTCATTCAAATCTAGACCATGGACCCGGCAAGAATAGCAACTAGTTTAGAATTGTAATTTTACCCATTAACGTTATTTGACGTCTCTGAGTGCGGCAGTTAGTGCTTCAAAATGTGTGAGACTCCCAACGTACAACAAACATACCCAACCCAACTGACATCGCATCAGCCGTATAGCAACGAGGAGTCTTGGCCCGATCTCATTACCCTGGGTAATTGAACTATCAACCTGCCACCCTGATGCCGTCTGATGAGCGTTAACGAGAGTTTACGCCACGCTAACCCGAATCCACGCCCTAACGGCCCGTTACATTCATAGCCGGGCCGTCGATTCTGAGCTTTTTGCTTCCGAGTTCTTGTTTAATTTTATCGAGAGACTAGTGGTCGCCCGCATCCTCGCTCGCATTAATGTCGGTTACTAAATAGTCTTCAAATGGACTATGCAATACGAAAACATTTTATTTATTTGATTCAATAGTTTCTGAGATTAGCGCGTTCTACCAACCAAACAAATAAACAAAGAAACTCTTCAGCTTGACGGCCGCCTTGGTCCAATGCTCAGATTGCTGGGTATTGGCCAAGAGGTCCCGGGTTCAAATCCTGGTAGGGACAAACGTTGTGATGACCACATGTTTGTTTCCGAGTCATGGTTGTGTATATGTTTATTTAGTATATTTTCAACATTTATATACATAATTATATTAAAAATATGTCCGTCATCTAGTATCCATAACACAAGTGCTTAGGCTACTTACTTTGGGCTAGATGATAGGTGTGAGTGTAAAAATATTTATTTATTATTATTATTTATAATATTAGTAAGATTTCTTGGTTGAACTGTTTGCCGTGGAATTTCGACATGGCGACCGTCATGTCAAATGACATTGTACTCTTTAGTCAAATGTAAGAGAGGCTGTCGAAAATTGACGTTTGCATTATATGGGCCCCCAGCCTCCCTAGCCAAGTGACCAATCTATTCGAACACATAGAATACAAATGTATGAAACTGACGTATTACAGAGAAAGCAACACTACGACCGTCGTGTCAAATATAAGAGAAGCTGTCAGGAGGGAGTGTTTGGCGCGTTTCGTGGTGTCAGTCAGTTTATTTTTCGTTTATTCTTAAATTGGTTCAGAGTGGATTTTGTGATTTTGAAAGTGGTGTTATTTTGATGCACAAGCATCCGTGTTGATGTGCAATTATGCAGAATCATTGAAAACAAGTCTTATGATGTGTTTGATGTTGTGGTGAAGATCATTATAAAAAGTGGTTTTATCCATTTCATCAGCCACCATCATGAACTCTGTTACCATTCAATTCGCGCCAAGCACTCCCTAGATGCGTTAAAATGTGTGACACCCATATTTTAACGTAAAATTCATTTCATTCATACATTTCACCCACTCATTATTTCATACGACTACAGATACAATATACACTAAAGATTTGGCTGCATGGGCTAGACCCTTTGCTTGCCCTAAAAAATAGGGAGAATAAAAAAAAAAGAGAAGCTGTCAATAAATTACATTTAAATTGTATTCGTTACAATAGATAGGGCTATTTTTCTGTATTCTAAGGATAGTGTACTTGTATGGGGGCCCAGGTCAATCATAACTGAGGTATTATTGATAGGAGTACCAATAAGGCTTTTTAATAAAACCGACAATCTTATAAGCTGTCTAGTAGTCGCCCGCGGCTTCGCTTGAATTAATGTCGGTTATTATAATAATATAGCCTATAGCCTTCCACAATAAATGGACTGTGCAACACAAAAACAATTTTTCAATTTGATACAGTAGTTAGTAGATTAGCGCGTAAATGGACTATCCAACACAAAACAATTTTTCAATTTGATACAGTAGTTAGTAGATTAGCGCGTAAATGGACTATCCAACACGAACACAATTTTTCAATTTGATATAGTAGTTAGTAGATTAGCGCGTAAATGGGCTATCCACCACAAAAACAATTTTTCAATTTGATACAGTAGTTAGTAGATTAGCGCGTAAATGGACTATCCAACACAAAACAATTTTTCAATTTGATACAGTAGTTAGTAGATTAGCGCGTAAATGGACTATCCAACACGAACACAATTTTTCAATTTGATATAGTAGTTAGTAGATTAGCGCGTAAATGGGCTATCCACCACAAAAACAATTTTTCAATTTGATACAGTAGTTAGTAGATTAGCGCGTAAATGGACTATCCAACACAAAAACAATTTTTCAATTTGAGACAGTAGTTAGTAGATTAGCGCGTTCAACCAAGCAAACAAACAAACAAACCCTTCAGCTCGCAGCAACTCTTCATAATATTAGTATAGATTGTTATTTGAACAGCTCCTCGTCATCACTTCGTAACTAGTCTGTTTGTGGGAGCGCGGAATAAACCGGCCGTATTATCAAATGAAGACTCCACAAGATACCCTTTATGAAAATTGCCTTTCGCTTAGCCAACTCAATTGCTATCCGATACAGTGGAGGCCAATACAAGTGACGCTAACAAATCGACTTATAAGAAAGAATATTATTATGGTGCAAAGATTTTGGTGGTTAGAAAAATAATTACGAAAAATTATGATCTTTGTACTAATTTTTCTAACATTTATATAATGTTAAAATTAAAATCAAATAGTTTATAAAGCAAACCCAAGCTTAACCGAACCCACGGTATTTGTAAAAATATCTGCTTTGGAATGTTTGAAATTTATTTCTACATTGCGAGGCTACCCGTTGGCTTACAACGTGAAGTGTAAAGGTTAGAAGAATTTCGGCAAGTTAATTAGTGTCTAGGGTGGCCGAGCTGTCAGGCACCTGCCCGGATAGCAGCGGACGCGGGTTCGATTCCCGCCTCAAGATCATAATTTTTCGAAATTCTTTTTCTAACCACCAAAATGTTTGTACTAATTTTTCTAACATTTTTATAATGTTAAAATTAAAATCAAATAGATTATTATGGTGGTTAGAAAAAGTTGCTTGGTTCGCCGAGCGGTTTAGGCACCTGCCCGTATTTCAGTGGACGCGGATTCGATTCCCGCATCAAGACTGATATAATATAATTTTTCGAACCTTTTCTAACCGACATTATTTTTTGCACCTACTAATTTTTCTGTCATTTATATAAATATCTAATTAAATTCAAAATAGTAAATATAAGAGGTTGCTTTTGCTTCGATAAAAAGTTTGCGGGCAAGAAGTTAATGTAGTTAGCTAGCCTTCCGTGCTGGCTTCGGAATAAAAAAATAACGTAAAATGTGCCAGCCCCGGTGGAGGGCACCGCCTAACCTAACCTAACCTAACCACCAACACAGCACAACCAAAAAGTTTTGGTCAGTCAGACGGCTGTAAGCCCTAAGCCAAAACCATGAACTTGTTAAAATTTAATCCTTCCAATTACTCTCTCGAAATTCAAACCATCCCTTCCACCCCTTTTCTATACACTAGCCGCGTGGTGACGGCAGAGTAGAATACAATTGTAACCACTCCAAATCTCTCCCGTGGGTGTCGTACAAGGCGACTAAGGATAAATCAGTGATGAGGAATGGACAGCAGCGTTCCTCGTATACCCCCTAGCAATAGTACTGCGACTTTTATGCCCGATACATGGCAATAGGCTCGCTACCTATTACATGAGATCTAACATAATTGGCGAAACGTGGGTGCTAGTTCACCTCTGCCTACCCCTTCGGGGATATAGGCGTCATTTAAGTATGTATGTATGTGTGTACACCAGCAGTGTGATGTAATGGACGTAGTAGGGAGTGGATATCACAATGACTTTTAGCCGATATGAAAGGAAGAGCTAACATGCTGCGCTCATCTCTGATAACCTTGGAATAGGTTAGCCTTGTACTACACCCACGAGACAGGCAGCTTTGGTGATAATTGTATTCTTAACTGCTTTCACCACACGGTTTACAATTTTGGCAGACTTCTTAATGTTACTCTCACCAATGAACGACAAATTGGCAACATCATACACAATATTTAATTCAGTTTGACAGTTCGCCTGGGGGAGAATATTGGCACATAGTCTGGGTAAGCCACTGCCGAAGCTATTTATCTTTTTTTTTGTATAACAACCAATGCGAAACATTAGTCCCGTCTATTTCAATAAAAGATGTTCCTAATTTATTGATACTACGTGGCATTAATATTCTAACTTTATTTGCTGGTGGTGATGTATATTCTGTTTAAAGGAGGATAAATGGTAGCGAGAGAAGTGGATGAGAAATTAGTGAAAGATAGGGAAGAAGACAACATGTTGTGCCGGCCCCACCAGGAGTGGGATAAAGGCAGGAAGAAGAAGATGAAGAGTAAGGTGATATATATTCGGTGATGATCGGAGATATTACTAAAATTGTCACCACCTCAACAATTATCTGGACTTCAATGTCGCAGAAACTAGCTAGATTGATCTACGATTTCGTGAACTAAGCAATGTTCGAGAAAGCCAGTCATTGGTCGGATGACTAAAGTATTTATCTCTAGATCCATGATGCTACGGATGTCAGAAGTCATTTAACAGTGTGTTTCCAGATTGGTCGAATTAAAAGGTCGCTGGCTATCGACCAAGAGGTCCTGGGTTCGAATCCCGGCAGGAGCAAATTCAATTCAAAATTTAAAAAAAATCAAAATTCAAAATTCTTATTATATAGTATATGTATTTTCAATATTTATATTCGAGCTATTAAGTATTTTATTGTGCTTATGCTACTTACTTTTTTCTAGATGATATTAGCTGTGAGTTTAAGAAATATTATTTTTTATGTTCATAGATAAAATCAAATTAGAAGTAATAAATATAAAAAAAATTATGTCGCAGTCATTAGACAGGTTACATAAGCCATCTTAATCAATGCTAATAAACAATAATAAAATAAAAATATAAATATTAGGTATTTTGGCTTTTTCATCTTGCACATAAATATATTTATTGTGTTTATTAAAAATATACAAAAGTGCATCATAGTTTATTTGCACGACTTGTAAGGAATTCTTATCCAGTTGCTGGCTATCACGTTCGCGTGATATTGGAAATTTCTTTTATTTTATAGCACACCTCTTTCTTTACCTGTACGTGCTGTATGGGCAATACCCCGCGCTTTGGTTAAACAAAATGCTGGATACATATTGGAATAAGGAACCTTACACCCTTATAAAAAAAATTAAATTTTCGGCAGCTTATAACCTAAGCCAAAACCTTAAGCAGTACCTATATAGGTTATGGATTGGACTGTCGTCATCCCAATCACTCTCTCCGTTCATCGGTCTCAATCGGATCACTAGCACCTTTCCGGTGTGATGGATGAATCAAGAGGTTTTTTTATGAATTAACGAATATAATTCTTTACAGATTTAAAAAGTATTTTTTATTTTTATTTTGTATTCTTTTTATTTTACAACCGCTAAATAGTTTGCAAATTAAATGGTTCCTAACTTAACAAACTAATGAACTAAACAAACTTTGCTTCATTATAATGATTTGACGCGTTAGTAAGAAGTAATAATAACTACCAGAACTTGCGTAGCAGGCAAAATTGTAGCAGCTTTCCGGAGGCGCCGTAGGCAGAGAGTAGCGTTGCTCATCCTAAGGGATTTACGTAGGCTACGCCGTAGCCTGTCTCTTCGTAGCAAAGTTAGACTCCGCGGTATGTTGTAAAGGTCAAACGACTTAGAGGGAACTATCTCTCAGCTTGATGATATATAATTTATATACTCTTAGAAATACACATCACTGCGTCGCAGTGACATCAATAGGATCGGCTGTCACGCGGGGGAAGGGGACACCGACAGGGGTACGTAGCGCGGGGGCTGCTACTCGACACTTTGGGCCCTGGGTGCGGGGAAGCAACGATAGAGTAGATTAAGGACGTTCTCTTAACAATCACTGTGTTAGGTAGCTGCGTGTGTTAGCTAAGATGATATTTGTCCTAATTACAAAAAAAAATACCTGTGTGTTAATTATAGTAGTTGTATTTTAAATAAACCAAACTCCCCTCTGATTTATAAGAATACATTAAAGGCTCCACCAAACACTCCACTAAAGCACACCAAACGCAGAACAGTAGCAGCGCAGCTTGAATGCGGTCCCCGGTTATATTTGGCTGTGTCGTCACCACACGGCTATTATTATCAATAATAATATGGTATATACCTTTGCATTGTAATAATGTGATTTGTATTACCGTAAATATTGCGTGTTCTACATCTTGTATGTTAACAAGTATGTCAGCAGTGGACGAAATACGCTCGACCTTAACTACTACAAACTTATGCAGATCAGTTGGAGCAAACATTTTAGGTAGGGTTGTCAGCAATACAAAAATGAATTATAAAAATCAGTTGACGGCCGGCTATGTCAAATACTCAGATCACTGGGTATTGGCCAAGAGGTCCCTGGTTCGAATCCTGGTAAGGGCAAATTTTGTGACAAACACAAATATTTATTTGTTCCCGAGTCACGGTTGCGTATATGTTTATTATTATGATATCAAAAATATGTCCGTCATCTAGTCAAGTGCTTAGGCTACTTTGGGCTAGATAATAGGTGTGAGTGTAAAAAAAGTCTTAAAACCTAGGAGTATATAAAAAAACCTACAACCTATTCTCGAACCTATCGATTTACATAAGTTGACTCACCTCTGCCAAACTCTTCGGGAACAAATTGGCTTGACTTATGTTTTAATGTAGAATGTATGTTAAATGAATATATTTAATAGACAAACCACGCCTGCTTTTCTTGAAGGAGTAGACGAAGTGTAATGACATCCACATTTCGCGAGTTATAATAGGTGTAACAGAGAGCTGTAGTCATATTTAAAGGGGTTATTCAGGCCATCAAACTGAACAACTTTGGCTAAGGGATAAAAATCGACATCTCAGAAAAAAAATCACTTCCCTTCACTGACATCAGTTTGTATGGGGGAGCCATACAAACTGATGTCAGCTGGTTCAGTTTGATGGCCTGAATAACACCTGTAAATATGACTACACGTCTCTGTTACACCTTGTATTATCATATTTATCATTACCAACTCCAAAAGGTCTTGACTGCTGGGTCACAGAACTTTCTCCTGACGACTACAGATTCGCAACAGGTCAGCCGGGACCAACGTTTCAACGTGCCTTCTGAAACAAGGATAAAATCAAGTTAATATTATATATTCGGTCACCCATCCAATGACCAGCCTTAGCGACAGTGGCTTAATTTACCGAATTATCTAGCTCCTATAGCCAATACGAAATAAAACCTCATTCGAATCGCTTCGGTAAACGGTATCGAGCCCACTCAGTGTGAATAACACTAATGATTGGGAATAGTATTGCTCCAACCCGTTCTGCTACAGGCCTAACTAGATACGGTGCTAAATTAGAATTTAGGCGCGCCGAATAAGAGGGAATTAGACGGTGACAGCCCTGCAAACGGCTGCCGTTTCACGGAACACCTGCCGCGGACAAAATTTACATAAATATAGCGGCCTATGCCACAGTGTAGCGACTAAAGAGGCATTTAACTTGGCAAGAATTCGCATACAACTGTAAATTGGTATAGACTTTGAATAAACTATTATAAATGAAATGTCGATAAGCCTCTTCGATCCTACTTTTACAAAAAAAAAATACTCTAAGGTCAAAGGTCAAAAATTCAGGTTTTTCCCATTTTTGTCTGATATTGTAAAGTGTTATCGTAAAAAAAACATACGGGTATGAATTAAGTAACCTCCGTCGTTTTTCGTCGTCGTTGTTCGTCGGTTAAAAATCAGTTAGACAAAAGTTGTAGATCATACAATTCTCTACAAAAATTGACGTCCTTACCTTCCTTTCAGCTTTTCTGTCACGGATGCTATTTTTGTTCTTCATCCAACTTCTCTTCTCAATATGTCAATAAATCTCCGAATAGAATGAAAAAGAAGTCAGAAGAATTTCGGAATATTGTATGGAACTTAAGAATATAAAACAACTAGCTGACCCAGCAAACGTTGTTTGGTCCTTAGTGCTCATCACCTAGGAGTATAACAATAGCCTTCGTCCTGGGGGCCTACCGCCTAACTCGATTGCTTAAGCAAAAGCTATAGTTTATGACGTCATGCTGTCATTTCGCACTAAATGCACCTAAACTATTAGCGATAGCTTTGAACGAATAATCACCGAATGATTTTGTATGAATTTGGCACAAAATCCATGGCGCCTAAAAATCCAGGATAGCTGCTATAGCCGTAAGCAGTGCATTGCAATATAGCTATCATCAGCAATCGAGTTAGGCGGTAGGCCCCTATTTCTGAGAACTACCAAATATTCACAAAATTATTCATATCAATCGGTCAAGCGTTTCGCAGGAGTTTTTAATGACTACTTTAAGCCCCGTATATTCGATATGCGGAGTCCTTTGTAAACATAACCTATAGGTATGTATGTATCATGTGAGCACTGAATAGAGTGCCTTCCTTTGACGCTGTAATACAAAACGACCTTCGTACAGCCTAGAACTAATTCGTAATTTTCGTAAGTGTTCAAGGTACACCTGGCAAGGGAATTTTAGGTTAATATAATAAATATTCAAGGCTGCCTTCACTTAGTCATCAGAGCGTGAGAGCGTTTGCTCACCTAGTGACGATACTACGAAAAGACTATTAATCTTTACCGTGTAAAAATATGGTTTATTCATCATCAAGGTTACATACACTAATGATTCGTCAAAGAAATAATTGTTAAACGTTGGAAATGTGTGTGTCAAAGTAGACGAGACCCCTTCAAATCCAAAGTTTGATGAAACGACTTGGTGGTGCTTTTTAAATTTTCATCATATTTCCAATTGTTATTGTCCATCTTGATTTGCGGTCCCCCTACCTCTTAGTGCGAAGCTGCGCTAAATTGGCTCCCTATTACGTGAGACCTAACATAGTTAGCGAAAGGTGGAAGTTAATTCACCTCTGCCTAGCCCTTCGGTGACAAGTAGCTGTGACTTATGTGTGTCTGTATCTTGATTTGCAAAGATATCACAGTCACTCAGCCCAATTACACACCAAGCACTAGTGGAGGTACTGACACCGCTCACTCTGTGACGGCTCACTCAACGAATCCGCTTATTTCCACTCGGCCACAACTGTCCACGTACATAATTGTTTGTAATTTGGCGGATACACCCACCTGATTCGGAATTCATAGAAGTCGGTTTCAAGAATTCTCAGCTCACGAACTGTGGCGTATTTCGGCTAGTTTTGGGCAGTAATGTTAACTAGCCGCTGTCTGTATAATATCATTGAGCGTCAAATGTCATGTGACTGAGGCCTACCTCAGTCACATGACATTTGACAAGAAATTAATAGGAAATGTGCATGATTTTTAGGGTTCCATCATTCCACCCACACGGTAAAACGGGATCTTATTACTAAGACTTCGCTCTCCGTCCGTCCGTCCGTTAGTTTGTCACCAGGCCGTGAAGCGTGAAATTTTCACAGATTATATTGTATTTCTGTTGCCGCCATACAACAAAATAAGCAGAATAAAAAGAATATTTAAAGAGGCTCCATACAACAGACTTGTTTTCCCTTTTTTTATAGATGAATGGTACGGAACCTTATAACTTATCTATTTCTATTTTTAACTAGGTACAGCCGTAAATTAGCTCTTATTCCTACAAAAAAAGGGATAGTTAAAGCCTGCGTGGGCATCGAGTGCGTTTGAAACCATTCGAAAAACGACTAGGTACCAACCAATTTCCCCACACAACCCCAGCCACACTGTACCAATTAATTGACCGACCAAGTCGACCACTGATTTGTATCGGCTAATTGAATTTCGTTAAATTAAATGCGAAAGGGTCATAAATCGCCCGGTGGACGAATCCAAACCGGGCATAGAATATGCGGTTGCAGTTGGTAGCGGTTGCAGAAGCGAAACTCGGTGCTTTGGTGTCAGTTTTCTGCCTAATAATGCAGCATAATTTATGTGGTGAACACTGGTATAAAGTCTGGGTGGCCGAGGTGAGTGTTGACTAGTTGTCAAGGGTTCCCTTAAGCCTACACTTGGGTCCCAAGTCCCAGGCGCTGCCACTGATTTCCCTCTTAGACACACTATGGACCCGGCACCCGCACGGTGAATCCATGTAATGCTAAGAGTTATCGTCTCTCTTCTTCCTACCCTGTCCCTCCTTGTCGAAAAACGGAGAGAGTGATTGGGATGACAACCTTCCAATCCATATTGCTGTAGGTTTTAGCTTAAGTTTTACAGCTGGCCGCCTGCTTGGCACCAATCCTCTCTGAGTGTTCTTCTGCTTTGGGTATTTTATAATGTTCAAATCTTCTTCTCCCTGCCCTGTTTCCAACTTATCTGGGGTCGGCACAGTATTTTTCTTCTTCCATTAATATCAGATAGACGTCAATAAGCCATCCACTCCCTTTTGATTCATAATTATCATCCATCACGCCGTGTGATGAATAAAGTGATGAATAAATGTAAAAAGTGATGGATAGGACTACGTCAATCGTGTTTGGTTATTTTTCTTCTTTCGGTATTCTGTAATTTTCAAATAAAAATCAAAAATAATAATTCATTTACGCAACTCTGTTTCGCGCCTATATTTTAGTAGGTAACCAAACGATATGCAAAGTTACCTCGACGGCTGCAAGCAAGGGAGCAGTGACCTGTTTAGGATGAGTACTTTGTAAGAACAACCATTTCTCATTTCATTTTATTGTGCATTCTGTTGTCGCGACTTACATTAAATTGACGAAGTTGGTCAAACGAGTTGCCGGCGCGGGGGCCGAATACTGAATAGGTGGTTGAGCTAGTTCCCTTGTACATACAATAAAGGTTAAGCAATCGAGTGGGCACATTCCGTTTGTTCTTTAAGAAGCGGTTTCCTTAATAGAGGGCGATTTTCAAACATATTTCCTTAATACTTCACATACATAATTATGCTATAAGGCGATGATGCATAGGCGTTTAAAAAAAATCCTTAATATGCATAGCGCACTTAGCCTGCGATTGCGTTAACTAAGCAATGTTCGCTAAGGCCGGTCATTGTATGGGTGACCAAAAATGTATAAATAATTACTCAATCCTTTACATAGGTACATAATTATGCTGCGAGGCGATGCTGTAAAGGCGATGTTCGAAAATATTTTCTTAATCCTTTACATATTAATAATTATGCATAACGCTAGCGCAGTGGCATAGCGCACTTGGCCTGCGATTGCGTTAACTAAGCAATCATTACTCGATAATTGGCCACATAACTGTTTAAGCCTTAAACAAAATCACGGCTTACTCGACAAAGGAATCCCAAATCCCTTTATCGTTTGAGATTCCAACGCCTTTTTCTGTGTAGCAACAATGAGAGGCAGTGACGAGGTCATCAATAACACCTCCGAGGCTGTAATCGTTTTAATCAAAATCCCAAGTGTTTCCAAAAAGCGCCCTTTAAAGGTCAACGCTCATTAGATCCACCCGGCACCCGACCAGCCAAGCGGCAAATCTATTCGAACGCATAGAATACAAACGTCAATTTTTGACAGCTTCTCTTACATTCGACACGACAGTCGCCTTGGGCCCCCAGCACCGCCTCGCCGTTCGGCGTTCACTCGTCCGCAGGTGGTTTACTTGTGGACGTCACATGGTCAACGGGTGGACGCCAGTGGACCTACTGTCACTGTACCTGGAGTCACTAAGATCATATAATCTATACTAATATAGCTTTCTAGCAGAAGAGTTTGTTTGTTTGGTTAGACTTACTAACTTCTTCGATAAGTCTTTCTTTATCTATTTTGAGAGCAAACACTATACGTCCAACACGTAGGAAAGAAAGCCTGGAAATGGCGCTTCGCATTGCATTGTCTACGTTTGTACCGCTCGCGGGGCACGAGCGGTCGCCTTGCTGTCGCGTGTGGACGTTACAAACATGATGTAGGAGCGCATATCCATTCAAATCCATATAAAGAATACTAACCGCGCGAGGCAAGGCGATGCGGATCGGTGCTCTAATGAGCGTTTACCTTTAAGCGGAATTTTTTCGCGCTCCGGAATTTCGCTTTTCGTTTGTCTTCTTTTTGAAAAATAGTTGAATGAATTGTTCGAAAAGAGTTAATGATAAGAAGTTGCCTGCTAAATTTATTCTCTTGTAGGACCTACTTTGGAATCGCACGAAAGCTTGTGTTTCGCACATCATCATCAGAGCTTAATGACCCATTGCTAGGGCACAGACCTTCCCTATGGATGGACGAATATAGGGAGAATGGTCCATAATCCACCTCACTGGTCCAGTGCGGATAGGTGACCTACCTTCCGAAGCAAGAAGGAACTTGAGATAAATAGAGTTTTGATCATACATACATAAATCACGCCTATATTCCCGAAGGGGTAGGCAGAGGTGAACTAGCACCCACGTTTCGCCAATTATGTTAGGTCCCATGTAATAGGTGGCGAGCCTATTGCCATTTATCGGGCACAAAAGTCGCAGTGCATTGCTATTTGTAGGTGGTATAAGAGGAACGCTGCTGCCCATTCCTCATCATTGATTTATCCTTAGTCGCGGCACGAGAGTTTTGATCACCCATCCAATAATGCCGTGTGGTGACGGCAGAGTAGAATACAATTGTCACCACCCCAAATCTCTCTCGTGGGTGTCGTACAAGGCGACTAAGGATAGATCAATGATGAGGAATTCCTCTTATACCACCTAACAATAGCAAAGTACAGCGACACTTTTGTGCCCGATAAATGGCAATAGACTCGCCACCTATTACATGGGACCTAACATATTTGGCGAAACGTGGGTGCTAGTTCACCTCTGCCTACCCCTTCGGGGATATAGGCGTGATTTATGTATGTATGTATCAAATAATGGGTTGCAATAAATAATAAACGGCGATTGCGTAATATAGGCCAGAATCTGAAAAATGAAAAATATTACAAAAAAAAAATTGTCGTTAGAAAAAGGCCAAAAAAATATACCCTATTCTCTCTATAAGTCATTTATTCCTTAAACAATAAAAATTGTATTGGAAATAACATAAAATTATACACATTATACAGATCAACATAAAAATAATAATTATTATTCTTCTGTAAAAAAAAACTAAAAACAATCAAACATGGCCAACAATTAAACACAAATTTCTATTTTCTATCATTTAAATAATCATCAATGGAATAGTAACATTTTCAATTTATTTCGAAATGTATTTATATTATAAACAGTTTTTAACTCTATTGGCAATGCGTTAAATACCTTGATGGCTTGGTATCCTACACAGTGACTGGTAATGTTTAATTTAGGTACGACAATAATTTGCAAATTTTTACAGCGGGTAAGTTCTCTTTGTTTTCTCTGTTGGTTTGTTTCAATTTTTTTAAAGTTTTTTACTAAATATACTAATAAAGTTAAAATATATAAAGAAGGAACTGTTAATATACCCAATATTTTGAAGTGTGGTTTACACGACTCTGTCTAAGAAATACGTTTCATGGTGCGAATTGTTCGTTTCTGTAAAACAAATGCTGCCGACATATTATATTTGTAACTATTGCCCCAAAACATTGTACTATATCTGAGCTTCGATTCTACCAGTGCATCATAAACTAATTTTAGCTGAGTTAAGGTGATTTCATCTCTTAAGCTTCTTATGGCAAAGCACGCTGAACTTATGCTAGATTCCAGAGCTTTTATTTCCTTTTTCCAGTTTAAATCTCTGTCTATGTGGATATCTAAGAATTTGACTAATATATTTTTCTATCCATAGGGAAAGGCCTGTCCCAGCAGTGGAGACATTAAAGGATTGGTGATCACGATGATTATACTTAATTTACAAATAAAAATCAAAAAAATTAAAGAACTTGCCCCGATAGAAAACCTTCGTCGGGTTCCAGCATTGCCGCTGACCTTTTTTTTACATAAAAGAGAGACCGGCACATAACTCACACAGTAAATCAGTAGACGGCCCCGAAATTCTTAATTAGCCAGCTCAAAATCTACTCAGGGATTCCTTGAGTTTAATTTTTTCAGAAAGCTCGTATGGATTCTTAATGGAGTGCCGGTCCCGACATTTTATGTATGGAAGTGATAGTTGGGTATGCGTGAAAGTAGAATAAAATGCAGTAGTAATGAGAGCGTTAAGGAGCATGGCTGGGGAAGGCTGAGCGATCGATGGTACAAGAAAAAGGTTTGTAAGAAGACGCAATGACAAGTATTGAGAAAGGGATGCTAGAATGATTTGGTCACGTAGTCAGGATGAGTAATAGGAGAGTAACTAAAAGGATTTTACGACGGCCGCCTTGGTCGAATGCTCAGATTGCTGGGTATTGGCCAAGATGTCCCGGGTTTGAATCCTGGTAGAGGCAAACTTTGTGATGACCACAATTGTTTGTTCCCGAGTCATGGTTGTGTATATGTTTATATAGTATATTTTCAACATTTATATACATAATTATATTAAACATATGTCCGTCATCTAGTATCCCTAACACAAGTGCTTAGGCTACTTACTTTGGGCTAGATGATAGGTGTAAGTATAATATATATATATATATATATATATATATATATATATATATATATATATATTATTTTTATTTTTATTATTACTTTATTATTGTTATTATTTATGCATGAGGACACTAATGAGATTGTATGACTCAAAAGAAGTATGTCAGGATCGTAGCAAGTGAAAAGAAATTATTTCTGCCTACCCTTCAATGAAAGGTGTGACATACCTATTTATATATTATTATGTATGCCACCGTTTAAGGCTTCCGCGGTATATTTTCGAAGTTAGACGTGTGTTATGTCGGAGTTTTTGTTTAATTAACTTTTATTAGGATTAGGGGTCGGTTTGATTGCCGCCCTGACCCAGTTTTCAACATGTGTTAGCGGGTTGAATGTGCTTGTGTACGCACATGTAAAACCGTGTAAGGGTTTGTTTGATTGATGGAGGAATGAGTTCCTTGCGAAACTTTTTCGGTAGATATAAAACTTGTGTGTCCGTATAGGGTGGGTAGGGGGGTTGATTGATTGGTGAGTTGTGGGATTGTATTTGGTGCATAATTTACAATAATAATAATATGAAATTTTACACTCACCCCTATCATCTAGCCCAAAGTAAGTACCTGCAATGTCATAACTCGCTGACAATTACGGGTTTCTCTGGTCTTCTCTTTGCTATTGAACGGGTCAGGGTCGGCGCTACGCTTCGTTGCGGATCGGAGCGTGTGTGGGTTTTAGAGATCTATCATTATAGACTGAGGCATGCTACCCCTTTCACTGTCTTCCCTTGGACACACGGGTTTTCGATGTAGCTTCGTTGCGGATCGGAGCGTCTGTGGGTTTTGGAGATCTATTATTATAGACTGAGGCATGCTACCCCTTTCACTGTCTTCCCTTGGACACACGGGTTTTCGATGTAGCTTCGTTGCGGATCGGAGCGTCTGTGGGTTTTGGAGATCTATTATTATAGACTGAGGCATGCTACCCCTTTCACTGTCTTCCCTTGGACACACGGGTTTTCGATGAAGCTTCGTTGCGGATCGGAGCGTGTGTGGGTTTTAGAGATCTATCATTATAGACTGAGGCATGCTACCCCTTTCACTGTCTTCCCTTGGACACACGGGTTTTCGATGTAGCTTTGTTGCGGAACGGAGCGTCTGTGGGTTTTGGAGATCTATTATTATAGACTGAGGCATGCTACCCCTTTCACTGTCTTCCCTTGGACACACGGGTTTTCGATGTAGCTTCGTTGCGGATCGGAGCGTGTGTGGGTTTTAGAGATCTATCATTATAGACTGAGGCATGCTACCCCTTTCACTGTCTTCCCTTGGACACACGGGTTTTCGATGTAGCTTCGTTGCGGATCGGAGCGTGTGTGGGTTTTAGAAATCTATCATTATAGACTGAGGCATGCTACCCCTTTCACTGTCTTCCCTTGGACACACGGGTTTTCGATGTAGCTTCGTTGCGGATCGGAGCGTGTGTGGGTTTTAGAGATCTATCATTATAGACTGAGGCATGCTACCCCTTTCACTGTCTTCCCTTGGACACACGGGTTTTCGATGTAGCTTCGTTGCGGATCGGAGCGTGTGTGGGTTTTAGAGATCTATCATTATAGACTGAGGCATGCTACCCCTTTCACTGTCTTCCCTTGGACACACGGGTTTTCGATGTAGCTTCGTTGCGGATCGGAGCGTGTGTGGGTTTTAGAGATCTATCATTATAGACTGAGGCATGCTACCCCTTTCACTGTCTTCCCTTGGACACACGGGTTTTCGATGTAGCTTCGTTGCGGATCGGAGCGTCTGTGGGTTTTGGAGATCTATTATTATAGACTGAGGCATGCTACCCCTTTCACTGTCTACCCTTGGACACACGGGTTTTCGATGTATAGCGTCTAACCTTTCTGCCCTAAGGGGTAAGCAGAAGGGTTTTAATACTCGTGTTTCATCAGAAATTTTGGGAAGAATTTTACACAGGCACTTCCTGCAATTACGAAGATCAAATGATAGCGAGATTTAGCTTCCGAGTCATCAGGGCCATCTATCAATCCAATATACAACAACCGCCTCCGTGGCCTAGTGGTTCGCCCACTGGAATGAAGATCCAGAGATCCCAAGTTCGATCCCCAGGGAGGTACAAATTTGTGCTCGGTTTGGTTGGTGGTAGGGCTTCTTTGAAGTCCCCTGGCAAGCTACCGCCGTCTTATCAAAAATCTGTCGCCATAATAATAATGTTAACAGCATTATTGTGTTCCGACAATGTGTGATAAGATAGCCAGCCCCTCTGTGGTTGAGGGTTCCAGGTGAAGCTCGATTCCATCTTCAGCCCTTATCGTCACTTACCATCAGGTGAGATGAAGGGCAAGGGCTTCCCTGTCTAACATAAAAAAACATATATTACAAACTGGAAATAAAGCTTAAAGGTGCACCGCCAATAGATCTCCTGATGTACCTACAAAACGAATGCTTTTCACCGAAATTCTAAACAACTGACTATCAAACTCCAGCCAGCACCCTGTACATTATAATAAACATTGTGTGTCCGAACTTTTCTCCAGTAAATTTTTCCAAGCATAAAATTCACTGTTCCTCTTAAAAATACTGTCTCAATATTACTTCACTTGTTGAGCCTGCCGTTCTGGTAGAAACTAACTTAGTTACACGGATATGGCTGTCTGGTTCAATTATTTCGGTGTCTCTGAGCTCAATTTTGAATGATTGTTTTTATAAAATAACCAAATATGAGTTAGTTTACCTTAGTTAGCTAGAAAATATAGGTAGTATTTCGTAGCTACATTTAGAACAATTTTAATATAGTAGCTGAATAATTTTGACTCTGAGAACTTTCTAACCTTATTTCTCATCAGCGTTAGGCACTCTTTTTTTCCTTACTGCATTTAATTTACGGGTGTGACAGAGTATTTACACCTGAAGAATTAGTGTTAAGGTTTACATGCTGATGGAAATATCATAAATAATACATACATACATAAATCACGCCTATATCGCCGAAGACCCCTTCGGTGTATAAACAATACATCAGCATGTTAACCTTAACACTAATTCTTCAGGTTTAAATACTCTGTCGCCGTGTGGTGACGGCAGAGTAGAATACAATTGTCACCACCCCAAATTTCTCCCGTGGGTGTCGTACAAGGCGACTAAGGATAAATCATTATGAGGAATGGGCAGCAGCGTTCCTCTTATACCACCTAACAATAGCAATGTACTGCGACTTTTGTGCCCGATAAATGGCAATAGGCTCGCCACCTATTGCCATTTATCGACACATGGGACCTAATATAATTGGCGAAACGTGGGTGCTAGTTCACCTCTGCCTACCCCTTCGGGGATATAGGCGTGATTTATGTATGTATGTATGTATGTAAAAATTACTTTATTTTTATTCGTAAATATTATTTTATTCTTCATTGCCTGGTGTCTGAATTTGTTTTATCCACAGCATTTGGGAGTGATCTCCCCTGTCACTCAGTCTCAGTGGTTTTGCTTCACATGCTAGCTACATTATCAAAATTAATTACATGGTCGTTTTGGCTAACGGAAAATATACGAAATAATATTTGCCCCAGGCTACTAACAATTGTGGTAAGCAAGAATTATAATAATTACAAACTAAAGCCAACTAAAAGCATACTGAATTAATAATATACTAAATATGCATTCCAATGTATGTAAATTTATATTTGGCTCTGCGACTAGGGTTGGCGGTAGATCACAATTATTATATTCGGGAGGAAAGGGAAGGTAGCCCAAAACGAGAATATTGGCTAAAACGGGCACAAAATAATTTATGTCACACCTAACCAGAAAGTGGCGTTTTCCGCTCACTACTTGTACGGAAAATCCTACATCCTGGTCGGGGGGGGTGACATAAAACTTTGAACTTACATCGGGCGGTAAAAAAGAAAGCCTCATATAGCATTTTTTGTTCTATGCCCTTGGGTGATAGAAAATCTCTTATATTATGATAATTAATTACATACATACATAAATCACGCCAATATCCCCGAAGGGGTAGGCAGAGGTGAACTAGCACGTTTCGCCAATTATGTTAGGTCCCATGTAATAGGGGGCGATTACATTTATCGGGCACAAAAGTCGCAGTACTATTGCTATCGAAATTGCTATAGGTGGTATAAGAGGAATTCTGCTGCCCATTCCTCATCGCTGATTTGTCCTTAGTCGCCTTGTACGACACCCACGGGGTGATTTGGGGTGGTGACAATTGTATTCTACTCTGCCGTCACCTCTGTCTGATAATTGATTACGTTCAGTAATTATATATAAATGGATTATTGTCATATCTGGAAAATTGTCAGTTTACAGACATCAACATCAAAAAACATTCCCTTTTTCACTCTCAAACTATGAAAGCTCCTAAAGTTTTCCGTAAGTCCTTACAGGTTTGATCGACACATTTAATTTTCTTTCCAAATGTATTTTATTATTTGCCAGCAGTCAAGCAGAAACGTTTTGTTCTGAAAACTCGGCTAGTCTAGTATCTTTGGAAAATACTATTTTTTTGTGTTGTTATTTGATTTTTATTTATAGATGTAAGAAAAAATATTTCAAAGGAAATAAAGTAATAAAAACATAGAAAAACTATTGTCCTGATGTACCCTGGATTTTTTTTTGTCCTAAACATATTTCTTTAAATTCTCAGTCACTTCTTAAAGAAATAATCTCTTTTGAAGTCGGCCCAGTATATTTTCTCTTCCACTCATAATATCGATCAGACTTCATCAAGCCAACCACTTAATTGAAATCCATAAATTATTAATCACTCCGGAAAGGTGCTCGTGATGAATGAATGCTTAAAAAAGCTTGGGTTTAATAGCCAGTCTGACACATACTCTCTTTGGGTAAGTTGTTGTTGGTGGTTTGCCCTCCACCACTCGGGCGCCCCAGGTTACATATTTAATTGGTGTACACCAGTCTGTCCATCTTCCTAAGTCGACTTTTTGACACCCTTGGGATGACTCGGGAGGGTAGGTAGGCTCTTTGATATTTTTTCTCTCCCAGACCTGCAAGGAATCAAACATAGTTACGTTGATACTATGTATTATTTGAACACTGTTAGAAAAATTATTATGGAGAAAAAAACTGATGACCTGTTGCTGGAATTGAACGCGCATCTATCCGATAATATTTTATTTATTAGCCTTAAAGGTCCCACTGCTGGGTAAAGGCCTCCCCCCATTCCTCCATTTCGAGCGATCCTGAGCCAATTCCATTCACGTTTTACAGGATGTCTCCAGTCTCCACCTCTTTCTAGGTCGGATATAGTCTTTTAAAATGTTTGTAATCTCTTTGTGGTGTGGCCGTGTGGTGACGGCAGAGTAGAATACAATTGTCACCACCCCAAATCTCTCCCGTGGGTGTCGTACAAGGCGACTAAGGATAAATCAGTGATGAAGAATGGGCAGCAGCGTTCCTCTTATACCACCCAGCAATGCACTGCGACTTTTGTGCCCGATAAATGGCAATAGGCTCGCCACCTATTACATGGGACTTAACAAAATTGGCGAAACGTGGGTGCTAGTTCACCTCTGCCTACCCCTTATGGGATAGGCGTGATGTATGTATGTATGTAATATCTTTGTCTTTGTTCTTAACATGAACGTAATTTCCGTTACAAGCAACAATTTCAGCTACGAAAAAAACAAAGCCTATCAAAATGGCCCCCATAATCACATGTCCTTGCCTTAAGTAAGATTTACATCGTGCTCGGCTTTAAATATTAAATGCTACTGTGACAAGGGTGTACCGGACTGTGTTACGGGTGATAACGCTAGTTGTGATGGGACCTTGTTAATTTTAATTTGTTCCACCCTTTTTGCGTGGTTGTTATGCTATTATAAAAGATTGCTTTTTATTATTTATGGCTTTTCACTGGAAGGTGGAGTTTTATGAAATCTCTCTGTAGGAGACGTTGTGGGCGGAATTTTCGAAATAGAAATTTATTTACCAACGTGGTGCTTAATGATAGACGGTCTAAATTAAGCATTTTGTCCATTTTTATATTATTTAATTCTGTGAAAATTAAAACAAGATTGTAAACTGACGAAATATTGTCATCGTGAATTAGCCGCGTGGTGACTGCATAGAAGAATACAATTGTCACCACCACTTCTCTTTCGTTGGTATCGTACGGCGACTAACAGTGAGAGGGTGCGCCATCTAGCGAATTACTCTGATTGTGGTTCC
Source organism: Cataclysta lemnata (assembly GCA_963931975.1). Lineage (NCBI taxonomy): Eukaryota > Metazoa > Arthropoda > Insecta > Lepidoptera > Crambidae > Cataclysta > Cataclysta lemnata. The sequence goes on along the minus strand of OZ008339.1, from coordinate 25,249,796 downwards.
CGGTGAATAGCAATACGTTCGCCCCATATACACATGGGACCAGAACTAAGCTGTTCTCCCTATATTCTACCAACCATAGGGAAGGCTTCTTCCCCAGCAATGGGGACATTAAAGGGCTGGTGATGGTAATGATATTATAAAACAAAAGATCTATTATTGCATCGACTTTATACAATCCATCGTTTCACGTTCATCCACTCCACTCCATCCAGATAAACTTACTAAGATGATTAAGTTTTGCCGCCGTGTGGTGAGAGAGTGTGGTGAGTGAGCAGAATAGAATACAATTAATATATTATTAAATTGTCTCCACTGCAAAAAAAAATCTTCTAAAAATCTCTGCCGTGGGTGTCGTACAAGGCGACTAAGGATAAAACAGTGATGAGGAATGGGCAGCAGCATTCCTCTTATTGCACCTAGCAATAGCAATGTACTGCGACTTTTGTGCCCGATAAATGACAATAGGCTCGCCACCTATTACATGGGACCTAACATAATTGGCGAAACGTGGGTGCTAGTTCACCTCTGTCTACCCCTTCGGATATATAGGCGTGATTTATGTATGTGTGTAAAGCAAGATTGTAAACTGACGAAATATTTTGATCATGAATTAGCTCACTTTCTCTCTCTTGGGTATCAGACAAGGCCTAATGGTAAAAGAAATGAGTAATGAGCAGCATCGTCTCATACCACCTAGATTAAAATCTAACAGTGTAAAATAATTTCGCGGTGAAATCTCAGTTGGATGGGCCGGCGTGGTGGATTATGGCCTATTTTCACTTTATCCATAAGAAAGCGACCTCTTCCCCGGCAGTAAGGGACATTAAAGTACCCGTAGCACGGGACGTTGACAAAGCTTTCTCAGGAAAAAAAATCCTCTCGCTCTAACTTGCACTCATTCCCGAGTCAAAACACTTACAAGTGGTGGAGAGAGAGAGATTTTGTCCACGCCCGTGCTAGACCTTCTGGTGATGATAATAATGATGATGATGATGAAACTGGCGTTTTGTTTTCTCTGTAATACGTCAGTTTCATGTCATTTGTTTTCTATGCGTTCGAATATGAATCGACTTTAAACAATCCATCGTTTCACGTACGTCCGCTCCATTCCGTCCAGATTTACCAGATTTACTGAGATGATTAAGTTTTGATAGATTACGTCAGGGTGCCTATTAGCGCGATAAATCAGGCATCTTCTATGCCGTGACGCCTGTGGTCCATTCAGGATTCATGCCGGAGTCCGCGGCACTCAGGACCTCAGTGGGCATCAATCAAAGTCAGAGGCAGGGGTCGAAGAGGACATGGGGGGACCTATGGTCGGGAAGGTTGGGCAGTCTAGCTGACAAAATATTGGACTGCGATGGAAAAATGCTCTAAAAATTAAACTTACATACATACATACATAAATCACGCCTATATCCCCGAAGGGGTAGGCAGAGGTGAACTAGCGCTCGCGTTTCGCCAACTATGTCAGGTCCCATGTAATAGGTGGCGAGCCTATTGCCATTTATAGGGCACATAAATCGCAGTACAAATTTATATTGCTAGGTGGTATGAGAGAAATGCTGCTGCCCATTACTCATTGCTGTCTTTTACCCTTAGTCGTCTTGTACGACACCCACGGGAGAGATGGGGGTGGTGACAATTGTATTCTGCTCTGCCGTCTTAATATTAATATTAAAAAAACTTAATATTAAATATTGGAGCTAGCTCAATTATTCACCCAGATTGCGCAATTCGTTTCGCGCACCAAAAATTATTTGAATTTATCTCTCTAATTTACCCTTAGTTTCATTGTACGACACCCGCATGGGAGATTATAGAGATATCAAATAACGATGTAGTAAGTCTCTCATTTTATTTCGGCAGCTGTACGTTTAGTTCTTTATATCTAAAACTTGTTGAACATTGAATAATTAAATTCATAAAAAAACAGATCAGATTTTTTTTATCAATAAAACCACAATAACATTTACGTAATAATTGATTAAGTGCCGCACTCAAAGACGTCAAATAACGTTAATGAGTACTTAACGTCAAAAAATGACATTTCAAAACTAGTCGCTAGTCTTGCCGGGTCTATGGTCTAGATTAGAATAAAAAATTTTGACATTAATACTCATTAAAGCTAATTGACGTCTCTAAATGCGGCAGTAAGACTTTGAAAAAAATACTCAGTATCTTATACCTAAGTAAAATAAATAAAAAACAGACCGGCGTGCTTGCCATCCTTTCGTGAAGTGTGTCACGTGCGTGCGCGCGGCATTTACTGCCTTTCGCGTGATGAATCTAGGCAAATGTCCCTGGTTGTCCATCTCTGTGTGTCATCCTCTACGTTACATTTCCCATGTGGATTGTGGTGTTTTGGTTTAGAATAAGGTTTTTCTTTTTAAGTGAGTTAAGCGGGAGTGTTGTGAAATAACGTGTATTTTTAAGGGCTATCGAAGTTAATGAGACTTGGTTTGAAAAATTATTACAAATTCATTTGTGAAAACATAGCGAATATTAAACTTTTTAAATAAAGACTTCTCCTATTTTTCCTAAGTACTACTTTTGTTTTGGTTTACAAATATATGCCAGAGTTGATTAATCAATGAAGTAATCAAAAGCTAAACCCTGAATAAAAACAGTTTTGTTGTTTTCGCAATAGAAAAAGAATCCAAAATTGATTCACATACTCATAGTTATCGTAGACTAATTTTATAAAATTAACTTATCATAACATTGCCTCCTTATTCATCTTAGCTTATATGCAGTCAACAACCTATGAAATAATGAAGTTTTCAAATGTGTTTCAGACTTTATGTCACAAAGGTTAAGGTCGGAAATCGATTGAAAAATGCGACAGGTTGTGATAACGTGACATGCTGGTAACAGTACATCGTAAAAGATAGCTTATTGTTAAACTTACGCCAGACAATATCGCTTGATTGGTCGTTAAAGATCAAAGATAACAAGTAGACAGGTAAGGCTTATAAAGGCCATATAGGATACTAATCTCTCACCCCCCTCTTAATAAATGTCTAGATAATTATTTCTAAGTTACGGCATGTCATTACTCAATGTCCAGCAACTTGAATTACGAAACATTGATAGGGCAGCGTGATAGTAGATATTAATACATACATAAATCACGCCTAAAACCCCGAAGGGGTAGGCAGAGGTGAACTAGCACCCACGTTTCGCCAGTTATGTTAGGTCCCATGCAATAGGTGGCGAGCCTATTGCCATTTATCGGGCACAAAAGTCGCAGTATATTGCTAATGCTAGGTGGTATAAGAGGAACGCTGCCCATTCCTCATCACTGATTTATCCTTAGTCGCCTTGTACGACTCCCACGGGAGAGATTTGGGGTGGTGACAATTGTATTCTACTCTGCCGTCACCACACGGCTAGATATTAATACAATGATAAATTTAGTTTTCGGTATTTTTCTGATATCAGGCTTTTACCCCGGAGGGGTAGACAGAGGTGAAATTCCCACGTTTCACCAATTATGTTAATTAAAAGGTCAAGAGCATTGCTATCTATATCTATGGGCACGTAAATCGCAGTAAATTGCTAACTGCCGCACTCAGAGACGTCTATTAACGTTAATGAGTACTTAATGCCAAACATTTTCATTCCAATATGGACCATAGACCCGGCAAGAATAGCGACTAGTTTTGGATTGTAATTTTTTGACATTAAGTACTCATTAACGTTATTTGACGTCTCTGAGTGCGGCAGTAAGTGATATAAAAGTAATGCTGCTCCCATTACCCATCGCTCTCTTTATTTGCCCTTAGTCGCAATGTACGACACCCGCGTGGGGGATTAGGTGTGGTGACAATTGTATTCTGCTCAACCGTCACCACACCGTCACATCAGTATTTACTAACTTAATTTTAAGATTCATAGTGCTATACTTTGGCGAGTCGAATAAAGAGTATAATATTATTTAAATTTATTTATAAAAGTGCTAATATGAACAGAGGATCTTTTAAATTCTAAGCCAAATTACAAGCCATTTCTTCCTTCCTCCTAGCAGACGGCAAATGAGAAAGTTTATCAGTAACAAATCAGACCTCACTCGTAAAAAAGCGAACAACACTCCAATTTGGGTTCCAACGGAAAAAATGGACGAAGACAATTTATCACTGTACCAGCAATGGCTCACATGCAAATTAGAATTTGAAATAGGAGCTAGGCATGGAGCGTCCATTTTGTTGATAGATGACGTCACCAAATGGCGGATCGCGAATCTGAACCCTGCGTTTCCTGTGAACATGTTGCAGTATTTTTATGGCATTTGTTACGAGTGACTCTATTGGCAAAATCAAAATTTATTTATTCATATCTGATATGATAACATACACTATATGCCTCAGTCTGTAATGATAGGTGCAGCCTTGTAGTGACAGCAGAGCAGAATACAATTGTCACCACCCTAAATCTCTCTCGCGGGTGTCGTGCAAGTGATAAGGGTTAAAACAGTGATGAGAAATGGGCAGCAGCGTTCCTCTTATACCACCTAGCATTGAACGGTGACTTCCGTGCCCGATAAATGGCAAAAGAATCGCCACCTGGGACCTAACATAATTGGCGAAACGTGGATGTTACATTCACCTCTACCTACCCCTCGGGAATATAGGCATGATTGTGATATGTGTGTTGTATAGATACAACAGATAGAGATAGGTCTCCAAAACCCAACGAAGCACTGACCTCGACGCATTCGATACCAAAGTTGATACTAAACCCGTCAGAGCCCCACGCCTCGGTAGCAAAACAACACACTGCAAGTCACTGCTTTCAAATGCAGAGTATATTCTAAAGTGCAAATTATTTATTGATTACTTCAAATAAAAAAGCTTTTGGTATGAACACAACAAACCACTTAAGACATGCCCTTATTCATCGGTATGTACACAAATATTATGCTGTCATGAAATCAAACCACGCAGAGCTAATATGATGCATGTAAATGTATGTACATAAGAATTTGAAATAAGAACGAGAGGAAGCGCTGCGTCGTCCATTTTGTTGATGGATGGCACTACAAAATGGCCGCCATTGAGATTTGTTTCCGCGTTTTGGACTGGAAGGGGTTTACTTTACATCTTATACATATAGTTAGTATTAGATCTACTGTAGTTATATTTAGTTACTAAGATTTATTAATGTTTATAAAACAGTTTATTTAAAACATAAAAATACTGAGAACATCACGTTAGGTCATAAAAAACAGTCTAATTGTATCAATTTATACTGTTTTTATATTATTTTATGTTATTTGCAAGTTTGATAGAGAATATTTAAAATTTACTCTGTTCAAATCACTAAGAAAAATATGTTGAATAGAAAGAGATGAGAAAAGTTTGAAGATCAAACATGGAATTCAAAAGACAATTTTCAAGCTATTTCAAAATAAAGCTGATTACAGAGAAGTCAAATTGTGCACGCCCGATGCGCTGTAGATTGTACCGTGATAAATTACCCACATTAATCTCGTCTGACAGGCAAATATTTAAATATACTGTGGCGGGCTGGAAATTTTCCTCTGCATAAAATTACACGGAACAAGGAGTGGGCCACGCGTTCTCAAAACTCGACATTCGTGAAGATAACCTCTGCGCCGCCACAGCGTATGTGGGGTCAGTGGGATAAATTGCAATAGGGATGATGACACTGAGAAAGAATCACTGAAATATTGATTTATAATAATCATTTAGGGTAAGGAGATTCGATTAAAATCAGGTGTTCTCAGATGATACTTGTGATTGATATTTATTTTATAAAAGAAAATATACAAAATTTAGAAATCCGCCATATTTGATCAAACGCCGCGTAGCGCCACATTTTTTACATTGTATATGTCAATCAAAATCACTCTATACTAAAGAAACTGTCGTGTTTTACGCTACAGTGATTATTAGTGATGTCACACAGACATCACTAAAGCGTAAAATCACAATAGCCATCACGTTTTTGGCGTTTTAGCGGAAATTATAAATTGCGTTATTTAAACGATTTTTTTTATTTGATATATGTAATTTGGTAGCCATGCTTCTGGATGGTCTTGCACTGTAAGAGGCTCGTAAATTATTTAACCTATAATCCTGCTCGACGAATCGCGTTGCGTCCACGTGGTGACTTTGAGGCATTGAATGAATTAATTATTAATCCTTTATTGGGCTTATTAAAAATTACAAAGTCCGTTCCTCCCATGCTGTCCTGTAGGGCTAGCACGGGACGTGGACAAAATGTCTCCACTACTTGACAGTGTTGTCTCGGGATTTAGTGTGAAAAGAAAATATTTTCCTTCCCCTGAGGAGATTTTGTCCACGACCTGTGCTAGGGAGCGAAAAAAAATTTTTACTTCATACAAGTCGTTTATTAGAAAGCAATAATTAGTTATATCGGAAGCTGCCAATAGATGGCGTTAGTGTCGTATTACCTAACTAATCTCTAAGGTCCGTTTAAATCTGCAGACATTGAGCTTGCCAGACATGTGCCCAAATAATGTTTATCGACGTATATTATTTATATACCCAAATAGATGTACAGCATAAGCCAAATGCCAATTATGGACATGGCAAGATTGGTAGCTCCCTATATTCTTCCACCCATAAGAAAAGTCTGTGTGCAAAACAGAATACAGCGCCTAATCCCCCGATAAGTACTCTGAGACCAAATACTTAAGTCCTTCTCACTCACTTACTCAGTCCCGGAGGGAAGATAAATAAAATAAAAAATATATAATTCTGTTTCTTCATAAATCTTTTTTTTTTTCGTTTTAATCCGTCAAGATTACGCACCGAGGTCGAATGAGTCGAGCTTGCGGAGTAGTAACAGGAAAAAAGCCAAAGAATTTCACGAAAGACGAATGACCTCTGAGCTGCGTATCGTAGTTGAAATTTATGACCGTTCGTCCTTCGACATCGAAAACAAAGGCGTTCTCCGAATGGACATCGCTAAGATTGGGCACCCAGGAAAGAAATGATCTTGCCGAAAAATTGTTAAAACATAATAAAACATAAAAATTATAATGTTGATATATTGAAAAACAAGAAGACAGAGAATACATCAAAATTTAAATAAAATATTTAAAAGTTTTCTTTTGTGCCAAAGAACTAATAAGGTTACTTTGAACACTTCAACAAAAATTTATTAGGTATGATACGAACAAACATACATGAAACATGCCAATTAAACCCCTAAGAAAAGGGGTAGGCACAGGAGAGCTCGATAGGTGTAGGCAGAGGCGAATCCACACAAGCCAATCAGGAGAGGGCGATGTATGTAATAGGTGGCGAGCCTTTTGCCGTGTATCGCGCTCGTAAATCACAGTATTTTGCTAGGTGGTATAAGAGAAATGCTGCTGCCCATTACTCATCGCTGTCATAACTCTTACACCCGTATTCATAAACATTACTATGAGGTGCATTAACGCACAGGGTCCCAAAAACCTATTCATAGACAACACTTGAGTGACAAACGCATTGGGAAATGTCTTACTTCGCACAGTGTTGCTTCTTTACTTACTGCCGCACTCAGAGACGTCAAATAACTTTAATGAGCACTTAACGTCAAAAAATGACAATTCAAAACTAGTCTTTATTCTTGCCGGGTCTATGGTGTAAGTTCAAATGTTTTTTTTTGACATTAAATACTCATTAAAGTTAATTGATGTCTCTGAGTGCGGCAGTAAAACAAGTATTGTTTGTGAATACGGGTGTTAGTCGCCTTGTACGACACCGATGGTGGTGGTGACAGTTGTATTCTGCTCCGACGGCACCACACGGCTTACTCGGAATATCCATGACATTAATGATATTGGATTAACTGCCGCACTCAGAGACGTCAAATAACGTTAATGAGTACTTAACGTCAAAAAATGACAATTCAAAACTAGTCGCTATTCTTTCCGCGTCTATGGTCCAGAATTGAATGAAAATGTTTGACATTAAATACTCATTAAAGTTAATTGACGTCTCTGAGTGCGGCAGTAAGAGAAAGATGTAAAGATAGGAGGCAATCGCAATTGGAAAGATGTAATCTCTTTCTATCCCTGTTGAAGTTAAGCGTGACGTAAGTTTGTATGTGAATGTAAGTCAGTATTGTATGTGAATGTAAGTCAGTAAAATGTAAGTCTTCTTACGATTGACATATCGAAAAAAGACTGGAAAGGAGAAAAATTACACGTTTTCTTCAAAAATATCCCCATCCCCATTATAACGGTAGAAGTATGCAGCCATTTCTATTTAATCGTATTGGACACCGCTTAAGGGGTTGAAGCCAGTATCCAGAATGATCCTATAAAATTGTTATTTACTGCGGACACGCGCCAATAATTGTCGTGCCGATGCGTAATGCGGATCGCCTTGGCGTATTTTGTGTGCTTACGTACACTTTTAGATATCCATACTAATATTACACAACTGAAGAGTTCGTTTGTTTGGTTAAATGCGCTAATCTCAGAAAGTACTGACTCAAATTGAAAAAAAAAAAATTGTGTTCGATAGTCCATCTACCTAGGAAGGCTATAGCGCTATATAATAACCGACATTAACGCGAGCGACGCCGAGGGCGAGTACTAGTTATCAATATGCGTTGAAGTAACGGTTATTTTGACCCAAGACAACATCCCGTCATATACATTGAATCCGTCTGCGGACCTGGTAACGGTTATTATTATCCCTAAAGACAAAAAATATACCGTCATAGATTCAAGATTTGCAAATACTTGAGCTTAGCAGTTACTGTATATTGCTACTATTAAAATAAATGAACGAGAGAGCTCGATAACGCATTGGCTTAACGCTCGTTGTCAGCGATTGCGCAAACCATGTTATAATGGCTAAGGCCGCTCATTGGATGGGTGACACTGCCAGGACCGAGGCACTCCCTATGGATAGAAGAATAAAGGAGAAATAAGCCATAACCCAAATCGCTATTATCGAATACAGATGCAGCCATCACTAGTACTTTTTCGGTGTGATGGATGATATGAATTAAAAGGTATTGATTGATGGCTTGATGGCGTCTGAAAGACATGACTGTGAGAGGAAACGTACTGCGCCACCCCCAGATAGACAGGTAACAGGGCAGGAAGAAGAAGAAGCCTCATTTTCTATTAGATTTTAATTTTAACATTATATAAATGTTAGACGTGTGGTGACGGCAGAGTAGAATACAATTGTCACCACCCCAAATCTCTCGTACAAGGCGACTAAGGATAAATCAGTGATGAGGAATGGATAGCAGCGTTCCTCTTATACCTACCACCTAGCAATGTACTGCGACTCTTGTGCCCGATAAATGGCAATAGGCTCGCCACCTATTACATGGGACCAAACTAATTGGCGAAACGTGGGTGCTAATTCACCTCTGCCTACCCCTTCGGGGATATAGGCGTGATTTATGTATGTATGTATGTATAAATGTTAGAAAAATTTGTGCAAAGATTTTAGTGGTTAGAAAAAGAATTTAGAAAAATTATGATCCTGAGGCGGGAACCGAACCCGCGTCCGCTGCTATCCGGGCAGGTGCCTGACCGCTCGGCCACCCAAGACACTAACTAACTTGCCGAAATTCTTCTCACCTTTACACTTCACGTTGTAAGCCAACGGGTACCCTCGCCGTGTAGAAATAAATTGAAAACATTCCAAAGCAGATATTTTTACAAATACCGTGCGTTCGGTTAAGCTTGGGTTTGCTTTATAAACTATTCGATTTTAATTTTAACATTATATAATACGTTCGATTCCCGGCTCAAGATCATAATTTTTCGAAATTCTTTTTCTAACCACCAAAATCTTTGTATTTAAGACTCATTTTATTAACCGACTTCTAAAACGAGGAGGTTCTCAACTCGGTTGGTATTTTTTTATATTATGTTAGTAGATGGTTATTGGGAATTCTGCCCCACCTCCGTTCTTCGGGCTCACGCCCTCACTCACTTCGGTTGTACAGAATTCCCAATAACCAAATGTATGCTATTGTTCCTTACGTCCTGTACCATAGTTTTTCCAGTCGAGCAGTTTCGGTGGTTAACCTTATCATGAGCTCTGAGGAAGGTGTGAAGGATGTTTAAATATAACAACATAATAATTTGAAGTCATTGTGTGTGTGCCTTTGATACACTGCAAATAAGCTAATAATTAATTATGAAGTTTATAAAACAAAAAGATACTTTAAAATTAGAATGCATTAGTCCAACATCATCTAATGAAGCTAAGCGTCATGGTAACTTATTACCTAACACTATTCGTTGTCTTGTTTGTGGTCCGTCAAATTGCGGAAAAACTAACTTAGTTATTAGTTTGTTGTTGCATAAAAACGGTCCTCGCTTCCGTAATTTGTATGTGTATTCAAAATCTTTGTACCAACCTAAGTATAGATTTCTTGAAGACGTTCTACAATTAGTACCTGGTACTTCATTTTACAAATACAACAACAACAGTGAGATTTTGAGTCCTCATGAAGCTTTGGTCGACTCAATTATTATTTTTGATGACGTTGCTTGTGAAAACCAAAACAACATTCGAGATTATTTTGCTATGGGACGTCACAAGAATATTGATTGTTTTTATATTAATCAGACATATTCTAAAATTCCAAAACAACTTGTGAGGGACAACTCTAACCTAATAATTTTATTTAAACAAGATGATATAAATTTAAAACACGTTTATGATGAACATGTAGGTCCTGACATGTCATGGCTCCAATTTCGTGAAATGTGTTCTACTGTTTGGACCAAACCTTACAGTTATCTTGTAATAAATAAGGACTGTGAACGAAACAAAGGATGCTACAGAATGAAATTTGATACCTTTATAGTGTTAGATTAACGTTCATAAGTGATTGTAACATTGTTTACTATCACTTTCATTTGTGATTTCGAAAGGAGTAGAATTCTAAACATGGAAAGAAATCTTAAAGAACAAATTGTAAAATCTGCGGAAGCAGTAAAAAGGAAGGTGAAAATGATAAAAGATGTAAAAAATGCTAACAACATGGCTCTGGAAACAATTTTTCAACCAATAGTTAACCCCCTTAATCAATTGGTAAATAAAAACGATGAAAAATTTGAAGAAGAAGAATTTGAGTATAAACCTGTACTAAAGAAAAATAAGGATAGTGAGAGTGAAGAGTCGTATTCTTCCAACGAAGACTCTGAAAGACCTCTTAGTGATGATGATAACTTGGATGGTGCTGGTACTAACCAATCTAACAAAACTCTTACGGTCTCGCCTTTTGTGGATCATAACGTGAGCGGAGAGTCGTTTAAGTCCTTTCAATCATCACCAAGCATAAAAGATCAGTCTATCTGGTCTGGATCATCTGAAATTGAGAAAAACATACCATACGGAGTTAAACTTGAGCGTGGAAAACTTTTTCTGGGTAAAACACGTGTCTTCGACCGAAATTGCACCTGGCGAATTGGAAATCGTATTGTTATGAAAACCCTCGGTTTAAAAGAATTATTATTTAAAAAAACACCGAATATGGATGTGATAACGGAAGAAGATTTACAAAATTATAAAATATTGTTGATTGACACGAATGCTCATAGGCGTAATTTTGACTCTACTAAAACCATAAACAGCAATAAAGGGTACAAATATACACACATTATCAAACCATTATTCAAGTACTCAAGAAGTATAAGTACAACAAGTACTGAGAATCTTTCACTGGGGAAAGGATTAGAACTCTTGAAGGAAGTAAAAAAAAATACTGACTTAATTTATTGGGATGACCCAAACGAGCTAGTAGATAGACTAAAATTATTATTTGCATCGCGAGACGCAGGTAATACTGGTTTAGATAATGAAATTATTGCAATAATTGAAGAACTATATGAAGCAGGCATCATTAACAAAAAATATAAACAAACTACATAAGAATAATTAAGCAGTATACTTACAGTAAGCAGCTGAGAAACATTGGCATTGCAATGAATATAGACAAATTTGGTCATCACGTTCATAAGCGTTTACGATTATCTGAATTATTTGATACCAACAACAGTTGTTTACTAAAATCAGAAACAGGAGACTACGATTTAAAATCAACAAGATTGAAAGGATTACTGCCTCCAGATAACGACGACGAAGCTGTGAATAAAGGATATCTGGATAAATCAATCCAGCACATGGAAAAAGAATTGAAAAAAGTTTCGAGTGATGTTAAACATTATCTAAATAATTTAGAAAAAATTGTTTTAGATCGTTTCAATACCGTTTTAGGAAAAAGTGTTTCAGATCGTTTGAATACCGATTATTATACAAAAACTGAAATAGATCAATTAATACAAGACAAAGCGAGCCAAAAATGAGTAAGCAAAATATTGTTGATGAACTGCATAGAGCTGTGCGAAAAAATTTCCCACGTCGATGTACAATTATAAAAACGATGGATGATTTATGGCAAGCTGACCTAATAGATTTTCAAAAGTTTTCAAAATTCAATAAAGGATATAAATACATATTAGTAGTTATTGATGCTTTGTCGAAATATGTATGGGTCCATCCTCTGAAATCTAAAGCCAAAGATGATGTTACGAATGCAATGGAATGTATATTAGATGATTCATGTAGAAAACCAAAAAATCTGCAAACGGATGGGGGGAAGGAGTTTTATAATGAAAAATTTAAGCAATTAACGACTAAGTATAAAATAAATCATTATTCTACATATTCTATAAAAAAAGCCTCTATTGTAGAACGAGTGATAAGAACATTAAAATGTCGACTTTATAAACTATTCAGCCTATGTGGTGAGTATCGATGGTTGGGGAAAAATTTGGAAACCTCTGTACAAAGTTATAACAACACAATTCATCGTATAACAAAATTTAAACCAAAAGAAGTAAATAAATTTAATGAGATGTTAGTTAGGTCTAACATTATTAGAACGCAAAAACAAAAGAAAATTAGGATATCTAAATTTAATGTTGGTGATCATGTTCGTATTAGTAAATATAAAGGAGATTTTTACAAAGGTTATACACCTAATTGGTCAACAGAAATATTTTCCGTGGTAAAAGTAAAACATACCAATCCACCAAGTTATGAAATAGAAGATAAGAATAAACAAATAATCTTAGGATCATTTTATGAGTATGAATTGCAGAAAACGAAATTTCCTGACCTTTACCTCATTGAAAAAATTATAAAAAGAAAGGGAAACAAACTTTTTGTGAAATGGTTAGGGCTTAAAGATAATGAAAATAGCTGGGTTGAAAAAAAAGCATTGGTGTTCTAATATAAATGAGATACTATTTATCCATAAAATCACTTTGCCTGTACCAATGAAGGAAGGAAGTGGTATCATTAACAGTTTAATAAATAAAATACCTTTTGAATTACACTTACCTGGGTATCAATATTGTGGACCTGGGACAAAGCTTAAAAAACGTTTACTGAAGGGTGATCGAGGAATAAACCAATTAGACAACGCATGTATGAATCACGATATTGCTTACAACGATAACGATTTAAACGTTCGACGTAAAGCTGACTTGGAACTTTTGAACATGGCTAAGAGAAGACTAAAATCTAAAGACGCTAAAAAAGGAGAAAAGATTGCTTCGTGGATTGTAAAAAATGCAATGAAAGCAAAACTCAGAGCTGGTGGTGGTGTACGCTCATTTATGTCAACTGTGAAAAAAATACAATCTAAAATAAAAAAACTAAAATCGAAAAACAATCATGTCGCAATTAAATGTGCATATGCAGCTGCTAAAAAATTATTTACTAATAAAAAAGGAGTTCGTTTACCACGTTGTATTCCCCTCCCAAAAAGTGGTGGAATATTACCTTTGATTCCAATCTTTGCTGGACTGTCAGCTTTGGGTTCATTAGCGGGTGGCGCAGCAGGAATAGCAAAAGCCGTAAACGATTATAAGGCCTCTCAAAAAAATCTTCAGGAATCTGAGCGACATAATAGAATGATGGAAGCGGTTGCTCTTGGAAAAGGCGTATATATCAAACCTTATAAAAAAGGAGCAGGTTTATACTTGAATCCTTCAAAAAACTAATACGTCGGCTGCCCAGAAGAGCGTTAACTAATTTGGATATATTAGAGCATGCAAGCACTATTCCATATTTCCGTGGTGTTTTTATGAGAGATACTTTACCATCAAAACCAAGAAAAATAGAGTGTGCGATAGTAAATTTGGACAGCTCTGAGAACTCTGGAACACATTGGGTAGCCTACGTTAAGAAATTTAATTACGCTGAATATTTTGATAGTTTCGGTAACTTAAAACCGCCATTAGAACTATTAAAATACTTAAAAGGGACTCCTATAACCTACAATTATATACAACATCAGAAATTTGGATCAGTAAACTGTGGACATCTTTGTTTGAAATTTTTAAAAACTTTCTGGAAACTGCATTTAAATGAAGAATTCAATTAAAATGTTTATCAGTACAAAAATGTCTTTCACTGTGTCGATAACTGGAAAAGAAGCCTCCTTAACAACATATTATTCACCAACCTTAGAATTAGATGGAGAATATGAATGTGGACTTTTATATTTTTCGACATTTAATTCCATTCCGAATATAGATAAGAGAAATAAAAAGTTCTACTATGGTGACAATGAAGTCATTGAGATTCCCGAAGGATCATATGAACTTCAAGATATTTGTGATTACTTGAAAAATAATATAAAAAATGCCACATTGAAATTAACTTGTAATAATAATACTTTGAAGACAAATATGTTCTGTTCGAAAGATATTTTCTTTAACAAAAATGATTCAATAGGTAAAATTTTGGGTTTTGGTATAGAAACAGTAAAGGCTAATATAAGTAGCGAGTCCCAGTACCCTGTAAACATTTTATCAACAACCATCGTGCGCATAGAATGTGATATTGTAAGTGGATCGTTCGTGAATGGAAGAGCAAGTCACATTATTTATGAATTTGTGCCTAACGTACCACCAGGATATCGAATCATTGAAATACCCAAGAACTTAATCTATTTTTCTGTTAATCAAACCTCAATAAGTGCAGTCAATATAAGATTATTAGACTCTGAAAACAAGTTAATTAATTTACGAGGCGAAGAGGTACAGTTGTATTTACATTTTAAGAAAAAATGTTAAATTTCAATAAAAACTATACTACATCTTGTAATGAAATCAGTTCTAAGAGAACAGTTAAAAAAGAAAGACCTCTACAAATAAAGAAGAAACTGACAAAAGCCAACAAGGAATTTCTTAAACTAGTAGGGTTATTAAAATGAACATTTTAAACATATCTCAATCAACTTCATGCGATAACAGCATAGAAAGTTTCGAATATCATTCGTATAAACCATACGTGACAAGTTTCAACAAGAATGATGAAATACGAATACCTATCAACCAACAAGACTTATACGTATTACCCTCGCTCAGCACTTTGTATATTGAGGGCAAGGTTATCGTGTATGATAGCACTACTAAAACAAAAGTACCAAATGTACATTTTGTAAATAATCCAGTGCTATTTTTATTTCAAGATATTCGGTATGAATTAAATGGAATTGAAATAGACAAAATTAAGAATGTTGGTGTTTCTGCTACTATTAAATCTTATCTGTCGTTAAATGAAAATGAATCTAAGTCTGCGAAAGTTTGGGGTTGGTCTACTACTGGTATAAACAATATAAAGGATGGTATGTTCTCAGCTTCTATACCTTTGAATAAAATCTTAGGATTCGCAGAAGATTATGATAAAATTATAATGAACTGCAAACACGAGTTGGTATTACTAAGAAGTAACACAAACCTCAATGCTTTGAAATTAAATGAGGGTGAAATAGTGGATGATATTATAATCAACAAAGTGGTATGGCGTGTACCCCATGTAAAAGTATCTGACCGGGAGAGGATTCATTTACTGAAGCATTTAGAAAAAGATCGTCCAATAACTCTAGCATTTAGAAATTGGGATCTTTATGAATATCCTTTGTTACCAAAAACACGCAAGCATACATGGTCTATTAAGACTTCATCACAAACAGAAAAACCAAGGTTTGTTGTTCTTGCACTTCAAACTAATAGAAAAAATCAAGCTGAATTATCAATGGCTGAATTTGATCATTGCAATGTACGCGACGTAAAAGTATATTTAAATTCTAGATATTTTCCTTATGAAAGCTTAAATATTAGCTTTTCGGAAGACAAATTTAGCTTATTATATGAAGAATATGTTAGATTTCAACAGTCTTATTATGGACGTAGACCAGAACCATTATTGAGCCCAAAAGAATTCAAAGACATTGCACCTTTGTTCGTTATTGATTGTTCCCGTCAACAAGAAATGTTAAAAGGTTCTATAGACGTGAGAATTGAAATTGAAACTGATCAAGAAATACCGGATCAGACCGCTGCATATTGTCTCATTTTTAATGATTGCATATTCGAATATAAACCCTTAAGTAATATTGTAAAAAAAATATCATGAATAAGGATACAATCATAGTGGACGTGCAGGGATTTAAAAATGAAAAAAATGAGTTTATTGTTAAAGAATTAGTTATAGCCACTGAACAGCATACTCAAGTATTCTTAATAAAACCACCCTATCCATTCTCTACATTAACGCTTGAAGAAAGAAAACATGTTTGGTGGATAGAAAGAAATAGAGGATATCGATGGAGTGAGGGTTATATTGATTACAGAGAATTTAGAAGGCTTATTATACCCTACTTGAAACAAAGAAAAATCATTGTAAAAGGCGAAGAAAAAGTTATGTGGGTGCAAGAGCTATGTGGACATAAAAATGTTTTGGATATATGTAACACGGGCATTCCTAATTTAAATACTTTAACTGAACTCTACTGTAAAGATATATTTGCATATAATTGTTTTAACCATTTAAAATACTGTGCTTTAAAAAATGTTATATGTATAAGAAAGTGGTGTGTAGATAATAACATTACTATTTAATTTTTTTTTATATATTAATGAACTATTGTAGTGTAACTTTTACATGTCTGTAATGATTTTCTTTCTTTAATAAATATTGATAACATTTATTTTATTGTTTTTCTCTTATAAAAGCAGATTATGTTAGAAAAAAAACTAGGTATTTTGAAAATGAAATAATAAAATATTTATTAATTAAGTTCATTTAATTTATACATAATAC
The DNA here is from genome assembly GCA_963931975.1 of Cataclysta lemnata. NCBI lineage: Eukaryota > Metazoa > Arthropoda > Insecta > Lepidoptera > Crambidae > Cataclysta > Cataclysta lemnata. Next base: position 25,232,655 of record OZ008339.1, on the reverse strand, counting down.
AGAATTTTTCACACAGTGAAACTATAACCTTAAGATTGGTTATTGAAATGTATCTCGGTAGGTGTTATTGTATGAATTATGATAAATCACACATAAACTGAACCTTCTTGAGACCTTTAATATTTAAGTTAATTGCAGATATTCAATTAAAAACTATTATAACTATATCCACACAACTTTTTGGAGATATTACTAATGAGACATTCAGTCTGGTCCATAATACCATCAACGTTGTCTTCAACCACGTATTGTGCACGCAGCATCGTGTTATCTTCATCGGAATCACAAGGCACTGGTGCTTCTAAGTCCACAATTTTAATTTTAATTAAATATCGACCTTTTTTTGGAGCACTTTTTAAAACAAACGAATGTTGTTGGTTGTGGAAATGTTTTAGATAACATCTTTTCTTGCGATGTTTTTTTAACTTCCTAACATAAGGCTTCGTGCGTGTATTCTGTGGTTCAAAGTGATTCGTTTCTTCAAGGTATACATTCAGGTCTTGAGCATCTTGTTGATAAAATGCTGGCCTCAGATATTGGAGTTCTTCATCTGGTAGAGCCAAAACTGGGGACGGCGGTGGAGTATCCTGAAATGTATATTTTGTTAGATGGCTACAGACAAAATCGATTTATTATTATCAAAATCTTAAATTTCGCAAATGAACTTACCATAATAACGTCAAATCCGTTTTGTATGCAAACAAAAGTGAATTTATTTCATAAAAATATTTCATATAAATAGGTATTTCATTACACGAGTGTTGTGGTGTGGTGTGTGTGTGTGTTCGTAAAAACCTAACGCTGACAACGCAACATGACGGAACGTTGTGGATCGGATTGCATTATTCTATGAACATGTTAGAACATGATTTTTAAGTGTGATTTATTCACTTGGGTTATTATAACAAGGCTCTACCGTAATCTAAAGCAAATATTGAGTATTAATTGAAAAAAAACAAAAATAATAATTCATATAGTTTTATTTAGTAATTTTTGTTTCATATAAATGTAGGTAGGTATACACAGTTTCATATTACATATTATTATGATAAATTTGATATTTATATAAGTACATTTATAATAAAATTCAAAAGTTTTTAGACACTAATAGTATTAACTAAATTTACAACCAACTTAAACTTATAACTTAATATACTTAACACACATGTTAAAAAGAGGTTTAAAAATTAAGTATGTTAGTATGTCCCCATGCTCTTGTAGAAACTTTATCTTTTAGTATCAACCTCTTGTCATCATCACCGGATAAAGCTATTTTGTTCACTGCACATGTGAAAATGTCGTGTTTAATGGATTTAAATAAAACGTTGGTTTTGCGGACAATGTCACCCTCAAACAGTGTTTTTTCATAGTCCGCTACATCCAATTTTGCTACAATATTTTTTTTTATTCCCTTTGCTTTTTTTATTGTGTTGTCTACAGTTTTTATACAATATAGCTTAGAACGAAGTCCAACAAATTCAGAAACAATTTTACCCCCCATTTCGTCTTTAAACAAGCCTGGAATTTTTTTATTTTGTATGGGCAAGTTATATTTATTAGTCTCTCGGTAATTACTTGTATCAAAATATCGTAGGAAATTTTCTTTTAAATCTTTATAAAAATTATGTGTATATATGTGGTATATAAAACTATCAGTATCCGTGTAACACATCTGTACGTTCGTGCTGTAATAAGGTTGAATTATAGAGTAGTGGAAATCATACATATGACTTTTTGATAATTCTAAGACCGTAAAACCTATATAAATTGGTTTGTTTAAAATGACTTGCTCTGGCTTTAATTGTACTGCAACTAAATTTTCTGTAAATACTGACGCACTATGAAAATTAGGTTTAACAATAAGTTGTCGTGCGCTCTTCCTTTTTTTGGTAATATTTTTGTGATCTGACCACTGATTAACCATATAAACGTTAACACGTTTCTCAGTATTTTCCAAAGTTTTTCCAAACACACTGTTATTTAAAAGCTTAAAAAAATCTTGTTCAAATTTTGAGGTACTTTTCTGTCTTAGTTCTGTATTTAAATCAATGTATTGTTTTAAGTATGGACTTTGCTTAAAACTGATTACTCGATGAATTTTCCTTAATATCAACCCATGTTTAAGACAGGTTTTCAAATGTATATAATGTATAACATAATTGAATTTGTCATATAAATTAGGAACGAGTTTATGATTCTTTCCACCCGGTGGGATACATTTTTCGGGACAGAACGGTAGGTCGTTATGCAAGTGATGCAGATGTTTGGGATATTCTAAGTCTACTTCAAGAATAAAACCATACTCTGCATCTATTGAAATATCAGATACTATCAAATTATCAATTTCGTGTTGTTCTAAAAATCTGAAATTCGATAACGGTAAAAATTGACACATGCTATGTCCATATAAATTATTGCAGTCAATGTAAGCAATATAAGAACTAGGTTTAGAACGATCATAATCTGATAAAAATACGTTATTTGCTTTAGCGTATCTGTGAGAACACAAGCACACACCGCCTCTGATACCGCTTTGTAACATTCGTAACATAGCTAAGTCATCAATAAGTTCAAGCTGTACTCCCGTCTTTAACAACATCGCGTCAAAAGACAAACTAGGTGCGGTTAGGTAGAAAGCCGGATCTAATTGATAATGTTGTCTGCAAGTTTTTCTAAAATGTTCAAAAATATCGGTTAATAAAAGCACATCAGTTTTCAGATATAAATCCGTATAACTTCCTAAATCACAAATATTAAATGTTGACCATATCAAACGAGCATGTTGATAATCATCGTCAGAAATTCCGTGACCATTGAGCGCACTAAAAAAGCATTCCTTCTGAGGAAGGGATCTTTCTTGATACCTTTCCCATGAGTCCATATATTCGTAAGGATAGATGCCCTTGCGAGTAAGCAACTGAAATTTTTTATCATTGGGAAAGTGACTTTTTAAATATTTAAAGTCTTCTGGCTTTAAAGTTTCAGCTAATTGACTTAAACTGGTACCCAAAAATTTGAATGAATCGACAAAACGGAGCTGAAAAAACTTATTATTGGAAACTGGTACAAATTTAGTAAAAGAAATGTAATTTTCTTTCGTTTTTGGGATAATTTTTATATCTCCATCGGCTTCACCTAATGCTTTAATAAATAAGTGGCAATCGTATCCACTTAAATTATGGAAAAATATGGGAACAAATGAAGGGCGCTTATATTGCAAATTGCAATAGGGATGTGCGGCCCCACGGTATCGTCCCGTCAAGTGACAGTGATCGCGGACTTTGTCTGAAAATACTAAATGTTGGCAAATGTGACAACGTGTTGATTTCTCAAAATTTACTTTGTCCATCTCACTAAATATCATGGGAGAGATTGAACTCACTATTTCATAGATTTTTTTCACATCCTCAAATATACAGCGCACAAACCGCTGGTCGCAATCAGGCCCTCGATATGACACGTATCGATTATAGCTCGGATCTTCGCAACAAACAATATGATACGCGAACGCGATAGGTATATGTTGATGTAACGTAGACGTGTTGCTGCCAGTGGCGGAACAGTCAACATCAGATCTTTGTAGCATCGATTCGAAATCAGCGTAGATACAAAAAGGCATGTTTTGTTTACGATGGAAGTTTTTAAATTGAATTACTGAACCTTTTTCAGGTAGCACCGTCACTACACCGCTACATATATGGTAATCAACTTCTTGTGGCGTATTGAAAAATATAAGACATAAATCACAGAAATATAACCTGCTGTGATGTGAAGTAACCTGGCTTCGAAAAAGTCTGGAACAATCTTTAATTAAACAATAATGTGCAGTATTACCATTATCGAGATACAACAAATGTATAATTTTGTTGTTGTCATCTTTATTAAAGTCTGATTTATACAGCGGACCTATTATAGTTTTATTATTTTTTAAGCCATATATTATAAACTTAATATTCGAATTATTACCTTCGAAAGTCTGTATGTCGCGAAAAGTGACAGGAAAACGCATTCCAGAAATATCAAACATTTTAAAAGTATTTGGATAAGATGTAACTCTTTCTGGGTGTTTTTTGGCTGGATAGAGAGCTGCCGACACACACCATAAAAAACAGTATTGATCTTTATTATTGATATTTAGACATGCCTTTTTTAGTTGAATTGATTTAGGCAATTCAATAAAACTAGAACCTCCGAGTGGCTGGTATTTATTTAGATTGATCTCAACATGTGAATTGTTTAAAAAAGCCCACCCGCTGTCACGGTGCTCAAATTCTTCGATACGTTTTTTTAGATAATTAACCACTTCGAGATAAAAATTTTCGAAGTTATAATTAAAGTACAAAAGTTTATTTTTCGACCCAAAGGATTTTATTGATTGTGAATTATTTTTAAATTGCAGAAATGTTGCAAATAGTTCAAAATTGACTTTCACACATATGTGCTTAATAAGGAATTCATCTAGGAGTGACTTTATTTTGATATGTATTTCATCAAAAAATCTATCAACAGACGTTAGTTGGTAATCATTGATTGCTACTATTTTATAAGTTATTATACGATTGCGAAAAGCGGATGTTATAATTTCCACACCATCGCTATGTTTTATTGAGTGGTTGTTTTGCTTGTGCAATTTACTTCTCAAATGACCCACCCATGATTTATTCTGTACAGATATGTTACACGTCGTACAGAAAGGCATGTTATTGAATACCACAAAATACTTTAATATTCTATTATTATCAGTTACCTAAGTAAAATATAAGTATTACGTGGTTTGAAAATACCTACCTACCAATATGGAAAATAATAATAATAATAAGCATATATAAAACATTTAATTAAAATGAACTTAATTATTTAAAATTAACTTTATCCGAGTAGTGCGTGGGCTCAGAAAGCTCGAACTCCTTCCAGGCTTGGCTCAGGAAGCCTTGAACTGCTTCCCACGATGGTGATTGGTCGTCGCTCTGTAGTCGGACGGACACTAACGCAGCCTTGTATCTAACATCGATCGGCTTAGTTAGATAGTCACGTTTATTATAGACCTTAAGGTCTATAACATAGTCCCCAGTTGTCACGGCAGTCCGACGAGAGGTACCAGTTGAGACCCGGCTAGAGAAGCTTGACGTCAACACTCCACCCTGCTTGGGTTGGTTGCTGGCGACCTCCTCTGACCGTAATATGTTGAACAAGTCAGTGCGTGGTTTCTTGTTTACTCTGTAAAAAAAAAGATATTTATAGTTTAAGTTCATTTTATTATGTTAGCGTAAAGACTGTTATTTACAGATACTATTATTTTAGGATAATAATGTAAGAAACAAGTATACGGATTGGCTCGCAGGCAAGCCGGTGGTGCTGCCTGATGGATTAATAATATTAATAAAAAATTACATTTCTTATTGAACTATTTTCTAAGATTAGCATAGTTGTAATAGTGTTTTTATTAAGAAAAAACGGGGTGAGGGACTTCGGTTTATAATAACTATGTAATGAGATAGTATGTATGTAACTATGGTATAGTATATGATTATGTACCTCTGAGCAGAGACAGACTCGTATGACGTGGATTCGGTCGACGTCCGGCGAATGCGTGGCTTGGCACTCTTGACAGCAACCGATTTCCTTTTCGTAGTGGTTTTCTTTTCGGGCGCCTCGAACACGGTGGATTCAAACTCTGAGTCAGACCTGTTAAAATAAATATTTATACATGTATCATTTACAGTTGAAACACTGACACACAAATAATTAATAATTTTCATAACAATCTATAACATAGACATTATGTGCTATCCTCAACAACACATGTGTACGATATGCTTGCTATCCATCTGTGGAAAATAAGTAAATTATTGAAAAAAAACTAAAAGTACTTACGCACATTTTAATTATATTATCTTTGATGGAATCAAACACTGATGGAAACTGATGGTGACTGTTGAGCACTGGCGGGTACTGATGGGTACTATGATGGAGTCACGATTATGATGAACCACCGAAGTGAATTGTGGAAATAATGAAATTTCCTCAATTGTTGTGTTTTTATGTTGAAAAAGGTAGATGTCATCAATAAATAAAATCAGTCAAAATCAGTAGAGCATAAAGTAATACTTTTTATGAAAATCTGATCATTTTTATGACTCTTATTGTAAATAGAATAAGGTCGCTAAGATTTTAACAGTGTTTAATCATTACTATTATAGCATAGAACGACTCATTAATTCTGAATCCAAACTTTGCTGGAACTTAAATAGAACAATTATTTGTTTGAAACTGACAGCTGCACATAAGACATTTTATAATACATCATATTACAAGTAACATTTTATTAATTCTACTACATTGTAATTTAAGCTGCAGTGGCTGGTTGCGAAAACGCTATGATTGCGTTTTATTGCTTAGGGACGTTCCAATAGAAATAAACATCGAGTTAATTTATAAATCGATTCATATCGTAAATTATCAAGCCCATTAAAAACATTGATTTTTTCATTCGTTTTTCAATACAATGTACTTACTTACATATAAAACTTTCAAGACATGTTATTTCAATTTTGTGAATGTTAAATGATCCCGGGGTATTTTTGTTTTAACTTAAGTAATGAATGTATTTTTGGTATCACAATTTTACAGATTGTTGAAGGTGTCCTCTCTTTAACAATCTGTGTTGAGAGGGCTCCTCTCTATCGTTTAACAATATATCTAATACTAAAATAGTTTAGTTATAAAACTAGTACCAGTAGTTGAAAGCTAATAATTTGTAACAAAATACCGCAGGAACAATGTTTTACCCAATATTTATTTAGTTGTAAGTAAAAGAAAACATTGCATAAACTTTAACCCTTATGTATTGAAATATCGAGTAAATATAAAACACCATCGAACACATATTAAATTTTTAACATCACTATTATAGTTCGAGAGCTAGCTTTAAATGTAATTGTGTAAGTAGCAATATTCTTTCAAATAATTAGGACCTTCATATTAAAATCCATTATAACAACATGAAACAATTAAAAAACTAAAAAAAATATTATATGCTCTTGTTTGTGACAGAAAAATAAAGATTTATGACTGAAAACAATGGTATAATTAGAATTGTATTTTTTTTTGTTTTCATATTTATTTTAAAAATATTTCATTATTATTTAAGAGCATTTAGTTTATGAAAACTAACGTATCATATTTTATTATAATTTGACTTATTGGTATGTTTTAATGTGTTGATAAAATAGTGCTAAGCTCTCAGACTTTAACGCGGGGGGAGTGCAAGCGAAGCTCGAGTTTCTGTTCCCACGTTCTCGTCCATTGCAATGGGAACGGCGACGACTTCGGCAACTAGCTATCGACCACGTGCGTGTTCAGTGTATTAATAATTAACATTTTCTATTCAATGTTAATTACAATAAACGAAGAAAATTGTGAAATATTATAAATAACATCAGGTAAGTGCTCACAATTATTTCTGCTTACTTTTTTTGTCCAATTAGGTATTTCTGGTTATAAAAAAAATATATTTCAAGAATTATTCTTTATTTTAATTTTTTCCTATCAAACCTATCTTTTATTAATTTAAAGCCAGAATAGTATATATTTTAAACTGATCAAAATAATGTACGATTTATTGCTAATAAATTTGGTAAATGCAACACGTGGTAGTTATATAATTTATAACGATTAAATAGTTTTATCATATTACTTTAAATTAACTAATTACATACTTCAAAATCCAGAATAGTATATTTTTGAAACTGATCAAAATAATGTACGATTTATTGCTAATAAATTTGGTAAATGCAACACGTGGTAGTTATATAATTTATAACGATTAAATAGTTTTATCATATTACTTTAAATTAACTAATTACATACTTCAAAATCCAGAATAGTATATTTTTGAAACTGATCAAAATAATGTACGATTTATTGCTAATAAATTTGGTAAATGCAACACGTGGTAGTTATATAATTTATAACGATTAAATAGTTTTATCATATTACTTTAAATTAACTAATTACATACTTCAAAATCCAGAATAGTATATTTTTGAAACTGATCAAAATGTATTAATGTACTATTTATTGCTAATAAATTTTGTAAATGCAACACGTGGTAGTAATATAATCTATAACGATTAAATAGTTTTGTCATATTACTTTAAATATAAAGGTAAGGAACAAATTTCGACAAAATAATCGACGAACAGACAACCTCTTTTTCGGTCTCAATCGATTCAGGACATCTATTAGACCAATATACATCATATAAACTATTTTCATAAAATGCATATTTACCAAGGTAATTTATTTCAAAGATTTATATATTTTGTTATTTTTTAAATGTTCTTGAAAATTATGAGTCAAAGGTTAATAAAATGCATTTATTGGGTCGATGATACTAACTTGTTAAAATTAGCAATTGGAAAAAAAATCTCAAAAATTTAAAGACCCAAAAATTATTACAACTTTACCTAACGATTTAAGCAGAAAAAATTATTTGTTAGTTTTATTGAATTCTCATAGAGCCCCAAACGCTTACTCCAAGTTTTCCCCAAAAAGGCGACACACTAACCTCTTTATTCCTAATGAATATATTAAAGTGCATAATTATTATGATTATGAAATTGACATATTATTATCTATTTATTTTTAGCTAGTAATAAAAGTTAATACATGTTTTTAATTTTAGGATACTTGCTCGATAATGGAGTTGGGTGTTGGTGATTACAACGACAAGGTGTTTGCTTTATGTAACTTGTAAGTATCCCACTGCAACAAAGGGCATTATGAGGAAAAGTTTTCAATTAATGTAATATTTTTTATTGTTGTTGATTTCAGGTCAGAGAGTGAGTTCCTGCTCATTGCAAGACAACAGGGATGTTCAGCAAACGTAGAATTTTAGTATGCACGATAACAATGTAAAATTTTATTAAAAAATGCTACCCCATATTCCCCATTCCCTTAGAGATAGTATGATTATTTGGTAATAAGCAATCACATACAGTTTACTTATTGTATGTGATAGCTTAAGGTACTCGAAGTTTTGGTAGTAAAAGGTATTAAAAGGTAATAAAAGGTAATAAGCGATCACATACAAGTTTGCCTAGTATGTGATAGCTAAAGGTTTTAATGGTTGGTTTTGCTAAAAAGGTAACAAAAGTAAGTATAAGTAGTAAGTATATGAAGTCTCTAGAGCGAGAGAGAGAAAGAGAGATATTTAGAAAGCTAGTACAGTTTTGATATATTAGGTAGTTAGGAGTCTGTTCAGTGCGTGATCTTACCACGGGCTCGCAGGGAGTTACTCTAACACGGTGCTTCCAGCTGAACAGTTTAGGAGTCTGTTCAGTGCGTGATCTTACCACGGGCTCGCAGGAAGTTACTGAGGTGCTTCCAGCTGAACAGTTTAGGAGTCTGTTCGGTGCGTGATCTTACCACGGGCTCGCAGGGAGTTAACTACGGTGCTTCCAGCCGAACAGTTTAGAAGGTGTTGGTGCGTGATCTTACCATGGGCTCGCAGAGGGATACTTACCACGGTTCTCTCAGCCAACACCTGTTAGGAGTCTGTTCAGTGCGTGATCTTACCACGGGCTCGCAGGGAGTTACTCTAACACGGTGCTTCCAGCTGAACAGTTTAGGAGTCTGTTCAGTGCGTGATCTTACCACGGGCTCGCAGGAAGTTACTGCGGTGCTTCCAGCTGAACAGTTTAGGAGTCTGTTCGGTGCGTGATCTTACCACGGGCTCGCAGGGAGTTAACTACGGTGCTTCCAGCCGAACAGTTTAGAAGTATTTGTTGCATGATCTTCCGGAGGATTCTAGCATACATAATGGTTATTGGGAATTCTGGTCAACCGAAGTGAGTGAGGGCGTGAGCCCGACGAACGGAGGTGGGGCAGAATTCCCAATAACCATCTACTTATGTTTTGAATCTGAAGTCCGATCTGGGGGCCTACCGCCTAACTCGATTGCTAAAGCAAAAGCTATAGTTTATGACGTCATGCTGTCATTTCGCACCTAAACTTTATAGCTTTGGACGAATGATCACCAAATGATTTTATATGAATTTGGCACAAAATCCGTGCCGCCTAAAAATTCAGGATGGCTGCTATAGCCGTAAGCAGTGCATTGCAATATAGCTATCATTAGCAATCGAGTTAGGCGGTAGGCCCCCTGATCCTCACCAAAATGTCAGACGTCAAAAACAGCTGGCCGCAAGCAATACTAAACAGAATTTCCTCTCACATGAAACAACGGCACGCCACAAACGCAGTCTGTGATGTATTTGTGCGATCCAAACGCGGTTGACAAAACGGGACGCCGCTCTACTCGGCTTGTAGCGCTGTCTCACTTTAACAATGGGAATCTAGTCGCGTTAAGAGTTGGTGGTAAGGCCCCTGTTCGAAACTTAAAGCCGAGTTTAGAGTTTTCGCCTTCCACTCTTCAGGAGCGAAATAAACCTCCCGGGCTAAGTGCTTATCCACTGCTGGTGGGTTTGCATACATACATAGATAAATCTCGCCTATATCCCCGAAGTGGTAGACAGAGGTGAGGTGATTACCCACGTTGTTAGGCTAGGTCCCATGTAATACATACATACATACATAAATCACGCCTATATCCCCGAAGGGGTAAGCAGAGGTGAACTAGCACCCACGTTTCGCCCGTTATGTTAGGTCCCATGTAATTAGTGGCGAGCCTATTGCCATTTATCGCTCTCAAAAGTCGCAGTAGGTGCATAGCTAGATGGAATTAGAGGAACGCTGCTGCCCATTCCTCATCACTGATTTATCCTTAGTCGCCTTGTACGACACCCACGGGAGAGATTTGGGGTGGTGACAATTGTATTCTACTCTGCCGTCACCACACGGCCCATGTAATAGGTATTGTCATTTTTCGGGCACTGAACTAACACCCGCGTTAGGATAGGGTCCATGTAATATACATATAATAATAGGTAGCGAGCCATTGATATTATCGGGCACGGAAATTGCAGTAAATTGCTAGGCGGCATAAGAGGAGCTCGTAGCGCAGTGGCACAGCGCGCTTGGCCTGCGATTGCGTAAACTAAGCAATTTCGCTACGGCCGGTCATTGGATGGGTGACCAAAAATTTATTATCTCGAGTTCCTCCGTGCTTCGGAAGGCACGTTAAGCTGGTGGTCCCGGCTGCATCTGCAGTCGTTAATACCCAACCCGCACTGGGCCAGCGTGGTGGGTTATGGCCCAATCTCCCTATATTCTTCCATCCATAGGGAAGGCCCGTGCCCCAGCAGTGGGGACATTAAAGGGCTGGTGATGATGATGATGATAAGAGGAACGCTGCTGTACTGTGTCGCCTTGTACGACACCCGCGGAAGAGATGGGGAAATTTGGACAATTATGACAATTATTCGATTTTAATTTCAACATTATATAAATGTTAGAAAAATTAGTACAAAGATTTTGGTGGTTAGAAAAAGAATTTCGAAAAATTATGGTCTTGATGCGGGAATCGAACCCGCGTCCGCTGCTACCCGGGCAAAACCACACTCAAGACCACAACGATTGATTAAAAATTAAATTTCCCAAATATCCTCCAAGTCGAACTCGACGGCTTTGACCATCCTGAGGTTTCCACTATGTGGTGACTGATTAATTCGGCATACAATTATGTCCCGCCCAGTCCCATTGGAGCCCCGGAGTTTTCGCTCCTACATCGAATATAAGTGTCTATGGGTGACTTTAATATACCTATCGACATAAAATTTCAAAATTAAACTACCAGACAAACATAATAAGAAAATGACAAAAGAGCATATAACACAATGTTTCTAATAATTTTTTTGAGTAGGTAGGTACCTATTACTACTATTATCTTATAAACAAACGCGCTGAATTGAAGTTACATCTATGAGAAATTAATTTCTTAGCAAACTAGTTTCTTTTGATCTTCAGTCGATACTAACACGTTATGGTCTTAATTAATAGGGTATTTCTTCCAAATTGTGCTTGTGAATTACCGCCATTAGTCTTACAAACACATAATACGTTCTCTTCAACAGACCATGCTTTGGCACTGTGTTGATAATGAATCAGATGAGAAATAATATCGAGTGTTAAGGAATGGCATTAGGGATATTGCAGCGAAAGAATTGGTGTAATTAATATGCTTATATCATTATTGTTATTTCTTTTCAAAATAATTGCTTTTATATAAGAATTACGGGTACCAAGGATTCCCTTGATACCTATGTAGTCACAGCAGACTTGAATCGCGAGCGTAACGAAGGATTCTCTGGTTAACTCCCAAGCGGAGTGAGGGTATTAAATATTTCGCGAGCGTAGTGCGGGAGTTAAGAATAGAGAGTGCAGCGAGGGATTCAATCGCACCAAGATATAAGACTGCTTTTTCCCAATTAATATACGCCGTGTGGTGACGGCAGAGTAGAATACAATCGTCACCACCCCAAATCTCTCCCGTGGGTGTCGTACAAGGCGACTAAGGATAAATTAGTGATGAGGAATGGGCAGCAGCGTTCCGCTTAAACCTACCACCTAGCAAAGTACAGCGACTTTAGAGCCCGATAAATGGCAATAGGCTCGCCACCTATTACATGGGACCTAGCATAATTGGCGAAGCGTGGGTGTTAGTTCACCTCTGCCTACCCCTTCGGGGATATAGGCGTGAATCATGTATGTATGTATATAATCTGCTTTCGTACCAACTGAGAGAAAATAGAATGAGGATTTTTGTATATGTATATAGTATATAAACAATGGTGACTTGTAGACGCGGTTAGGCAGGTATAGCAGACAAAAGAACTCAGGCAGTCGGAAAGATGAGACGACTCAATGTTTTGCCAAGTTCAGGTTTAATCTCATCCTCGGGGCCCGAACGGACGGCATAGTTTAATTTCAGTTTCGAATCTCGCAAACAGGATTATTTCAGACCGTCTGCCTCTTACGGCGTTGTTTCTTTTGTAAAGCATCTTCGGAATTAAGGTCGTTCTTGGATCGCTCAAAGTTTTTGGTCTCACTTTTGTGTTTCGAAGGAGCCTCGTTTCATCAAAATTTGGACCATTTCCAAATGTTAACAGCACCTGGATTCTCAAGTTGGCATTTTTTTTGTATAAAACATTAATTGTTAACGATATTTACTGCATACTCTGAAAGAAGTTGGAGATTTATTTGGAATTTACAAAGAAAAATGGGTAATTGTCGAGAAAGCGACATTGATTCTTGCATCAGCTGAAGTGGACAAAACTTCTCTCCACAACTTGATAGTGTTTTGTGTCTCGGGGCTTTGTGGGTGTTAGAGCGAGAGGAAAATATTTTCATATCCCCGAGGAGATTTTCTCCAAATCCCCTGCTACGGGGGCTGGAGATACTTTTACCAAATTTATTGTACGTAACTCGCTTACTGAAACACGCTGATTTCGTAAAATTGTTACACAGCGAGATAGCAAAAAGTTCTCCTAATAAAAGCTATTGAAATAACAAAAATCGAGCTCCAGTTCATTACTGGAGGAAAATGTTGGAAGTAAACACAATTCTTTGTATGCATAATATTAAAACTCCAGAAAATTCTGAACGGAATCGCACCCCGGGATTGCGGACAGGATAGAAACTGTTCTGGGATTTTTATGTTAGCCATGTTGATTCGTTATAGCATGTTTAAAAAGAGATGTGGGTACTTTATTTATTTTCTTTTAGTAAAGTGAGCAAAAGGGATCCATTTCTATACAGCTGCCTTTGACGGCATAAAGTGTTTGTGCGAAGAAAAGGGTCAGATTACAAGCTTCATACACAATTTATTTATTTGTGTAAATATTACTGCATCTCTACCATTTTAAAATAAATTACTGAAACCAACTAAGAGAGATATTCAGAGTTATTTAACTTTTGATAAGTACAACATTAATTGTATTAACCGTCTTAAATTTATCAAGGCGATGATAAATCTTCCTGAAAACGTTTAACATTGCCGAGTCAATTAAGAGGGAAACCGACTAATTTGGCCCGAAATTCTTATTATTATATATTTGTATTGATTTTTTTTTTAATAAAGATCTATAAGAACCTATAAGATCCCACTGCTGGGCAAAGGCCTCCCCCGCAGCCCTCCATCTCGAGCCAATCCCTTCCATGTCTTGCCGTACGCCTCCGTATTGAATTATTATAAATTAATTCAAAACGATACTTTGGAATGCTATAAATATTTATATTGTTCTAAAGTTTGATCTATGGCCTTCCACATTCAAAACTTGACGCGGGAGAGTGTTTGGCGCGCTTTCGATGGCGTCAGTGAGATTTTTTTTAATTTTTTTTTAAATACACCTCACAATTCGACAATACATTGTCGGATTTTGAGGTGTATTAAAATTTTTCAATTTTTTGCTATTTGGTTTGTTAAATGGTCTTTGGGGATGTTCGTTACCCATGGTGCTGTCAGTTCGGCTAGCAGTAGACGCTTGAGGATCCCTGAGTAAAGTTAATATTTACCATGCAGACAAGAAGACAAATGGTCCAAACAACACAAATGTCCTCTCAAGGAAGCAGTCGGTGAAGCTGACCGGGAATAGGTTCATTTTGAAAATGAATTTTCAAAATGAACCTATTCCCGGCTTCTTTTTAAAGCTTTAGACAGGATGTCCGTTTTGGGCCCCCTTCCCCTCCACAAGGTTTAATCCATAAGAGAAACGCTAAACACGCGCTTGGTATTTTGGACCGGTCTATTAAATTCTCACGGGGATTCCTTGCATTCCTTACATTCACTGTGAAAAAATAATCCCCTTTGCCCCCTCTTTACGGCGTCACATCTGACACGTTTCAATGGCCCAATTAAATACGTTATCCAGCAGAGGGTTAATTAAGAAGAAAATTATCTTCTTAAACACAGGCGCGAGTGTGTGACTGTGTGGATTAAGGCACTAGCGATTAGCGGGCACACATTGCAACTACCTTTATCTGGGGTCCTGCGTGTCTGAGACTACATATTGTGTGAAAGTAATTTGTATTTTTATAGTGTATTGACTTTGTTATTAATTATTATAAGGCCACGTCATAGGTACAATAGTTGGATCTACATGAGGTTGGAGAAAAAAATTAATCTTTTAAAATAATAATAATAATTTTTAGTTCAAGTCACATGATGCACTTTGTTAGTAATATTCATCATCATCTTCAGCAGCCCTTTAATGTCGTGCTGGGAGCACAGGCCTTCCCTGTGGAAGAATAATGAGAGAATGGTCCATAACCCACCACGTTGGCCCAGTGCGGGTTGGTGAGTATAAACATCTGCAGATGCAGCCGGGACCAACAGCTTAACATTTCTTCCGAAACACAGAGGAACTCGAAATAATAATTTTTTGGTCACCAATCATAATTTGACCAATCGGCCGATATTTTAATGTCTTATGTTTGTCATTTATGAAGTATGTAAATAAGTAAGCTAAAAGGTATTTTTCTTTCTTTCAAAACAAACAAAAACGCTGCCCGCTTCAAAACTAAACCACACCGTAAACAGAACGACCGTAGACCGCTTGCACGCTGAAATATGGCAGAAATTTCAACAGCGAAATGCCTATTCGTAGCGAATTATAGCTAATGAGACGAATATTAAGGCAATTGATGGTTCCCCTTGTAGAGTTCGCTCGTTGTATTATTTTTTCCATCAGATCCCGAGGGACGCTTCTCGCCATGAGCGGCGAGTAATGTAAAATCAACATTACGGGATAACTGCAAACAAAATGTGAGAGCTTTCGTTGTTTTATTTTTTAAATGGGGAGGACTTTTTTGAATTTAACTAGTGCAGGATTGGATGTTTAGAATTGAAGTTTTAGTCATCATCATCATCATCATCATCGCCAGCACTTAATGATCCACTGCTGGGCACTAGCCCTCTCTATTGATGGATTAAATAAGAATGGACCGCCTACCACGTTGTCCCATTACGGGTCGGTATTTTAACGACTCCAGATGCAGCCCTGAACTGAGGCCTGAACATAGCAGAAGCGAGGAGGATCTCAAAATAATATATTTTTGGTCACTTGCCCGACCTCAGCGAACATTGCTTTACCTACGCAATCGCATGCATAGTATATTGAACTGACAGTTATGAGACTGAGATGAAGTTTGAGCAACCACACCTGAAAAAACATACATACAAAAATCACTCCTGTTTATCTCCAATGGGCTACCCCTTCGGGGATAAATAGGATGGAAAAATATGGTAAGAAATAATAAACATATTTAGCTTTCTCGCATATTTCTGGTGGAAAAGTAGCCCTGTTCTATTTAACCAATTAGCGGTTGGTTTAAATTCCATGAGTTATGACGCCCCTCCGCCTAGTCCAATGGGACCGTTACCTCTTCTGCGAAAGTGTAGTTTCCCAGAATATATGACCGCTACTTTCAAATGGACATAATTTTATGATAATTTAATTAAATTGTTATATTCCCGGTAGGACCCACCAACCAGCACTTGGCCAGCACCTAAGTTTAATTGTTGTCTTGTGTGTGGTGACATCAGAGCAGAATACAAATGTCACCACCCCCAATCTAAACTAAAGTTCAAGATAGCAGCCTTTCTCTTGTCCCCCTAGCAGTATACTGCTATTTACGGACAGAAAAATGGTGTGATTTATGTGTACGTAGTGTATGTAGTATATTATAGTATACATACATACATTCATCTTCTTCATCTCGCCTTATTATTCCCGAAGGGGTAGACAGAGGTGAATTGACACCCACGTTTCGCCAATCATGTTAGGTTCGTCGTCAGTATTTTTAGAATGATCACCGATGCAACATGAAATGAAGTCAATAAAACATCCTGAGATAATGTTGATGAGTGTATATTCCACAGCAGCGGGGGCATAAAAAGTAGTGACGATGATGATGAAGAAAAAAATTCCTCCAACAAGCTTAGTAACGCGTTCGTGGTCCAAACTTGTATGTGCTCCACAGAGCTGAGCGTTGCAGGCGAAATTTCCCGATAAAATTATCATAATGATGGCCGCCAGCCACCTGACCGCGACGGGTAATCTCCCCGAGTGCCCTTATCCTGATCCAAGTAATGCAAGAGGTTTTCATTCGGAATATTTCCATGTCCCATTATGTTTTTATCAACAGTCCCCAGCACCCGTAGAACGGGAAGTGGACAAAATCTCCTCGGGGAAAAGAGAATGTTTTCCTCTCGCTCTAACTTCCACTAAATCCCGAGACAAAACACTGTCGAGTGGTGGAGAGAGATGTTGTCTTCATCTCGGGCTAGGCCTACAGCTACATGTATTAACTACATCTTCGCAACAAATCTACTTCCAGTCCTGTTCCCAGGTTTTCTGATTATTCTTCTTCTTTGATTATTATTGGTCAGACGCCATCAAACCATCCACTCGCTTTTGATTCATATCATCCATCACACCGAATAGGAACGATAGGAATAGGAATAGCGATGAATGAATGATAGAACAGAGACGGAATGGACAATGTCGAGAGATCGATGAACGGAGAGAGCGATTGGGATGACAACATCCCAATCCATACTGCTCAAGGCATTGGCTTGGATTTTACAGCCCGCTGCCTAACACCAACCTCTTTGAATAGATTCTGTAAAAATTCCCTCATCATTCCCTAGAAATCAATCAACCTCTAATAAAATTAATTCAAATTATTTTCAAGCAACGTATCACAGGATTCACAGGTTCTTCTAAGACTTTCTGCCTCACCAACAATCGAACGATTCTCGTCGTCCGAGAGCTCCACTCGATAGTCGAGCAGCAACAGAATCGCGCCCAAAATGAATAAATAACAGCACTATGACTAAGAGAAATCACTGACAGCATATTCGGCCCAAATCACAGCTGAATTATTCTCGCGATTCCACACACAGAACGGGCTACTGGCTCCGCTAAATATTTTAGCGTCCCACCAAAACAGCTCGTGATTTGAGCGCCGGACCGAGTAATAAATAACGGAATTTAATCAACCAAGCCGTGTGGTGACGGCAGAACAGAATACGATTGTCACCACCCCCATCTGTCCCGTGGTACAAGGCGACTGTGGTAAAGACAGCGATCAGTAATGGGCATCGGCTTTCCTGTTATACCACCTAGAAATATGTATTGCGATGTATGTGCCCGATAGACGGCATTAGGATCGCCACCTATTATATGGGACCTAACTTAATTGCCGAAAAGTTAATGTTAATTCACGGAGGAAAGAGAAGACGACAGGAGGAGCTCGATAGGAAGATTAACGCGCTCGGTCTGCGATTGCTGAAACTAAGCAAAGTTCCCTAAGGCCAATCATTGGATGGGTGACCAAAATTGTATTACCACGAGTTCCTCCGACCTTCGGTAGGCAGTTTAGCCATCTGCAGTCGTTAATACTCCTCAATCCGCACTAGGCCCATTCTCCCTAAATTCTTCCATCCATAGGGAAGGCCTGTGCCCCAGCAGTGAGGACGTTAAAGGCCTGATGATGATAATGATGATAACAGAAACGCTGCTGCTCATCCCAATCCCTATTTTAACCCTTAATCGCCGTATACAAATTAACATGCCTCACTGAACGAAGAGGTTAGAAGTTATTTAATTTTTTAGGAGATATAGGCGTGCTTTATGTATGTGTATATTTTATGCAGAATTTAATCAACCAAAACCCCTGGAAACAGTTTCTATGGGATCTGGAGGACACAATGGAGCATTCTTTGTCGGTTGGCACGGGGTAATGGCGGATGCGTCAGCATCATTAGTTCATTACGTTTGTGGTTACGCCCATGACAGTTTTCGGGTGAGGACATGGTGTTGGTAAATTCGCTGTAGCGGATACGCTGTAGCGGAACACCGTAGCCGATACGCTGTAGCCACTACACCGTAGCGGATACGCCGTAGCAGATACGCCGAAGCGAATACGCCATGGCGGATACGCCTCAGCGGATACCCCACAGCGGATACGCCATAGCGGTAGGCGAACAAGGTATCGAGTAACTGAGAAATGTTTGTTTAGCGAAAATTGTGCAAAAGCCCCATTGTACACCCGTTCATAAATCACGGCTAGGACCCCGAAGGAGTAGGTATAGGTGTATTAAACACCCACTTATCGCCAATTAAATTAGGTCCCATGTAATAGGTGGCGAGCTTATTGCCGTCTATCGGGCACATACATGGCAGTATACATATAGCTAGGTAGTATAAGAGGAAAGCTGCTGTCTATTGCTCATCACTGTCTTAACACTTAAGTCTCCTTGTACGACACCCGCGGGAGAGCTTTAGGGTGGTGACAATAATAATTGTATTCTGCTCTGCCGTCACCACATGGCAGATCAGAATAACAGTCTTACAAAAAGTTTCCTAATATACATGCGAACGCAATGACACGTTTCGAAGGTTATGATTATAAATTCCCTCTCCCGTGTTGATATAAGAGAAAAGTTTGTTCAATGAAAGCAAAGCTCACAATATTAAAACGAAATTAGCATGACAGAAAGTTACAAAGTAACTAAGCCAAGTGGCAAGTTTAATTCTGGAAATTGTACACGTTGGAATGTGTAAACATGCTTTCCATATTACAAATGGAGTAAAATGCTGAGCAAGTTACACAATACAACATGGGTTCAAGAAATATGCAACGTACACGTCTGCTGCTTAAACTACAGTTAATTTTTTTTGATGCTGTATGTAATGTAATTATTATGGATTCAAACGGTCTAACTTTTAAAGTAATAACAATAAACCCTACCCTGCCTGACCTTTTGGGTCACCTTTTGGGTGACCATTAATATCATTAATAACGTATCATTAATATCATTAATAACGTAAAATCGACATCGCTAAATCGCAACGCCTGTAGCTTCACCCTAATAAGTTAATGGTGTCTGTTCCTCTGAGATACGGCACGGGGGCCTAAAGTGTCGGCAAAATACCCACTCACTGTGACTACGTCACTATTCAGCTTAGAGACACGCTATGCGCGGAGCTCATTGAAATTAAAGTTCACGCTAATAATCTTAACGGAGATTGATGGAGTGATCCCGAAAAAATGTCGGTCATTTACTCAATAACGTTATTGCAGTTCTTAATCTATTAAAGACAATATTAAGGGCATTTGCCGTGTGGTAATTGCGGAGTAGAATACAATTGTCACCCATATCTCTCCCATGGGTGCCGTACAAGGTGACTAAGGGGTAAACACAGCGATGAGTAATGGGCAGCAGCATTCATCATAAACCACATAGCAATCTGCGATGTATGTGCCCGACAGATGGCAATGTGCTCCACCTATTACACATTCACCCCGGGACCCTTACATATTCAGACACCCATTACACATTCATTACACCCAGCCACGGGAGAGGTGGGGCTGGTGACAATTGTATTCTGCTGTGCCGTCACCACACGGCGGGTTATGTGGTGAGACGAATAACTCAATAAATTATTATATTTTAGTTTCGTACCTAACCATCCTAAGCAGATATACCGACACCCAGCGAAAGATAAACACAATAAAACAGCGCCCCATTTCAACCACCTCCTCGCTTTATCCATTCCAAGTCAACCAATCCCCAATAAATATTTTAACGGAACGGAAAAGCGTAACGGAAAAATCACGATCTCATTTTATTTATTTCTCACCTGATTTTGCAACTTCATCCGCCCGAAATACGTGTACAAGCAGAGGGATCTCATTTTGCCCTGGGGAGCTGAATCATGACACATTTTTCTAAGAAGCCCTTTGGAAAATTCACGATTCCATTGCTTAACGGATTTTAGGCGTTGGTCGTCATGTTGATAAATTAGTTTGTGCCGGAAATAAGTTTGTACTACAGCTTGTTAATGTAAGACAACATGATTTTATCATCAGCAGCTTTTATGTCCCACTGTATGTTTCATACACAAATCACGCCTATATCCCCGATGGAGTTAAACTCCCACTTCTCGCCAATTGAGTTAGGTCCCATTTAATAAGTTGCAAGTCTATTACCAATTACCATCCATCGGGCACATAATTAGCAGTATATTGCTAGGTGGTATAAGAGGAATGCTGGTGCCCATTACTCATCGCGGTCTTCACCCTTAGTAGCCTTGTACAGCACCCACGGGAGAGATGGGGATGTGACCATAATTGTATTCTACAATGACAACTATCGTCTTCTAACCCAAAGTAATTGACATAAGTATGTGTGTTACGACCAACTAAATGTAATATTTTTAATATTATATAAATAATTTTAAAATATACCTACATACATGCATACATAAATCACGCCTATATCCCCGAAGGGGTAGGCAGAGGTGAACTAGCACCCACGTTTTGCCAATTATGTTAGGTCCCATGTAATAGGTGGCGAGCCTATTGCCATTTATCGGGCACAAAAGTCGCAGTACATTGTCAGGACGGTAGTATAAGAGGAACGCTGCTGCCCATTCTTCATCACTGATTTATCCTTAGGCGTCTTGTACGACACCCATGGGAGAGACTTGGGGTGGTGACAATTGTATTCTACTCTGCCGTCACCACACGGCCAATTTACCTGCTACAAATTAAGCTAAATATACGATGCGATCAGGTTGCTGTCATCTTTCCCGATAGACCACTCAAACCTGCTTAAATCTGACGTATTTTGCTTACAATGCTGACATTTTGATGTCGGTCTCACAATCTCCACAGCCAACAGCTTTGAGATGAGAACTATTCATTTGGCGATCGCTTTGAGGCTTTGAGGCCTAATTAAGAGACATTGATTATCATCGCTCTGTTCCAATCAACACGCACCTTTGCATTGAAATTACGATGGAATGTCTGATTTATGATCCAGCAATATCATAGAATATCTGAAGTAGAATAGAGTTTAAATAAAGCTATAAACCTGGTATTTTTCGTTTGCAATTATTTGGCAGTATTTCCAGCGGATAAAACTACAAGTCTATATAGACTTATTAACATAATTATAATAATTTAATTCCTAATCTATACTAATATTATAAAGCTGGAGAGTTTGTTTGTTTGGTTGGATAAACGCACTAATTTCAGAAAGTACTAGTTCAAACTGCAAATTCTTTTAGTGTTAGATAGTCCATTTATTAAAGAAGGCTGTATAACAACCGACATAAACGCGAGTGAAGCCGTGGGCGACCACTAGTGACCTATAAAGAACCTTCCAAAACACAAAGTAGCTGAAAGAAACAGCGTAACTGTGCGAAAAATGCAACACCGCCGCCCAGATAATTCGAAATTGCTTTATCTATGATAATGGCTGCTCACATCGTTAAAACTGTCCCATATTTTTACCCAAAGCCCAATAAGCGGCGCTACGGGCAAGTTTGCTTGCCTTTTCTAATTAATTTCTACTTCGTGACGCTAAAGTGCTATGGGGTGTGGTCCAAGGCGCAGCCAAGCGCGATCGATCGATCGATTCAATGTTATATGGGCCATTTTCAGATGATTTGCTGGTTGCCATTCACACTATTCAGGAGGCCCGATGTGCTTCCTAGTGTACACGGGTAATCTTCCTTAAACAGGGGCCGTATCACCAACTTGCGACTCAATTCCCATTGTTAAAGTGAGACAAGACAAGGAAAAAGAGATAAGCCGGTAAAAGCGTCGTCCCGTTTAGTCACCCGCGTTTGGATCGCACGAATACTTCATGGTATAGGCTTGCAAAATCAACGCCATTTTTACTTCCAAATCGTAAAAGATGGAGAAGAGCTCGATATTTTAATCGCTCTAATGTTAGACCTAAATTTCAATAAAAATTTTCCACCTTTACTTTTTGGGATACAATATTTTATTGTTTATATTATTGTTTGAGTGTATGTAAACGCCATCATGACGTGACTTGCGCCGGATCTTTACGGCCCTTTGCGAAGCTGATAGTGAAACTTCGGCCCCAACTGAATTGGTGAGATTAATTCCGCAACAAAACTATGATCATTGACGATACAAGTCTGAAATGTGAGGTGCCGAAATTGCTGGAGTGTGAGCCCTAGCGGATACCTGAGATATTTTCCTCCGTTCAAGTAAATATATGTCATCATCATCATCATCACCAGCTCTTTAATATGGATGGAAGAATATAGAAATATTGATTGGGCCATAACCCACCACGCTGGCCCAGTGCGGGTTGGTTGGTATTAACGACTGCAGATGCAGCCGGGACCAACGGCTTAACGTGCCTTCCGAAGCACGGAGGAACTCGAGATAATACATTTTTGGTCACCCATCGAATGACCGGCCTGATTACGCAAAAGCAGGCCAAGCGCGCTATGCCTCTACTCCTCAATATGTGGAAATATATATGGAATATTCTTAATATGGTGATATGGTGCTTCTACACGGTAGCTGAAGCAAGTAAAGGTGCGAGCTATATGCACAAGCAGCCTGCACAGATTCCCGCATCAAGAGTGTAATTCTTCGTACTTTTTCTAGCCACAAATGTCTTTCTGATAATTTTTCTAACATGTATAAATAATATTGTTAAGGGCCTGTTTCACAATCGACAAGTAAGTTCTAAGGAGCTTACTTCGCAGATCATTTGACAGTTGTAATATGAAATATATGTCAATTGAACGGCAAAGTAAGCTACTTCGAACTTAGTTGTCGATTGTGAAACAGGCCCTTACTGCCGCACTCAGAGACGTCAAATAACGATAATGAGTACTTAACGTCAAAAAATGACAATTCAAAACTAGTCGCTATTCTTGCCGGGTCTATGGTCTAGATTAGAATAAAAAATTTTGACATTAATACTCATTAAAGCTAATTGACGTCTCTTAGTGCGGCAGTTAGTGTATTATAAGTATATTACAGTGTTAAAGTAAAATCAAAATAATACTTTTATTTCCTTTTGAAAAAGGAAACAAAGATGGGAAATTGAGTTATCTGCTACAAGCCTTTGGTATTTATCGTCCGTGTCATGAAAGTAAACGTGGAGCGGCTTGACTTCATATTATTGCGTTATGAGACGACACTAAAGGAGTGATGGACACGAATGTTGATCAATGTTGGCTTATAGAAGGACTACTGAAGATATAGTACATTAATGTCTTGTGTATTTCTTTTGACCCAGTAGTACTGGATGATACGACGTCTATTTGTCCATCATATAGTATTCATAGCACAGAAGCAGTTTACTTTAAGCCAGTTATAATGGAATGTCTGTGCATCCGATATCTAGTATTCATAACACTGAGGTTATATGGCCGTGTGGTGACAACAGTGCAGAATACAATTGTCACCACTCAAATCTCTCCTGTGGGTATCGTACAAGGCGACTAAGGATAAATCAGTGATGAGGAATGGGCAGCAGCGTTTCTCTTATACCACCTACCAATGTACTGCAACTTTTGTGCCCGATAAATGGCAATGGGCTCGCCACCTATTACATGGGACCTAATATAATTGACGAAACGTGGGTGCTAGTTCACCTCTGCCTACCCCTTCTAACCCTTCTATACCCTAACCCTTCTATCTATCATCTGGTATTCTACCTTGAGCTAGATGACAGGTGTGAATGCTTAAGGGACATCTTTATTAAATAGATTTGTTACTATTCTGCCTTCCAAAGATTCACAATGCGACCAACTACGGTATCTCACATAACTCACAGCGGACGCATAATACCCCAGCGCCCTTTCTGTCCACGGTCTATTAGGATGTTAAATTTAAATATAAATTTAAATTATGATAGCGGTAACAGTTGGCCCGAAGTTTTGTTGCTACACAATTGAATTTGTTGATACAATTAGCGCTGGTTAGGGACTGATATGCTGGGCACACAGTTTTGTTGACTGTACGAGTAGGCTTTCAATTAGCTGTACAGAAAGATGATTTTACCAGCTTTCTTGGTATCTGGTGTGCGTAGGAGTACAGAAACCGTCAGAGACGACACCCCCGGTGTTGCGATCGGCATAAGATTTTATTTGGTAACAACAACAAATCTCATAAAAAAAACAATTCAATATGTTTTCAAATCAAAAAGATGAATGATTTAAGTTAAGACGTCTTCTATATTTAAGAATATTTGCAAGAAGAAGAAGCTTGGTTTTATACCCGGGATTTAAAAGAGGGTGGTGGAGACTGTATTCTGTTCTGTACCACAATTTAAAAATTGAAAATATTTATTAAAAAATTTATAATTTGAACATTAAATTAAACGAAATTATTACAATGAAAACTGGCCAGTTGAACAATAATTTTCTTCCTTTCTTGGTCTTTTGAACTGGTCTTTTCCCTTGATTAAGCTTTCACGCTATTTCGCAGAGTACTTCCGCAACATACGGCAATCCCAATTGACAGGGCGGAACACGTGTTTATTGAGGGGATTGGATAGTCTGTGACCACCATATTGT
The DNA here is from genome assembly GCA_963931975.1 of Cataclysta lemnata. Classification (NCBI taxonomy): domain Eukaryota; kingdom Metazoa; phylum Arthropoda; class Insecta; order Lepidoptera; family Crambidae; genus Cataclysta; species Cataclysta lemnata. The sequence continues at coordinate 25,207,330 of OZ008339.1, read as the reverse complement.
TTGCATTGGCCAAATTAACGGATGCATCCATTGGCAGCGTTTGTGCCGATTTGAACTCTAACTCCATTAAGATAAGATGAGATTAGGTGAGGCGAGGCGAGACGAGGTGAGATGAGGCGAGCCGATGCGAGACAATCTGAGACGAGGCGAGATGAGGCGCGATTAGGTTAAGTGTGATGAGGTGAGATTAAAATTTATTTGCTAGAAAATACTGTAGTACATACATACATACATACATAAATCACGCCTATATCCCCGAAGGGGTAGGCAGAGGGTAACTAGCACCCACGTTTCGCCAATTATGTTAGGTCCCATGTAATAGGTGGCGAGCCTATTGCCATTTATCGGGCACAAAAGTCGCAGTAAATTGCTATTGCTAGGTGGTATAAGAGGAACGCTGCTGCCCATTCCTCATCATTGATTTATCCTTAGTCGTCTTGTACGACACCCACGGGAGAGATTTGGGGTGGTGACAATTGTATTCTACTCTGCCGTCACCACACGGTATTTACGGTACACTGTAGTGTGCTCTCGAATATGTGGTCTTTGGGAATGAACTTCTGATTTGGTTCTTTGGTACCTTTGTAATACAATTTGACTTTTATGACACATCCTGGATGAGTCTGGGAAGGAAGTTTCAAGGTTATTTTCCCCTCAGCCCAGCACGGAAGACCCCAATAACCGCGAAATATCTTTCAAAATTATTGCCACCATAACGCAAATGGATTTCAAAGCGAACATTCTTGCCGAGCAAAATCATTAGCGTTCACTAGTCTCTCTAACAACCTTTGTTTATGTGTTAGAAACAAAATAAACAGCGGAACACAAAAGTTCCGCGACTGTCCCTCATTTATTAAGACATTACGACAAATTGGAATTGTTTGCGAAGGATCCCGTAAAAATACGGTGGATGTCGACTTCGCAACGTCATAACCTTTGGACGCTATAGGCGTTTCGCACAGTGTGTTTTGCGCTATTTTCGGCTACAGGTATAATGGCGTGACGTGGTGAGACGGGTGCCAACATTGAAAAGATTTTTTATATTAGACAGGGAAGCTCTTGCCCTTTATTTCACCTGACAGTAAGTGACGATAAGGGCTGAAGATGGAATCGAGCTTCACCTGGAACCCTCAACCACAGAGGGGCTGGCTTGGCTATCTTATCACACATTATCGGAACACAATTATGCTGGTTACATTCTTATTATGGCATTACAGATTTTGATAAGATGGTGGTAGCTAGCCAGGCGGACTTCAAAGAAGTCCTACCACCAACCAAACCGAGCACAAATTTGTACCCCCCTGGGGATCGAATCAGGAACCTCTGGATCTTCATTCCGAACCACTAGACCATGGAGGCGGTTGAAAAAAGTAATATTAAAAGCTATAGAATTAACAATTCGTGTGGTGCTGGCAGAGCGACATACAATTATCACCATTCTCTAAGACTAAGGGCTAAGACAGTGACGAGTAATGGGCGTTTCTCTTATATCACCGAGCAATATACTGCTATTTACGCGCCCGATAGATGGCAATAGGCTCGCCGTATTGCACTGGACCAAACATAAAATGGCGAAACGTGCGTGTCAGTTTATTTCACCTCTGCCTTCAGAGATAAACAGCCGCGAATGAATGTTATTGTGTACAAGAAATTTAAGCACCTTTCTGGTTCGATGGATGATATTATTATGATGGTTTAATTACGTCTGACCGATATGAATGGAAGTGACTGCGCCGACCCCAGATAAACTGGGAACTAGGCACAAAGAAGAAGAAGCATGACTCACTTTTGTACCGAATAAAATAAAGATGATAGTCTCCTTCGGTTTTTCTTGGAGGAAGAACGCAGAGCCTTCTCCTGCCATCATGGCCAACAGTGTGCCGCCGCCCTTACCGAAATACTTTTGAGAAATCTCCCCGGCAAACAATCCGTCTTGCTTTGACGCGAGTTTGAATACTTTTTACGGACTTTCTGTTTCGTTCCCCGGAGACATTTTTTGAGGAGTGACAAATGAACAGTTGGCTTTTTAGTGCCTGATCTCTGGAACGTAGTTTGCGAACGCTGGAGTTTTTTTTACGTAAATAATTTTAGTAAATAGAATATAAAGCCTATTTTTGTGGACTAAATCTAGCTTAGTCTGATTCTTGGTAACTGTTCTTATAAAAAAAGTCATAAATATTTTTCTTGGCCGTGTGGTGACGGCAGAGTAGAATTCAATTGTCACCACCCCAAATATCAATAGCAATAGCAATGTACTGCGACTTTTGTGCCTGATAAATATCAATAGGCTCGCCACCTATTACATGGGACCTAACATAATTGGCGAAACGTGGGTGCTAGTTCACCTCTGCCTACCCCTTCGGGGATATAGGCGTGATTTATGTATGTATGTAAATAATTTTCTTCTTATTGGGTGGTTTTTTAGAGACCTTAATAATTTTGGTAAATAGATAAAGCCTATTTTTATAGCTAGCTTAGTCTGTTTCATGGTAACTTTTCTTATAAAATAAGTCATTAATAATTTCCTTTTTAACTTCTTGTATTCTTAAATAATTGGGGGTTGGTACAGCTTGGTTGGTGATGGTGATTAGTTGACCACGACCCTGGGTGCGATTGCAAGCACATGACCAGACCCACGGTCCTAACTTACAATACCCCTAAAATGTTTAAGGAATGGCGAAACTATTTTAACGGTAAACTAAAAATTATCCTGTGATGTAAAAAAAATATTTTTTAATTAAACGACTTCAAATAAGGAGCTGTTTCTATGTTTCACTGTATGTATTTTTTTTTGTTTGTCCGAATGTTCAAGGATTTTTCTGTCAATAGTAAAGCGATTTTCAAAATATTTTTTTAAATCGATAGAGATCCAGAGCTTGTTTAATTATCACCAAGTCAGAACCTGATGATGGGATCGGAGGGAAGTCAAGGGCTACCTTCAAATTTTGGAAGCACGTGTACGGACTTAATATTTATTTCGTCATCTCATGTTGAAGAGCTGGCGATGGACGGTACAAATCCTTATCATATCTATATCAGTAGTTCTTCAGATATTATGCTGAATATTGGTCCATTAGACTCTGTATCAAAGTAAACAACTGCGCCACATTACTATGTCAAAGAAGACGAAGCTACGTATCCGAACAGACTGCGCCTCTGCAAGACGTGTGGGCAAACATCCAATACCTTTGAACAGCAAATTCCCCTTTGATTGGTCTACGACGCTCTCCTGTGTATAGATATCCAACAGGTGCCCTGAGCTCAAAGCAAGATTTGATACGGCGAGATACCGCTTATTCATAAATGCGGACTTATCAAAGGCGCATTAGGTCGCAACTCCATATTATTCCGAGGAAGTCGAGATCCTTTACGTTTGATTTTATAATTTTCAAGCCGGAAAGCTCTGAAAGAAATTGAAATGGTTGAGTAGAAACGAATCTTCTCCATCATAGCTTTATGAGGCGTAAAGAAAATGAAACAATTCATGGAAAAGTACGTAAATAAAATTATGTCGCGTGGTGACTGCATAGCAGAATACAATTGTCACCATGCTCCATCTGTCCCACTACTGCTAAAGTCAGACTTCGTCGAAATTAAAATCAAAAGTTCGTTTATTTATGCTTAATTACAATACATGTATGAATCGTCAAGACGCTAGACATCGAAAACCCGTGTGTTCGAAGGAGAATAGAGGAGCGCGCAGTATCTAGTATAGTGATTAGTGATGGATACCAATCTGCCAACGAAGCGCCTACCCGACGCATTCAATACCAAAGTTGTTACTAAACGCGTCAAAGCAACGCAACGCAAGTAGGCTGTAGAGAAACCCATCATTGACGACGAGTTATATTATGACATTGCGGGTAAATTTTAGTTAAATATGGCACCAGATACAATCCAACAACTAGCTAATTATATACCATATACCGAAACTTACAGCGCAAGCAATTAACCCATGGCATCCTTATGTAGATTACCTGAAATAGTAACGATCCTCGACAGCTGCAAATGCAGCCGGAACCTTAACGTTCCTACTAAAGAATAGAAGGAACATCAGAAAATACATTTTAGTCACCCATCTGATGACGTCATCACCACCATATTTTATTCAAGCCAAAGCGGTAAGTGTTATGCTGTGGAATTCAATATTCTTCCTCTTTCGCGTAAAATAAAATGAATAAAATAAAACGTAGTGTATGCACTTATGTTCCGTCGCGATAGCGGATAACGTTTCTGCTGCACAACAGCTACAAATACTCTCTGCATATTCGATATGCAAAATGAACATAGAATTCAAATGGAAATAACGCATTGAATTATCCTGAGCCAATTTTTTCGTATTTATCGTCATGATATTTGGTACAGTACTGGTTGTGAGTCGAGTCAGCAATGCCTCATTCGTCATCATCTTCCGGTCCTCTTTACGGTCGGCGCCGTATATTATTTTTTCGATTCATGTCGGTCAGACGTCATCAAGCCATCCATTCCATTTTGATTCAAATCATCCATAACACCGGAAAGGTTCATGGGATAAATGAATGTATAGGAAAGAGACGGAAACGACCATGTCGTCAATGAACAACCTGTGAGACCAATGAATGAAAACTTTTTCTTACCACGGTTTTCTTTGTAGATTTATCACTGACCTCTATTATTCAAGTATGCTGTATAATAGAGGTCAGTAAGTTTTAGTACAAAGATTTTGGGGTTAGAAAAAGAATTTCGAAAAATTATGATCTTGAGGCGGGAATCGAACCCGCGTCCACTGCTATCCGGGCAGGTGCCTGACCGCTCGGCCACCCAAGACACTAATTAACTTGCCGAAATTCTTCTAACCTTTACACTTCACGTTGTAAGCCAACGGGTACCCTCGCAATTTTAGAAATAAAATTTCAAACATTCCAAAGCAGATATTTTTGTAACCCGTTGGCTTACAACGTGAAGTGTAAAGGTTAGAAGAATTTCGGCAAGTTAATTAGTGTCTTGGGTGGCCGAGCGGTCAGGCACCTGCCCGGATAGCAGCGGACGCGGGTTCGATTCCCGCCTCAAGATCATAATTTTTCGAAATTCTTTTTCTAACCCCAAAATCTTTGTACTAATTTTTTTAACATTTATATAATGTTAAAATTAAAATCGAATAGTCAGTAACATTTGTTTAATGTTTAAAAATAATTAAAAAAAAAACAATTTTATTGTCCGTATCTATCTTGATCGACCCCGCGCAGCTACCCTTGACATTCACCAGATCATCAGCCTGCCTTCATGATTATTTCCACATATAAATATGCGCCACATTCGTTTGCACATGCGAGCGAGTCCTAAAACATTGCAGAAATTTTGCCAGTCGCAACGGTGATAAAAGAAAATTGTGTTTATCAAAAAAAGACCCCTGATAAGCCTAACCTGCCGCTAACTAACAATACACGGGAGTTAATGGCCTATAAACCTGCAATGATTCGACTCTAATGTGTTTTTAATGGCATTCAGTTTGCTATTGAGCTGTCATTGGCTATAGCGGGCAGGATTTATGGCTGACTTTGCACCGTAACGTGCAAGATTAAAAATAAAACAAAATAATGTAGAGAAGAGCGCTACTGTGCATCGACACCTGTGTTTCACCAACCATAACAAGGCCCATGGAATTGGTGGCGATCCTATTGCCATCCATCGGGAAAGCATATCGCAGTGGCTACGTTGCCACACGGGCTTTTATACTATCAACGAAATATTATCAAACATTTTTTCAATCGGCTAAAATGTGTAAGGCTTTAACAATCATATTTGATACAAGACACCCAATGTCACAGAAATCTCTCAAGTTTCCCTCTGCTGTATTTGAAAGGTATCGAGATCGTGAAATACAAGCCGTAATTGTTCAATTGGAAAGTAACATTCTCAAGGTTAATTACTATTTGTTGTTACACTCTTTAATGAAGCCCATTTACATCTTGTTTCAGATTGTAGTCTAGACGCGGTCTAGACGGGATCAATCAGAGCTTACGTCATGTTATGAAAATTTTATTAGAGTTCCGTACAATAAGGGTAAAACGGGACGTGTACCTCATGAACTGTAATAGTAAGACAGTTGAAATTTTCACAGATGATGTATTTCTGTTACCGCTATAACAAAAAATACTAATAAACAAAATAAAATAAATATTGAAGGGGCTTTCTTAAGACGGAGATGATTGTACAAAAAAGCACATAGTTTAGCAAAGAGTTTGTTACAGTTTAATGCACTAAACTTGTTATAAGGCGGTGTTAAGATTATTTGGTAAATATAAGAGGCTCTTTTCCAATATTTTTTTTGTATTTAAGGTTTATTTTTGTAGGTAATGGTACGGAACTCTTCGTGCGCGAGTCCGACTCGCATTTGGTCGGTTTTTATTATTTGAATAAACCGAACGAAACATCGAGTAATTGTCTTTCTCGAAAGTCATAAATTTTCGCTGTAATTTAAGCCATCATCAGCTGTTGTTATAATCTATGTTCGTGACAGCCAATCTAAATAAGAATCTTGTTCGTCCACAGCAAAAACTTATGGAAATCGATTTGAAACTCATTAATAAATGAAATACTTTATGTTCATGCTGAGAATCCAATAAAACCTATAAGAAATTATTTGAAACATATTGCGAATAAGCCATGTGGTTACGGCAGAGAAGAATACAATTGTCACCACTCCCATCTCTCCAGTTAGTGTCCAGACTAAGGATAAACACAGCCATGTGTGGTGGTGACAGCAGCATTCCTCTTATACCACCTGGCCTACTGGGATTACCATACCTATTACGTGGGATCTAACTTAATTTGCGAAAAGTGGGTGCTTAATTCACCTCTGCCTACACTTTAGGGGATTAATAGGCGTGATTTACATCTTAGTCAGCCGCCATAAAAATATCATCCACTCCCTCTTCTTTTCTTAAGTCATCATGCCCTTTAACATTTATTCGCATAACTCAAATAAAATTCGAATCGTGATCACAACAAAATATACATAACGCAAGAAACCTTCAACCAAAGAAACCCAATAGTTACCTTCCTTACATTTCTGCAACGTAACACACCAATGCCATTACGCCATACCTACCGAAGATTATACCGCAAATTTTCTCCCACCATTTTTTGTTGAACAAACGGAGAGATTTATACTCGCGTAATTCACTCCGAATTCGGCAAACGGTGTTAAGGTGAAGTTCTAACGCGTGTAGGGTGGCCACGAGGGTGCGTCTTGCGTCCGGACTTTCCACATAAAATAAATCTCAATACCCTTTTCACTGTAGTTTTTAGCACTTCTCAAGTAGAGGTAAGCCGTTTGGTGAATATTCTGCCAACTCACTTCCAAGGGTGTCGGCAAGGCGATTAAGATTAAAGACAGCGATGAATAATGCACCAGCGTTCCTCTTATACCACCTAGCAATATAATGCGATTTCCGTGCGACTTACAAAACTATTACCTGCAACCTAACATTATTGGCGAAACGTGGCTGTTAATTCAGTAAATAGACCAGTAAATATCACCGCACTGCAGGGATTGCATTTTAATATATACTTAATTTGATTGCAAATAATATACTTAATTTAGATTCACATCGTAAAATGTAAACCTGGTCACCCTACAGCTGCGTAGGCACCTGATTTATGTTCCTGGATGATTTGCATAGGGACTGGGCCTTTAACTGACATCTCTTCTATTTGTTCAAGCATGAAAAGAAGTAGTTTTAACACGGCATTATCATAACAATGTGGCCGAAAGGGACGCGGTATATTTTTGAACTTAATTATTATAGATACAGCCCTGAGTTGTTATTTTTAAGGCTCTTATTTCAATGTCTAGACAAATATCACAAGAAAGACACAACTCAAAAAATACATACAAGCATTGTGTGCTCATGTCCTTTATGACCATGAGACTGCAGGAAAGCAATTTTGAGTCGTGTCGCTTTTGTATTTAGGAAGCGATTATGTCCTATATTGCATGCTAAGTGCTATTGCTATGCTATTTGCTAAAATCGATTTTAATACGATAGCGCATAACAGTATTCGAGTGAATTCATTCGTTCGCTTTTCATGGATCGAAACTAAAATAATTGCATTAGCAAAATAATTTGATAAAAATAGGTATTTGTACCTACGATAAAATCTGACCACTTATTTAATTTCAACTAGGTACAATACCTAAATACACATTTACGTTTACCGAATAAATATCAAAAAAAAATCTGTCTCCAAAGAGTATAAAAATACTACACTACGTTTCTGTATCAAATTCAGTCGTCCTATTCCTTCGTAAACCAGCGTGTTCGGTCGGGTCGAGTCGTGACACGGCACGAAATGAAAAATAGCATTATCACTATTAGCAGATTTATTTAGCATTAGCATCTTGGCGCTACGGCGCGATCGACTGCACGCACGCGTTGTGAGATAGCATAGCAGGCCGCTGCTATTAGCAGCGCGCGAAATGAAAAATAGCAATAGCAGTCTTATAGCGCTGCGCCGCGATTGACTGCACGCGTTGTGTGATTTCGTATGACAGCAGGGAGCGGGACGCTTACGAATTAGCATTAATTTAATTTAGCAACTAAAATTAATTTAATGAATGCTAATAGTCCCATAGCAATTAAATATTATTGCTAATGCTAATTCATCACTACTAGTGATTAATGAATGTATAGAAAAGAGACGGAACGGACCATGTCGAGAGACTGAAGAACAGAGAGAGTGATTGGAATGACAACATTCCAATCCATACTGCTCAAGGTTTTGGCTTAATTTATTGTATAATGATGATAATTTTAAAATACGATGCGTAGTGATAGTCCCTATATTCTTCCATTCACAGGGTCGGCCGGTGTCCCAGCAGTGGGGACCAAAAAGGCTGGTGATGATAATGAGAAGTTAGCAAGAAACAGGATGGCCTGAAGGAAAAAAGAAATCTCCCATTTAATACAAGAGAGACATTGTGTGTTCTATAGTCATTGCCATAAGACTTACTATTGCACAAATGCGATTTTGAGTTGTCTCTTTTCGATTTAAAAAGCCATGTATTCTGTCTGTCGACCAAAAAGGAAATGTTACAAGGGTAAGGGTATGATGATTCAATTTTGCACTTAACTTCAAAGGGCTTACAGTTGATTGATAATTGGCGAAATTTTGAGATTTTTTCTTTTACCATCACATTATTTCTCGGTTGTAGCTAGGTCGTTTGAACGTCTACAAATGAAAAACGGCTTCTTAAAATATGAGACCGTTTCAAAGATATTTCATCAATCCAATATACATTGTATCAATGTCTATTTCTATACAGATTTGATGATTTGATCATAGTTAAAATAATTTATTAACTTTTACAAAGGATATTAAATGTTTTATATTATATTACAGTAGTATACAGTATTTTTTAAGCTCAATGTAGTATAATCGTGTGTTGACACGAGTAGAATAGAATTGTCATTCTCTTTCCGTGTTGTACAAGGGGTTACATGGCGATGAGTAACGGGTTGCACCGTTCCACCTAGACCACCAAGCAATATACTGCTATTAACGTGCCCGATAGATGGCAATAGGCTCGCATAACATAATTACCGAAACGTGGGTGTAAACTCATGTCTACTTCCCCTTCGGAGATGGATGGGCGTGATTTATGTATGTATGTATGTATGTATGTATTATAATCATCATCCTGAGCCTTTGTTCTTTCGTTCTCTTTCGTTCTTTTGTTCTTTGAAAAATTATAAGTAAGGCTACTTATAATTTTTCAAAGAACTATTACAAAGAAAAATAGGTCCGAAACAGTTCGAAAAAATATTGCCTTGATGCGAGAATCGAACCCGCGTCTGTTTATTATTATCATTCTGCTCTGACGTCACCACACGACTATGATTACAATAAATATTTTTTAATCTAGACGCGCCTGTTCAGCTACAGCGAACTGCCGCCCTGGATACATGGTAGCAAATAAATTATCCCAATCGTTCACGAGTGACACAGCCCAGCCAGACATCGAGCCGAAAAAGTTCACGTCACGAGCAATGCGCCACGCGTCAATAAAAACGTGCGCTCGACGCGAGCCCGTGCGATAACCAGAGATCACTCCGTCAGATACAATAATCCGGTGGATCGGTGAGTGACACACGGTCATAAAGGTCGGGCAACAATTTAATAATGATATATTGCAAATGAATTGGCGTGACGGTGCGTCGTCTGTGTGACATTTAATCGGGTTACTTGATTCGGGTCTTAATAGGGTATCTTGATGGAGCGACGGCAAGATACGGTCGAAGGAAATCCTGTTATAGGTTTTTTTATGCTCGACAGGGAAGCTGTTGACCTTTATATTATTATCACTGATGGTAAGTGACGATAAGGGCCGAAGATGGTATCGAGCTTCACCTGCAACCCTCAACCACAGAGGGACTGGCTATCTTATCACAAATTGTTGGAACACAAGAATGCTGTTAACATTATTATTATGGAAACAGATTTCGATAAGATGGCGCTAGCTAGAAAAAAGTCTTACCACCAGGCGCCAACCAAACCGTGTACAATTTTGTACTCTCCTCGCTGCTCTGCCAATCCAAAACAAAACATTTTGAACGCTACATTTTAGGTTTTGGACCATTTTTTTTTCCGATTACTGGAAGGGTTTAAGGGGGTTTAAGGGGAACAATTTTAAATGATTTTATAGATATACTTAAGCAAGCAGTTATTTTAATAATTTTGGTAAGAAATAAAAATATTACCGGTAACTTGTATGTTTTGACTTGAACTTGAACTTGAACTTCCAAGACAATCTTTTAATGAAACCCCAACAAGGTCAAATACTGTAAAACATTGCAAGTCGACTTACGGTATCTTAGATTGGTTGGTACACGGCGGCTAGGCCATATTTTCATTTTCCGTATTCCCCGAAACCAGCTCAGCCTTCCCCGAAGGATATTACCGTCGTAAACATGAAAAACGAAGTACATGCAAAATCCTGTTCCGCCTTAATGAATATAGATTATCAACAACTCGCAGACAGGAGACTCCTCAGGGGAGCACTCTCAGTCGTTAACTTTTACACCGCCCATTAAAGGGATAATTGTGCGCCTAATGACGTCTCTCTCTGCGTATGGCGGCAAAGATTAAAATCTAGATGCGCCATTGTCGTCATTATTCATGAATAAATTGTGCAATAACATTTTAAACATGTTGTTAGAAATCATAGTAACGTATCACAATAAGTTCTGGCTCCCATGCTGGCCAGAATGTGCCAGCCCTGACTCATCGACTAAGGGCAGGTTTTTTGATGCATAGTGAACTCAACCAATTGTTAAAAAATGTTACTGATCTTTAAACTAATAGTTAACCATTAGTAACAATATCAGACCGATATTTAACCAATAGTAACAACATTAGTAACTAAAATTGCTACTTACGGTTAAATAACAGTCTGATATTTAAAGATTAGTAACACTTTTTAACAATTGGTTGAGATAACTATTGAACAAAAAACCCTAAGGGAGATTGCCCAGTGTAAGCCAATAGTCTCCTTGGGGCACAAGAATAGTGAAGGGCCAACCATCAAAATCAGCCCAAAGAGGGTAGGGATGAGTAGTTTATACATTTTCCGGACAGAAAAAAAAACTTGATAAAAGCGCAATTATATTGCTTTACTTCCTATTCGATTTTAATTTCAACATTATATAAGTGTTAAAAAAAATAGTACAAAGATTTTTGTGTTTAGATTTGGTGGTTGATTTTTCGAAATTCTTTTTCTTACCACCAAAATCTCTGTGCTTTACTTCCTGTTGACACATCGCTTATAAATGACGAAACTCAAAAAATACTAAGAGGCATTGTGCGTTCTAAATTTATACGCTTAATGTTGCGCGAATTCCATTTTGAGTTGTATCTCGTTTTGTGTTGAAGACGCGAAATGTTTTATATTTATCCTTTATAGAGAACAAACTAACAAAACACTATCGAACTATCCGTGGAATAAAAGTACACAAAGAAGCCTTTTATGTACTGCGTGTAATCTTTGTCGGAAAGTTCTCGGGATCATAAGAAGGGGAGAAAAGGGGTAAGTTATGGAAGTAGTTTGTCTTGATTGTTGCTCTTCATATCTTTGGGCTTACCCGTGACGCTGTAGGAGGGGGATAAATTGGACATATTGCACATTCCCACGTCTAAAAATATCAAAGATTATTACACGGAGAGTCTACTGCCGCACTCAGAGACGTCAATTAACTTTAATGAGTATTTAATGTCAAAAATTTTCATTCTAATCTAGACCATAGACCCGGCAAGAATAGCGACTAGTTTTGAATTGTCATTTTTTGACGTTAAGTACTCATTAACGTTATTTAACGTCTCTGAGTGCGGCAGTGAGTGTAAAATACTAACGTTCTAGGCTAATTAGTGCTGAAATATGAATCTGTATTCAAAATTCCGTTTTGCACGTTGCATTAGGTTTCGTTCTGGCCTTTACAAAACATACATACATAAATCACGCCTATAGCCCCGAAGGGGTAGGCAGAGGTGAACTAGCACCCACATTTCGCCAATTATGTTAGGTCCCATTTAATAGGTGGCGAGCCTATTGCCATTTATCGGGCACAAAAGTTGCAGTACATTGCTATGCTAGGTGGTACAAGAGGAACGCTGATGCCCATTCCTCATCATTGATTTATCCTATTACAAAACATATTATATTATATATTAAAATGAAAGGATCCAGCTTGAAGGACCATGAACAAAAACTAATAAAAAGAGACACTTAAAAGGCATAATTATCAATGTAAACCGATTCCACAGACATGACTTGATGAGTTCCTGATTCTTGGGAATCCTAAAACACCCGAATAGTGGGTATACCACCAACAAAACAGCATTTGAAAGAGGTTCAGTCAGTTTCAGGCAGGCGGCCAGTTGTAAAAGCAAAACCAATACCTTGAACAATATGGATTGTGTATCGGTGTCTCAAGTAAGTCCTTTAATTATATGAATTTTAATGGGGCTACAACGAAAATTGTTGGAAAACGTTTGAAAAATTAAAGTATAGATGCGGCAATCGAGCCCGCGTCCTCTGCTTAGCCACTCGGAAAACGCAGGTCGATTCCCGTATCAATCAGGACTGTATTTTACAGTTCTATTACATGATAAGATAAGAATAAGACCTATTACATGCGACCTAAATGAATTGGCGAAAAGTGGGTGTTTTTAATTCACCTTTCACCGAAGGGGTTCGGGGATATAGGCGTCATTTATGTATGCATGTATTTTTTTTTTTTTTCCAACACAAATAAAAAATCAAATATTACAATTAATGGGACTGATGACGGCATAATTTTTCGCAAATTTTTCCGATCAACATTTTATTGCAACAATTGTGCTAACACTTTCACAATAACACCAAAGCAGTCCCCATAATACACACCAACCAACACCCCGCAAACAAGCACATATACAAATGACACATTATTAGACACAACAGCGCGGCTTACAAGCTAGGTGAGCGTACGAACGACGCAATATTTCCTGCGGAGCCCTCGGCTCCAAATTAATTAGAACTAGCGAGGAAGCAAACGATTATTGGGGTTTACACAAAAATTTATTTGACAGGGCTGCGGTGCAAGTTGGGAGCGATTCGCGGAAACTGTGTGACGAATTATTGCTGCATACAAACATAAAGGAGGAGAGTCGTCCTTCGGCAATCTTCCTTATTCGATTTATACGACAACCCTGGGGTGTAGCAATAGATTTTGATAAGATGGTGGTAGTAGTTCAGTATTTTTGTTTAGTAATGACCTGGTAGTAGTTCCACTGGCAATTTAAGCCAAGGCCAAACAAACGCGTTCAGCTCGTGTCCGCGGTAGCGTGCGCGATGGCGAACACAGCGCGTGCAAAAATTGTGCACACTGTCGCGTTAGTTCCGGCGTTCACCAGGCTGGCGTTACTACAATGCTGTCTGATACAGATAACGAAATCGAAAAGTTTTGCTTCTTTTTGCTATTATTTAAAACGAAAAGGAACAAGAAAGCTAAGTTCAATACAATTACAGTATCATGTGCGAAGATATTGTGCCAATTGTAACATTTGTTAGACGTATCATACAGCAATAGGTATTTGTGAACCTCATGCGAATGCGTGCTATCTGATCGCCGCCGCCGCGTGCAGACGCTGTACAGGACGCCATGATATACTACATAAGAATATACCACATAAACATATACACAACCATGACTCGGGTACAAAATATTTGTGTCTATCACAAAATTTGCCCCTACCACGATTCGAACCAGGGACCTCTTGGCCAATACCCACCAATCTGAGCATTCGACTAAGCCGGCCGACAAACATAATACACTTATAATAAAATATTAACACCCAAAGGCCAGAAATAGCATCGGATATTCCGCTAAAGCTTACCACTTGACAGCCACCACGTCGACCTTATTACGTACAGTCAACAGCGCGACAGGTAATACACAACTGTAATAGTAGATTTTCCATCAAGTGCACAAAACGAATAATTTTTGTCCGAGACTTTTAGCAGCCCGAGCCGAAGGCGAGGGTTGATAGTAATGTCGAGGATAAAAATGGTTTTGTGGACGAGTTAGAAACTCTGCTTTTCACTTCGATTGCGAGGAAATAAAACAATAATTTATCTTAACATTCAAACTAAAAGTATTACAATTTTGAATACTTAAGGAAATTGTTTTTCCCATTGATATTAGGCTTGGGCTGCAGACCTAAACAGCCAAGTATTAAATTAATTTTGAAATAATAATTTTCTTAAATTAATTTAATACTTACCGTACCTACTTGAATTAAAATTTTAATATCTTTTATGTCTTAAAATACACATAAGGCAAATGAATTAAAGTAAATATTAAAAAATTACAAATTCTGTCTGAATTTCTTATTGAGTTTGGCTGCATAGCTCATTTTCTTTGCCTTAATATAGATACTTTTATGATTAGATACGTTAATGCTCTAGAGCACAAAATTCGATTTTGTGCAGCCTATATCCTGCACAAACAAGCACTTTCAGAGCATGAGAAGTGAAAAATATATTAATTTAAAAACGTTCGGCTTAAAGTTGGTTGTGGAAATGTGTTGAAGATGACAAACACCAATTAAACAATGTACAAATAAAATGAAAAAATCATAACAATTTTTTACCAAAAAATATTTCGCGGCTTATAGGAGCTAGGTAGCGCAGTGACTTCACGTCATTACGTAAACTAAGCAATGCTCGCTAAGGCCGGTGGTTGGAAGGGTGACCAAAAATTTATTCCTTCGTGCTTCGGAAGGTAGCCGTTGATCCCGGCTGCATCTTGCACGATCTCGAAATTAATTTTAAGCCCTTAGCCACCAAAAAGGTTAACATATACATAAATCACGCCTATATCCCCGAAGGGGCAGGCAGAGGTGAATTAACACCCACACTTCGCCAATAAGGGTAGGTCCCATGTAAACCTAGGCGAACCTATTGCCATTTATCGGGCACGGAAATCGCAATACATCATTCTCATTACTCATTAGTCGCCTTGTACGACACCCGCGGGAGAGATGGGGGTGGTGAAAATGTATTCTTTTCCGCCGTCACCATCGAAAAGGTGCTAGTTACAACAAAGATTTTAAAGGTTAGAAAAAGAATTTCGAAAAATTATGATCTTGAGGCGGGAATCGAACCCGCGTCCGCTGCTATCCGGGCAGGTGCCTGACCGCTCGGCCATATAAATGTTAGAAAAATTTTTCTAACATTTATATAATGTTAAAATTAAAATCGAATAGTTTATAAAGCAAACCCAAGCTTAACCGAACGCACGGTATTTGTAAAAATATCTGCTTTGGAATGTTTGAAATTTATTTCTACATTGCGAGGGTACCCGTTGGCTTACAACGTGAAGTGTAAAGGTTAGAAGAATTTCGGCAAGTTAATTAGTGTCTTGGGTGGCCGAGCGGTCAGGCACCTGCCCGGATAGCAGCGGACGCGGGTTCGATTCCCGCCACAAGATCATAATTTTTCGAAATTCTTTTTCTAACCTTTAAAATCTTTGTACTAATTTTTCTAACATTTATATAATGTTAAAATTAAAATCGAATAGTGCTAGTTACAAATTAATTAATTAAAAATAGCATTACGGCGTTTAATTGATATATAATTTTTTTTACGTTTCTCCTGCGAATGTTTTCGTCCGCGCGCAAAACATTTCTTTTTGCCTTAAACAGACCTTTCGTGAGTGCCTCCCGCGTAATTAAAATTAAACCTTGTAATTTCACCGTTATTAAGTCCCTGCTCTCTGGTTGCTATGATTATGCAAAAAGCATTGTTTGTACAACGTTCGGCTAATGTCGAACGAAATATGCACTTCCTTGAATTAACTGCCGAACTCAGAGACGTCAATTAACGTTAATGAGGACTTAATGTGAAAAAAAAACATTTAAATCTAGACCGTAGACCCACCCGGCAATTGTGGCAGTTTTGAATTGTAATTTTTTAACTTTAATTGATGTCTCTGAGTGCAGCAGAAAGTGTGGAAATGGCCCAGCTAAACTGAACTAATCAACCACAATTCGCCAACTAAGTTAGGCCTCGTGTAATAGGAGGCGAGGCTATTGCCATTTATCGGTAGGTAGCCCTAAACAAATGCATATGTGGGTAAGTACCCACATATGCATTTGTTGCATTTTTGCACAAGGCTCATCCGGGAGCTGCTTAATGAAATATGAAGTCTTCAAAATGTTTTATTGGTTTTATTGGTACTCACTTATTAACCCCGAAGGGGTAGGCAAAGGTGTATTAAAACTCACATTTCACCTACTTTAACCGGTTCGATGTATTATACATACACACATAAGTCACGCCTATATCCCCGAAGGGATAGGCAGAGGTGAACTAGCACCCACGTTTCGCCAATTATGTTAGGTCCCATGTAATAGGTGGCGAGCCTATTGCCATTTATCGGGCACAAAAGTCGCAGTACTATTGCTAGGATATAAGAGGAATGCTGCTGCCCATTCCTCATCGCTGATTTATCCTTAGTCGCCTTGTACGACACCCACGGGAGAGATTTGGGGTGGTGACAATTGTATTCTACTCTGCCGTCACCACGCGGCCATTTATTATTGCCGATGTATTATAGGGCAAAAAATTGCCATCTATCAGACACGTAGTAAATCCATTCTTCATCACTGTCTTCACATTGGGCGTGGTGACAATTGTATTCTGCACTGCCCGTCACCACAGGATACCGCCACAAGATCCTATGTTCACTTATAAAGCGAAAGAATAATCTAAAGATGTACCGTACCATTGCTTTTGTAAATTAGTATTGCTAAGACACACATTAAACTGAATCTAATTCGAACTAAGCGCACTTTAAGATGCTTAAGCAATGTAAATCCAAGCGAGCAATGCATAAGTTTGCATATTGCATGCACTGGCATAAGTGGGTGTTAGCCCGGTAATAGTTTACAATACCTGAAGTTTCGAGCTACTCTACTGTATTGCTTTGGAGTATATACCTATCCCTACTTGAAAAGAGAAACGTATTACTGTATGAGTTATATAAGACTTGTGTGCTGAGTTATAAATAAGGTTTGTGAGGGCTTTATACATATTTCAGCTCATAAGCTTGAATTTTTTATGAAACTGAATTTAGTAAGCTTACTGAGGTTTCTATTGCCTGCCATTTTTGTCGTTACATCACTAAAAAGAACAGTACCTACGTCAGAGCTGTTTATTATCAGCTATAAACAAGGTGTTCATTGGGTGGTACCCGAATGGTTGAGGGTAAACCACCAACAACAGCACACGCAGAGGGCTGGTGTCCGGAAAACCTAAGTAACCTGTAAACCTTGGGCAGTATGGGTAGATTGGAATGTTGTCACCCCCTACACTCAATCCGTTCATCGATCTCTTGATATGCTCCTCTCAGTCAATCACTGACACCTTTCCGATGTAATGATGATACGAATCAAAAGGGAGTGTATGGTTTATTGGCATCTGACAAATATAAATTGAAGAGGAAACATACTGCGCCAACCCCAGATAAACTGGGAACAGAACAGTAAGAAGAAGACAAGATTTTCTAACAGAATCTGTAAAGATACTTCTGCACAGAATCTTCTTTGGAGTTGGGAACAGTACTATATATATTCTTTGTGCAATTCTGAAATGCTGCTTTCTATTCCCAGCTGCAAGCTAAGAAACAGCGCCAATAGTCTCAGATTGGCTGCGGGATTTCATCAGACACCTAAGCAAATAAGCATTCTTTATTTAGCAACAATTCGCCTTACGTAACTCGGTGTAATTGACAATTTTACGTTGCTTCGCTTGCAACCTCTGGCCTCGATATCTGAGCGGAATATCTAGTGATCCGCCCGGCGACTTTGCATACGTTTTGCATATTGCAAGGACCTAAGTGAATTTTGTGAGTACAGCGCGATGTTGTGTCAAATTGCTTACAAGACGCCAACCAAGGGGTACAGAGGAGCTGTATTGAATAATCAAACCGACTAGTCTTAACTCTTAAATGCTTAAGGTAATCTTCTCTTTGTTCCGTTTGAAAGCTAATTGGTTTTGTCAGAGAATAGGTTCTTCCTCGTTGAGCGAACTGGCCTGGGAGCGAAAAAGTAACGTTGAATGTGCCAGTCCCCAACTCACACAAGGGGTGTCGTAAAAGGCGACTAGGGGAGATTGCCCGATGGAAACCGGTGTGTAAGCTCCTTGGGGCAATGATGGAGGGCAAACCACCACCAACAGCAGAGATGGTTGGTGTCAGGCAGGCGTCCGCTGTAAAAGCTAAGCCAAAACCTTGAGCAGTGTGGATTGGAATGTTGTCAATCCAATCAGTCTCTCCGTTCATTGGTCTCTCGACATGGTCCTTTCTGTCTCTTTTCTCTACGTTCCTTCATCACTAGCACCTTCCCGGTGTTATGGATGATAATGTTCAAAACGGAGTGAATTGATGGCTTGATGTTGTCTGACCGATATTAATGGACGAGGAAACATACTGCGCCGACCCCAGATAAACTGGGAACTAGAATGATCTAATATTTGGAGTCTCCTGTTTTCAACCTGTGTCAAAACGGACTTTATATTTATACCATTTTATTTTTACTTTACCAATTAATTATCAACAACTTTCATAATAATATTTCATTGGCGCAATCCTCGAAATGCCTCATTAACTCTTAACGCACTATTTAATGTAAATTACAGCTGATAATAGATTGTCAATTTTAGATGGCCATATTAATTTAATGCTTGCACATAAACAATTATGGCGTGACGTGTCGTATTGCTTGCACACTAGATTAGTTCGATATCGTTGTTTGATACTTGTGGTAATTGGCATGTGGTTAATTAAGACTATAATTCTCAGCTGGTCTATTAGGCAGTATTATTGGACGTCCATGATTAAAAATTATATACAACATGTACAGAAATAGTCTTCACGCTAAATACTACCCATACTAACATAATCATATGAACACTAGATTACCTAAAACCTATAATAGGTTTTTCTCACACATTGACATATTCACTTCATCCAAAGCTAGATTCAGAACCGCTATCCGTAAAAGTATAAATTGAATTTTATTACAAATTATTATTATTATTATATTATATGACTGAAAACACTTTTAGGTGTATGTATTATTTTATGTATTATTATATTTTTTGAAATATTATAGATTAAAAAAAAAATTAAAAGTGTAATGGTTGTTTATCCATGTAAGCCAACCCTTTCTGTGGGTACTTGTGTTATCGTAGTGTGACAGAAGATTGTCTCGATAGAATTTGAATCTATTTTTATATTATAAACAAACATACACACACTTACACGCGAACATGCATACACACAAACACACCAACACCCAGACACACACACACACACACACACAGTTGTCGTTCAACATGTTTGGTAATTTGTATAATGTTTTTAAATATTTTTTTGCATTTATTTGCAAAATGGAATAAGTACATACCTACCTACCCATTTTTTAAGTTCATATTATTTGTCATCATAATGTGTTTCTAAAATTGGCTTATGTTTAAGTATCATCAACTATTGTTATTTGAGTGTTATTAATGCTGTTGAAACATTGTTAAATATATAAATGAAATAAAAAAACAAAACACTATGATGATATAAAAAAATCGAAATTGTTACTTTTTTCCTTCCTCATACAATTTTTTTTTTAATTTTCATTGTTCGGTCAGTAAAGCAAAAAGTATGGAAATTTCCTAAAAATTAATTTTAAAATTTTGTTTTTTTTTGCTATCATTTTCATTTTCATAACCGTAGGTAATATTCAGGGTGTGGGTTATTTCTGTTACATGTTGTTTATATTAGGACATATCACTTATGCTTATATTTCTTTGTAAACACAAGTGAACTAAGAATGCCATTAGCGAGAATTGGCCAGCCGCCCTTATACCTCGGGGCGCTCATCAAAACGTTTGCGCGCCCAAATGCCACACATTGCCCACCGGCGCAAAATATTTGCCCACCTGTTTTCAATTAACCCTCACGTGCCGAATGTACTCAATGCCTAAGCCTTTAATGGGGCGCATTCCCGTCGTGATTACAGCATTTAATGACCGCACATCGGGTCGGACGGACCCCATCCACCATTTTTGCGGCGCAAATTTTTGGTAGTGGACGCTTTAGACGCTCACCCGATTGTGATAAAGCGGATATTATGACCCGCGTTTATCTTGTGACCCTTTTGATGCGGACCTTGTAGAGGTTTACACGTAACGATTTTTGGCAGTCATTTCCTAGTAACGATTTTTGGCAGTGTCATTTACTAGTAACGATATTTGGCTGTGGCATTTCCTAGTAACGATTTCTGGCAATGCAATTAACTAGTAACGATTTTTGGCAGTGTAACTTCCTAATAACGATTTCTGGCTTTGCCATTTCCTAGAGACGATTTTTGGCAGTGCCATTTACTAGTAATGATTTTTGGCAGTGATATTTACTAGTATCGATTTTTGGCAGTGTCATTTACTAGTAACGATTTTAAGCAGTGTCTTTTACGAGTAGTAACGATTTTTGGCAGAAATTTACTTGTAACGAATACAACGCACTCGCTTCTCAATAACGCACAGCTTTAGAAATTAAACCTGCCACTGGTATAATGTTTTTTTCAATGATTTATGACCGATTTGGTTGAATTATCAGATCGCTGGCTATAAAATCCACAATATCATATAATTTATATTACTTTACCGCCTCCGTGGTCCATAGTGGTTCTCCCACTGGAAGTGGATCCCGGGGTCCCGGGTTCGACCCCAGGGCTTTTACGGACTTTTTCCATTCGTCGACCAAAGTCGCCACGCGCAAAGGGTTCCGAGACACAACTAATTTCGTTTAATTTTCCGCCGCTCGGATGTAATTTAAAAAGTGATAAAATTAAATTTGAATGCCGCCACTTAATTAAAAATTGTTCAAAAGCCCGTTTAGCGCACGGAGCGGCAACAAATTAAACTTTTTTGTAATTCTGCACGCATTTCCGAAAGCGGCGTGTTGTTTATATTACTTATTCATTGTACAGACACAGCGACAGCTCGTAAGCTTGTGCAGTACGTACTGAGAAAACATGACAATTGATTTTCAGCCGGAACAAATAGGATTTATGTTTAAATTATTAATTTACCCTATTGATTGGTGCGATCTACGTTTTTCCGCATTTCACCACCACGTCTCGATACGTTCATTCATTACTAAAACCTCCTCAACAATTATCACCACCCCCATCTCTCCTGCGGGTGTCGCACTAGGTGACTAAGGGGTTATGGGCATTAAGACAGCGATGAGTATTGGGCAGCAGCATTCCTCTTATATCACCTAGCAATTTACTGCGATTTATGTGACCGCTTTATGGCAATAGGCTCGCCACCTATTATATGGGACCTAACTTAATTGGCGAAAAATAGGTGTTAATTCACCTCTGCCTACCCCTTCGGGAATATAGACCTGATTTATGTATGTTTCTATATTTTTAAAAATCTAACCAAATGATTATTCGCATTATCTCTACTGACCACCCGAGAATAAGACCCTTCGCCTGTTTAGAAAAAAAAAGCGAGAAAGAGAGATAATTACTGCAAAACCAACATTACCCTCGAAACGGCGACAGGAAATCCGACAAACCTTATACTGCTGTTTCGCGTAAACCAACAGCGCAGTGGCTGCAACCACGCTAGATTACAGCCTGATGGACAGGCGTTCGGCCGCGGTCGATATGACCCCAACAGCGGACGCAGTGTTAGGTGTGAGCGAGATGACTATTAATTGATCTGTTCAATATTCCAAGCCGTGTGGTGACGGCAGAAAAGAATGCAATTGTCACCACACCCATTCTCCGCGCGGGTGCCGTACTACGCGACTAAGGGCAGCAGCATTGCATATATATCAACTAGCAATATACAGCGATTTGTGTGCCCGATATATGGTAATATGCTGTCCAACTATTAAATGGCACCTATTTTAACTGGAAAAAAGTGGGTGTTTCCTGCACCTCTGCCTATCCCTCGGCGATATAAACATGATTTATGTATGAATGTTTAATATTCCAAAGATGACGAGCTTACTGAGAGTATGTCATGTCATTTGGTATGCTAAGCTATCCATACCAATCAGACTTCATAAAGCTATCCATTCTCTTTTAATTTTTATCATCCATCATTCTGGAACGGCGCTAGACATGGATGAATATAATTAGAAAGGTGAGGGAAACGAGTACGTCTAGAGACTGATGAATGGACAGACTGATGGGCGTGATTTATGTATGTATGTATATTATTATAAAAGTTGAAGCGTGTGAGAGTTCGCACTTTCCGCTCGGCCCGTCACTATGCCCGTGCCTCGTCCTCAATTACCAGCGGTTTCTAATTACTGCGAAGCTTGTCGCATTATTATTCGTCGGCGCTGCGACCACTTCGCATTAACACTTATTTAGGGGCTGAAATGGTTGTTAAACTTTTAATAGTTTCTTTCAATTAAAAACATTTTACGTTCAATGTCTTACTTAATTATGTTCATCCGTCATAACATTGAATAAATTGCATAGAAATCGTCAGTATTTTAAGAATGACCGCCGATAAAACATAAAATATAGTCAATAAAATATCCTTACATAAAGTTGATGAGTGTATGTCACGCCTTTCTCCCTCAGGGGTAGGCAGAGATCACCCTACTATTTTGAAAATCATGAGATTTTAACACTTAAATATGCCTGAATTGATTAATTACTTATTAATTGCTTTGAACTATCAAAAATCCAATGATTTTTGTAAGTTCAACGCGATAAATGGCTCTATCATATCATGTTTCGGGGGTCATGATAGCCGGGCCGAAACGCTGCTGCCCAATCCTGGATATACCTTTCATTATAAATCTCGGTCGCTTTTCATAAAACAATTATTGTTGGTTGTTTCACGAAAAGACGTTCAACTGGGAAAACGTAACATTTCCCTTATTGCTCGCGCAGAAATTGTTTAAGCACTCATTTATTTTCACGGCCGGGCAACAAAAAATTCAAAGTCGGCCTTTCTTAAATCATCCATAATGAGTATGTAAGTCCCATAACAGAAATTTACGGTCGTTTTATTAATAATATTTCCTCGAGCTTTGCGAGTGAGCAAAATGGACTTTCTATTGTTTCGCGTTTCGAAAAAGTTTTGATGGAATAACGTAGTGGGGTTGGCTTATTAACAGTGCGTGTGTTCAAATTGTGCTCTAATTAATTTAGGCCTTAATTAGAAGAAGGGTTGTCGTGTAGTTAACGCCGGCCTTGAAGCGATGGAGAGCGGTCTGGAGACAATCAACGAACATTCGAACGAATAGAATAAAACTGCATGATACTGACCTACTACGGGGAAAAAAACATGGCTCTAAACAAGCGGCCAATATATTCACACGAATAGAATATACATTCGTAAATTACGCCTATATCCCTGAAGAAGTAGGCAGAGGTGAATTCACACCCACATTTCGCCAATTAAGTTAGGTCCCATGTAACAGGTGGCGAGCCTATTGCTATATTTATACATACATAAATCACGTCTATATCCCCGAAGGGGTAGGCAGAGGTGAACTAGCACCCACGTTTCGCCAATTATGTCAGGTCCTATGTAATAGAGCCTATTGCCATTTATCGGGCACAAAAGTCGCAGTATATTGCTAGATGGTAGGTATAACAGGAACGCTGCTGCCCATTCCTCATCACTGTTTTATCCTTAGTCGCCTTGTACGACACCAACGGGAGAGATGGGGGTGGTGACAATCGTACTCTGCTCTGCCGTCACCACACAGCCAGATTACGAAATATGTCAATTTTTGTCCAGAGTTGTCAAAAACTACCTACCCACTCTTACATTTGACACGACGGTCGCCATGATGTTGTCTTCGTAAACGTCAGTTTCTTACAATTTTATTCCAGAATTACCACTTCCCCTCAAATTAGGTGCAAATGTCACACTTTTCACTGATGATCATAGATCAAACATTTCTCATACATACATACATAAATCACGCCTATATCCCCGAAAGGGTAGGCAGAGGTGAATTAGCACCCACGTTTCGCCAATTATGTTAGGTACCATGTAATAGGTGGCGAGCCTATTGCCATTTATCGGGCACAAAAGTCGCAGTACATTGCAAGGTGATATAAGAGGAACGCTGCTGCCCATTCCTCGTGAATGATTTATCCTTAGTCGCCTTGTACGACACCCACGGGAGAGATTTGGGGTGGTGACAATTGTATTCTACTCTGCCGTCACCACACGGCATATAAACATTTCTCGGATGCTACTTATCAACATATCTTCTTTTTCATCTTCTTCTCCACTTAAAGCGTTACCATTACCAATCCTCTAAAAACAGCACACCCTTTTTAAAACCACAAAACACGCCGTACAAGCAAAGGCCTACATGAATGAGTAAAAAATGAAATTTACACGAGCGATGAAGTGCGCGCAAAAGCAATTTCCCTGCAAGGGTACTGGTAATGGCTACTTAGTTGCTTGCCGACGAAACCTCGCCCACAATGGATGCGGCATTTTTCATCATCATCATCGACAGCATTTTGATGTCCTCACGTTTGTTGAGGCACGGGCCTTCGCTATAGATGGAAGATTATAGGCATCGCATTTTTCACTGCAGTCGATTCCACCTATCCCGTAGCCGTGTGCTACGGGCTGAAATTTGGAGGGAAAAGCAGGAGATAAACAAATTAAGCAAATTCATTTCCTTTTTCTACCCTCGGTGCACCACATGTATCCTTTTCATTCATATTCATATCAGTCAGCCGTCATCAAGCCATCCACTTCCATTTAATTCATATCATCCATCACACCTGAAAAGTTCTAGTGTTGAATGAATGCATAGAATAGAGACCAAAAAGATCGGAGATCGTTGAACGGAGGGAATGATTGGGATGGCAACATTCTAATCCAAACTACTCAAGATTGGCCAGCAATTATTATTGCGATTCGGGAATCGAATCCGCATCTTCCGTTTTGGTTGGCCGAGTAGTTGGTAAGAGCAGCCGCCCGGATTGCGGAAGCGAGTTGGATTCCTGCATCAAAACTATAATTTTTGGAACATGTGCAAAAGACGATTTCATTTCATTTCATGTTCTAACCTATTTTTCTCTGTGAGAATTACCCCCGAATACAGCAACGCTTCTCAATTTTTGAGCACTGCTTATAAAGTTAAGTGGACAATACCTAGCTGTAAGAATTTGTATGGAAATATGTCAATTTTAACAATATTAAAACTTCAAGCAGGGCTCAAACTTAAAATAGCGTTTCTGTATTGGGGGCTTGGGGTAAACTAATATAAATGCCTCCTCCAAGATTACGACGTCGGTGGCACAACGCGCGTGGCACAGCGGCGGTGGCGCGAAGGTCCCGCAGAAAATTGCCTGACCCACCCGCTTTAATTTGAAACTAGCGCTAAAATGTTTTTACAGTGAACATTTTAATATTCCCCCTTCGCTTTCATATTTACCAACTATTCCGGTCGGTGTTGACTCTCGGGGACTGGGCAGGGTGGTATTTGATGCTGGACTTTCCCTCGGCGAATCTGAAAGATGGAATCTTCCGCCGCTCGCTTGTTATTTCTTACCTGCTCGGACCAAAATAAACTTTCAAATTTAGCTTTCAGATTTTTTATATTCTTGATTCAACCCATTTTGAATCGCATGATTTAATGATACTTAAAGAGGGTTGGTGTCAGGCAGGCGTCCGCTGTAAAAGCTAAGCCAAAACCTTGAGCAGTATTGATTGGAATGTTGTCATACCAATCACTCTCTCCGTTCATCGGTCTCTCGACATGGTCCGATCCATCTCTTTTATATATATTGATTCATCACTAGCACCTTTACCGTGTGATGGATGATATGAATTAAAAGTGAGTGGATGGCCTGATGACGTCTCACCGATATGAATGGAATAGGAAACATACTGCGTCGACCCCAGATAGACTAGGAACAGGCCAGGGAGAAGAAAATTTATTACAAATCCGGCCCTGAAGTTGTATGTATGTATTCAACATGTACCAAAGATAACGCACATAGCCCAACACATTAATTCAAGAAAAAAGGCATGATGTTAAATCATTGCCTTTTATCTCCGAATGGGTAGTCAGATGCATATTAACACATCATCATCATCATCATCATCACCAGCCCTTTAATGCCCCCACTGCTGGAGGAATAATGTGGGGAGATTCGGCCATAACCCACCACACTGGCCCAGTGCGGGTTGATGGGTATTACCATGCATGCTTCCTTGCTTGCATGCATGCTGCATTTTTTTATGCTTACTACATGCTTGCATGAATGCTCGCTTGCATGTTGTATGGTTGCTTAGCTGCATGCATGATGAATGTATAAAATGTTATTACCAAATTTTAATTACAGTACATAAACATTAGAGTAAATAAAATTAGGTAAAATGAAATTATAA
Source organism: Cataclysta lemnata (assembly GCA_963931975.1). Classification (NCBI taxonomy): domain Eukaryota; kingdom Metazoa; phylum Arthropoda; class Insecta; order Lepidoptera; family Crambidae; genus Cataclysta; species Cataclysta lemnata. The sequence continues at coordinate 25,180,347 of OZ008339.1, read as the reverse complement.
CAATAATTGCAATTGATCGTTATATTTAAGAAAATTGAAATTTTTGCTCTAAGATGAAATATTACACACCCCATCAAAATGCAGGCCGAGCGCGCTCTGCCTCTGCGCTAGCGATCTCCTCCACTGATAAGCGCAGAACGTAAAATCTACTGGTGTGCCTACGGTGTATGTACGCCCATGAAATGGTCCATTATCATTCGCTGGGAGGAAGAAGTGTAATGTCTTTTGCGTCCAGTTTTATAGCCCAGACAATGTTTATGGTCGTATTCCACTTACGGTTTTCATATCTGTGATCACAGTTGGAAAGTTCAGCGGACATGTTAGATGATAGAAAAAATTTATCCCCTAAGGGGATTAACACCCACGTTTTGCCTATTACGGCAAGTCCTATGCAACAGGGGACGGGCCTATTGCCATTTATTGGGCTCGTGAATTACAGTACTTGTATTGCTATGTTAGGGTAAGAGAAACCCTGCTGCCAATAACTCGTCGCTGATTTTACCCTTAGATTTAGTCGCGGGGGAGATTGGGGGTGGTGACATACTTAGTATGGTATTGTTGTATTCTGTTCTACCGTCACCACACCTCACTAAAGATTATAAGTGAGCACAAAAAATATAACATATATTAGAAACAGTCAAAAATGCTCTTAGGATTTCTATTTAAATTAGAAACGATTTTTCAATACTAACTTACAGCGCCATCTACATTTTGTAACATGATATTTGTATACAGATGAATTTGAAATTGCGGTCGTGTCGTGAGCAGAACAGTACACATCACCCCATCACTCCTCCGCGTATCGTTCAAGGTTCCTAAGGGTAAAGAAAGCAATGTGTAATGGGCAGCAGCATTACTCTCATACTATCTAGCAATATACTGCGATTTACGTGCCCGATAATGGCAATAGGCTCGCCACCTATTAAATATGCCCTATCCTAACTGCCTTGGATCACCTTCAGGTATACAGGCGTGATTTATGTATGTCTTTGGATTTAAGGTGGTTTTCGGTTCAAATACAAATAATCGCGTAAGGAGTAAAAGTAGTGCTACCCTTGTACAAATAAAAACAAACAATAAGGTACATTCACATAAAAATCCCGGAATGCAGTGAGAGGAACAGCTTGCAACAAGCAAGTGGCGTGTGTCCACTAAAACAATCATAACCCATCAACACGTGATTCTTCCATAAAGCCCGCACTCAAGTTTACGATATCCGTGTCGCTACGGGACAATGTCGCGACCACACTTGGAAATAAACCGCTCCTTTGAATTCCCGTAACTTGGATAATAATAAATATGTTCTGTTATATCGACACTAGCAATACACATTTGAAATATGACAACTTTCACAAATTTAGCTTTGTGTATTTTAGAATTGAATAAATTTTAGAATTTTTTTGCCGTGTGGTGACGGCAGAGTAGAATACAATTGTCACCACCCCAAAACTCTCCCGTGGGTGTCATACAAGGCGACTAAGGATAAATCAATCATGAGGAATGGGCAGCAGCGTTCCTCTTATACCACCTAGCAATAGCAATGTATTGCAACTTTTGTGCCCGATAATTGACAATAGGCTCGCCACCTATTATATGGGACCTAACATAATTGGGCGCTAGTTCACCTCTGTCTACCCCTTCGGGGATATAGGCGTGATTTATGAATGTATGTATTTAAGGGTTGTTATTTAAACCGACGTTTCGAGCCCTTTCCAGCCGCTGTATTATTTCATCATCGTCATCATCAACAGACCCACTACTGGGGCACAGGACATGTCTTCAAGTGGAGAAAGGAAGAAAGATTTTAACCGAATATCACAATTACGTTAAACGATCAATATAAAAACATCATGATAACTATGATGTGGACAAACATCATAATAACTATGTTGTAGTATTGTTATTTAATCTACAAATTGCACCATTGTCCGAAAGTGATGATGCAAATATGAATATCACGGGAAGACGGTTCTAAGGTAAAACATAACTCAAGATGAATGGCCCTTTAGCTAAAGCGCTATGAGCGAACTACAAAGCTCCTGAAATATTAACACAGGGCCTTTATGATCAAATTTATTACAGACACCCTTAAGAGCCAGGCGCCGTTTAATTATAAATTGATGAAAGATTGCCGAGTGATACAAAGTTGCTTATTTTCGTGTGAAACCATGCTTTTGAGTTTAACAATAGCACCGATAGATGGCGTTGCATGGCGAAATAAAAAGTTCTGCTTTTTGCTGCGTTTACAACTGATATCAATATCTCTATAAATATATTTGTTTGCTACCTATGTGGATGTAACTGGGGGAGAAAGAAACTACTGTGATCTCTCGGACACGTAAATCGCAATGTATTATTAATTGAACATTACATACATACATAAATCACGCGTATATCCCCGAAGGGGTAGGCAGAGCTGTACTAGCACCCACATTTCGCCAATTATGTTAGGTCCCATGTAATAGGTGGCGAGCCTATTGCCATATATCGGGCACAAAAGTGTCGCAGTACATTGCTAGGTGGTATAAGAGAACCGCTGCTGCCCATTCCTCATCACTGATTTATCCTTAGTCGCCTTGTACGACACCCACGGGAGATATTTGGGGTCGTGACAATTGTATTCTACTCTGCCGTCACCACACGGCCAACGGCCACACGGTCTTTGAGACGGCTACAAGAAACCCATGACAACCATCCTCAAAACAGTATAAGTGATTATAATTTATGAAAGACTTGATGGCACGATTCAGATATATCTCCCTCCCCATTTATATCACCACTTGAATCCACAGAATCAAGTATCGTTCGCTTAAAAATACTCCGTTACATCTCTCGAGTGCCTTACACCCTATTATTTGGGTTCAAATTTCAAGGGACGGCTTCGTCCCTAATTGAAGTTGTTTTCTAAACATTAGCCGTTACATCGGACCCTATCAGATATCATACTTCGAATAAGGTTTCCTGAACGGGTCCCAATATTTCAAGCACATATAAATGTAGCCTTGTTTAAAGTGATATCTTTAGAATTTCACGCAAATAGGGGCTGAGTTCTGCTAATGTTGATGTAACTTCCCTCTTTCAGTGGTATTTCAATAGTATTTCTTTTTTTTTTACGGAACGGACCATGTCGAGAGACCGATGAAATGGAGAGAGTGATCGGTATGACAATATTCCAATCCATAACGCTCAAGGTTTTGGCTTATGTTTTACAGCCAGCCGTCTGCCTGACACTAACTCTGTTTGAGTATTCATTAAAATAAAATTTCGGACTTTAGGATTGCTAGAATACCTAAGGAATCCGATAGAATAGTCTGAAAAACACCAATACCAAACATAATTTGTCAGAAGCAAATTCACGCTGAGCTCAGATGCAGGAACCGAATAGTAAGCGTCCAAAACGCGATGCAACGATATGCTAATACACCCGCGAAATTGCTGAAGCCACTGCTGATGCATTTAGCACCCTGTCTCCGATTGCTTACGAGCTATTTTACTATAGGCACTGATAAACCAATAACTTTCTTACCGAAGCACAATTCTATATTGTATGATGGTGGTAATGCATAGATTTTCACTAAATCTGATTTTATAAGCATCTTTCAAGAGCAGCTCGATAGCGCAGTAGCTTGGCCTTGCATGGACTGCAATTACGTATACTTAGCAATGGATGGGTGATTTAAGACAAGTGTTGTTATAAGACAATACAGTCACTTGTTACAATGCTTCGTTACATTAAAATTAGCAGAATCAGCTGCCAGCAGTATTGTTATTCGCCAATAGAGACACATGTGACAATGTTTCGTTACGATAATATTAGCTGAATCAGCTGCCAGCAGTGCTGTTATGTTAAGAAATGCTTCGTTACGTTAACATTAGCCGAATCAGCCGCCATTTTTGTCATTAGACAACAACAACACCGTTATATTCATCGCTCCATAACAAAACCAAAATCGGTGGTGGCACCCGCGAAACGAGTCGAGTTTCAATTTTTCAGAGGAGTACCCTCAACGCGGCAGGTCGCCATCTACATAATGCGGAGCCCTCCGCCGAAGGGCCCGAGCTGACGAGACAAGGGCTTGGGTTTTTATCGGCCTGTACGTGTAAAGGGCCTCTCTCGCCGTTCGAGCACCATTACCTCGCTCGATAGCCTCTACAGCCTGATTTTGTGCTTGACACATTTTTTGTTCGAACAGTCACCGCGTTACGTCGCGGGGTAGGTACCTACTCGACTTTATTGGCGAATGTGATTTGGACCGTGCGGTGGCAGCGGAGCGGAATGCAGTTGTCACCACCCCTATCTGTCCCGTAGGTGTCGTGCAAGATGCTAAAACGGGGAATCACTAAAGGGACATGCCCGCGGGAATGCCTACAGACTTGCCCGCTGGAACCCGCTTCTATTAGGTCTGTGCGATGTTTACCTAGTGAAGGACCTTCACAGTCAGTCTGAACTAGGTTCGCGCGGGCATGTCTTGCGGGCATGTCCGTAGTGAATTCCTCGCTTATGGCTGAAGACAGTGATGAGTAATGGGCAGCAGCTTTTCTCTTATACCACCTAACACACTGCGATTTATGTGCCGATAGATGGGTAACTTAATTGGCAAAAAGTGGGTGTTTAAATTACCTCTGCCTGAGAGAGGGGTTCTCTACGGCAGACATCTCCCAGGCAGCTCTTGACCTGCATCTTACTTGATGGTAAGTGAAGATACGACTTCATGTCACCTGATGGTAAAATTTATTGACATGGAAAGTCAAGATCTATCAAGAAAAAAATATAAATTATGCCCGTCATAGGCTTACTTCCCCCACACATAAACGGTTGTAACGCCCCACGTTGTAGCGTGTATCGTCGCTGCTACAACCAAATGTACGGCTGCGGCTCTGGCGACAGCTGCGCCCGCCTGATGTACACCAAGTACGTACCGACAATTCAGCTTTGTAAATAACGCTTGGAAACCCCACATTGCTTGTCGAGCAGGATGTTTGGTGTAAACAAGCCGTTTTCTCGAGTTTAATGGCCCAGTGGAAACCGCGGAACAGCCAACGATCGCGAAAACTAAGCAATGTGGTATATGGCTTGTCTCCGGATGGGTGACCGAAAATATATTTTGCTGTTTGCTGTTTGATTTTTATTTCAACATTATGGAAATGTCAGAAAAATTGTTACAAAGAAAATTGTGTTTAGAAAGTGTTTGAAAAAATAGTCTTGATATGCGGAAAGTTCGTTTCCGTTTTTCGAACTTTTCCAACCGCAATTTTCCTTGTATATTATACTGAGTTTTCTATTTCTAAGGGCCTGTTTCACAATCGAAAAGTAAGTTCGAAGTAGCTTACTTTGCAGTTCAATTGACATATATTTCATATTACAACTGTCAAATGATCTGTGAAGTAGGCTACTTAGTACTTACTTGTCGATTGTGAAACAGGCCCTAAGTATTAAGAATCCTGGGTAAGTAACGAGTAGATTAATATCGAATAGCAAATAAATATTCGTACGTCTATGACAGATATCGAATAAGCGTTAGTCGTCATCGTCTGTGATAGTTTTCCGTGCAAAATTTAATTTTCTTTAAATCGCAACCATCAAGAACTATAGTAACTTTGCTGATTTCTGTGTTATTTTGTAATTTTTTAATTTTATGTATTATTTAATTGTTGGTTTCCTAAATTAAACAAAATTAAAAAACGTAATTATTCCAGTGTTTCTCAAGCAATCAAAAATAAAATTTTACACCTCACAACGTGGCAGCCCCGAATATTTCACGAGCGCAACACTGTCCGCAACTATTTTGCAATTAAGTCCACAAAACAATTAAAACTAGCTTGCTGTTGTAAAGTATGCTGTTAAGCGAGGGCGTCTCCTTGCTATGATGATAAAGTGTTTATTTTACCTCTTTTACTTCAAATAATCGCGCTGATAATTTCAGCAAACAGTTCATTATATTGTATTCATTTATTTGCAAATTAAGTGTATAGTATGTCTTACTTAGCTTAAATATTGCTACGAAAATTCACGAACAAACAGTACAAATTGAGTAACCTCCTCCGGTTATTCGTCGGTTAAAAAAGTTCGAAAAAAATTTCTAACCTCAATTTTCTCTGTGATAATTTTTAAACATTTATTGTATAATGTTGAAATGAAAATCAAAATAATATTTAAATAGTGCTGTCTACTTGATTACCCACACATTGAGTTATTATACATGGCAAATTAAAGAGGACATTACTTCGTTTTTCTTCTGGTTCTAAAATTTAGTACTCCTTTCCTTTTACAATGCGTTTCGTCCCTTCTCATTTCATAGGTGGGATGATTTTTCGTCAACATTTTCTTCAATAGCACTACTTTCAAACTTCCTCTGATATTTGTTCAGAATCTTGTTTTCCACAAATCACCACACATCCATCCAACATCCGTTTTGCAGATTAAACTCTTCATGTCCAACAACAGCTTGACCTGTGTCTGACCTTGTCATCTACCTATACGTGATATTATGCCACGTGATCACACAAAGCATCGCTTCCAGAGCCGTGTTTGTAACGTGAATGAACAAACGGGCAACATGAACATTCATGTCAGCTTATTAGCTAACAGAGGTTCGCAAACTTTTTTTCTCATAGACCACTTTCAAAATTTAACTGTTCTGGTGCGGTGGTCCGGTCCGGTCCCTTTCATCTACATTTCTGCTATACTTCAAAAATCGACAAAAAAAGGTGAAGATTAGATCTAACTAAATTTACCCCACGAATTAAGTTTTCGAAAAAAAAGTGAAAATTGATAAGTTAATTAATCATGCTGTGAGTGGGCAAGTTTTTACAAGCAATGGTTAAGTCAAGTATTAAAAGTATTTGAAGTCAAGTTAACATTATAATTCTTTACTATCGAAACCGGATAATTTTTTTCGTTACGCTAACGCAGACCCCCTTTGAGTCTCCCGTGGACCCATGGACCCCCATGGGTCCACGGGAGACTCGAAGGGGGTCTACCCAAACCACTTTGGGAATCAATGAGCTAAATCATGGCCGCTCAATCCAAGCGTAATAAAGCCTAATGAGCAGAGAAACTTTTCACATTGAAATTACTTGTTTGTGTCAAACAGATTCTGTTCACACAGATTGGCGGAATTACGTTAATCCACTGCCAAAATGTGGGCATACAATGGATTTGCATTTTTTGATGGAAATATTCGCCAGTCGCCCCCAATTACGGCATTATCCAATAAACAGCCAGCCAGGCAACCATAATAAATTAGTTAATTCATTTATGTTGCGATTCAATCGAAGCATGTGGCATAGTGGCACGTTTTGCTTTGATATTTAGGTTTTTCACTTCGCTTACTAGATAACTCTGATGGTGTGACTAAATAGTTGTTTACTCCGAAATGGCTATTAAAATGAGCTAACAAACTCATAAGTTGGCGTTTGTTTGTTAGTGTGCTATAAACCGTCCAGAAGTGAATAACTTCCTTTTGGTTCCCGCCCTATGATTTTATCCTCAATTCTTCTCTTTCCCTCCCTCATAACCTATGCAGATAATTTATAAATAGTTCCTAGTTATATGAATATACTGCAAATATCTCTTCATCTGTTAGCGGTATTGCCGCCTGTATTCTTTATTGATTATAAAAAAGCTTTCTTTGTACAAATATTTTGTTCGTGAATATTGTGAACAATAAAGGTGAACTTTTCAAGAAAAATGATTTTTCTAGCTTAGTCGCCTTGTACGACACCCGCTCGAGAGATGAGAGACGGCATAGTATTTTATCATATTTACAACATTTCAAATAATTACGAACATTAATTTGACTATGTTCACGGGAGGGAAAGCTTCATAGCTCTTTGTATCAAAATTTACAGCAGCTACACGATCCCCTTAACCGTCTGTCATTTCTGAATTAATTTCTTTCCCCGGCAGAAGAATGAGAAGCCCTCGGTTGTACGATTGGCCGCCCACACGCGACAAGTCTCAAAACAAAACTTGGCGTCTCACCACTGCCGTGCACTTCGAAATTGTTGGAATTTTTAATATGCCGGTCCCCGGTGGCGTTACAAAATATTAAAATGTCCCAGAGTTATGCCGCCCAGTTATGAAACTGTGATTCGCGAGTTTTGCGGTCTCGCTCTCTTTTGCATGAGTCAGCATAAAAGTTTTGTGGGAAGGAGCTGGTTTTTTTGTGATACATGCATTTAGGGCTGCAGTAGGATTCCTCGTTCTGTACAACTATTATAAATCGCTTCCATGCTGAGAGAGAAAAAATAGCGTTGAATGCCAGACTCACCCTTGGGTGTCGTTAAAGTCGACTAAGATTGTCCGGTGTATACCAATAAGCATTTTGGGGCACCCGACTGGAGGAGGGCAAATCACCAACAACAACATATCCAAAGAGGGTTGGTGTCAGGCAAGCGAGCAATTGTCAAAATTTCCGATTCGAGTATGCAGGATCACCGTATACAGTTTCGGTACTATTATTGTAGCATATAATTAATACGTCGTTAACTGTGCATAATATCATGGTAATGTATGCAAACAGGCGTCATCACGGCTGGAAACGCAGCTGCGTTTGTACGCATAATTGCAACGGATCTTGTTCTGTTCAGTAATAACTAAAGAATAGCGCAAAATGACGCCAAAAACTGTAATCCTATACCGTTTTATTATATACTGGTAGTAAACATGGTATAGTTATTCCGCGTTTTGTCTTCGTCTCACAAACATGAGTTTGAATGCGAGGAAAAGAGACAAAACACTGAGTAACTAGTCTATACTTAAGCCTTGTTTATTAATAAGGCCGATATCGATAGTGACTCGTGTTGGGATGTGCAAGATGACGCATCTTCAGATAAAAGAGAAGATCTTCCTCCGAGCCGGGTGTGCGCTTGGGAACCGCTGTCCGACTGTACATATCCCCGAAGGGGTAGGTTATGCAGAGGTGAATTGACACCCCGTTTCACCAAACGGGTTAGGTCCCATGTAATAGGTGGCGAGGCTATTGCCATCTATCGGGCACGTAAATCGCAGTAGGTACTTATATTGCCAGGTATGAGAGAAGGGTATATTAGGGTATAAGAGGGATGCTGATGTTTCCCACTACTAATCACTGTCTTTACCCTTGGTCGCGTTGTAAGACACCCGCAGGAGATATGGGGGTGGTGACAATTATATTCTGCTCTGCCGTAACCATACGGCTAACTTCGTAGAATCTTGATAAACATGGTTCTGCCAGAAACTTGCTAAATTTGCTCTTGTGATTCATTCAGGTCTTGCTAAACTTGCTCTGTCTTATCACCACATCATTGGGGTATAAATAAATGCAAAACTGCCCCTACCTACATACTACTCTTTCGTGGTACACTTTAAGAAATCCTGTGATCAAGCCAGGACGGTTTCTTTCCAACGGAGGTTATTTATATCCGAATTACTTTCTGGAAACCATCGATCAACCGCAGCATATCCTTCTCTGTCTGACGATCTTCGATCATGATTGATCGGAATCAGGAAACTTTAAATTGGACTATGGAAATTAAAAAAAAGCACTAACGGTAATGGGTATAGGGGTTGTTGTGAGCGACAAGCATGTTAACGTTGTAAACTTGTTCTAATCTATCAAAAGCTTTATTGAATTTGCTGAGTAATGAATGTTGTTTTTAGTGAATTGGTTTGGAAATAATATAGGTAAGTTTATCCCTTCTACCCGCGTCAAAATGAGACGACTGTATAACGATGTTTCAAAGAACAAGATAATATGAAACTACCGCTTCATAACACGTACGTAGCAGTACCTAGCTAACGTTTGTCAAAACTATACTCAGGCCATTATAAAGAGATACAGAATGTAAACAATTTGCCGTCATCAGGTTGTGTAATGGGACATTTCGTGTTCAGCCTAGTCATATTGTGAACAAGAGAACTTAATTCAGCTATTGCACCAATAATAGGTAGGTACTACAGCAGCGTCCTGACTTTTCGAAACAGAAACATGACAGAGTTCTGATTTGGCATGACATGACGACTAACTGACTTAACGAAAAACAATAGGACGGAGAATAGATCGCAGACGACATTGGCGGTCAGTTTCAATAATACCACCTAGCTATATGCTACGATGGATGGCAATAGGCTCGCCCACCATAACATGGGACCTGACATAATTGGCTAAACGTGGGTGTTAATACATCTCTGCTTGTCCCTTCGGGAATAAATAGGCCTTGCCTCAAAACAAAAAATAACAAAACAAACATAAATCACGCCTATATCCCCGAAGGGGTAGGCAGAGGTGAACTAGCACCCACATTTCGCCAATTATGTTAGGTCCCAGGTGGCGAGCCTATTGCCATTTATCGGGCACAAAAGTCGCAGTACTATTGCTAGGTGGTATAAGAGGAACGCTGCTGCCCATTCCTCATCGCTGATTTATCCTTAGTCGCCTTGTACGACACCCACGGGAGAGACTTAGGGTGGTGACAATTGTATTCTACTCTGCCGTCACCACACGGCTTACCTCAAAACAGATTTAGAATATTTGACAGATTTCAGTTGAGCTGTGGAAACAAAAAAAAACAAATGTCAGCGAAATATTTCGGCCCTTTCAAGTTGCCTCCGCGAAGATCCGACAAAAAAAGGAAAAACTCAAATTAATAATAGGTAGGATCAACAAAAATATTAAATCAAAACCAAAACTCCGGTGATTTAGAAGTTGAGACCGGATCCCGTCTAAGGACAAAGGCTCATCAACATCCTTTGAAGGCCAAGTTCCGCTAATTTTGCCGGCTTAATTATTCCCACCCTTTCTTTTGCTACTTTCATAAGTTCCAGGACTGAAAGAGAAAACTTGGCTTTTTTGAAGACCTTACTTTTAGGGGTCGGTTGCGAGCTAGCTCTCTGTTTTACTTGAGATTCAAATTACTATTATTATTCTATTTATAAGTTCTTCTTCTTCTTCTTTATGCCCTGTTCCCAATTTATCTGGGGTCGATGCATATGTTACCTCTTCTTTTATATCGGCAGACGTCAACCTAGCCATCCACTCGCTTTTGATGCATATCACTCATCACACCGGAAAGGTGCTAGTGCTGAATGAATTTATAGAAATAAAACGGAAAGCACCATGTCGAGAGTGATTGGGATTACAACATTCCCATCCATGCTGCCCAAGTTTTTGCATGTCTGACACCAATCCGCTTTAGTTATGCTGCTGTTGGTAAATTTGTACTCTGCTTGGTTGATAAAACCTGTCGCCATAATAATAATGTTAACAAGATTATTCATCATTCATCATCATCATTAAGACGGACAATTTATGATAAGATAGCCAGCTCCATGTAAAGCTCGATTACATCTTCAGCCCTTATCGTCACGTACCATCAGGTGATATGAAGGTCAAGAGCTTCACTGTCTACATAATTATAGCACGAAAAAATATATCGAAAATATTCAAAAATACTATACGGAACCCTCTGCTCAGAAGACTGACTTGCGAATTCTTATAATTAATTTTAGGGCCAGAGTTTTTATGAAGTAATTAATGCGGGTGATTATTTTTTATTTTCCCGTACTATTTCAGATCAAACGGGCGCTGTAGTCATCACATTTTCGTTTTAGGCCTCCGGCACTAAGGGTCGATTCCCACAAAAAGCGTCGCGATATTCCACGATTATAGAAGATTTGGATTTTGGGTTTGCTGTCTTTATTTTCCATTGTAGCGGCTCAGGTGACATTTGTCCCCGAAGGGGACAGCAGAGATGAATTAACATCCTGTTAGGTACCGTGTGATAGTGGCGCTGCCCATGGCATCTATCGGGCATGTGAATCGCAGTGTGGTCACTGGCCAATTATGGTACAAACACACATAAATATTTTTCACAATTATGGTACAGTTTCACCAATTATGGTACAAACACACATAAATATTTTTCTCCAAAAACAGGAAACATCATCATCATCACCAGCCCTTTAATGTCTTCACTGCTGCGGCACAGGGCTTTCCTATTGATGGAATGATACATGGAGAATAGCCCATAACCCACCACGCTTGTCCAATAATCCGCATTGGGCCAGCGTGGTGGGTGGGTTAAAAAACAGGTACAATATTAAACTCATATTTCAGTGTGTTAGGTCCCATAAACTAGATTAGCACGAGATTATGATGTATGCAGGTAAAAAAAATTGAGAACCAACTGAATTCGAATCGCTATCACACATAATAAAATAAGACAAGCGCGCACAAAGCGAAAACAAAGATGTGGAAATGGCGCCAAAATCCCAAGATGTCCCGAACAATGTTTTAAGCCGAAAATTCTACGTAGACACGCTGAGTTTTCTCTATTGAATAGGTACGCCAAGTCTTAAGATATGCGTTGAATTTTAAAATTGAACAAACGAAGGTTCCCTCCCACTCTGGCTGCGTTTGGATCTATTTTAAATTCACTTAAATTCAAATGTGCTCCCCTCGGTTGGCGTGCGGGCACTTTATGAATTTGAACGCAATAATATATAAGATTCAGGTGGGGTTTTCTGCAGGCAACAGAAATAAGAGAAAGTAAGTAAGGAAACTATTTGGACCAAGAATTGTCTCTTAAAAATGATTCTATTTTAGCAGTCTCACTGACCTCAGGCGTTTTAAAATCCAAATTGATGGAATTGTCCAGTGCAGACCAATAAGCACCTTAGTTAGGGTGCTTATAATCACCCGTATAGTGGAGGGCAAACCATCAACAACAGCATACCCAGAGAGGGTTGGTGTCAGGCAGGCGGCTGTAAAACCTAAGGAAAAACCTTGAGCAGTATGGATTGGAATGTTGTCAGCCCAATCACTCTCCCCGTTCATCGGTCTCGCGACATGGTCCTTTCCGTTCTGTGCATTAATTACTCACTAGTATCTTTCATGGTTGATATGAATTAAAAGGGAGTGGATGGCTTGATGACGTCTGACCAATATTAATGGAACAGGAAACATGCTTCAAAACGAGTTGAACATAAAACAGTGGTCTGAAGCCGCCTTTAGAGTTACAGCTTTCCAAGTCCCAGGTGTAATGACCTTCGTCACGGTTCTAAGTCATCGCAGCATGAGAATGCTAGACGGACTAAGCCTAGACTTAAGTCTGACACCGACTTAAGATGAGAGGCGGCTTGGAGGTAGAGTCTTGAATAGACACAAATCACAATATTAACAGAAACGTTTACAAGAATGTTTTCTGGAAATAGGCTCCCTATTACACTGGATTATTATATGACGGCCGCCTTGGGCGAATGCTCAGATTGCTGGGTAATGGCCAAGAGGGCCCGGGTTCGAATCCTGGTAGGGGCAAACTTTGTGAAGACCACAAATGTTTGTTCCCGAGTCATGGTTGTGTATATGTTTATGTAGTATATTTTCAACATTTATGCACTTTAAATATTAAAAATATGTCCGTCATCTAGTATCCATAACACAAGTGCTTAGGGTACCTACTTTGGACTAGATGATAGGTGTGAGTGTAAAAATATTTATTTATTTATTTTATCTAAATGTAGTGAAATGTGGGCCTATATATGCCCTTTGAAGACAAAAGGACGTGATTTAGACATTACTTAGGTATGTAAAAAATGACTGCAGTATTAGTTACTGTAGTATTATTAGCTGTTGTATCTTTTCAACTGAACTAATTCCTTTAACCCTTAGTTACTTTATATGTATGATACCCGGAGTAGAGGTACATAAATACGCTATCGTAGGTATTAATAGCGACGAACCTCGGTTAGACTCATCCCAATGTTGTTGAAAACCACATCAAAATCCATCCAGTAGTTTCAAAGGCTTATCTAAATCCGCAGCCACTTCATGTTAAACTATTATCAAACTGTTGCTTTAGGGGAAGGTGGCCCAAACCGGGTACCCTTGTCCCTCGTTTCTAAAACTGTTTCATGACACCCAAGAGGACAAATTTACCTCTGCTGACCTCAGCTTACCCCTTTGGGGATATATGACCGAGATTTATGTATGTAAAAATGATTTTATACACGAAATTAACGTCACAGGCTGCCTATCCTAAAATCCATTTCAATTAATAAGTTGTTTGAGAAAAGTAGACATAATTTATATAATTCTTCTAAAAGTCACAGCTTCTTTCATACATTTATTGAGACTTAGCTGCCATAGTGACTAATAAAGTACATCAAAGCAACTTTCAGAAAATATTATAGTTTTTGGAAAAAATGTAACCGCTTTTTTGTGTGACAAAGATTAATCTTAACGTCTCGATCAGTCGGTCAGTCGTCATCAAGCCATCCACCTTCTTATGTTTCATATCATCCATCAGACCGGAAAGGTTTTTTCTCTATACATGTATTCATCACTAGCAATGAATATATGTATAGAGAAAAAATTAAAACGACCATGTCAGAAGTCCGATAAGCGGAAAGAGTGATTGGGATGACAACATTCTAGTCCATATACTGCTTCAGGTTTTGGCTTAGATTTTACAGCCGGCCGCCTGCCACCAACCCTCTTTGGGCACGACACCTCAATCTGCCTCTACTCAAGAGAAACGCTTACAATAATTGCTGGGAAATATCCAACGCAATATTTCATTGTTCAAATTCCTTTAAATGTTTCCGTGGGGTTCTTAATCTGGCTCTTAAAATGAGCTATCAGGTCATTTATCAACTTAATGCTATAAGCATCCGTAAAAAGGCTAGAGGATCTTCTTCATCAGAATGCTAATGCCTTTAAAACGATCATAATACGAGGAGCGGGGTAGGGAAATGAAAAAGTTGGGGGGCAACGGTCGCATCTATCAAGCGTTGTATCTATTCTGCTAAAGCGATGCTACGACGTAAAGGATTGTGGTCACGTCTTCATACTAGGATGCTACGAACAGTTTTTCTCCCTCCAACTTTCCGTTATAGCAGGGTTACATATTGAGACTGCTGTTTGTACTGTGTGCTATTTACATATAGAAAAAAATGATAACACGGGAGAATATATTAAGTAAGAAAATTTTCCACAAATTGTGTCTCGCAAAACATAATTCTTAGACAGAGAATAATGTGGTTACGAAAAGTTCGAAAAATTATAGCCTTGATGCGGAACACGATAATTTTTCGAACTTTTTTTAACCTCAATATTCTTGGTATAATTTTTTCTAACATTTATAAAATAATGTTCAAATTAAAAAAAATCTACTGACGTAATCCTGAGATAACACTGGGGAAGAAGTCTCTACATTTATCATTCTGGAAATATTTTGTATCATCTATAATGGATAGATATGATAATGAGTAGGTACCTACGCAAAATAAGAATGGCTAGTCTCAACTAGATTTTTATGATAGTGACTTTTGCCCAAAATACCTAACATAATTAGCGAAACGTAGGTGGGTTATAATAACAATTTTAAAAGTTCGAAAACCTAAACGTCTTGACTGACCAAGTGGTATAAACAGCCGCCGGAAAATGCTGATTCGATTCCCGGATTAAGAAAGACATTTCGAAACGTTATTGCGAAAGTTTTCTTTGTAAAAACATTTAAATTATAATGTTACAATAAAAATAAAATTGACAACTGTCATTAATACAAAAACTACAGCCAATTTACAAATTTTCAAGGAGTTTCTTTTGTTCTTCTGGTTCTTGCCCGCCTTACAACATGCCCCTACCTCAGTCCAGACTGTAGCAAATCATGGCGTCACTTACGCAACGCCAGAAATTATAATAATCACGATGTTGATTACACAACAACCTCCCTTTTGATGTGCAGACAGACCTGAGGCGTTACTCTGCAAATTTATTTCGTTCGATCGAGTCTTTGCGTCTTTGTCGCTCTTATTTTAACACGCAGTGGCGTGAGAAAGACGGATAGATGTGAGCTAATAGTTCGGAGTTTCAGAGTAGACCTCCTGTTGGGAGTTGGCAGTCAGCATTATACGCAAATTGGAGGAGAATAACACAATCCTTTGTGGGGGGGGGACTTGTTAACAAAGTCAATACCGTTGTGTTAGTCGATGCTTCACGTCTCCTCGTAGTGTGTTCACGGCTGATCATGTTAATTATGTAATAGAAGTCTCAGGGGTTAAGTTTGTAACGGTGTTTGGGTGCTATATATCCGCCGATATCGTTCACTATTGAAAGTGGCCTTTTCCGCCCGCTATGCGTACGGTAAATCCCACTTTCTGGTCAGGGAATGACTTAAAACTATGATCTTACCTCGGGCGATAGAAATTAAAGCTCTCAGATCGCGTATTGATCGCCCACGGCGTCGCGTCAAATACTGTTTTTCCTTTAAAGTGTGTAAGTGAAAATGTAGAGGCGTGATAAGGCAGACCAAAACAGCACGACCCGAATCACGTCTTCAGCACGTCGTAACTTTTACGACAGGTGAATAATCATCCACATTTTGCCAATTATGTGAGGTCACATGCAATCCACTAATTGTCGTCCATCGGGCACGTAAATCGTACTATATGGGCCTGACTCACGATTACAAAGTTTCCAGCACGTCGTAACTTTCACGATGGGTGAATAATCATCCACGTTTTGCAATTATGTAAGGTCACATGCAATGGGGGCCTATTGCCGTCTATCCGGCACGTAAATAGGAGTATATTGCTAGATTGTTTATAAAAGGAATGCTACGAAGAGGAATGCTATATTCCGACAAATTCATGCGCAACATATATGCGGTATGATGCGGGGAGGAGGGAAAACTCGCTCCCCCCGCCCGCATCACCCTCCCCCGCTAACATCTAGATTGCCCCGTCCCCGCCACCGTCTCTCATACCGCAGGAGGTTCGCGCACGAAGTTGTCAGGCGAAGTAATGGGCTACAATTTTCTTCTTATACGTATTTTCGTACCCGATGGATGGTAATAGATTATCTCGATGTTACATGAGACCTGATTGGTGATACCTGCGTGTTAATACACCACTTCGGGGATAAATAGGCGTGATTTGTGTATGCATCTGTGTATTCTTTTCGAAAAGCTACAACCCTACTACATGATACCTACGTGCCCAGTCCTCACGGAGTCATAAATTAAATAAGCTGCAGACGGTGTAGCCAGCGTGTTTATTTTGAGCACGTGTTGCTTAAAACAGCGCGAAGTACAGAAGAATGTGGTGAGAAATAAATAAATTTAAATTTTTATTAGTAAGTTGCTGATATTTTTCGTGGAAATAGGTTTTAGGAATTGCGATATTATGGTCTGCTTAAAGCATTCTTCTTCTCCCTGCCCTTATCCTTCTCTCAACATGTTCTTCCACTCTTCTCTATCAGACTTGACCTCAGTATGAACTGCCCTCGTTTTCATATCATCTTTCACTCAATCCATCCATCGCTTCTTCTATCGTACTCTCATTCTAAGTCCATCCACATCTTAACATCTGCTTCAAGCATTAAGTGCCTATGGATATTTTTTTATGCTACGCAGGGAAGCTCTTGGCCTTCATCTTACCGGATGGTAAGTGACGATAAGGACCGAAGATGGAATCGAGCTTCACCTGGAACCCACAGAGGAGGAGAGGAGACTGGCTATCTTATCACAATTGTCGGAACACAAAATGCTGTTAACATTATTATTATTTACTAGTGGACGCCAGCGGCTTCGCTCGCGTTAATGTCTGTTATTATACAGACTATAGCCTTCTTCTATTGATGGACTATCCAACACAAAAATAATTTTTCAATTTGAGTCAGTAGTTCCTGAGATTAGCGCGTTACAAACAAACTCTCCAGCTTTATAAGATTATAGTATAGATGTGGGTATGGTATGCAATAAGCCCGCAGTAATATGGATGCGAAGCAGTCCCCGTGTAATAAAAAATACTAAGCTCCCACTATCCGATAAAAGGAGAACTCATCCGAATATCCCGATCCATCAATAGGAAACAAAAAAGCCAACCGATCGGCGCGCTGTTGGCAGCGCCACCGGTCCGAGCCGGTTTGTTCCGCCAGAAACCGGATTATGCTGGATCATGTCGGATTGCCTGCAGAGTGCTCAATCTGTAGCTGAAAACAAAATATAAATTGAGCTAAGTAATTTTTTTCAAATCTTTGAATTTTTGGTCAGAGTTGACTGAAGTCAATTTAGAAGATGATATCGTGCATAATTATCATTATCATCACCACCAGCTGTTTAATGTCCCCAGTGCTGGAGCACAGGGTAACCATCTGTAAAGATGGAAGAATATGGGGAGAATGGGCCATAACCCACCACGCTGGCGACTGCAGATGCAGCCGGGACCAAAGGTTTGACGTGTCTTCCGAAGGACGGAGGAAATCGAGATAATAAATTTTTGGTCACCTATCAAATGAACAGCCTTAGGGAACATTGCTTAGTTTACGCAATCGCAAGCTGAGTGCGCTGTGCCACTGCGCTTGAGTGCTCCTCACTCCTACATACTGTAACGTAACATCTTGTAAGTTAAGGCAATATTTATTTTCCGTTTGTATGAAAAAAAATACCAAAAGACTTGTAGTCGTATTGCACACGGAATGTATGATGCTTTTTAAAGCGGAGTCATCGTCCATCATCCTAGAAAGTTCACGTTAATTTTAGGGATTTTGAGACGTTCGCATTTTGATACGCACCTTATCCTATTTCTCACACGATCTAGGAGTAGGAGTGTTTGGCGCGTTTCATGGTGTCAGTCAGATTTATTTTCACTAATTCAAAAATTGTTACTGAGTGGATTTTGTGCAGTGAAAGTGGTGTTATTTTGATGCACAAGCATCCGTGTTGATGTGCAATTATGCAGAATCATTGAAAACAAGTCTTATGATGTGTTTGATGTTGTGGTGAAGATCAGTATAAAAAGTGGTTTTATCCATTTCATCAGTCACCATCATGAACTCTGTTAGCATTCAATTCGCGCCAAGCACTAACTAGATGCGTTAAAATATGTGACACCCATATTTTAACGTAAAATTCATATCATTCATACATTTCACCCACTCATTATTTCATAAGACTACAGATAAAATATACACTAAAGACTTGGCTGTATGGGCTAGACTCTTTGCCTTCCCTAAAATATAGGGAGAATTTAAAACTAACTAACTGTACAGAGTAGGTAAGTTATAAAAGTAGACCATCCTCATAATCTTTAGTAGATTTTTTGTATTTATTTATTATGACACTGTTATTGTATCAAAAATACCTCTGTATAACGTCATGAAATCTTGTTTCTGAACGATTTGCTACAAAACATTTAATTTTATTCATGCCATGTTTTTATAATACTTTGTTTTCAGAGCAGCATGATTGTATATTTTAGTTACACCCAAAGTTATACGCAACGTAACGTAACCCAGTAATCCAACAAAGGGTGTTCGGCAAAAAAATCCCACGAATCATTACCGGGTGAAGTTGGGAATTCCACCTTCCACTATATTTCGACGAGTTCACGCGCCATTTGCTCACCGTACTCTAAAAGGGTCAAATGCTTTACACAGTCATCCAAGAAATCTGTATTATACACTCTTGTGCAACCCTTAGCCGATACTTTGATAAATGTGAAGGATGCCTTTGGGACGCGGCCTGTACAGGCGCCAACGCGACAATCGTCACACGCGTTATCGACTTTCAACCTTATAACCAAGCACCAAAGTGTACCTCAACATTTAAGCGTTAAATGCAATTTCTAGCCGACTGTACACATCAAAGGCAGATTTCTTTACCTCTTTCTTTGGGGTTTATATAGTGACAGCAGTGAATGGACGAATGTTTGGTCAAGCGAAAAATATTGCCTTGAAGTTTTGCTGCAAAAATCTATCTGGCTGATAATCAGATTTCAAGGTCATGTGTTGGATGTTGGTGCCGGAGATTCCATGCGAGACTGGGAGTGAAAAAAATATGTAGAATTGGCCAGCCCTGACTGATCTCAAGCGATATTGCCCGGTGTGGAGGTTAAACTAACAAACAACATCATATCCTTAGAGAATCTGTGCACAGCAGGGGCTGGAGGGAAAACCGAAGGCAAAACCTTGAGCAGTATGGATTGAAACTTTGTCATCTCATTAATTATTTTCATCGATCTCTTGACATGGTCTTTTCGGTCACTCATCTGCACATTAATTCATTCTTCGCTCCTTCGCGGTGTGATGGATGATATAAATGAAAATATGATTATGAAAATTTAAGGAAATGAATGGCGCGATGACTGACGATGGGAATGGAAGAGGAAACATACTGCCCCGACTGACTCTACATAGCCTGGGAACAGGGCAGAAAGAAGAAGATTGATAAGGTCTCGCACTCAGTAACTCTCAGTACACAATGGCTGTAATGTGAGCTACTTGGTTTTTTATTAGCAGCATAAATTTTAATGCTTCGCCCCGCATTGTATAAAGGAACGTAAAAAGGATTCCGATACACAGGGAACACATGTCGCCTCAGAGACAAAGCAAGATCGCTGCGAGAACGTATTCGAACGACGTGATATTTAAGTTATAAGAGGAGGCGGTTAGTCAATAATTAATTTCGTAATGATGAAACGTCAGACTTCAATTTAATTACGATAATTATCAACTATTTTAAAGATTTCATAGTTTTAAATTACGAAAACTCCATAGCGTCGAAGCATTGCATAAAACAATGTGTGATAGTGTAAAAGATTAGCATTTTGATACTAAGATAAACACCCCTATTACTTGGAACCAAACATAGTTGGCTAAATGTGAGTGTTAATTGATTCACCTCGGTATGAATCAGTGTGTAATTTTATGTATGCAATGCTCTTACATTAAATGAGAATATTAATATGATAAATTAAACCTCCATCCTCTCATAACTTATCTCGCGTCTGTATATTCAAACATTTCAAACGTTATGCAGACTTAACCGAATTTATGGTTTCTTTGAGTATCAGAGTTTCATCGAAGCTGTTTTACTTTGTGTCGTCAAACTCTATTGTGGAGAGTTTTGAATGTTCGCGTTTGTAAGTTGCAGTCGAAATATTATCTAGAAATTCCTAAAACAATTCAATTGTGCGTCACATGTAATGCTTTGTTGTTCCAAGAGGATATAATTATACAATATTATGAGGACCGTTGTATAAATTTAACCTCTTTCCAAATAAGACATACATAATTTAAATCTCGACATACTTAGTTTTAGTTTCGTTTACTCACTAAATACGATATAAAGTTACCTATAAAAATTTGTCAAAAAAATTAATTACGGATCAAATAAGTCAGTCTTTTAATTTACCCTAGTTTATCCATTCATTTGGCATCGTATCAAATCAAATCAAAATTCGTTTATTCATATCTCATATGATTACAATACACATGAATCGTCAAGACAAGAAATTTACGCCTAATCGTTAGTATCCATAATACCAGTGCTCACTCTCATTACTTTAAGCTAGCTAGATGATAAGTGTATAATTGAAAAATAAATGAAAAGTACTGCTGTTAAAAAGAAAATATATTTTAAAAAAAACCTTCACAATTATCTAATTTAATAACCATTCCACAGCTTCACCTCAGAGCTGGCTTATTGAAGGTGGCAATTATTTTAATTACTTTTCTCAAAGAGTATTGTTGGGCTCATTATTCCAGATATTATTTGGAAAAACTTTTATCACTAGTTTCCTTCCATTGAGCGAGGCGAACAAAGAATTTCTTTGTGCTTCCAGTTAATTATGCTTTAACTTGTTAAATACCTAATTACAGTCCTCTGGGATGCTGAATAAATGATTTGTGGGATGTGCCAAGCCTCCGGTCTGCTTATCTCGAATTACTCTTCTTCTTCTCCCTGCCTGTATATCTGGGGTCTGCGCATGTATCGCATGCGCAGACCCCAGCGCATGTATTCCGTTTAAGTTTTTTTTTTAATTTGACAATTTTAATTCGATAATTATTTCATAAAAATTAGTTAATTGAGTCGCAAAAATGCGAAATTCAGACATCCCAGGAGCGCCGAGCGGTCCGAATCGCGCTATTTAACTTTTTTTTCGCAAAAACCGCAAAAGCCACCTCGTCCTAATGAAATTATTGCGCGGAGCCGCGAAAGGCGCCTCTAATCCACCGGGTGCGTTGACAAAACGGAACCTGTAATTAAATTAGCGCCCAGGAAACAGGCCGCCATAATAATATGTTGTACGGACACCCCCTTTTTTAATTTAAAATGTTCATTATGGCGTGACCTCGGACCGCGATGTACAGAGACGCTAGAAGGGACATCGGCGCTATTTTGATATATTTCTATTAATTTTCAAGGAATATGTTGAGTATGAAAATTCTTGCAATAGAGCTAAAGTAGAACTCCGTTGTTTCATACATATATACATAAATGACGGCTTTCTCCCCTAAGGGGTAAGCAGATGTGTTTTAACACCCACCTTTCGACATCTTAGATCAGGTCCCATGTAATAGGGGGCGAGCCTATTGAAAATAATATAATATATTGAAAATAATACGATTTATGAGCAAAAAACAAGTCTCTTCCATTTTAAGACATCTTTGTAACACGCATACGCCCAATTTGTGAGGTCGCGCGTGTAAGCAGATTTTTTGTGATTGTTGAATTGTTGTCATTGAAAACAGCCTTGGAGAAGTTTCTATCAGATGGAATTTCTTCCAAAAATACACAGACCAATGCTAATTTCTATGTTTCCTTTGACAAAGTCCTTTGAAGGTAAAATAATGTTATTTTTGTAAAACTTCGTAGCCCTTTACAGGTTTCCGTTTCCGTTATTTATTTTGGGGAATACATTAAAATAATTAAGGTCACTATATAGGTAGGGGTGGTGAAGGAATATACGAATCAAAAAGGAGTGGACGACTTGATGACGTCTGTTCGATATGAATGCAAGAGGAAAATGCAGCGTCGATATACCAGATAACCCGACATGATGTTGAGTAGTTTAAAAGAAATGCTATGTATGATTTTTAATGCTAGTCAGTCCTTCCCAGACGGCCGCCTTGGTCGAATGCTCAGATTGCTGGGTATTGGCCAAGAGGTCCCGGGTTCGAATCCTGGTAGGGGCAAACTTTGTGACGACCACAAATGTTTGTTTCCGAGTCATGGTTGTATATATGTTTATGTAGTATATTTTCAACATTTATATACATAATTATATAAAAAATATGTCCGTCATCTAGTATCCATAACACAAGTGCTTAGGCTACTTACTTTGGGCTAGATGATAGGCGTGAGTGTAAAAATATTTATTTATTATTTTTTTGTTTATTATTCAGCACTTCATCTCACCTGATGATAAGTAACGACAAGGGCCGAAGATGGAATCGAACTTCTCCTGGAACCCTCAACCATAGAAGGGCTGGCTATCTTATCAATCATTGTCAGAACACAATTGTCAGAACACAATTATACTGTTTTATGGCGGCAGATTTTGATAAGATGGTGGTAGCCAGGCGGCCTTGAAATAAGTAACCAAACCGAGCACAAATTTGTACCCCCCTAGAGATCTAACGGGACGTCTGGATCTCAATTCCCTATGACCACTATACCACGGAGGCAGTTAAATATGTAAGTAGTCAGTTTCATTGTCTATAAGTAATAAGGTTGGAAGAGATTCCAACACTGCAGCCACAAGCGGCCTAGCAATGAATACCTACCCCTATTAAAAACCCGATGAATAACACATTGCGTCTGCTGACCAACGGCGAAGTTTTATTATACACACTTGCACCTATTTTAATTAAGCCAACACTATTACTCTCCGGTAATATGTTCTGTATTATTAAGGAGTCCAAAGGAGCGTGCCGTGTGGTGACGTCAGAGTAGAATACAGTTGTATGTACATACATACATACATAAATCACGCCTTTATCGCCGAAGGGGCAGACATAGGTCAACTAGCATCCACGTTTCGCCAACTATGTCACGTCGCATGTAGTAGGTGGCGAGCCTATTGCCATTTATCGGACACAAAAGTCGCAGTACATTGCTAGGTGGTATAAGAAAAACACTGCAGCCCGTTCCTCATCACTAATTTATCCTTAGTCGCCTTGTACGACACCCACGGGAGAGATTTGGGATGGTGACAATTGTATTCTACTCTGCCGTCACCACACGGCATACAGTACACAATACAGTTGTCACTACCCTCTTATCTCTCCCACGGGTGTCGTACAAGGCGACTGTTAGTTCTTAGGGGTGACGATGCTTGAAGAGGCCATCTTTTTGTGTAGTAAATAAAATTATATTTTTTGTCGCTATCTTAAAAAATGCGCGGGGCGCCTCGATGTGAACTGACCCTAAGGGCAAAGGAAGCGATGAGTAATGGGCAGCAGCGTTTCTCCTATACCACCTAACAATATACAGCGATTGAGACCGATGGATGGCAATAGGCTCGCCCTTATTACATGGGATTGGTGAAACGTGTTTAAATTTTTTTATACCCTACATGGGCGTGATTTATGTATGCAAGAAGAGTCTTTCTCTCTTATAGTATTTTGTCTGTTTGCTTACGTTTTCGAGACACGTTTGCGACTGCCCAAAACGAACTTGGTCCTGGGACTGGGTTTAAGGTATTATTATCACGTATTTGAAAGGCAAATAATATCTCAACGGTAAACTCGCAAGAAGGGCTAAACAAAAATTTAGGTATTTTTTGCAATGAAATATTAGATTATATATTTTACTACTGTCATACTTATACTTAAGATCTGCGGTATTCTTTAGTTATCGCCCGTGGTTAGTTTTATTTTACCCCCTGACCATGAAATGTCATCCACTTTATGGCCAGGTGTGACATAAAAATAGTTACACATGTTGTCATCATCACCAGCCCTTTAACGCCCACGCCTCCCCCCCCCTGCTCAAGCACAGATCTTCCATATTGATGGAAGAATAAAGGGAGATTGGGCCATAACCCACCACACTGGCCCAGCGCGGATTGGGGGTAGACATTTGCGTTCTGAGAAATGTAGATAAGACCGACAAACAACCGAACCCGAATCGAATACCCCGTAATCATAGTGTAAGTACAATTACAATAGATAATTGTAGTATGCATTACGATGTCAATTATTTAATTACGGTTAATGGGGCAAGCGTTATTACCTTGTAATCAATCACCAAGACAATTATAAGCTTGTACGTGTAATATGATCTGAATTTCTTCCATGCTGGCCTTGGAGCGCCAAAATAAAGTAGAATATTGTGCGGTCCTACTAACTATTAGGGGTGTGTAAAGTCTACTACCTTGAACAAACAGTTTGTGTCAGGCAGGCAACCTAAGGCAAAACCTTCAGCGCCTATGTGACTAACATTCAGTGCCTATGTGACTAACATTCAGTGCCTATGGCTCTAGACAGGGAAGCTTAGCCTTCATCTCACCTGATGGTAAGTGACGATAAGGGCCAACCACCCAGGGTCAACCGCAGAAAGGCTCTGGCTATCTTTTCACAAATTGTCGCAACACATTAATGATGTTATATAACATTATTGTTATGGCGCAGTCTTGGTGACAATTGTATTCTGCTGAGCGGTCAGCACAAAGCAAAATTAACTACAGAACGTGTGCTTATTTAAAAATATATATTTCGAAATATATATTTACTTCGAAGTAGAAATTCAAATTCTTCTGCACACTTTGATGAAAAACTATCTTTTGATCGAAGCAGACGAGAATCCTTTCATCTATTTTGACATGTTGTCAAATAACAGCATGATAAACGACGAGCAACAATATCCGGAACTCATTGTGTTCACACAACAAAAGTTACTAAAAACCCCAAGGGTACAAGCTCTGTACATTTGGGGGTCCTTAGGGGTGATCACGAAACGCGTTGATTGCACAGCTGTTCATTAGCAAGTAATTTCCTTGCAAAAATAGTCTTGCTTGCCTGGGAGCGTAAAAATAACGTAGAATGTGTCAGTCCCGACTGACCCCGAGAGTGCCGTAAAAGTCAACTAACGGAGATTGCCTGATGTAGACCCAATAAGCACCTTTAGGCACCCGAATAGTGGAGGGCAAACCACCAACAACAGCGTACCCAAAGAGAATTGGTGTCAGGCCAGGAATAAACCTAAGTCAAAATCTCCGGAGCAGCCCGGATTGGAATGTTGCCTTGCCAATCACTCTCTCCGTTCATCGGTCTCGCGACGTGGTCCTTTCCGTCTTTTTTTTATACATGAATTCATCATCACTAGCACTTCACGGTGTGATATGTGTGTTATGATATGAATTAAAAGGGAATGGAAAAGAAGGAAAAAGCTTGCCGTTTGACCGATATTAATGGAACAGGAAACCTACTGCGTTGACCGATTGTTCTCTGAATGTAATCGCAACCTTTGCTCATAATATTTTTAGGTATAATACATTTGCTCCCCACTATTGCATTGGGTTCTCATGCGATAGTTTGTTTCCGGAACTTGATACTAGGCGGAATCGGATCGTTAGTCATTTTAATTGAAATCAATGTAGGTATTCCTATTGTATCCAAATTGAAAATAGTTCGGAAAATCGGCAGTTTTTAAAAATCCCTTTCATCATTTATGTCGCGGAAACGAGTGGAAGAGTAGTTAGGTTTAACAATACATACATAATATTATATCACATCTATTTTATCTATTTTATTTATCCACGAAGGGGTAGGCAGAGGTCACCCACTGCTGGGCATAGGCCCTTATTGTCACTTACCATCATCATTTTTTTTATAATAATAATAAATATTTTTACACTCACACCTATCATCTAGCCCAAAGTAAGTAGCCTAAGCACTTGTGTTATGGATACTAGATGACGGACATATTTTTAATATAATTATGATTATAAAATGTTGAAAATATACTACATAAACATATACACAACCATGACTCGGAAACAAACATTTGTGGTCATCACAAAGTTTGCCCCTACCAGGATTCGAACTCGGGACCTCATGGCCAATACCCAGCAATCTGAGCATTCGACCAAGGCGGCCGTCATTTAAATATACTTAGACCTAACAACCTTCTGCAGTAGCTAAAAACCATTAAAATGAAAATTATTTTATTGTACTGAACCTCATCTGGATGTATTGGTAGGGCGGTGGCCTTTTTTATTACTTTTTAATATCCCCTTAAAATGCCAGCTCCCGTCACTTCGGCGAGCGGTTAAATGGAAAGAATATAAGCAAATATTTGTGATCATTTTTCAGTGAGCGGCCAGGAAGGAAGCGTTGCATCCGCTACACCACTTAACGAATATTGAAACTCATAACGCACGATATCCCGAATACTTTATACCGAAAACAATGCATTCCCAATATTATCTACGATCCATCATCTTCCTGCTCTATGTCGTCATCATCTGGGTTCAAAATAGCTCAGAAAATATTCTAAAAACCGTTTTGGCTGACTGAGTAATTAATTAAAGTTAAAGTAAGTGATTGGTAGTGCGCGGCATGTTTCGGTTTATGTGATTGGCGAGTTGTGGGATTGTATTTGGTGCATAATTTACAATGTACCTGCAATGTCATAACTCGTTGACAATGGTGGGTTTCTCTACAGCCTACTTGCGTGCCGTTCTGCTAGCGGAGCGTTGGGCCCTGATGTGTTTAGTACCATCTTGGTATTGAACGCGGCAGGGTCGGCGCTTCGTTGCGGATCGGGGCGTGGGCGGGTTTGGGAGACCTATCATTAGACTGAGGCATGCTGCGCACTCCACTATTTTTTTTCCACTATTTTTTCTTGGAGACACGGGTTTTCGGTATCTAGCGTCTTGACGATTCATAAGTGTATTGTAATCATACCAGATATGAATAAATGAATTTTGACTTTGACTTTGACTTTGAGTGGTATAGGCTACCGCTAGGATTGCGGATGACGCGGATTCAATTCCCGCATCTAGACTATAATTATTCGAACATTTTCGAACCTATTTTTCTTTATGTATCATAAAGAAAAATATTTTTTTTCATGATGTAAAATAAAAATCAAAACAACAACAAGACGCATTTTCTAATAATGAAACTATTTTTCTATTTGTTTAATGACACGTATTTAATATACGGCAGAGTAGAATAAAATTGTCACCACCCCAAGTCTCTCCCGTGGGTGTCGTACAAGGCAACTAAGGATAAATCAGCGATGAGGAATGGGCAGCAGCGTTCCTCTTATACCACCTAGCAATAGTACTGGGACTTTTGTGCCCGATAAATAGCAATAGGGTCGCCACCTATTACATGGGACCTAACATAATTGGCGAAACGTGGGTGCTAATTCACCTCTGCCTACCCCTTCGGAGATATAGGCGTGATTTATGTATGTATGTAAATAATAAATTAAAATATCAACAAAAGTCAATTTCTAATCTAATAATAAAATCAGGCATGAAGAGAGGAATGCTTCTGATGAACTAAGTTTGAAATAAAGAAGCTTTAACGACTTCGCTTATAGCGTTGGCGTTTTTGTAATTGTGCCTTTTCAAATCAACCCGTAATCACAGTAATGTGGCGGGTTGAATCGGCAAAGATCTCTGTGGCATACTAAATTAGCTCATTCTCGTCTCGTCATTATTCCCATTGTGAATATTCCATTGAAATTATTGTTCCATTGTTAACTTCTTTGCCTGCAAATGCAAATGGTGGGGCTAATGGAGTAAATATACCTGTGTGAATAATAGATGGTAAAATAATAGATGATAATTGATGGTAAAAATGTATTTATATCTATTTTTACATTCTCTTAAATTATTTGAATGATTTATTGCTAAAATCTTTTAGATTTACTTGGAATGAATTTCGATTAGGACCTACTTAGTGCACTACATTGTTAGGCGCAATCCATATTACACATTTCGCTTGGATCAAAGTGTGATGTGATTTGAATGAGCGACATATTTTGCAAGGAATAATATTTAAAATATATAAATATATCCTTCTTACACTCACACCTATGATCCAGTCCTAAGTGTGTTGCATAAACACTTGTATTATGGATACGAGATGACGGACAAATTAAATATGACAAATTACATATAATTTGTAATATACTACAAAAAACACAGTGGCAAAACACCGACATCGGTCGAGAAAATCCTCCTCTCTTAGCCGATAGCCAGTGATCTGACCATCCGACCAAAACGCCCGTCAAAGCTACCGCTACGCTTATATCCATTTCTGATTACGATTTTGAGTTCTTGCCATAGTGAGATTTATATAAAGTTTCCAGAAAAAATCGACACAACGCGCATACGCGGAAACAACTCGCGATTTTCGTGCCCCTATGTCCAGTACAAAGCTATCGTCGGTACAGAACTCGGTTCGATGCTAATACTTTAGAACGCCTCGAATAATCTGCTCTCAAACAGAATTTATGGCTCCACTTGGACGGGGCTCAGGAAATACCGTGCAGAGCACCGATTACGCGAATACAGCCTTTATTTCCGAAGAAATAAGGGCCAGTAACCGAACTGAGCCCGAATCAATATTTTCATTATAGCAATTGAAATTGGGAGAAATAGTTTCTGGGAATATATTATCGTTCGCTCGGGATTGGGTGCAGTAAGACATAAAAATGATCGAATAAGGGCTTTAGGAATTGAATTGGAGCACTGGCGACGGGTACGAACAAGTTTGTACTTAGTGACTGATAGTTTTAAGGAATTAATTTCAATGGCCTACAACCGACAAAATACGCAGATTTTGCCAGTCCCGACTCACCGCAGGTGTCGTAATAGTCGACTAAGAGAGATTCCAGGTATAGACCAATAAGCACCTTGGGGCACCCGAATAGTGGACGAGAAACTACCAACAACAGTTAGGCCTACCACGGGACGTGGATAAAATCTCCCCGGGGATAAGAAAATATTTTCCCCTCGCTCTAACTGCCACTAAAAACCGAGACAAAACACTGTCAAGTGGTGGAGAGAGATTTTGTCTACGTCCTGTGTAGTCCTACAGCATACCCAAAGAGGATTGATGCCAGCAGACTGTAAAACCCTTGGTGGAGCAGGGCGGCGAAACAAAGAAGAATGAAATTGGAAGAATGTGCGCAAGTTCTTGCGATCCGTCGTCGTGGTTAGATATTAACGATGCGACGTCGCATAGCAGTTTTGTGTATCAGGCCTTATTCTCGAAAAATGGACCGCACAAGACATGTTCCCTATGCTGATATTCAAAAGACAAATAAAAAAGCAACAGATACACACAAGATACTGGAGACATCCATTTCTTGCAATTATGAGTAATCTAACGCCGTAATCCAATGCCATAAGCATCGTGCTATGTCGTAGCACAATGTGGCCTCGTAGCCCGTAGCCGCGCGTAGCATATTGCCCTATCGTAGCACGTAGCGACGTCGTATCGTGTTTATGACAATGTGTACGAGCCCTCAGACAGACGTTCCCGTCTGGAATGTCTGTGTGAATGTTATGAGTTATTTTGAATGCTTAATTCTTATTTCCACACTCGTACGAACCAAGGCGTGGTTACATTTTCACAGAGCTTATCCGAGTTGCTTCCATAATTTCTGCGTCTGGCTAGATACGACCCCCCAGTTACCACTGGGACCTTACTGAAGCCGTAGGTCTTGCATATGCAAACAGCGATGCGACAAACTGCATAACTAAATAAATTATTGCTCTTGCTCCTACAGTGTTTCTCGAGAAAAGATTTAAATAACATTGTTTTGATTTTTATTTAAATATATTTTATACATACAAATAAAAATCACGACTATTTATCCCCGAAAGGGTCGACAGAGGTAAATTAAAACCCACAATTATTATCTGCCGTGTGATGACGGCAGAGTAGAATACAATTGTCACCATCCCAAATCTCTCCCGTGGGTGTCGTACAAGGCGACTAAGGATAAATCAGTGATGAGGAATGGGCAGCAGCGTTCCTCTTATACTACCGTCCTGACAATGTACTGCGACTTTTGTGCCCGATAAATGGCAATAGGCTCGCCACCTATTACATGGGACTTAACATAATTGGCGAAACGCGGGTGAGAATTTACCTCTGCCTACCCCTTCGGGGATATGGGCGTGATTTATGTATGTATGTATGTATGTACAATTATTATTACACTCATCAACTTATAGGGTATTTTATAACTTTATGTTGTATCGTGGATCATTCATTAAACACTGACTATTTATTGAAACTATTTATTTATGCACTTTACTCAATGCCATGACGGATGACCATAGTCATTGAAAAACTGGAAAGAATATGTCATTATTACAAGAATGGAGGCTGATAGAAAATAAAGTAGGTGTACATAAATATTCTTAGAGCTTGTTGATGAGTGTATGTTAGGTCCCATGTAGGTGGCGAGCCTATTGACATCTGTCGGGCACGCAAATCGCAATATAATGATAGGTGGTATTAGTGGAACGCTGCTGCCCATTGCTGTCTTCAGCCGCGCGAGAGATTGGGGATGGTGACAATTGTATTCTGCTCCGCCGTCACCATACGGCATTTGGGTTTATGAATGTTAATTATTATTTTATTTATATCATATTTAAATAATAATCGAAAACGAAAATTCCAAAGCAATTTCTTATTGGAGGCCGCTATTACAAAATTTTGATGCAAACAAAAGTGGCTGTGCGGATGCCACAAGGTGTCTAACTTGACTTTCCACTATGCACTATCAGTGTTTAAAAGTTGTTGCCGTAATAACGGCCAGTAAGCAAGTTGACCTCACGCCTATTGGCTAGAAACAAAATTGCCGAATGCGCTGTCCTAAGCTCGCGTGCTACGGTCAAATTACTCCGTTATTCTGTTCACTAATTTGATACTAGGGACAATAACTTTATACACTGGACTGCGATAATGCATACCTTACTGCCGCATTCTGAGACGATAATAAACGCTAATGATAACCTAATACAAAAAAAAATGACAATTCAAAACTAAACGCTATTCTGTTCCCTTAACGTGCCTTCCGAAGCACAGAGGAAACTTAGCGAAAATAGCTTAGTTTACGCAATGGTCTGGACCATTCTTCTTTGATGGGC
Organism: Cataclysta lemnata; assembly: GCA_963931975.1. Lineage (NCBI taxonomy): Eukaryota > Metazoa > Arthropoda > Insecta > Lepidoptera > Crambidae > Cataclysta > Cataclysta lemnata. The sequence continues at coordinate 25,148,453 of OZ008339.1, read as the reverse complement.
CATCTTCTTTTCAAGCTTGCAATCTTCTTTTGATGGGCCTGAGATGGGCTAGCCCATTTAAGGCCCGTCAAAAGAAAATTTTTGTCAATAATCCCAATGAACTTGCCTGTTGAGCTACGGCGTACTAACGTGCCTTTACCTCGCCTATTTTTTCGTAAACATTTCACACTCAACCCCACAGCGAGATTTATACGACACAGTAAGCAGAAACGCGGGATGTTATCTAAGCAATATGTCAGAACACACGTGCCGGTAATGGCTCATTCGTAAGAGCTGTTTGTCACGCATTTATATTAACATGATTAATATTATTACGGATGATGAGAAGGCTAATAAATAGTGGCTATTGTAATAATTATTACTACTTGCTAACCAATTACATACCTATACAATTTATTATATAAATGTGGTGTTTTTTTTTTTGCCCTTAGGGGGGTAGGCAGAAGTGTGATTCTTATAACATTTAGGTAACATAAATAACGCACACCTTAAACACTACCCATGCTAACTTACTGCCGCACTCAGAGATGACAATTAACGTTAATGAGCATTTAGTAATACAAAGAAATGACAATTCAAAACTAATCGCTATTCTTGCCGGGTCTATGGTCTAGATTAAAATGATTTTTTTTGACATTAAGTATTAAGTGCGGCAGTTAGTCATATAAAAACTACGGTGTTATTAAAAATTCAAAATTGATAAATTTATTTTGAAATTTTCCATACATTTTGCTTTACGACACCCTCAGGAGAGATTGGGGATGGTAATTATATTGTATTCTACTCTGCCGTCACCACACATCCACATAATTATATTTAAATCCTTATTACCTCATCTGGCTTCTAACAGTGACTAATTCTACCCCGACGCACAGTCGTTACGGAGCACTATAGTCAGTAATATTAAGCTATTTAATAATTCACATTATTTAAAATGAATGTTATGAACCCCACCAAGCCCAAAGGATTTATTTTTAGTTAAGGCAAGAGCTACTTTGAGTTGAAATTTTCTAAGGCCCACCGTCCAGCGACTACGGAGCGAGGAAGAAATATATTTTCTAAGTTTCGAACTAATAAACATACACATTGAAAGATTCGATGATGGTTTAGGAAGAATTGTTCGATTCGTGGTCATGGTCATAGGTCGATTAAAGTAGCAAGAGATACTAATTTAAAAAAAAAATTATATTCTACTGAGTTTACTTGTGCCCCTTGGTAACACTCGCCTCTTTTCTAATTTATCTTTAAATAACTAAGCGCAATGAATGTGCTGATAATAGCACAGTTAGCAAAAATGCAATTGGAAACTATGCACAATTCAGCGCTCAATGATATTATAATCAAGAGGTCAAGTTCAAAAACAAGCAATTGACACCATCAAGTCGCATTATACTTCTTTCCCCTGGCAAATAATAGTGTATATTTTTCCATCGTCTTGTTTTAATAACACAGGCGCCTAATTTAAGAAAACGCCTCGTCGCATCGCTTAGCTTACTGCCGTCAGTACACACGTGGCTTTAGAAGGGCATCCGAAATTTAACGGAGCTCTATACATCAGACAACCCGAGAGTAATAACCCACATTTGCCTACAGAGGGCGCACTAACCTGGAATGGACAAAAGTTTGGGCACCACGTGTGGGGACGTATTACTATTTACCTCAAACTGCGAGCCAAGTTTACTATTAAAATATTAATTAATTACCTTACGGTTATTTAACGTTTATGTATTGTTGTTTGTTCACCATACGGCTTTGCCGTCACCACAAGGCTTAAACACAATAACAACAATCAACAGGGAATAATTATTATTTTAAACCAATAAAATGTTTGCTTGGAATCAAATCTGCTAATATCTTGGAAATGTCGTATCCAAGCAGTATTTCAGACCACTCGCGCCAAAGAAAACTCTCCTATGATAACAATACTCACGCACACACAAACAGTCGAAGATATAGTGGTGTAACATCACCCACATTTTGCCAACTAACCAACTATATTCATAATTTCATAATTGACGTAATAAGTGTGGTCGGCGCAGTATGTTTCCTCTTCTATGCATGTCGGCATTAAGTCATCCATTCTCTTTTGATGATCCAAATCACCCATCATACCGGAAAGGTGTATGTACCTTTCCCGGGCCTTTGTATACCCTTTACCTTAATGAACTGACACAATGATTAGAACACCAACATTCCATTCCCTTAGACGGCTGTGGCGACGCCCGTGGGATGAGTCGTGACATTTTACGTGATTTTATCGCTCTCAGGCCAGCAGGGAAGGTATATATTTTCTATTGCTCCATCAGGCACATAAATAACCGTATATTGGTAGGTGCTATAACAAGTACATTAATACCCATTCCTCATCACTATTCGATCCTTTGCTGCCTTGTACGACACCCCCACCAGAGATCGGAGGAGGAAATAATAATTATTTTGTTCTATTTGAACATTAATAATAATAATAATAAAAACGTTAGTACACTAGTACATTTCTTGTGAGATCCACACTAGGCAAGCCTGTATCGTAGGTCTCAATACGAATTCCAAAATAAAAAAGACGGCTCTTATTATCTAACTAGTAATTCAATTCAATTCAATATATTTATTGTATCATGTGGTTTTTATAGGTGTTACATAAAATTTCTAGAGCCGACATGAACCCTGTGAGGGCACTACAATTATTATAATTATTAAAAAAATAATTTTCAACATTTTAAATTCAAATTCTAAATTATTAGGTACATACATAAATTATAACATATTAAATTAAAATTAGAATTAAGATAATAAATAAGTAACATATTCAAGCTTAAATTTAATTGGTTTAATTTGTTTATATATAATAATATATAGGTACATAGACACATAAATATACATAGTAAACATAAATAAATAATATATACAGATACAAAATAAAGAATAAAATAACTGACAGGATAAATACAATTTTTTGCATATTTTATGTTATCACACGATCACAAAGTTACTAAAACTATGACCAAACGGGCAACAAGTTCTCCGTATCCTAGGATAGGGTACTAAGCTTCAAAGACTGAACATGTTTTTATGTCACAGTACTTGAGTATAATATTGTATACAAATATACCTATAAAAGGCTGAAAATGTTGCGCAAAACGTGTGTTCACATATACAGGGGGCACTTTAAAAGTTCTTTGTCTCCACATATTCATGTAATCTCTAGAGTTTAGTACAATTCTGTGGGTTAAAAGTAATACTCTAGAGATATATGATATTTTTTGAATTTTCTAACATAGATGTTAGAAAATTCAAAAACCAAGACGTTTGGTTGGCCGAGTGGTATAGGCCTGAATGCATTTTTCGATCTTTTTGCATTTATCAAACTTTTTCTAACCACATTTTTTCGTGATGGTAATTACTGAATATTGCTCTGCCTTCACCTCAGGGTTTAGATAATGACAGTGACACAACAACGAAGCAATGCCGGAATTAACACGGAAAAAGATAAAACCGTTTCAAAAAAACAACGGAACGAGTGGGAAATGGGGAACGATAAAGTAATACAAACAAAGTTACAGAGAACATTTCCCGTGTTCGTCGTTTTGTTTTTTGACAATACTTGTCGCTGAATCGAAAGATGGATGGGGAGGAGGCACTGTGAGGCAGAAACGACGCGGCCTGTTCCTTCGGCGCCAAAAAATCAAAGAATAACATACAAAGAAAATGGTGGTTCGAAAATGTTCGAAAAATTATAGTCTTTGAAAACGAGGAAAACGAACCCGCGTCCTCTGCAATCCGGGCAGATGCCTATATCAACTTGCCGAAATTTCTCTAACTTCACATTGTAAGCCGTAAAAAATAAACACTATGTTCTTTATGCTAATTTTTATAAAATTTATACTTTTTTTTGTTCAAATTACAATCGAAGCAATAAAGAATACATACATAATTCACGCCAATATCCCCGAAGGGGTGAACTAGCACCCACGCTTCGCCAATTAGGCTAGGTCCCATGTTATAGGTGGCGAGCCTATTGCCATTTATCGGGCACAAAAGTCGCAGTACTTTGCTAGGTGGTAGGTATAAGAGGAATGCTGCTGCCCATTCCTCATCACTGATTTATCCTTAGTCGCCTTCTACGACACCCACGGGAGAGGTTTGGGGTGGTAAAAATTGTATTCTACTCTGCCGTCACCACGCGGCAATAAAGAATAGTGTGTCCCAAAACAAGAATATTTGTTTCAATGAAGTTTGTTCTGACTTATCTTCCTACCCTGTTCCCAGTTTATCTGGGGCCAGCGTAGTATGTTTCCTTTTCCATTCGCGTCTGACCGAAATGAATGGAACTCCCTATTGATTCATATTGTTCATCACACCAGAAAGGTGCTAGTGATCAATTAATAATTTAGAAAAATGATTGAAAGGACCATGTCGAGCGACCGATGAACTGAGAGTGATTATGATGACATCATTCCAATCCATACTGCACTGCTGTTGTATCAGCGATCATTCTAAAAATACTGACGACTTCTATGCAATTTATTCAACGTTATGACGAATGACCATAATTAAGTAAGTCATCGAAAGACTGCAAAGAATATGTCAGTATTTTGTAATAAAATGTAATAAAATGTCCTTAGACATTGATGATGAGTGTATGTAAGCTGTTGCGTTTTGCAGCAAAAACTCGAGCGTTTTTCTTTCCCATTGCGAGCTTCAGCTGCCAGCCGACGATGTTTATATAAACGCCATCAATCAGGGGCATGACAGAACAATCGGAACGGATTGTGGCCAAGTAATTGAATGTGCAGCTACATTATTAGTTTTTGTCGCCACCTCTGACGGTTGGAACGGAAAACCAATTATCGGACTGCTATTGAAAACTTTCCCTGGCTATTTCTGGGAAAATTGGAGTTGAGAGGAGACCTATTATTTGTTTAAATAGAAATATGGTATATTCTTAAACGGCCAATCAATTAAGCTAAGATCACAACGTTGGCCGCGTGACTGGTGGCGGCAGAGCAGAATACAATAAAATTGTCACCACCCCCAATCTCTCCCGAATAATTCGACTAAGGGATAATAGCGATGAGTAGTAGGCAGTAGCGTTCCACTTATACTCTGCCTGATAGATGGCAATAGGTTCGCGACATGGGACCTAACATAATTGGCGAAATGTGAGTGATAATTCACCTCTGCCTAACCATTCGGTGTTAAATAGGCTTGATTAAGTAAGCGGTTCACTGTTCCCTAAATAGATGGCGCTGAATGACTTTAGATCACGCCAGTAAAGGTATTCTATGCTGGCCTGGGAGCGAACAAATAACGTAGAATAGGCCAGCCCCGACTCATCCCATGGGTGTCGTAAAAGTCGACTAAGGGAGGTTGCCCGGTGTTGACCAATAAGCACCTTGGGGCACGCGAATGGCAAACCACCAACGACAGCATACCCAAAGATGGTTAGTGTCAGGCAGGCGGCCGGCTGTAAAACTTAAGCCAAAACCTTCAGCAGTATGAATTGGAATGTTGTCATTCCAATCACTCTCTCCGTTCATCGGTCTCTCGACATGGTCCGTTTCGTCTCTTTTCTATACATTCATTCATCACTAGCACTTTTACGGTGTGATGGATGATATGAATCAAAAGGAAGTGGATGGCTTGATGACGTCTGACCGATATTAATGGAAGAGGAAACATACTGCGCCGGCCCCAGATAGACTGGGAACAGGGCAGGGAGAAGAGTAAAGTTCAAACCGAGCGGATACACGCAAAATGTAATGCATGCCCGTCGGTATCGGGTACTCCGGACCTGGCCCTTTTTTAAAATACTGACAATTTGATTATGAAAGATCCGCGTAGGGCTCGCCATGCCGTTTTCTTCCATTCACTTCCGAATTATAATTCCTTTTTTTCACTTCCTTCCTATCATCATCCTTTCTACGTCACTGAACATAGCGAGCATTGCAAATTTTCTTAAAATAATAGATCTTACTCTTAATAATTATTATCCTCATACATGCTAATTATCAATTGTTATATTTATAACTATTTTAAGCTTTGAATTTTTTAAACTAATTGTTCTTTTGACAAACGTATTATGAGTAAATACAACCAACAAAGTAAGCAAAACCTGACAAGCAAATAAACATGCAAAACAGAGTCGCTTTCTCACTAAAACAAACTGAAGCAACTCTGTAATCAAATCAAATGTTTAGTGTACACCTACATCAGGCAAATATTTGTTGCTCTCACTAAATTTCCACAATAGGACCCTTTATTCTGTAAATATATTGCAGACATTCGGGGACAGGTCACAGAACTTACAGTTCAGTCAAATTGAAATGAGAATTTATGTAAACGAAACGTTGCATATTTTTTGGTATTCCGATGTAGAGGGGGAGCTGAGTAGGCACGACGAATACTATTAACACTTTCTTCCTACCCTGTTTCCAGTTTATCTAGGGTCGCGGCGCAGTATGTTTCCTCTTGCGTTAACATCGGTCATCAAGTCATCTGCTCCCATACTGCATTTATGATTCATAGCATTCATTACACCGGAAAGATGTTAGGATTGATGTAAAGAAAAGAAACAGAAAGACCCATGTCGAAAGACTGATCAATGGAGAGTGATTGGGATGACAAGATTCCAATCCTCCTCAGTGACAGCGCACGTCAAATAATGACTTAAATAGAAAATTTGATGATCCTACCTTAGGTTAAATTATTGAAGACTTTTATAAAAAACCTTAATAAAAAAAATACAGCCTATACTCACTCATAATGTAGCTTTCCAATGATAAAAGAATTTTTAAATTCAGTTCAGTGGTTTAGGCGTGAAAACTTGTAGCGTTTTCACGCCTAAACCACAGACTCACTTTCGCATCTATATTAAATTACTAGTGGTCGCCCGCGACTTCGCTCGCGTTATTATCGTTTACTAAATAGCCTATATTCTATAGCCTTCCTCTATAAATGGACTATCCAACACAAAAAGAATTTTTCAATTTGAGACAGTAGTTCCTGAGATTAGCGCGTTCAACCGACTAAACAAACTCTTCTGATTCATAATAGAATAGTTAGTATTGGAAGCGGTAATCTCCCTTAGTGAGTGCCTCATTCCCCTACTTAGGCGCAGTGCAAACTCTTTTCTGGGTTTACCATACGGCGTTACTGTGAGATCGGCCTCCGAGTTACTTTTATAGCTGTCGCATAGTCGTTTCGAATAGGATTGCAGTTTCCAAAATCTCCAACGGTAACATTCCCCGGGTTTATGTCTCGGTACATGTACATAGTTATCTCCAGGCGTGCTTGTTTTGCTGGGGCTAACATAAGAGCGAATCTCCGTAGTGCATTGAGAGGCTAAGATACGAGCGAATCTCTGTAGATTGCATAGCATTGAGACATGCTTTCTTTCACGCTGCAATTTCAGCTATATATTTTATACCATTACAATTAAATATTTTCTAAAGATTGCATTCAAAAATTCAAGGCAAGGTTTGGGTCGTCCATTTTTGTTTGATGTCAGATTTACTTTAAACTATGTCTATCGTAGGTACACTTTGAAACACGCTTTAACTTTAACGCCAAATAACGTAAATGAGTACTTAATGTCAAAAAATGACAATTCAAAACTAGTCGCTGTTTTTGCCGGGTCTATCGTCTAGATTTAAATGAGATTTTTTGACATTAAGTACTCATTAAAGTTATTTGACGTCTCTGAGTGCGGCAGTTAAACTTTGTTTGTTTTTTTGTTGTTGAACATTTCTAAATAGTTTGTATATTAACTTATGTATTTTATATCGACTGCTAATTGATGTCTTGACTAAGAGCTCGTACACATAACTGCGAATTAGCGCGATGCGAATTCGCACCGCAATTTGCTGCGATGCGATTTGGTGCGGCAAGGCGGCGAAACAAAGAAAAATGAAATTGAAGGAAAGCGTACAGGGTCTAATAGTTGGTGTATTGATTGACAGTCGAGATATTGGTTTGCCGACTGCGTGTATGATACGGTAAGAAAAAGACATCCCCGAACTATCTTGAGATAAGTTTTGTGAAATAAATATTGTGTTAGTGCTACTAATTGGTTACATTTCATGTGATTACTTATAATAGAACGTCTGTTATAAGTAATCACATCGCTAGAGCAGTGGCATAGCGTGCTTAGCCCGCGGTTGTATATACTAAGCAATTCCATTCTTCTTATATTCTTACTTCCATAGGTCTGTGGCCCAGCAGTGGGGATATTTAATGGACAGGTGACGTGATGTGATGTGATGATGTGCTTATAGTAGGCAGCTGTATCGCTCGCATTCAGCCCGCGGCCCGTGCCCAAGAATACCTCGGCGCGCCATATTTTGTGGAAATGTGTAAACTTGCGCGGGGCCGGGATAGTTACAGGAGACAATGGGGATGATTCTGGCCGGGATTAATTAATTCACGGGCCCGGATAAACTGCGGGCCGCCGATCTGGGAACTTCGCTGTAACTTGCGCTGATTACATATTAATTTTGATGCCGTTTTGTTTACGGCAAAAATGTTGCCAACTCCTGCTGTTGTACACAGTTGTTGTTGGTAGCTTTTACGGCGTTTGAAGTCGTAGTAGGGCTGTAACAGACCTCCTTGTCGGTCGCTTGCGTTAATTGGAATAAGTTGTTATAATTGATTGAGCTCGTTCATTTTCTGTGTTTTTGTTCTGTTGCTAGGTCAAACAATTCTTTTTTATGTCAAACAAATCAAACAGATATAAAAAAGATCTGTTTGACCTAGCAACAAAACTGTAACACACAGAAAATAAACGAGATTGACTCAAGCTGATTGACCGTCTCCGAGGCCCATTAAACATGCATACTAAAATTGTCATTATTTTCGGAAAAAGAACACGCGAAGAATCGAATCTACGGGCAAAGAAAATCAAATAAATTTCGGGCGCGTTTTTTGAAATTGGAACATTACAGGCAACGCTCCAGCAATGTTGTATGAAACGGCGTGCTGGAGTTATTTGTGTTGGCGCTCCTGTGCCGGATGGAGGAGGATTCTACTGCCCCCTATTACATGGGACCTAATATAATTGGCGAAACGTGGGTGTTAAATCACCTATGCACCCTTGACGGAATAAAAGGCATGATTCGTGTATGTATAGCACTACACTTACCCGAAATATTTCGGTAATAGAGTAGACAAAGAACAAATGACTGCTTCGGACAACCTTGTGTTCTGAAAAAGATAAAAGCTCCGACGCACAAAGAGATGTTTTTAAAACCTAAAGGTTAATGCTTATTAGGGTGCTTCTCCACTAGAGCTGTGCGAGAATGCGTTGCGAGGATTGTGTTTGAGGAGAACCAATAGAGTCACTCAATTTTCAAATAGGGTGATTATATTGGTTCTCCTGCACCCCTCGGGAAGTAAGTATTGTTTATATGGATTTGTATGGAGGCGCGCTCCCTACATCAACTCCGTCACGCCTCGAGATCGCCCCGGTCGTAAGGTGTCCACACGCGACAGCGACGAGAATCACGCGAGGGCAGTGAAAAGCGAAACGTCATTTCAAGGCTTTCCTTCTAACGTATCAGACGTATGGTATCGAAAAAGTTCGAGAATATAATTTATTGTATGATCTTAGTGATCATCATAATCATCGGGTTCCTCCACATCAGTTCAGAGGCTCCCCTGTACTCAACCCTGGTCTGGTGGCGGGGCCCTCAGCGCGGTCTACCCATACAGGGTGTGTTTCCGTTGGGCATCTTAGAGACTCCAGCGCGACTAGCATGACCACCGAAACACGATATGATATTATAACCATTTATCGCTTTGAACTGTCAAATTTCTATGGACTTGACAGTTCAAAGCGATAAATGGATATAATATCATATTCTGTATCTGTGTTCCTGCTAGCCGGGCTGGTGCAGTAATATTAGGTCCACTGGTCAACCACGCGGCGTCCACTTGTTAGTAACTCGGCGTCCACAAGTGAACGCCGAGCAGCAACGCGTCGGCGTAGGCCCGCTGGTCTAATGAGCGTTAGCCCTTAATTACTAGCACCAGACCCTAGTACTCTCCAGTCTTAATTGCTTAGCAAAACCTAAAAGCAAAGTAAGGGTCGATCATGTGTTCTGAACGGCTCCTTTCAACTAGCCGTGTCAATAGAGGACGCACTCAGGGCCTCAAGGTATTTAAGGGTGCTGTTGAGGGTTTTATTTTTGACATGGGTAATTATTGCGCTTGAATAATATTAGAATTAGAGTTCACAATGAAACTCATTAGCTTTGTTTCAATCGTTGAGTAAAATTAAATCAATTTATAAATTAATAAAAATAGATAATCGTATTTAAACGACATGTAGTTCCTGCGGAATAGAAACATTTATATTATTGTTTAATGCTAAGGTCTTCCACAAGGTGGACCGACGATCTAGTGAAGGTCGCGGGAAGCCGCCGGTGCGGGCAGCGCAGGACCGACCGGCTTGGAGATCCTTGGCGGAGGCATATGCCCAACAGTGGGCGTCTCTCGGCTGAATGATGATGATGATTAACGCTAAGAAGTGTCTTCATATAATTAATTGTTTTATTTTTAATTTTTAATCCATCTCCCATTTAGGAAGGCATCGGAGGTTAGTCCTTGCATCCATTCAGTGGGTATTTATTTTCGCTAATAACATTAAACCAACCAAACTTTGTCCATACGATTACGATTCGAAACTTTGAAAAGTTCAAAGCTTTTGGTGGTTGGAAAAATAATTTCGAAAAATTATGATCTTGAGGCGGGAATCGAACCCGCGTCCGCTGCTATCCGGGCAGGTGCCTGACCGCTCGGCCACCCAAGACACTAACTAACTTGCCGATAGCAGCGGACGCGGATTCGATTCCCGCCTCAAGATCATAATTTTTCGAAATTCTTTTTCTAACCACCAAAATCTTTGTACTAATCATTCTAACATTTATATAATGTTAGAATTAAAATCGAATAGTTTGAAAAGTTCGTGCTAGGGTGCTTGCCTAGCCAGATGGCCAACGACACAATGTTCTATCATTAATTAACCGACGGTGGCCATGTTGTTTTTTCAGTTTCATAAATTTTTCGTTTGAATATATTGACCACCTGTCTATGCCCTGTTTGATCTCGAGTGCGGCACTGGCTAGTGAGTATATGATAACGGCTAGATGTTTGTCCAGCGAAATTGAGTCAAGCTCGTACGTTTATACGTTATGACAAAGCATTGCTCTCCCCTGCGGGGAGGTGGAACTATCAGCTGTGAGAGTACATTGAACGGGACATTACTTATTCAATATAAGGACGTAAATTCACTTAAATAGATATGATCACACCCGGTCACACTGGGCCGGTCACACTGGGCCAGCGTGGTGGTTCAACCTCCCTAAATTTTTCCATCCATAGGGAAGGCCCGTGCCCCAGCAGTGGGGACATTAACAGGGCTGGTGATGATGATGATGAGGTATGACCACGGCGTATGGTGACGGCAGAGCAGAATACCATTATCACCACCCCGAGTCTCTCTCGTGTCGTACTAGGCGACTAAGGGTTTAGTCAGGGAAGAGCAATGGGCAGCAGCGTTCCTCTTATACGATTTACATGGCCGATAGACGGCAATAGGCCTGCCATACATAGGACCGAATATAGTTGGGGAAACATGCAACTCCTTCTGGGATGAATAGGCGTGTAATATGGTGCAGTATGTCCATCATACTGCTAGTTATTTATAGGCTCTTGGTGGCCCTTAAAAAAACACCATAATAGACAAATTAAATCTTTACCAACGAACTCCCATACCCTTGGAGTTCCGATTAAATTTCAGCCTAAACAAACATAATATGTATAGGTAGGTACAGTAGATAAAGTTCACTCGCAAATATTGATCCATGAAAACTCTGTTTCGAATATTTTTACTGGACCAATAATATTACTTACATCTGTAGCCGCTACGTCTTCTATGTTGACCTGGGAGCGAAAAAAATACTTAGAATGTGCCAGCCCCATCTCTCCCCAGGGGTGTCGTAAAAGTCGACTAAGTGAGATTGCCCGGTATACACCGATGAGCACCCAAATAGTGGAGGGAAAACCACCAACAACTGCATACCCAAAGATGGCCGGCTGTAAAACCTAAGCCAAAACCTTGAGCAGTATGGATTGGAATATTGTAATTTCAATCACTCTCTCCGTTCGACGCCGTAATGACGTCTGACCGATATGAATAAAAGAGGACCCCAGATAAACTAGGAACAGGGAAGGAAGAAGAAGACATCTTACCAAACTCTTGCTTATACCTAACCACTGTAACATTAAATTTAATAAAAATCGCATTTAAATACGCCTCGTATATAAATTCGCCATTAAAAAGCACCGCGGTCCTTGTAATGACTGCATCGATCGTAAATAAAATATTTAATACGGCTATTAATTGTTAACGAGGCATTATATCGGACATCGTTCTATTTGAACTCGACAATATTTTAATATGCCCGTCCTTTTAAGGGTTTATTTCATGGTTACTGGCCCAGAATGCTTTGGGTGCAAAATTTAAATTAACACCGCGATTTTATAGGACTTCGGTGTTGGACGGCTGTGGTTATTCCTTTTAATAGGTTTAACCATAACATATATGTATGTATGTAGAAAGAAATAAAACTTATTTAATAGAGACATTATTCATCACACATACAAATCCATATACAATTAGCCTTATTATAACAATGACTCTTAATGGTCACCACTCAGCTTTATGCCGCGACATCAAGTGCCTCGGCGCTGATATTCTGTGGGACCATAAGCAGAGAGGGCGCTACCTACAATCACAATTATAAATATAATACTTACATAATTACGTATACATAAATATAATTATAGGAACAAATATGTAGGCAATATCAATACATTACAAAACAATACAATAAATTAATTATACAAACTACAATTAATATACATAGACTTATACATACAATACATATAATTGAGAGTACTAATTGTTAATAGCGGATTAGCTACTCGAACTTGAAGCAGTCCGAACTGGGGAAGCACCTCCATCTTACAGAGAACCACAGTCAAACACACAGGTTAAATAACACCACAGACGTACGTACATATATTACGCGTATTGGCCCTATGGCGATGCCTATTGTAAGCCGCCTCGTATCAGTAGACATACGTCATCACTGGCAACACAGGTAAAGACTTTCTTATTCAGACTACAGTCTCTTCTTCTTGCCCTGTTCCCAGACTATCTGGGGTCGGCGCAGTATGTTTCCTCTTCCATTCATATCGGTCATGTTTTCTTAGAATAGTTTCAGATTTGTTAACATTTCGAACTCTACTGAAAAAACTTTTAATGATAAAGTGTCACAATATATTATAGTACTCTTATTCGATTTTTATTTCAACATTACAAAAATGTTAGAAAAATTATCACAAAGAAATGCCTATACAAGATGCCTTTGCCCGAAACGCGGAGGCCGCGGGTTTGGTTCCCCACAAATACAATAAATTTTCGAACTTTTTTCTAACCACAAATTTCTTTCTAATATAGTATTCTATTGTCTACCTAAAAATAAATACACAGCCCGCAATAATAATCATAATAATATGTCATCCCTTAACAGTTTCCTAAAAATGATATCCAATTTGTCTGCTCGTAAATCATAGCTAGGCGGCGATATTTCACGTGGGGGCTACTGCGGGGGCGAACGGGTGATGTATGTCCCGAGCTGGCCCGTGTGTTATTGTCTGTTCCGGACTGGACCTGATTATTGCAAATATAAAAAGAAAACAGGTCTTAAGCTGCTTTCTTACCAGAGCTGTGCGAGGATGCGTTGCGAGGAGCTTGTTTGAGGAAAACCAATAGAATCACTCCATTTCTTCATTTTCAAACAGAGTGATTCTATTGGTTCCAATTCAATCCATTTATGTTTATGTTGTTGTTTTCATTTATGTTGTTGTTTACAGGTATGCACAAACATAATTCCTACACCGCAAAGTCGTATGGTGATGGTAGAGCCGAATACAATTGTCACCACCCCCACGGCTCCTACGGTTGTAACATATTCTGCGATTTACGTGCCCGTAAGATGACAATAGGCTTTATATTATACATAAATTTTTGGTTTGTATAGTGATATACAATCGAAATATATATTTTTTAAATTCTATATCTCCAAATCTATTAAGATTTTATAATTTTTTTTATTACCATTTTTATTTTATCTAAAATTAAGATCACGGTTTCTAAGAGAGTTTTTCTCTATATCTTATAGTTAAGAATTTGCCCATACTGACCCGAAAAAAAACTCACCGTGTATATAATATTTATGAATTTTTATTAGCCAGAGTTTAGGCAATGTGCCCGTTTCGGGTTCTCTTCCCCTCAGCTTTGTTCGAAACGTGGACACATATACCCAGTGAAAGGTAAGGGACCAACGTGCTAATATTCCCTGTCGCATATCATACGCTGGGTAGGGTTTCATTAAATTTAATTCAGGATATCACTCGGATTCGGGCCTTTAATTAAAATCCGGATTGCTCGTAAATTTATACTAATTATTGACTTGAAATGATGCTTGTTATGGTAACGATGATGATGGTCTCCTGCCTAGATTCGGTTTAGGGATTACGATTTTATTATTTCGATATATTATTGTCCTGTAGTAAATAATACAATAATTTTTAAAAAAAATTCTAACCAGTGGTAAATTATTAGGTATACCTCTGTATACCATAATTGTGGTTTTCAACAAGAAAACAGGACAACGTGGTGGCATATGTACTTACTTATTAATGTTTATATAAACACTTACCCCTTTAGATAAAATATCTACAACAATAATTTAGACATACAATTAAACATTGAACAGAAAGGAGCGTAAACTCAGGTGATCAAACACACTGAAATAAACAGTCCCCGAGTTTAAATTGGAGATTCTTGTCTTAGCAAAGTGGATATAGAGATACTAGATATGTCTAGGAGCTTAGACTTGGGTGAGCTCATGTTTTAATAGCGCTGTGGCAAGCGTGTTCGGTTTTCTTCCATGCTAAATAGGGAAACTTATGGTCTTCATCTCACCTGATGTTAAGTGACGATAAGGACCGAAGATGAAATCAAGCTTCACCTAGAACCCTTAACCATATATGTCAACACTGTCTATGTTTCTTGTCACAAATTGTCAGACCACAATAATGGTGTTAAGAATATTATTAGAGATAGATTTTGATAAGATGGTGGTAGCTAGCCAGGCCTTTGAAAAAGTCCTACCACTAAGTAGGCCATGTTCGCTGAGGCAGTTTATTGTATTGCTAAAGTGCTTTAGAAGATGATATGTCGTGAACGTGTGTGTAAATGTTCGTGATTTATGAATACATGTATGTATACATAATTATGTATGTATGTAATTTATTTATTAAAAAATAAGCAGGCCATTGGTTCTTGGACATTCAAAAACAAAACCTAATAACAATTTGTACAAAGAAGCCTAAGAAGTAATCTTTTCTAAAATTGCTCTGCCACATCCAGCACGCGATAGATCCGTGCGGTCTTGTGAGTGACGAGATGTTTACATCGACGTTGCAAATAAGGCCTGCCACCGGCGACAGCTGCGAATTTACGACGATTCGAGTGTACATACATATCACTCATTTAATTGAAAAACGGCACAACTGAAATGATACATCGAATCATTTCTTATTCAAAATGTAAGGTATTGAAGCTTCTTTTCGCTACAAAAGCGGTTTTGAATTGTTACTCTTTTAAAGAGAATTACGATGATAAAATACATCTGGTAGGTATTCTGCCAAATACATGTTATAAGTTGAATCTAAGTGAAGAAGTGGGAGGAAGAGAAGAGGAGAAGCAAATGTAGATTTTTTTTGCTAGACAGGGCAGTTTTTCTCTTCATCTCACCTGATGATAAGGACCACAGTCAGTATTAGATATCTTATCATAAATTTCTGCAACACAATAATACTTTTAATTATATTATTATGCGGACAGATTTTGGTAAGATGGTGGTAGCTCGCCAGATAATTGGAAAAAGTCCTACCACCAACCAAACCGAGCACAAATTTGTACACGCCAGGGGATCGAACCCGAAACTTCAGGATCTAATTCCGGTGGGCAAACGGTGGCGGTTAATTATGGAAGACACACAAGCTACAGGACGAAAGCTCTTTTGGCTTTTACGCAAAGAGTGACATGTAAGCCAGGCAAAGCGAGTTTTTTCCCCGTACAGTCATTTAAAGGCTCAGCTAAAACCCTTGTTAATTTAAGGAGCGTACAGTCGCCCCTCAAACGGATTAATTTGAAACTTTCCCGGCGAGTAACACGCCATTCGTAGTTGCCACCCACTTTGAAACAAAATTAAAATGTTAATTTTCTTTTTGCCGCCTCTGAGGTAGGGTTGAATTAATTAATATATCAGAAAAATGCTACTGTATACGGCAAAACCTTGAGCAGTACGGATTGAAATGTTGCCACGCCAATCACTCTCTCCGTTCATCGGTCTCTCTAGATGGTCCTTTTCATTTTTAGGTTTAAAGAATCTTTATTTCTCATAAAAACTTACAGTTTGCTTAAAATGAGATACAACAAAATTAAAATATTTAGGCATTACGGTGGTCGCTGGAGTACAATAATTATAATCCAAAGGCCCTATTACTTCAACGAAGCTACAAATTTCATTAGCTTATTTTTAAATGTAGTCTTATTAGGACATGATAATATATCATGAGGCAAGTTGTTAAACAGCAGCACTCCTTCAAATAAAACTGTTTTTTTTTCCGTAATTAGTTCGGACCTTAGGAAGCTTAATTTTAATTTTATTTCTTAAATTATAAGTATTCACTTTAAATTCTAATTTAGTGCTGGACTTAATGACAAAGTGTGAAATTAAGATAGCGGGTGAGAATGTTGAACAAGTGAAAGAGTTTGTATATTTAGGATCTGTATTTACGAGAGATGGAAAGTATGATAGTGATATTGAAAAGCGGGTGAAAGCTGGGAATATGGTAAACGGGGCTTTGCACACTTTTATGAACAGCCAAAGCGTGTCCAGAAAGGTTCGTATGGCTGTTCATAACGGAGTGCTGGTTCTGACATTAATGTATGGAAGCGAAAGTTGTAGAATAAATGCAGTAGAAATGAGAGCGTTGAGGAGCATGGCTGGAGTAAGGCTGAGCGACCGATTGTATAACAGTGTGATAAGAGAAAGGTGTGGTTTGAAAGAAGATGTAATGACAAGGATTGAGAAAGGGATGCTCGCATGGTTTGGTCTCGTCGAAAGAATGGATGAAAGGAGAATGACAAAAAGGATTTACATGGCGAAAGTGAATGGAGAAATGGCAAGGGGAAGGCCTAGGCGGATCTTTCATAATCAAATTGAAAGTCTATTGAAAAAGGGCCAGGTCAAGAGTACCCGAAACTGACGGGCATGCATGAAGAGATTGATGAGATTGGATGAAGCGAAAGAAGTATGTAAGGATCGTAGCAAGTGGAAGGAAGTGATCTCTGCCTACCCCTGTGGGAGAAGGGCGTGACGTATGTATGTATGTATGGACTTAATGGAACCCGTAATAATGTTTTTAACAAGAATGCATGTATGGTATTTATAAAGTTGTTCTAGGTCAAAAAATGAAGTTTTTTTATATAATTCTTTAGTCCCCTACCAAAGAATTATATTAGATAGTGATACTGAAATAGTACCTTAATAATTTTATTTTGAGTTCTTTGCAAAGCATTGAGATATGTTTTGGGAGCTGAGCCCCACACCTGTACTAGATATTCAAGATGAGATTTAACTAAAGAGTTATATATATTTTGCGGACTTTATGTGGAATACAATGCGCAGTCCTACGTAATGCGCCCAGTACCTGGAATAATTTCGTTCTAATGTGCTCAATGTGAGTTGTCCATGTTAATTTGTCGTCTATCCAGAGGCCCAAGTATTTCTCATTTGTCGATTGTTTTATGACAGTATTGTCTATTGTGAGTGGCGGAAAATCAGGAATAACTTTATTTTTAGCTTT
Source organism: Cataclysta lemnata (assembly GCA_963931975.1). Taxonomy (NCBI): domain Eukaryota; kingdom Metazoa; phylum Arthropoda; class Insecta; order Lepidoptera; family Crambidae; genus Cataclysta; species Cataclysta lemnata. The sequence goes on along the minus strand of OZ008339.1, from coordinate 25,130,450 downwards.
GATTTTTGATTTGCTTTATTTTTTTCTATACATACATTATTATTACATCGAGTTCCTCCGTGCGTCGAAATGCACGTTAAGCCGTTGATCTCGGCTGCATCTGCAGTCGTTAATACCCACAACTCGCACTGGGCCGGCGTAGTCCATTCTTCCATCAAAAGGTAAGACCTGTGCCCCAGCACTGGGGACATTAAAAGGCTGATGATATGTGTATATGTATCCGTCCAATGAGCGGCATTTACGAAATTAGTTTCTTAATCGTAAGCCGGCGATCGAAACCACCATTGAGCTCCTAGCATACTGCTTAAAGGGATAGTCCTTCTCTTCCTCTATCTATCTACTTCTCATCACTACACATCAATGATCTTCCAACTTTGTACAACCAAATTCACAATCTATATGTAAAAATTTCTTCCATCTTGCACTCGAAATACACAAAACAAAGCAATATTGCAGATTTACTGGATTTCCCACTTACGCGGATGCTCAACTAAATATCACCACTAATCCTGTTGTCGTAGAACTCAAACTCGCATAAAGGACACAAAGAGCAACTATTTCAAATGAAGAACGTCCAGCCCGATTGGATTAACTATTGTAAGTCACAGCAGTTCTTTGCTTAAGACAGCGACTTTATTCTTTACTGTACATTATCACAAAGAAAAATTATGCTTAGAAAAAGTTCGAAAAGTTTTATTGCCGCACTCAGAGACGTCAAATAACTTTAATGAGTACTTAATGTCAAAAAATCTCATTTAAATCTAGACCATAGATCCGACAAAAATAGCGACTAGTTTTAAATTGTCATGTTGTGACATTAAGTACTCATTAACGTTATTTGACGTCTATGAGTGCGGCAGTTAGTCTTGAAAAAAAAACCTAAATTATTAACTGACAGATGAGTTATATGCCAAAGAGTTACAGAGAAACAAGATACTTGGTCACGATCACTATGACTGACATAACAAGTGACCAGCCCTGAAATCAAGAAATAAACTCAGCTATTTTAAAATACTTCAAATTAATACAACTACTTACTTAGTATGGAGGAACTCTTTTGTGTAAGAAAAATGGTAGTTTAAAGAAATATCACCGGTGACAGAAAAGACTTTCTTTTTCCGTGGTGATTGTAAAACTAACTAGCAAAAGGCATATTTCAAACTTTTTAAATTGTAATTCTAACTAGCTAGAAGGCATAATATTTCAAAATTGTTTCTATCGCTCCCAGGCCAGCATGGAACATAAAATTGTTTCACCAGAAAACGACTGTCAAACTACCAAACAAGAAGCTTTAATTCTGGAACCTTCTAGATTTTTCATTCGAAAGCTGGTCTCATCTCGGAGAAAGTTTCATCGCTGACGTGAAAAATTTAAACCCGTCACGATGGAATATATTACTATTAAAATCGCTCCTCCACACCCAACGTGTCATCACCCTCTCCATCTTGAGTTGGTTAAAAGTTTGAGGGGTAAACTTAGCAGATCTTTCATTAAAACCGGTCCTATACTGAATTGGCACTTACACTTTGACGAGAACTAATAAATGGAAATTGGCAAAGGAATGGTGATTGGGGAACAAATCGCGGAGCTTAACTGTTGATAATCAGTTATAAATTATGAGTAACGTTTAATACATAATTGTTGTTCATGCTTCGTAAAAGAGAACAAAGATTGATTTGATTTCTATGTGTTAGAAAAAGGAGCTCGCTAGCGCAGTGGCATTGCGCGCTTGGCATGCGATTGCGTAAACTAAGCAATGTTCGCTAAGGCCGATCATTGGATGGGTGACCAAAATATTATTGTCTCTTGTTCCTCCGTGCTCCGGAAGACACGTTAAGTCAGTGGTCCTGGCTGCATCTGCATTCGTTTCTACCCACCAACCCGCACTGGGCCAGCGTGGTGGGTTATGGCCCAATCTCCCTATATTCTTCCATCCATAGGGAAGGCCGGGTGCCCCAGCAGTAGCGTCAATTAGGGGTTGGTGATGATGATGATACAAATAATATTTCAAATTTTTTTCTGACCTTATTTTCTTTTAACAAATATTGCTCTATTTAGACTAATAAGCACCATAAAGGACCTAAGATCTACCATCGGCAAACCATTAAGAACAGCATAACCCAAAGAGGGTTGGTTTCTGACAGAAGGAAACATAGGGACCTGCAAACTGCATTCGAATGTTGTCGTGCCGTGTGGTGAAGGGTAAGGGTAAAGACAGCAATGAGTAATGGGCAGCAGCATTCCTCTTGTACCATCTAGCAATATACTGCGATTTATGTGCCCGATAGATGGCAATAGGCTCGCCACCTGTTACATGGGACCTGGCTAAATTGGCGATAAGTGGGTGTTAATTCACCTCTGCCTACCCCATTTGTGTATGTGTATGTATGAATGTTGTCATCCCAATTATCCGTTCATCGGTCTCTCTCTTTTCCATCATTTTTCTATTTGATCCCGATCACTATTAATGAAGGGATGGATCAGAAGGGAATGGCTCGATGACATCTGACCGATATAAATGAAGAGGAAAATGAATAGAAGAATTAAAAGACAACTCATACATACATAAATCACGCCTATATCCCCGAAAGGGTAGGCAGAGGTGAACTAGCACCCACGTTCCGCTAATTATGTTCGGGCCCGTGTAATAGGTGGCGAGCCTATTGCCATTTATCGGGCACAAAACGCAGTACTAATGTTAGGTGATATAAGAGGAACGCTGGTGCCCATTCCTCTTCGCTGATTTATCCTTAGTCGCCTTGTACGACACCCACGGGAGATTTGGGGTGGAGACAATTGTATTCTACTCTGCCGTCGCCACACGGCTAAAGACAACTCAAGTTGGCTTATATTTGGATCAAAGCTCCACCCCGTCCTCGCCACCGTCTCGTACTGCAGGAGGGTCGCGCACGACCCTGTCGCACTATAACTGGTGTCACTGTTCAAACGATTATAATAAGTCATCATCATCATCATCATCACCAGCCCTTTAAAGTCCGCACTGCTGGGGCACGGGCCTTCCCTATGGATGGAAGAATATAGGGAGATTGGACCATAACCCACCACGCTGGCCCAGTGCGGGTTGGTAGGTATTAACGACTGCACATGCAGCCGGGACCAACGGCTTAACGTGCCTTCCGAAGCACGGAGGAGCTCGTGATAATATTTTTTTTGGTCACCCATCCAATGACCGGCCTTAGCGATATTGCTTAGTTTACGCAATCGCAGGCCAAGCGCGCTGTGCCACTGCGCTAGCGAGCTTCTCCTCATTATAATAAGTAAGGTCAATTAAAAAATAATATCAGAAAATATTTCATTAAACATTCTGTACAATAAAATGCCAGTCCAAAATGCTACGACTTCCGTGCCAACCTTACTATCTTTAAGTAGGAAGCTGTTTATTTGTCCAATTTTCTGTTGATTTCGCAGGCATAATTTGTCAGGGCCTTATCAAATTAGTTGATTAAGATAACGAGCGGGAAGACGCCTTTGTTGCGCTAATTAATACAGGGAAACACAATTAGCGTAATTAATATTTTATCACCCCGTCGTATCAAATATTCTGATTATAGTTCATTAATTGCGAACTGTTTGGGTTCAAGTTAATTTTCGTTACACTAGGTTTGGGTGGCGGCTTTGTTCGCATCATAAACTGTGAAGTCATGTGATGTATGCCGTGTGGTGACGGCAGAGCAGAATACAATTATTATTGTCACCACCCCCATCTCTTCCGTGGGTGTCGTACCAGGCGACTAGGGTAAAGACAGCGACAAGTAATAGGTAGCAGCATTCCCCTTATACCCCGAGCAATATACTGCGACTTATGTGCCCGGTAGATGGCAATAGGCTCGCCACCGATTACATGGACAGAACTTTAATAATATTGCTTAGTTTACGCAATCGCAGGCCGCTGCGCTAGCGAGTTCCTCGCTACGGTTGTCTATAATTTACGCCACAAAATAATATTGGGGAAGTCGTTAGGTGGCTCTCTTGCTCCGACACACATTTAGGCCGCCACTCGCTGAGTCTACACCTGACCGACACTCACACCGAACAGTCTTAGCAGGTACTACTTATGCTGACGTAAGCCTAATCTTAATTTTTTATGGAACATAACTAAAGCTATAATCTAGCAATTTACGGGACCAAATTTTCCGGTGAATGACAATAGGGCTCGCCCCTTTACATGGGACCTGGATTAAACTGGTGAAACGGATTATAAAAATATAATTAAATTAAAATTTATATTATTATTAATTATATTAATATATTAAAAATTTAATATATAATATATATATATATATATACACAAGTTAAAAAATATTAACCCCATTGTTTATAATTATATATATAATTAATAATTTATTAATTAAAAATAAGCGTGTGAAAATACCTCCGCCTAGGTTTTAGAGCTGGCCGCCTGCCTGACACAGACCCTCTTTGAGTGTGTTGTTGGTCGGTGTTCCTTCATATTTCGGTACCCCAAGGTGCTTACTGGTCTACAACGGGCAATCTCCCTTTGTCAACTATTACAATGCGATATGAGTTAGGACTGCACATTCTACGTTATAAAAAAAACATATTGCATAAACTTTATAAGCTATCGAAAAGTATTGCTATTCGATTTTAATTTTAACATTATATAAATGTTAGAAAAATTAGTACAAAGATTTTGCTGGTAAGAAAAAGAATTTCGAAAAATTATGATCTTCATTACGAAATTCATTTTCTAATCACCAAAATCTTTGAAAAGTATTGCGTTAAAATTTCAAGCAGTAAGTTAAATTTCACAATCTTTCCACACTATTCGATTTTAATTTTAACATTATATAAATGTTAGAAAAATTAGTACAAAGATTTTGCTGGTTAGAAAAAGAATTTCGAAAAATTATGATCTTCATTACGAAATTCATTTTCTAATCACCAAAATCTTCGAAAAGTATTGCGTTAAAATTTCAAGCAGTAAGTTAAATTTCACAATCTTTCCACACTATTCGATTTTAATTTTAACATTATATAAATGTTAGAAAAGGACGCGGGTTTGATTCCCGCCTCAAGATCATAATTTTTCTAACCACCAAAATCTTTGAATCTTTCCACAGTTTTCACTCTCGCGAGATAGATTCTAATCTAACGGTATTAACAGTTTCACGGTGACAGATTCTACATAGTATTGAAGACACTTTATTGCCAATTTAAAGACAAAAGTAGGTTCTTAGTTGTAGGGGCAAAGCTACGCCCCCGGCCATGACTCTCCTAAGTATTATTTCTTTTTACCCGGGACACTCAAGAGGGTGTTGTTGAGAATAATTAATTGTACCTGAAACTTTCTTGTGACTGTTTTCTTTCCATATTATTACAATTCTTCGTGAAGTTTTTGCCTCTTGTCAAAGTTCACAATTTTATTGAATTCCGCTGGAGAAATTGTTAAGTACCGCTATGACATACATTTATATTCTATTCGTTCTAATAAATTAGCCACTTTTCCATTTACTTTTATTTATGTGATAGAAGGATACTCATTTCCATATGTTAGAGCGGGATGATGACAAGTGTCAGAGGTAAAATGACTGTGGACGCACTGTAGACAAGTGGCTAATTTATTAGAACGAATAGAATACACATGTATGTCATAACTGATGTATTACAGAAAAGACATATTAAAACAATCACTTGACAAACGTCGTGCCGAATGTGTTAATTCCAGTTTTAGAAATTTGTGACCACATGCTATAAGTTTATTACCGCTTTATAACCCTCCTTGGTCTAGAGGTTCGCCCACCAGAATTAAGATCCGGAGGTCCCAGGTTCGATCCCCAGGAGAGTTCAAATTTGTACTTGGTTTTGTTGGTGGTAAGACTACTTTTAAGTCCGCCTGGCTTGCTACCACCATCTTATGAAAACCTGTCGCCATAATAATAATGTTAACAGCATTATTGTGTTCCGACTATGTGTGATAAGATAGCCAGTCCATCTCGATTCCATCTTCGGCCCTTATCGCCACTTATCATCAGGTGAGATGAAGAGCAAGAGCTTCTCTGTCAATCATTAAAAAAAAACAATTTATTTCTGCCAAACCCTTCGGAGATATAGGCGTGATTATTGCATGTATGAAAAAAGAACTCGATGCAGATGCATATTAAAGTTAAGAAAAATTTACATTTATATTCAATTCGTTAGAATAGATTGACCACTTATGTTCGGGCTATGCCAAAACTAAGATAGATAAATGATAAGACTGAGTTATGATGAAAAAATTATATTGACTTTTAGACACAAATTGTAATTATAAGGTAAATCGTTTTGAGTACGCGCGACGCTATCGGTGGTCTAATGCGAACTGGCTTGGTGCAATATATAATAGTGCAATAATGAATGACAAATGAGGTCGAATAAAAGTGATGATTTAGGAAATGTACGTTGCATGCTCGTACAACTTATCTGTGTTTCTGAGTTGGTAGCTACCTACTACTATTAGTAGCAATCTTTTCTCCATTTTGTCAACATAGTCACGTAAGAAGACGAGAACCTCAAATTGAATTTCGGTGTGACAGTCGGCCGGGGTTGCAGAGGCCACTTCGCCCATCTTTATGGGTATATTATGCAACATTATGCACCAAGTATGCAAAACATATCGTTTCTCATCTGGTATAATGTCAGGTAAGAATCTGGCCTAGTTAGGATATTTGGTTCTAGATTGTTCAGTCGGAATGTGCTCTAGTTGTTAGCGAGCAATGTTACATCTTGGACGGGCTAGATTTGGTGTTGTTTTGACATTTGTGGGGCAGAAGCACGATTGGACATTGAATAGAGCTTAGTTGAAAAAGTAATATGAGATTCCGCTACCAAATTTCGCATTTTGTAATTACGACATATCGGTCATTTAATACAAGAGCGAAACTGGCCGATCAGCGGGTAGTATATAGGCAGCCGCCCGGGTTGCGAAAGACGCAGATTCGATTGCCGCTTAAAGATTTTTCCCGCATCAAGAATTTTCGAAGTTTTTGTAACCTATTTTTCTCCGTAATGTATTTTCTAAAATTTAAATAATCTTCTTCTCCCTGTCTTGTTTCCAGTATGGTTCCTCTCCTATTCATATCGGTTAGACGTCATCAAGTCATACGCCATATCATCCATAACACGGGAAAGGTGCTAGTGATATAGAATAGAGACGGAAAGGAAATGTCGAGAGACCGATGAACAGAGAGGTGATTATGATAACAACATTCCAATCCATACTGCTCAAGATTTTGGCTTGGGTGTTACAGTCGGCCGCCTGCCTGGCACCGATCCTCTTTGGGTATGCTGTGAGTATTTCATATGAGAATCATCATACATGACGAAATCCTAATGGAGACCGCTCCGGTAATCTTTCAAATTACAAAACGTAACTCCTTTGTGCATTTACAGCTACATAGTTACCTTAAACACGCGCGATAAACACACACCTACGCGCCATTACCGTTTGGACCGGAACATTCCGGTGGTAATCTGCCGAAACCGGACATAACTGGATACGTGGCGTTGGCAACACATGGGGCCCTGTCGATCGCTAATTGGCCGTGTAATTCAATTCAAATGGACTGGTTTAGGTGTATTGTTACAATGCGACTGGTAACATTATCGACGTTGCTATGCCAACGGATCTTTTGGTAATATTTCAGTTTATCATCAGGAACGTTTCCAATGTTAGCTCAGGCCCGTCATTGGTGGGTGACCAAAAATATTAAAACTCTAGTTACTCTGTGCTCCGGAAGGCACGTTAAATCGTTCGTCCCGGCTGCTTCTGCCGTCGTTAATACCAACCCGCACTGGGCCAGCGTTGTTGGGATATGGCTTACTCTCCCTATATTGATCATGACGCCATAGGACCTAGCTTAATTGGCGTAAAATGGGTGTTAATTCACCTCTGCCAACAATTCGGGAGTAAAGGCGTGATTTATGTATGTGTGTAATAATATTTAAAAGTTAGTTCAAACCTGAGAAGCTTTGAACGCCGGAACACAGCAACGTATCCTAATTGAGCTCACTCCAATCACCAACAACATACCCCCAGGCCTCTCAAGGTTAACCTTGGAGTCGACCCAAAGAAGATTTAAACGTACGGTACAAATTCCGTTTAATTTCCCAAAACACGTATCGCCTGCCTTTCGGGAGATCTTTTGGGAACAACGCGGTTCGTGAGGGGGCCTTATTACGGGGTCTGCATAATACGTTCAGAAGTTATTTAGCAGTGCAAGTTTGTTTTATTCTATTTTTTTTTTACCTGAAGGGCATAATTTATAGAACTGTTTAGGTCCTAAACGAACGGACGATGCCCTAAACTTTAGGGCATTGTCCTAAAAGAAAGCGATTGCGCGACCATCCCGCCAGTAAGCGATGCGACCATCACGTGTACGCGTACAAACATTTGAGTCGCGCGGTCGCGTCGCGCGATTGTCGTTAGGACACCTGTAGGCCTATTCGCTAACTATTTTCGACAGTGTAAAGTGATGATCACCGAACTATTTACATATCCATTACTGTTTTCACAGGACAAGTGTCACAATAGCATTATAGTAAAGTAGTAATGGATCAGTAAATAGTTTAGTGATTATCACTCTCAAGTGTCAAAAACGGTTAGCGAATAGGCCTGCTGTTCGAGTTCAATAGGTTATAGGTTTGATCGCGCGTTCGTACGAGTAAAATTCACGCGAACCTGCGATGATCGAGCATTCGCGTTCTATTAGTACGATGCATAAGACTGTATGGATCCGAATTCTGGGCCACTAGGAAGACGTTGGATGCGGGCAGCGCAGGACCGACCGGTTTGGAGATCCTTGGGGGAGGCCTATGCCCAACAGTGGGCGTCTCTCGGCTGAATGATGATGATGATGAGGAAGACGGATGAATGGCGATTGCATGCAGGAGAGACGAGAAAGTTAAGATGCATTATATGTGGAGTAACAAGAATGGACAAAATAAGGAATGAGTATTTTAATCATGATGATGATGATGATGAGTATTTTAAGGAATTGGCCGTGTGGTGACGGCAGAGCAGAATACAATTGTCACCACCCCCATCTCTCCCGTGGGTGTCGTACAAGGCGACTAAGGGTAAAGACAGCAATGTTTAATGGGCAGCAGCATTTCTCTCATACCACCTAGCAATATAAATTTGTACTGCGATTTATGTGCCCGATATATGGCAATAGGCTCGCCACCTGTTACATGGGACCGAACATAATTGGCGAAAAGTGGGTGTTAATTCACCTCTGCCTACCCCTTATAGATATAGGCATGATTTATGTATGTATGTAATATTCTAAGGAATGAGTTCTCTAAGGAGTCATTCCTTTTCCCGCGTCAAGACAATAATTTTTCGACTTTTTCTGACCTCTTTCCATACTATAGTTTATAATGTTTCAAGATTTAGTGGTTGCCCAAAGGATCGTAACCGGGGATCTATTAGCTCGGCCTCTGTCCAATTGAACGCGCCGACCCTGAATAAAATAGCAATAAATTAATAATTCAAAACGCAAGACATCTCAGCACACCCACACAGACGCGGACTATGACGGAGGGTACCCTAATTAAATAGCCCGCCTCTGCGTTTTAATGGGCCCGTACGTTTAATAACATAAAGCGTTTCGCCGTGAGAATATTCACCTGTTCCCGCAGATAGCACAAGTTCATATATCGCACACCCAGATCTAAAGGGAGCTAACTCAAAAATTTCCGTTTTTCACTTATGCTCACCACCATGCGCAGTCCTTAAACACAGTAGGTACCTATCGAACAATAAAACAGATTTAAACAACTGTCCACTATTCGATTTGTACAGCTTTTACCTATTCAGTAAACTCCTGCAGTGCATAGAGAGACTGTAATCTGTTTTCACGTTTTCTGAAAAAGTGCTTTTTTGAGTTGACTCTGTTTAGATCTGGATGTGCGAATATCCAACGCTTTCCTTATGTAGATTCCGCGTGGGATTACGAATTGTGGCAATATAAAATTATCGTGTCTCGTGTTTTGTGTAGCTAGCTATAGCTTATTTTGGGCCTACAACACACGCCAGAGCAGAGTACAATTGTCACCACCCCCATCTCTCCCGTGGGTGTCGTACAAGGCGACTAAGGGCTAAGCAGCGATGAGTATTGGGCAGCAGCATTCCTTTTATATCACCTGGCAACATACTGCAATTTTAATGAATAATTGTCAACCAAGTCACTGTGCTCATTAAATAGGACGATTAATCAATAGAAATACTCTTTTGTTTATCTACTATTCATTTCACCCTTATCTTTTTAGAAGAACACTCCTCCGTCGGACTTACATAATTAAACTTTGAAAAAGTACACTTTAACCAACTTTCGAGTCCACCATTAGGTATTCTTAACGAGAGCTTGTTCGTTCAGTGAATGAGGTCTTAATATATTCCGCTCGTATGCCGAGGTAAAAGTAAGAACGTAAATTTCAATAGTTCGCAATCTAGGAGCCGGCGGCGGGCGCTGCGTTAATCTCCCTGTAGGCGCGTAATATCGCGCCTGGGCTACCGGCAGCAAAAAAGTTGGGGTAAATAACGGAACAAACTGAAATAACGGAAACCAATTGAAATAACGGAAGCATGTGTAAATAACGGAGAAAGATTTATATAATGGAAACAGATGAAAGTAACGAAAATTATGCACACAAATCAAGCGGGCGAGCCTAGTAATTGTCCACGTAAATTGCAATATATTGCTAGGTATAAGAGGCACGCCGCTGCCCGTTTACTCATTACTGTATTTATTCGTGACAATTGTATTCTGCTCTGCCGTGACCACACGGCAATTTTAAACATGTTTCAAAATAAAACTATTAATTGTTTGCATGGTCACGTTTTTGCTAACCGTACCAGCACCGCAAGCGAGACTGTGGTGTGCTTTTAAAGTGAAAAGCCAAACCCAAACATGCTTATGCCTTTAATATTTAAGAACGATCTTAAATTTGAGATGGTGTAGTTTAATTTTACATGGATGTTATAACAAAAGTCATGTAACATTGTTGTATGTGGTTGGTTTCATCATCATCACCGCAAAGACTACCAAGAGTTCGTTTATGACGTAAAGCATCACTGGATATTTTATCTCCATGTTCAAAGAAATAAAATATATAAATAAAACAATTCTTAGTCACAATCGCAACTAATATAAGTTTACGTTACCCGAAGTTACGTATCTAATAAGTAAGGCTATAGTTTGTCCTTTTTTGTGATAATTTTCCCATTAAATAGTAAATAATTAGGATTGGAATCTTACCAAATATGGCAGGAAAGAGTTGTCGTCTCTACATCTTCGTTAGCCTAGTGGTTGAGCCAGACGCCCGGATTGCACAAGACAAGGGTTGAAAAATTACTCATTAGGGACTCGATCCCGCACCAAAACATAATTTTTCAAAGGAATTCAGACGTTTTTTTTGTTGTCAATCTTTTCTTAAGCTAAAAAGGTAAAATATGTGAGATAGCAGGCTGTGCTCCGCTGAAAAGCTGAAGCGCTTACTGAAAATAAGACTTCTCACGCCAGATGAAGGCATTGAACGGGCGACTGTGATTTGATAATACATACATACATACATAAATCACGCCTATATCCCCGAAGGGGTAGGCAGAGATTTGATAATAGTGCTGCCATAATAAAAAATAAGAAAACAGGACAACAAAGTCGCCTATTAATTTTGTTCGATATGCTGGTAAGGCTGATGGCTCTACACGATGGGCCCAAACAGATTAGAAATTTTCAATGTTGCTGATTTCATTATATTTATCCGTACCATAGCACTTGTGTCATGAATATACAAGACGACGGACAATTTTTAATACTATGTGTATAATATAAATCATATATGAATGTTCGTAATATACTACATAAACATATAAAAACACAGACATCTGTTCTACTAGGATTCGAACCCAAGACCTCTTGGCCGATAGCCAGCCATCGGGCCATTCGACCAAACTGGCCGTGTATAAGCTATATCGTTTTAAAATCCACCAACAAGATTGCTCTATATTTTCCGTATTGCAGAAATAGTGTTGGACGATTTTTTCCTCGCACACCTCTGTGTGGAAAAGCAGCCTTAAGATTGTCAAACTAATTTATTTTATCGGTCATTAATAAACAGGTCACAATAAAATACCTAAAGAGGGTTGGCGTCAGGCAGCCGGCCGACTATAAAACCTAAGCCGTTGGTCCGTTCTGTCTCTTTTCTATACATTTATTCGTTACAAGCACCTTCCTGGTGTGATGAATGATATGAATCAAAAGGTAGTAATGGCTTGATGACGTCTGACTGATGATGAATGGAAGAGGAAACATACTGCGCCGTCCCCAGATAGACTGGGAACAGGGCAGGTAGAAGAAGAAAAATAAAAAGACCGAAAAGAATGGCTCTCTCAGTCAGATGCTAGTGGCAACCCTACGCAGCATATGCAGTGATATGCACAGTGGTATCGCCCCTTATCCGATCCGTATCCGACGAATTAGAATGGAGCGCCGGTGCAGTAAGCCGACGCGTAAATCTGCTAGCCGCACCCTTACGTAAGCCACGGCTGCAGGCAGGGCTGACAAATTTCGCTAACTTGAAGGGTATAAGAGACTATGGAGATTCTCACACTGCCCCTAGTTGAACGGTATAAGATAAGGGACTATGCAGATTCTCACTTATTCTCACACGCACACCGCACTACTACGCGCGCGTAATGAATTTTCTACGTGTTTTCAAGACAAACTATAATACATACATAATAATATCACGCCTTTCTTCCACAAGGGTAGGCAGAGATCACTCTTTCCACTTCTACTTACATGCTTCTTTCGCTTCTCCAATCGCGAGCCTATTGCCATTTTTGTTAATATATTAAATTGCCAACGTGCCAACCCTAGGAAGCAGTGCTTCCCGTAGCATACTCTACGACGAGATTATTAGTTGGCGATATTACCTAGCACCAATAACAGAATGTCCCGGGAGCCCATAAGTAGTGTTTGTTAAGTCACAGTCATTATGGTAACATTGGTAACATCAGGCTGACTCCCGAGCTTATTTAGAGCTAATTTCTATTCAAACGGAACAGAGTGAGCAATATTACGTGAGAAGCCATTACGATATGTAACATAATAGAGTAGGGCCTGTTTCACAATCGACTAGTAAGTTCTGAGTAGCTTACTTGGCAGTTCAATTGACTTAAATTTCATATTACAACTGTCAAATGATCTGGCGAGATTCAGAACTTACCCGTCGATTGTGAAACAGGTCCTAAGTATTATATAATTTACGAGAGATGCAAAGTGTGTGTGTGCGACAGAAGTATGTAAGGATCATTAAAAGGGCTTAGGACGTAGTAACTATTTAGTAATATGTGTTCTAGCTAAGTGGGTTATCTATTCAAACGCACAGAAAACAAAATGTATGAACCTGACGTAATATAGACAAAACTATACGTCAGTTTCATACTATTGTATTCTATGCATTTGATAGATTGGCCACACTTGACTATTGTGGCAGATAAATTTACGTGGACCCCCTAACGCTAACGAATCGCGAACCCCATTTTTTGTCACGCCCCGTAAACCCCCGTCGAGTCTCCCGTGGACCCCTGGACGTCGACCTGAGCCACGTTGGGAATCAATGGGCTAGACGATAGCTGTGCATGTAGGAAATATTCATTAATATAATCGTCTCTCCAGTGGCCCTAGGCAAGTGGCTAATCTATTCGAACGCATAGAAATCAAATGTATGAGACTGACTTATTAAGAGAAGAGAAGAGTTGGCTTACAACGTGAAGTGTAAAGTTTAGAGGAATTTCGGCAAGTTAATTAGTGTCTTGGGTGGCCGAGCGGTCAGGCACCTGCCCGGATAGCAGCGGAGGAGGGTTCGATTCCCGCCTCAAGATCATAATTTTTCAAAATTCTTTTTCTAACCACCACAATCTTTATTAAGAGAAAACCAAACGTCAGTTTCATACTTTTGTATTCTATGCTTTCGAATAGAAGAGCCACATGGCTAGGCCCCCAAGCATAGAAACCTATTCGTCCATGTTCGTATCAAATATTTTCAGCCAATACTTCGCTAACGACATTAACGACACGTCACGCTCACAACACAATAACTAAGCGAAGTTCGCAGACAGTTCTATTCGGGAACTCGGTTAAAACTTCGGGCCGTGAGTAGCTGTACGATTGGTTCAGTTGCTGTCTCGATTCACTAGCAATGGACAAAGTACAGAAACGCCGAGTAGGTACTCAAAGCTTGAGTCCTGCTTAACTTTTCAGTATCGTCAAAATGTTAACGTTTTTCCATACAAATTCTGACAGGTATTGTCCACTTAACTTTATAAGCGTGCTCAAAATTTGAGAAGCGTTTCTGTATTTAAGTCTTATTAGGGGGTAAGTCGCCTTATACACCCGCTGGTTACATTTCATTTTCCCTTCACGACCCGACACCCGCACAGTAAATCCATATGGAATGGAATGGGAATGTGTCAATTTCTAAATGTAAAATTGCTAAATATGTGTCTCACAAATGTGACCAACTGTGACAAGGGCGGGGAGGGGTCAAAAAATCACGTCATCAGTGTGACGTACCTACTTTATGGATGACCCCTTAAACGACCGCTGGTTAGATTGGGGGTGTCGACTATTGTAGGTACCTACTGCTCTGCCGTCAACATTTACGTGTAGGCCCGCGAAGACAAAGGTCCAACGGATACTTTATTAGATCGCTAGCACGAGATTCCACACACGTCGAAGCAAGCAAGAGTAGGCGACCATTAATCGAGGGCCCACAAAGCCGCGCTGATTGGAAAACTTGGTGTCTTGATCAAAAGTTTTCATATTAATTTCTCTCTGTATTGTGGCAACGAATAGTTGAAAGGTTTACTTTAGTTACGCGAGCGCCGAACTTACGTTACGGCCAATGTATTTCTGGGAAATATTATAGGGGGCAACTTTCGACGTGGTTGAACTTAAAGGAAACATGACCGCCTCAGTAGTGCAGGGGCTTGCTCACCGGACTTAGATGTCGAGGAATCCGGGTTCGATCCCCAGGGGAAAAGAAAGACGTTGGTTAAAACAACGTCTTTTAAACCAACTGCAACGGTTTCGCATTTTACCAATTTTGTTCCTCACTCAATAAAACAATAACTCGATTTATAAAAAAAATTGTTTTGTACTAAGAAAAATTAACGTAAAATGCACTAAAAATTAGATGATAAAATCTTATTTATAAAAAATCTTTCCTTTATCATTTTACTTTATAATACGTTTAAAGTTCGTGATAAAAGTTCATAATAAAGTAAAATTAATAACATAACTTACAACTTTGAGAGTTTATCTCAAAAATTAAAACTTCGGGTACAAAATGGGCCCAAGAACGGGCATACTCCTTTGTACTCGGTTTGGTTGATGAAAGTTATTGTAACAGCAATGTTACAGTACAGCAATTTTCATGACAGTTATTGAGACAAGGCACTTAAGTGTTAATCCACCTATGATGCTGACTGTACCGACGGCGCTCGTACGATACTCACTTTAGAGACAGGGCTGTAATAGTTTTTCTTACATTTATATAATTTTAGGAAATCTAATACATAAATACTAATGAAAATCAAATAATAACCAATTAGTTACAAATTACCTGTCCTTGGCGTAAAGTAAATTGAAATTATGTAGGTACCTACCTACCTTAACTACTTACCTTAATTAATACTACCGTACCTACTTACCTTAATTAATTCTTAACCTATTCGATTTTAATTTCAACATTAAATAAATGGTAAAAAATTAGTAAAATGATTTTGGTCCACCACCAAAATCTTTGTACTAATTCCCACAGATATATCAATGATATCAATGATATATCTGTGACTAATTCCTAACCATTATTTTTTTATATTCGCAATGTTACAATATGTCAATAATAATTCTTCATTATTATAATGACAATGTCATGCAACCCTTTATTTTTTATTATGAAATTAACCTAAAATAGCTTTCAGCGCCACCTAGCAGCGTGCTAGCAAACTAATAGAACAAGTTTCGCATGCTTGAGCGCGTCAGAAGCAACCTACGCCATGCGTGACTGGTGTCGTGGGGCACCGCGGCCCCCTGCCTCAGGCCTCCGGCACGTCATTCAATTCTACGATTGTAAAACAACAAAGTATTATGTGACTCGCTTCAAACGAGAAAATACCAACTCATACTCCTACGAAATAAGCATTAAATTTGTTTGACACTGAGCGAGCTACGTGACTGGTCATTCGTGCGTCGCGTGTTCTCATGTCCTAGCAAGGTTTGCATTAGTGTTATTCACGTGCTCAGCGCTCCCGTGGTACAACATTGCGTGGTAATGTTATTGAGCGCTAAATAAAAAATTAGAAAAGTGTACAAGCAACGCCCGGGTGTGAATTTAAAAATTAAAGTGATTTTCTCCTACAATTCATGTGGTTGTCAGTGCCCACGGTATAGCTAATATTTTTGCAAGCGTTCAGCTAACTGATAGTGATACGTGTAGGTACGTCATCTGATACTGTTCGTCTCCCAAACGACGATGGAGACTTTCATACTGAAGGTGCAGAACTATCCTTTCCTATGGGACTCGGATGATCCGCATTTTAGAGACGTCATCAAAAAGAACGCGACTTGGAGACATGTGGCCCAGGAGTGTGGATTGGAAAACGGTAAGATTCGAGAAATTGAACCTTAACTTAGAGGCGTAGGTTTTATTTTTGAAACAACAAGGCGCATTATCTTTCCTACTGTTCAATCGGAAAATTTTGTTTAAATGTTTTAATAGCCGTGTGGTGACGGCAGTGGATCAAAAGTTGTCACAACAAAACACTGTGGTCCAATTAGAAACAAGGAAGTTATTTAAGTAGGTATCAAAGGTTACATTTCATTACATTATCAGATAAGATTGTTAGGAGCTCGATGGCGTAGTGGCTAAGCGCGTTTGGCCTGGGATTAGGCAAAGTAAGCAATGTTCGTTAATGTTGGTCATTGGATGGGTGACCACAAAAAATATTAAATATCTGGAATTCCTCCGTGCTTGGAAAGGCACGTACATCCGTTGGTCTCGTCTGCATCTGCATTCGTTCCTGCACCCACCAATCCACACTAGGCCAGCAGTGTGGGCACGAAAGGGCTGGTGATGATGATGAATTCACAGTTCTGACAACATCGACAGAATGGTTGTACAGTCGCACGTCAGGTTACCACAAAAATACATATTTTCTCGATCGACTTTGTGCTTTAGATACTTCCAATAAGTTAAGGTTATTGGCAATGGCAATCGATAGAAATAATGTGACAGTTTTGGGTAGTCTGAAGTTCCGTTGACCGTACAACAGTGGCCAATATACCGCTATATCGTGAAGGTGCTATTTCCTGATCCCCTTCCGTCTGCTTCCAGGTATACAAGCGAAAATGATGTGGAAGAAACTCCGGTGCAGCCACCGAGAGGCGATGCGGAGGCGATCCATCGACAAGACCCTCGCCCCTTGGAAGTACGAGAAGCTGATGGAGTTCCTGGTGACCCCCAGCCAGCACCACTCGATCGAGTCCGTGAGCGAATCTGAGGACGTGAAAGACTACGAGATGAGCACGTTGGTGGAGATCAAGGAGATAAAATCCCTGGCTGAGGACGAACCTTCCGAAGAGATTCATAACGCAGGTGATGCTGGGAACAAGCCGGAAATATCAATGTACAGAGAGAAGAGACGCCAGGAACGAACCAAGGAGAGAGCGGAACAGAGGCATAGCATCTTCGACGTGGCTAGGAGCAGCAGCGAAGGCAAGGACTCACTAGCCATTCTGTTCGCCAGCCTCTACCAGAAGACGAAGAGTTTGCCGATGCATCTTCAGTTGCGGGTGCAGAGGGAGATCTTTTCGGCTGTAAACTGCGCAGAAGAGGAGGCTCTCGCTTTGGGCTATTCGCCGCCGTCGTGAAGTACAGAACGAAGGAAACTATTCTAATTATAACTTAATATAATTTATTTTAAGTATCAGTGCTACTTTTAAGATGTTCATTTACCTTTTCACGGTAAACATAAATGTAGAATATTTTTTAATCCTTATTTCATTCCAATCCTTCTTTCATTCCAAAAAAATTGTCCGTAATAGGCACAGTAAACATAAGCTTAGTAACACATTAACTAAGGCTACAAACTAGCAGCTGACGATTACATTGGAGCAAATCAATTCTAGAAATCTAGACCTAATGACGGTTGTGGTAAGATAGGACAAGATTAGCAAGACCTGAATCACGATTACAAACTTTCTGGCATAACTCAGAATATATACCTAAGAGTTTAGAAAAGGGGCAGCAGCAGCGGCCTTATAGCAGTAATAGTTTTCTTCGTTTGCTTCTAAACTTCTTCTAAATTCTAAAGGAAACATCTGAGAGAGAATTGTGCATTATGCTTAGAGCTTATACTATTTGTGTAAAAATGTGGACCAAGAACGTGATTACCCCGTCTTCAGATTTTCGAGATATCTCTTATTTTACACTACTAGGAGCCACTTTCCTGCTAGAGTCACCTATGGTTCAGAAGACAATTTTTCACCGAAACATCGACGAACGAATTTATATACCAGCTCTACTCTGATTTCGATAAGTTACTAGAACTTACCCAAATTACAGTGTAATTTATCGAAACTATTCATCAGGATTTGGGAGAATCTAGATCCAGTTTTATTCAAGCCCGTCTGACTACTAGATTCAAGTCGCAGTCGATTTTTATTGCCTCTCAATTGAGTCGTTCGAAACCAATTGTATGCAGTAGGTTATACTTACATTAATACACTAGCTGATCTAGTAAACGATGTTATGTCATATTCATTATTTCTAGTAATGCTCTTACATGGGCAACTTTGTGGCAATATTTGCTTTTTGGCCAGTTTTGACAGGAATTGAGCAATTTTAGTTAACGGCAGTGTGGTACCTGACCCTGACTTGCAGTTGACCGTACTTCTGTAACTTTTTTTATGCTGGACAGGGAATCTCTTGGCCTTCATCTCACCTATGATAAGTGACGATAAGGGCCGAAGATGGAATCGAGCTTCACCTGGAACCCTCAACCACAGATACCTACTGGCTATCTTAGCACAAATTTTCGGAACACAATGCTCTTAACATTATTATTATTATAACGATCGATTTTGATAAGATGGCGGTAGCTAGCCATCAGGCTGACTAGAAAAAAGGCCCACCACCAACCAAAACGTATCCCCAGCAACACGATAAAAGTCAAACCAACACGGAATAAAGTCCACGACAGACAGACATAAATCCCCACACAGTCACCAAGTTATTACGGTGCTTAACGTCCCAGAAACAATGGACGTTATTACTGGAGCTTTTGTTATTGTAGTTGGATTCGTCTTTGGCGATTACTGCCGGAGCTGCGTTCTGCCGTAAGCGTAGTTATTGACGGTTGACAGGCGCGGCGTTCGCGCGTTTTTATCGTTTTCAATACATCAGTTTTGTTTTAAAACATTGGAAGTTACTCTTGTATAATGCGATTTACGTGAAATAGAAATAAGCTCGCCACCACAGGACTAAGCAGAATTGGCGAAATGTACATACACATACATACATACATAAATCACGCCCATATCCCCGAAGAGGTAGGCAGAGGTGAATTCTCACCCGCGTTTCGCCAATTATGTTAAGTCCCATGTAATAGGTGGCGAGCCTATTGCCATTTATCGGGCACAAAAGTCGCAGTACATTGTCAGGACGGTAGTATAAGAGGAACGCTGCTGCCCATTCCTCATCACTGATTTATCCTTAGTCGCCTTGTACCATCCCAAATCTCTGCCGTGGGTGTCGTACACACGGCAGCACGTCAGGTTACCCATTATACATACCTATAACTAAGAACTAGTGTATAGTGTTAGAAAGAAAGTCAATCGCACGCTATTGGTTGGATTACTCAGTGTGTACGAATTAGCCAATCATTATTCAAAACAACTTTACTGCGATTGGTCTATATTTCTCCCATTGTGCCCATTATTGGGACCCATTTTACCCATTTGGGCAGATTTGGCTTTTAATTTTAAATTCTGGATAGGGCAGAAGCCCTGGATAGGGCAGAAGCCCTGGATAGGGCAGAAGCCCTGGATAGGGCAGAAGCCCTGGATAGGGCAGAAGCCCTGGATAGGGCAGAAGCCCTGATTTATCCTTTGTCGCCTTGTACAAGGCGACAAAGGATAAATCAGTGATGAGGAATGGGTAGCAGCGTTCCTCTTATACTACTTAGCAATGTACCTACTGCGACTATTGTGTCCGATAAATGGCAATAGGCATCGACACTTTTCACATGGGACCTAACATAACTGGCGAAACGTGGGTGCTAGTTCACCTCTGCCTACCACTTCGGGGACATATGCGTGATTTATGTATGTATGTATTATTATTGATTAGGTCAAAAATTAACCCTAACGAGTAATTAAGAGTTAAATGACCTTACTTTAGAGGCATGTTCGTGGCACTCCACCCTTATGGCGAGGAGTTATGAATGCTTAATGAAGGGTCCTCTCATTCAAGAGGACTCTGACCCTCCCTTAGAGAATTTAATCGTTTTATAAGACATTAATGCGCATGATACTCAGAAATCCTTAAACAGGCCTATAGTATTTAGAAAAAGCGATAATAATATTGGCGCTGTGTGGTGACGGCAGAGCAGAATACAATTGTCACTACCCCCTATCTCCCCCGCGGGTTTCGTACAAGGCGAGAGTAAAGACACCGATTACAAGGTAAGGTAATGGGCAGCAGCGTTCCTCTTATGTCACCTAGCAATGTACTTCGATTTCTGTGCCCGATAAATGGCAATAGGCCCGCCACCTAATTCATGGGACTTAACCTAATTGGCGAAACGCAGGGTACCTAACAATGAAGATTGAACAACTAAGTCACTAAATAACTTCTTACTTTGAAGGTCTTTTTTTTCGTTTCGAGCGCGTAACCAAATTGAATTATTAAAATTTAATAATTTCCATTTGACCAAGCACGCCGACACGCGAACCCAGCGGCGGTCTAAGTGCGACTAATGTTCCATATCTTAATAGGAATCTCGGTGTCATAATGTCCTGGCCATCAGCATTTTCCGAAAATAACCTCCTTTAAGGAGCGTCAAGCGACTTTTCGCTGATTGAACCATTTTTTTAATAACTCCCCTTCGTTAAGCCCGAATTGGCTTCGTAATGAAGCGGCATAGTCACTCCGGGGGCCTGGTACAGTCGGCAGCATGTTAGTCTGTACACAACTCAAATTACTTCAACTGGTAAGTAGGTATGATATTGGCAGAATAATTCTAGCCACACTCAGAAATGACAATTAAGTATTAACGTAAATGAGTACCTACTTAATGTCCCTTAATGCGGCAGTAAGTATAATAAGGCGAGCTATTACGTCGATATTGTGTTGCCTACATATCAGATACTTTGTTTTAAGAGATTTTAATTAATAAATAAAAAGGAGTAGACAGGTATAACAAAAAGGTGGGAGTGAAGGTATACCTACCAGCTAAATCCCTACCTATACATTCCTAATTAACAGATTAAGGCTTGGCCAGAACTTGTGTAAGTTCTACACTAGAAGGAACGTGTGCTAAGGCGGAACAAAATCTTCTCAAATGTGGTTGGGCAGAGAAAAACTCGCGGCGGTGAATTTGTGTGTTGTTCCTTTTCCTTTTCGTCTCATTCAAACACAACACAATATCAATTTGCCTTTTATTCATAATTTCGCATACTTCATCTATCTTACCTTGCATTCCTCCTCTAACATTCTACGGAGCAAAGCGGCTTTCCGTGAGCCGCTTTCCGCCCCCCTGAGATCCGTGACGTGACGGGTGGCGAACCACATCGCCGCCATTTTTAAGAAAATAAATAGGTATTATCAGGAAGTGATCTCTGCCTACCCCTGTGGCAGAAGGGCGTGACGTATGTATGTATGTATGTAAATAGGTATTACAATCCATTGCGTTCCCACGAGTAGCGAAGGAAAATAGTTGTCGACCCTGGCAGAGCCCCGCATGCTAGGCTAACCTGTTTCTAGGTACGCCTGCTCCCAGGGCTTTTATAGGCACGCTTGACACAGTCTCGCCCCTAGCCACGCATCCACAGGCACGGAAGACCCTCGATTGGCGGAATTGAAAAAGGAGGCAGGTTAAGATAAGGTCTTAATAATATAAATAGGACGAGAATTTTGGGTAGGAAAAAAATCAATTAACGTACTACTGACTTAGAGAGGATCTTTGGAAAAAAGTCGAAGCAACTCGGGAATCCGGGATCGCATCGCATACCCGTATGCACTTGGTGAAGTGCACCCCTGAAACAATGATTACCTACTCTAATTTTTATTTATTTGTAAAATTTATCATGTCAAAATAAAGTTACTCTGTTATATACTTGTCTTATACAAAATATATGCGACTGAACGATTCTAAATCCATAATCAGAAAATAAATTAAAAAGTAAAAAAGAATTATCTGTGCACCAAATCACTGTCAAATTAGGCCAAAATGGAGGAAGCCATGGCCGCAAAACTTATTTATAAAAAAACACTGTCAAATTATCTGTCAATGTTCTGAATTTAAGTAGCGACATCTAGTTACTTTATATGTTACTACGGACTTACTTACAAACTATCAAAACGTATGACAGTGGTAAATATTATGAAGTATTTTAAAGTTATTTTAGATTTTATTCTTTAATTTACTCAGGCTCAGATTTAGTAGCAACTAAGTAATATTTTTTTATTCATGCAATAGCATAACTCTCTAAAATTTTTAAGTTGCTAACGCCATCTACATGATAATCAAGGAATATTCTAAGTAGTTCCCTATCCTGTCACGGGACAAGGCGGCGCTCATAACCCAAACAATAAATTCCAACATGGTGGCAATGTGCTACACAGTTTGAAAATGCAGGTCGTGTCATGCTTTGAAAAAAATCATTTTATGCTCGAATTTGGTGGAAAATGTCGGACTCTAAACGTGCTACTCTTATAACAGTGGGTGTTCCTAAAAGTGCAAAAAATAATGTGAATAAAACAGTAAGACTAACTATAAATTTAGTTGAAAGCAACGAAAGTAAATATCCGGAGCTGAATTACAAGGAACTAGTCATTGCAGAAGAGGTAAGTTATAACAGAAAATCATAGCAATTTACGCAACCATACTGGTTTTCCAGCTCTTAAGAAAATTAAGAATCCTCTAATAAAACATAGACGTAAACATGATCATGGTTTGGCAGGTGAAGACACTTTGATGAGTGCATGTAGAGATCGTTTTAGGATATTTTTTGCTTACGTTACACAGCTTTGCATTAGGTTTGTGACATGAATTTGCGTTCACGAGCTGTGAGAGAACCAGATAGCGGTCGCCATGTTTGCAACAATCATAGGAAACATTGTCAGCCTAGGATATCAAATGCAGGGTCCAATGTTTTGATCTGCATCGTCAGTAGACTTGTTTAGGTTTTAGTAAATATTGGGTACTTTCTTATATAAGTGATTTTTAATTCACTTTGCTACTTGCTTATGACTAGCAGTATCACTATCAAATTAGATAAGAAAGTAGTATGAATGACCTAGGTTAACCTATGATTTCGATTGTTGCTTCCGGTGTCAAGTCTGGCATAAATTAGATGGGTTGTTAATCGTTAGATTCTATTCATAATTGTATTTAATTTAGACATATGTTTGTCATTTGAGCGTCATGTAGGTATATAGGTTAAAGTTATATGTATGTTTACGGTATATAAGAGCGTTTGGGGTTGTGTGCGTGCGTAAGTAAAAGGTGTTGTGCTGTGGTACTGCTCTAACTCGTAAAGAAATAAAGGGTTTTATTTTAGCAAATAGGCTGGGAGTTGACCGTTTTATGTATCAACTGACCGTTCCGTATTATGATTTGGTTATGTTTTTGTTTGCAAACTTGTTCTTGCAAACGTTGCCAAGTTGATAGTTGCAAAACGCAGCTGGCAACGTGCTCCGTAGCGGCCTTTTGCAGCTCCCAAGTGTTTTGAGCTTTTCCCTCTTATCGATTGGAAAGTAAATAACCGCGTATAGGTTATGTACCCGCTTTGACCCGTCCTATGTACTATGGTGCGTTTGTGTGCGTGCGTACATGAAGGTTGATGTGTGAGAGTGCGGTTTCGAACTTGGAATGAATTTGCGCTGCGCTCGGAAGGAATAGGGTTGACTTTTTTTATTGTACAAGCGGCGGCGGGCTTTATTTGTCTATTTATAATAGAGGCAGGTCGTAGCGTTGTTGCGATCTCGTACATAGGACTTTTTGGAGCGCTTTCGTGATGTATGTCACGTAGGTAGGTGCATTTAAAACTATGAATACCTACCTACTACCTCTTGTAAATTTAATCCACTTTTTTATGGTATGCTAATGTGACTTTCGTTTCGATGTATAAAATTAAATTGAGTATAGGTACAATCTGACTGATAACAAAACTCTTGTTTTATCAATTTTATCAAGGTAGGTAGGTACCTACCCTTTGTCTGTATTTGATATTATGAAAGAGCGTGTTTATTATGGGCAAATAAGAATAGGATCGCGCTTACACTAACTCCACTTGACAATTTTTAGTTAAAATCAATACAGCCAGCAAAAACAATGTTTTGGTTTAGTAAATATAATGATTATTATTTTGTGAATAAAAATATTTATAAACAAAATTGTTAGTTGAATAGTCTAATTTTGCAGAAATTTTAACAATACCTGTCAATTTTAAAATAATTAATGAATTATTCGATTTTAATTTTTACATTATATAAATGTTAGAAAAATTAGTACAAAGATTTTGGTGGTTAGAAGCCACTTTTTCCAACCACCAAAATCTTTGTAATAATTAATGAATGTCTAACAATAATAAATACAATGAAATTATACATACATAACTAGAAAATACAATAAATGATTAAAAGATCACTATCATTTCAAAATACTCCGCTTAAAATGATGGTGATATTACTTAATAATCCAATAATTTTAATGCTAATCTAGGTAGGTATTCATGATATGTGTCATGGAGTCTTGACTTGACATAGGTACTGTGTGTAACAGCAACTAGGTATATACTACCTACTTAAATTTAATAAATAAATATTGTCCCCAAAAAAGTTTTCTAGAACTTCAAAGCCACTGGTTTATGCTCCATGTTTATTATTGAGGTTTAGTATATTACTAAAGTACTCTCTATTAATAATTAAATTTAATAATAGTCACCATGGTCATAATTTTTTTTTGCCCAGCAGTGGGGTCTTATAGGCTAATAAAAATAAATATTTTTAAAGAATATAAGTATAATTATGAATCATGCTGAGATGAGATAAAAAGTAATGAGAAAAAGGTAGCAGAAATCAAACTCAACAGTCACTATCAGTTAGGTATATAAAATATTTATTTTTATTAATGATCTGTTGCTTTATTATTATAGTACCTAGGTAATATTAGCATTAAATCACTATTGATCAATAGACATTACTAACAGTTACGGTATGTAATACCTAGAAAGATTTTATTACTCACACCCATTTCATACAGATGATTGATAATCACAAATAAGCATTGCAGTAATGATAAGCCTCGCAGTAAAACTAATAATAACATTAAAAACCTCAATTTGTTATTCATATCTAGTATGATTACAATACAATACACTTTAAAGTCAAGAATGAATATCGAAAACCTAAGTGTCCATGATTGGATATAGGAATGGTGCAGTAGCGGAGCCCAGTCCATAAAGAGGTGTCACCAAAACCTACCCATGCCATGACCTGGTCCTCCAATGGATATAATACCGTGCACGAGTAATCATTGACCACTGAGATGGAGGCTAAAGTATATTTTTATAGTCTATATTTTTGCTTGAGATAGTTAATTATTAATTATAGTATTGTTATGATTGGCTATTATCTATGTCAATAATATTTAAGTACTAGAGATAAACATTGTTAAGCTAGAGTCAACTTGCCTGGGCCCTGTGCCTAAAATAACCAAAATTCATCAAGGACTAAGCCCTATGTCTCTAAATGAAGCCTAAACAGTATTACTACCAGAATAGAAGATGATATAATGATAGATTTAGATTTTAATTGTGTAATTAGGTGCATAATTGCTCATTGCAATGTTGACACTTGGAATATCTTTGACTTAATATGTATTTACAAAAACAGTAATGACTGTTTTTTTTTTCAGTATAAAAGATTTTTCTTTCTTGTGTAAAATTTTACTGAAAGGAGATAGGTACGAAAACTTGATAACTAAGCCATCAATATAATAAAATAAATAATACAATTATTATACTGATAGATATTACTACCTAACAGTTAAAACAATAATAATTTTATTCAAGTAACAAATGGGCTAGTCATATAATTTTATTTGCTATGACATAAATAATTTTCAATTCATAAGAAGTATGAACTCTTCTGTACAATTGTAATGTACTGTTTTGTACCTACTAGGGAAGTAGAGAGTCATTCCTAACTCAAGTGTTTTAGGATTACTTACAGGGAATTCTCAGCAATAGGTTGTAACTAGATGACTGAAATAAACGGATTTTTTATTTTTACGAAATATTGAATGTTTTTTTTTTGTTTGTTACAGAGGATGAAAAAAGTAGAAAATGGCAAAACGAAAGGGCTGGATCCATTTTCTGATAACGATGATGATGTCAAACAAGTTGCAAGGAAGTTTGAACAGAAATATGTAAGTGGACAATATGTTGTCTCTTCTTATACATACATACATAAATCACGCCTATATCCCCGAAGGGGTAGGCAGAGGTGAACTAGCACCCACATTTCGCCAATTATGTTAGGTCCCATGTAATAGGTGGCGAGCCTATTGCCATTTATCGGGCACAAAAGACGCAGTACTCTTGCTAGGTGGTATCAGAGGAACGCTGCTGCCCATTCCTTATTGCTTACTTATCCTTAGTCGCCTTGTACGACACCCACGGGAGAGACTTAGGGTGGTGACAATTGTATTCTACTCTGCCGTCACCACACGGCTATTATCATCTCTTCTTATCCGCAATGGAAAATTAACATAAATTAGCAAATAATACCTACTGGGCCACAGAGTCATTTAATCCGTGGAAAGATTCATACAGATACAAAAAACCATATATAAGAACACAGAGTATTATGAGCTAAAAATGACAGAGGAGGAATAGAATACGACGAGCGTGTTCTTAATGTTACACCCGGGTGTGCTCGAATGTACACGCGTATGGTCAAAAATGTATATCTGTATACCACCGTGAAGGGTTAATGATGGCAGAGTTAAATAAAATTATCCGCTACCCCTAACTCTCCTGTGGACGTTCTCGAAAATTACGAAGGGCTTAAAACTAAAAAGCATATTGGAGATAGGGCAACAGCATTCCTACAATATCTGTGATAATGGCAATTATGTAATAGTTATTACGTGAGATCTAACATAGACCGGCAAAACTTGCTTGCTTCACACCTCCGTGGCCTTATTAAAATATGACGCCATAATAATAATGTTAACAGCATTATTGTGTTCCAACTAGCCAGCCCCTCTGTGGTTGAGGGTTCCAGGTGAAGCTCGATTCCATCTTCGGCCCTGATCGTCCTTACCATCAGGTGACATGAAGGGCAAAAACTTCCCTGTCTAGCATTAAAAGAAACATTTGTATGTAAGCACAGCATGCAGGTTTCCGAATCCGAATTCCTGATCTGGACCTAATTCGGAATACGAACGTTTACGCCAAGCCTTATATATCACAAATATACTCGTAAAAGGCTCGTGGTCAAAAAATCTGGATAAAAGACGTTTCGCTGCACTCAACCAGCCGCTACCGATGCGCTAGCTTTTTATCTGCCAACTTAGATATCAGCCACTTCAATGTCAGGTCATTGAACGATGGGCCTAAGCACTCAATTGAATGCATTTATTTGATAAATGGCTAGCCGGGCGCTTAACTACTTAAACGCGCCTCTGATACAAAGCCATGGACCCTAATGTATGACCCGACCTTATAGTCTAGCAAAAACTACATCTCTATCTATCTATGTCTATCATAACTCATGCCTATATCCCCGACTCCCCGAAGTGGTAGGCAGAGGCGAATTAACACCCAATTTTCGCCAATTATGTTCGGTCCCATGGTCCCATGGTCGTGGCGAGCCTATTGCCATATATCGGGCACTAGCCCATCTCCGGCCACTGTCAAACTTCAACAAGTGACATAAAAGTCTGCTTGCTTAATTTCAATAATCACTTTTCGGCTCATATTCACCAAACCACTAATATCACTCAAATCACTACTGGACATACATAAACTAAATACACATACTACATAAATCGCAGTACATTTTTAATGATAGGCGGTATGAGAGAAATGCTGCTGCCCGTTACTCATCGCTGTCCTCACCCTTAGTCGCATTGTACGACACCCACGGGAGAGATGGGGTGGTAACAATTGTATTCTGCTCTGCTGTCACCACACGGCAAAAACTAAGATCGATTAACCCGTTTTTGATTATACGCGATGCGAACACAACCAGGAACACCTTTTTATTTTCGATTTCATTCTTGCTCTATACTTTTCAGCACTAAATACTGTGTTGTTGTACTCTGTGTTCTGAAGGAATCTTTGGTTTTGTGTCTGTATTAATCGTTCCATGGTGTAAGGGAATGGGACTGTGAATTGGAGGAATCTAGGAAAAAAGAGAGAAAGGAAAATGCCGTGGTTCAGTGTGATGATATAATATATGGATCAAGTGACATGTGTCAAGGTAGACAGCCACTAATAAAAAGTATAAAAACATAAATATTAGAAAAGGTGTGCTATCCTGCACACATGGGTTAATAGAAAGTTGATATTCACACTCTGCCTAAATCATATCCGTTTGATAGCAATAGGCTCGCGCACGTGGCAGAAAATATCTCTAAATACCCCTTCGTGATTTGAAGAAAAAGAAACTAATACTATTGATGCCAATACTTTGGCCCATACGGGTGTAACGACTCTGAAAACGAATAAAGGAAAATTTTAACGGTATATTTATTTTCATTATCTTTGCATAACTCGCTCGCTAGCGCAATGGCATCGCGAGCTTAGCCTGTGCTTGCAAAAACTAAGCAATATTCGCTAAGACCGGTCATTGGATGGGTATGGGTGAAAAAAAAAAATGTCTTGACCTCCTCCTTCGGAAGGCACGTTAAGCCGTTGGTCCCGGCTGCATCTGCAGTCGTCAATACCCATCTACCCGCACTAGGCCATGACCCAATCTCCCTATACCCTTACATCCATTTGCAAGGCATGCGCCCCAGCAGTGGAGACATTACAATGCTGGTGATGATGATGATGAACTATAATTTTGCAGGGCGGCAAAAGCACATACGGCCGAACGGGCCGGTCAAAGCAAGACGACTTCGCAGACATCGGCGCAGGGTACGACGAGAACGACTCCTTCATCGACAACACGGATGGTGTGAGTAGTAATAGCTTCTTCAGATGACAAGATGCTCTTATCGCTTTTTGAATGTAAAGGAGACACAAATCTATAACGGGTTTCTTGCATAAATATAAGTCTCAATGGCATTCAACATTATGAATACGCAATGTTTCGTAGTTTTGTGTGAGTTGTGCCTTAGAATTTAATGTTCCTCGGAGAACTTAAAAGCTTATGTATATAATACTTAAAACAGGAAAACCCCTGTTAGAAACAAAATTTTCTTTTTGTGACAAGCTAGATTTGTATTATCTTAAATACAACTAAATTAAAAAGTTTAATATATAATACGGGAATATGATTTGTAAATAAAAATCAATAAATAAATTCGATTGAACATAATTAGCCAATTGTTGTCTAGAGGGACAGGTTTTGTTTTTTCAATGTTAATTTAGACTTCTATATTAATGTAGACTATTTTTTGAATGAAATTAATCTCTAAAAGTTGTTGTCATGCTCTGTGCAGTATGACGAGATGATTCCGCCCGAGTGCGACACGTTCTACGGCGGGTTCTACATCAACAGTGGCTCGCTGGAGTTCAAGAACGTGCCTGACAACCACCAGGCGGCGTTGTCGGACGCCGAGCCCAACAGGAGAGCCAAGGTAGGTGGCCACATCTGTCTACCACTCAATATCTACAAAGTGGTTAATATTGTCCCCTCCCTCAGGTCCCACGGTACAATACCAATACAATGTCAAGTTTTTAATAAATTGTATTTTGTGTCGTTGGGTAAAAAATTTGAGATTTTATCAACTTTTGGGTATCGGGGGTTTGAGGTAGGTTTTATTAGTTCATTTTGAAAAAGGGGTCTCTTTATCACTTCATTTTTTAAAAAGAGTCTCTTGCAGATTTTTTTTTGGAAATCCCCGGTCTCTCTATATATCAATCTTAATATAATACAAATTTGATGTAGTGTATGTTAATTTAATTTAATTTTGAATGTCATCAAGATTGATTTATTGACTTGTCGTTAATCGTACCGAAACAAAACTTCCTTTTAATTTAAATAAAATCATTTTTTTATTATTTTTTTTTATTATTAACCTATAAGATCCCACTGCTGGGCAAAGGCCTCCCCCGCAGCCCGCCCGCATTTTGTTTAGGCTCAATAATATTATGCCGTGTGGTGACGGCAGAGTAGAATACAATTGTCACCACCCCAAACCTCTCCCGTGGGTGTCGTACAAGGCGACTAAGGATAAAACAGTGATGAGGAATGGGCAGCAGCATTCCTCATATACCACCTGGTAATGTACTGCGATTTTTGTGCCCGATGAATGGCAATAGGCTCGCCACCTATTATATGGGACCTAATTTAATTGGCGAAACGTGGGTGCTAGTTCACCTCTGCCTTTTTTTTTTTTTTTTTCCGACTGAAAATGTTTTATACATACCCCGGCTCGGGTGGGGCCCTACCGGGGTTATGTAGGAATCTCCCAACTAGTCTGGGCCTACCCACTAAAAACAGTCGTGTTCCGCTATCCCGCTTTGGACCGGCTAGGTGGGAACGCTCATCGCATACTACCACCATGTGCCGGTCAGCAGGTCTGCCTTTTCAGGCTCCTCGGGGGAGGAAGGAAGTGTCCGCGGAATGACTAAGATACTTCCCTAACGCTGGGGCTTTAAGTGGCAAGTGACGGAGCCCCACTCCATCACCTGCCGCCCCTGCTACGGCGGTTGCATTTGGCGCGCGTATTGGCGCCGCCTCCGGCCGAGTCTATGTCGGCGGGTTGGGGCCGCGTTCGGGTCTCGTTCGCGGGCCCTCTCCGCAGCCTCCTTCTGCTCCAACACGTCCTCGCAGAATGAGGCTACCGCCATCCATGCCATCTCGCTGCCAGCCATCGCCCTTATAACGGCCGGTATTGAGAGGTCTCCTCCTATACGCGCGGAAAGGACACTGCGCTGGGCCGCCCAAGCTGGGCAGGACTGCAGCGTGTGCTGCGCAGTGTCTACGTCGCTGCTACAGTGATGACAACGTGTGCTCTCTTCGCGTCTGGCGACTGTAGCCAGGTACTTGCCGAAGCAACCGTGCCCCGACAGTACTTGAGTCAACCGGAAGCTGAGCACCCCGTGTTTTCGTCCAAGCCATGCCTCGAGGTTAGGCAGGATACCCTCGATGGTCCACTTACCAGCGACGGGAACCTCCATCCGTCGTTGCCATTCTCGAATAGAGTTGCGCTGGGCTCTCTCCCTCCAACGTCTGATCATGTCAGGTGGTGGTCTGACCCCTTCTTCGCGTGCCTCTGCGCATCGAATGTACACGAAGGACAGCGCCTTGGCGTCCAAGTTCCACGGGGGGGTACCGGCCAGTGCGCATGCGGCATCTCCCGATATCGTGCGATACCCTCGTATAGCCCTGATGGCTATTACCCTTTGGGCTCTCCTCATTAGCGAGGCATTGTCGGGTGTGAGCGAATCTGCCCAAACTGGCGATCCATAGAGGGCCATTGATCTGACTACCCCAGTGTATAAACGACGACAAGATCCACTGGGGCCTCCTAAGTTGGGTAGGAGTCTGCTGAGGGCTGCCGCTGTTTTGACGAGCTTCGGACTGAGCTGCTGAAAGTGCTCGTTAAAAGACCAGCGGGCGTCTAGTGTTAGGCCCAGGTAGCGCATGTGCGCTCCGACGTCAATACGCACGTTTTCCACCATGAGGTGTGCGTCTCTGGGAGGTCTTCTGCGGGGCCCATGGAAAAAGATGGCCTCGGTTTTGTTGAGGGCCACTTTAAGACCCAAGCATTTAATACGCCCCACCGTGAGTGTGGTACCCACCGTGGCGAGGCGTGTTGCTTCCTCGTAACTGTCGCCGGACGCTAGGACGAGTGTGTCATCTGCATAGCAAATGACACGAAGCCCAGTCAAGAGCGCCCCGCGCAGGACCCAATTATAGCCAATGTTCCATAGGAGCGGCCCGAGGACCGACCCCTGTGGAACACCGCAAGCCATCTCTCTGCGGATGAGACGACGGCGTCGGTCAAAACACAGAACACTACGGTCCTGCAGGTAGTCGGCAATGAGCCGTTGCAGGTAAGAGGGCACTTTATGGTAGTGGAGTGCCTCCAAAATACAGTTGAAGGGCAAGGTGTTGAAGGCGTTCGAGATGTCGAGCGAAACGGCCAACACCACCTTGCCTCTCGTCGTAGCCTCATCCGCAAAGGCCTTCACTCGACGAATGGCGTCAATGGTCGAGCGGCCTTGGCGGAAGCCATACTGGCAGTCTGCCAGGTTAGGTCCAGTCGAATCCAGATGCTGGACAATGCGGTTGGATAAAACTCTCTCCAGGAGTTTACCTGCCTCGTCCAGCAGAACTATTGGCCGGTATGCTGACGGGGTGTCAGCCGGCTTCCCTGGCTTGTGGAGAAGGACAAGTCGTCCACTTTTCCACTTTTTGGGGAATCTACCCGACGTCAAACAAAGGTCAAAAATGCCACGAAGCCGATCCTCCAGGATAGTAAGTGACAGCCCCAGGAGCCGGCCGTGTATACCGTCCGGTCCAGGTGCCGTCTTTTTAGTCCGCAATTTGGTCAAAATCGCGTCCATCTCCCCGTCCGAGATCTGAGGGGGAGGGGTGTCGTCTGAGATTGAGTTTGCAGTAGTTGGGGCCATATTGGGGGCCACATGTTCCACCGGAAGTGGAAAAAGTGTGGCTATAATTGACCCCAAGAGCTGTGGGTCTAGGCTGTCTGTGACCGGGGGACCCTGGGAGCCCAATTTGCTCAACACACAGCGGTAGGGGCGCCCCCATGGGTCATCCTCGAGAGTCTCGATCCATCTCTCGCGGCTGGAAGCTTTAGCCTCATATATAGCGACTCGAAGGGCGTGACGGGCCTCTTTATAGGCCAAATAGAGACGCTCTTCGGTCTGTTCGTCCCTCCTATCAGGTCGGAGCCTACGGTGTCGCGTAAAGGCTCTCCTCCTCGCAATGCAGATGTTGCGCAAATGTACTAGGTCCTGCGACCACCAGTAGGTTTCCTGCTTGGGCGGACGGCGTAAAGTCCGGGGCATGGAAGCGTTCGATACGCGGGTCATGGCCTCACTGAAGCGGTTCGCTTCCGCATCCACATCAGATGTAAGTGGGGATGCTTGGTAGAAGCAGGCTTCTAGCAGTGTGGCCTCTTCGGCCAGGCTCTTATTGAGCTTGAAGAGGGACCACCTAGGGAATATCCGGGATGTGTCGTAGTCTTGTGTGTGGTTGTCAGATCCCTCTAGTCCCAATGAGATTTCAAAGGTGATGTACTGATGGTCTGACAACGTCTCGTCCTCTTCGCGGACATGCCAGGCACGAGCGCGTGTGGCCAGAGCAGGGGTAGCAAACGTAACGTCTACTATGGACCCCCCCCGTCGGCGCACGCACGTGTAGGCATTCCCGCGATTGAGCAGGATCAAACCAAGGGAAGCTGCCCAGTCCTCGACGACTGTGCCACGGGGATCCGTGACCGGAGAGCCCCAGGAGGAAGACTTTGCGTTTAAGTCGCCCAACACTATGGTTTGAAAAGGAGCAATTCTGTAAAAAGCCGCCCCGACGTTGGTTATATACGTCTCAAATTCTGACAGGGGCCGATTTGGGGAGAAGTAGGTGCCGATCAGAGCTATGTCTCCCCATTTCGCCACGACAAATCCATGGCCCCGCTCCAGGATGGTCAGAAGCGGGGACCGAGATGACGACGACCTCATTATTGTGACCGTCTGGTCCAAGTCAGAGACAAAGTTGGGATTGTCTTGGGGAGCAAAATAAGGCTCCGCAACTACCGCTAGGTCTATCAACCACTCCACGATGGCCTGCATGAAAAGATCCTGTGCAGCGAGGCAGTGGTTGATGTTGCCCTGGAGAATACGGAGATGGGTGTGTTGATCCATTACGGGTCCGTATTCATATTCTCCACAGGCAGGTTGATCGGCTCACCAGTTTTAGCACCTGGGGTCCGTGCAGGCGTTCTGTTACTTCTACGAGGGGGAGGAGCTTTGCAGCTCTTTCCCCTCATTATGTGGTCCGCCGGTTTCTTGGCGGCTGCACAGATAGGGCAATGCGGCGTGGCAGAACACGCTGACGCCATGTGGCCGGGTTTTAAGCACCGGAAACAAAGGGTGCTCCGATCCACCTCTGCCGTACATTTCTGCCGGGTGTGTCCCAGCTCTAAGCAGCGGAAACATTTCAGCTGCTTAGGTTCCAGGCTACTAACACGGGCTGAGCTCCATCCAACTAGGAGGCGACCCGCCTCCTGCAGTTTCTTCACCGCTTCCACCGGGCACTTAATAAGGGCTGTGCCCATGCCGTCACGGCCCCGTCGTATCTCTCCTACTGTGACGTGTGCGTATGCACAGCTGGTTTTGAGGACGATCGCGTCGATCACCTCCTGCTTTTCGACAGAGTCGTCTAGGCCCGTGACGCGCACCTCTGCGCATTTGGTGGGTCTAGACACTCTGATGTCTTCTGGTAAGATGGACCGTAGTTTATCAGCCAGAATGTCAGCCTTGGCTGCATTGATAGCTGCTGTCTCTCCATCCGCGATCTGCAAGACGCGTGCTCCTGTGGCCGCCTCTCGCATTTCGAAGGGTACCAGGCCAAGCTCTGAGATGTTGAGAGCTTGCTTGGCCTTCTTAATCACCTCCGAGTATGAATAGACACCCTGCTTCACAGCGTCGGGGTCTATGGTAACTACTACCGCTGCAGTGCGGGGGGTCCTCAATTTTGGCATCTTCTTTTTGGCGTTGCCCTGGGATGTGGGTTTGGCCTTGTGATTGGGTGCCGAAGAAGCCTTGTGGGTCTTCTGAGTCTTCGTTTTATTTTGATTGGCCCTGCTACAAACGAGAGTCCAACCGTTGTTGCCACTGGGTCCAGGTGTTGACTCCGGGATGGTGTCAGACCGAAGGGCTTGCGAGGAGGTAGGCGGTTTGTTCGCCTGTCCGGTCTTCTGTGCCCCTTTCCCAGGCCGGGCTGCTGGGGGGGCTGGTTTGGCTGCTTGAGGAGCTTTAGGTCTAGCCGGTTGTTTCGATCGGCGAGCGGTAGCCGGCCTCGATAAGTCGTCTGCTGTCACGTCCGCCTCTGTAACCGCGGGTGTTGTTTCCTCTATCCGCTCGAAAGCGAGTGGGGGCCGAAGTCTTTTAGCTGGTGGCAGGCGGTCCGCCAATCCCTCGATTCTGGCATTTATCATGTTGCCGAGAGACTGCCTCATCTCTCGGAACCGGGTCTCTATATAATCGGGCATTGTCACCGGCTGCACACTCTGCGCTGCTGGAGGGTCCATTGTGTCCCGCCACTCCCTCGTCCTGATCTCAACCCGGAGCTCGTTGAGCTCCTTGCGTACATCCAGGAGTTCACTCTGAAGACGTTTGTTGTCCGCGTGAACCCTTACGGTCTCGTCAGTGGTCCTGCTCTTAAGCATCCCATGTGCCTGCGTCGTAATATTTACAACGGCGTCGTTCAGAATTTTCTGAAATCGGCCGCTGAGATTTTTGGATCTTTTGGAGACGTATTGGACGCGCTCCAACTCTGCTTGCATCGTCTCGAACATTTGGACGACCAGCGGTCCCTCGTCGTCCACATAGGAAATCATCTCCGAGTGCCTCGAGCCCGCGCTATCAGAACGCAAACTACGTCTCGGGAGGTTCTGCTCCAAAAGCTCCTTGTCGGCAAGGGCTTCGGCTTGTGCTTTTTCGGCCAACGCCAAGTCTCTCTTGGCGGCTGTCATGCCAACATGCTCGCCGGTTGTAGGCGGCCGACCTCTCCTTCTTGTCGCCTTTTTCCTCGGTGCAGTGTGGCTGCTGGAACAGCTGTCCCATCTGGCTTCTGCGTCACTTCCTCGGCGCTTGCGACTGCGCGAGGTGATTGTGTCCGAACTATGGTCCGAGTCCGCATCCAAGTGTGACAGAACCACCTCCATGTCGTTCTCCGCTACTTCTCTCAGAAATGTAGATCCTTGGTTTTTGCCTGAGTTGTCCGCTGTAACGTGTGCGCCCTCTGCGCTTTTGTCCGCGCCCACTGCGCCTCGACCCGCGCCCACTGCGCCACGTCCCGCGCCCACTGCGCCTCGTCCCGCGCCCACTGCGCCTCGTCCCGCGCCTGCGTCTTTGGGGGTTTTAAATGAATAATCCATAAATATCCCACGAGCACATAGGAATTATATAGTCCACCCGGGCAGAGCCTTAGTACCCGAGTAACCCTATATACGCCCTCCGGTTCGGGTTGCCGGAGGGGATGGCGCTAACTGGTGGGCCTCACGGCGCCCACCACCTTCAGGCGCCTCTCTGCCACGTTCTCCAACAGAGAGGCTTCACCGGTTTTTTATTGTGGTTGTCTCCACTTGGTGCGCCCAGTTAAGGGAACACCCTTACGTTGCCGACAGCCGCTAGACATGTTCAACGTTAAGCCGAAGCTCACTGCACAAAATCAACGCAAGTCGCCCGGCAGGGGCCCTAAAAGAGGACCTAGTCGACCACTACACTCGTAGCAGTCAACCCTGCCGCGCCGCGAGCATACCCACTCGCTATCCTACGCCCGAAGGCCTCCAAATCCCTGAGAGGATTCACGTAGCTTTAAAAGCCACCAAACTCCGAGCCCGAAGCTCCTCTGGTCACCTGAAGTGACCCGCGGGCCTTGAAGGCCCGCCATCCCCCGCTTGAAAGCCACTGGCGACAAAGCGCCCTCTCAAACGACTACCTGAGTCCGCGGGCCTTGAAGGCCCGCCATCCGCCGAGCAAAAGCTCTCCTGCCCCCACTACCGGGCTCCTCACCTCCCCTCCGAAAACGGAGATAAAAGAGAGGGAGCGACTCCTCACGGGTCCTGTAAAG
Source organism: Cataclysta lemnata (assembly GCA_963931975.1). Taxonomy (NCBI): domain Eukaryota; kingdom Metazoa; phylum Arthropoda; class Insecta; order Lepidoptera; family Crambidae; genus Cataclysta; species Cataclysta lemnata. Next base: position 25,093,136 of record OZ008339.1, on the reverse strand, counting down.
GGACCTTTCTCCCCCCTCCGAAAAATAAGGGAGAATAAAAGAGGGGAGAAGCTTAAAAATCCGTGGTTGCTTCAACCGCCGCCCCGCTATGCGGACAAAAGCAGACGGAGAGCAACCACGGTCCCTACCGGTTCCGATGTTGGCCGTCTGGTCGGAAAGTCGACCAGATGTTGCCCAGGGTGCACCACGAGGAGGTCCCGGAACGTTGCACCCCTAGTTCACCTCTGCCTACCCCTTCGGGGATATAGGAGTGATTTATGTATGTATGTATGTCAATAATATTACAAGACATGGCTATGTGCCTTGTATTATTTATTATCTTATTGATAATTTATTATAATTTCTTACAAAAAATTATTAACTAATCAACATGGTGACATTATAGGACTGGTGATTACTCCATTACTAGTAGTCGAAATTGTATGTAACCCACAATGTACCTACGTCTAGATTTAACTTTCTAATTACCACACGTCCGCGGTCGGGCGTTAGAAAGACTACCGTTACTTCTTGATTGGTGGGGCGATTCCTAATTTCTGTGTCATTGCTAATTTCTCATTGACATTTAAATTTTAATTACTTAGATTAATACCAAGATTTTGGTGGTTATAAAAATAATTTCGAAAAATTATGATCTTGAGGCGGGAATCGAACCCGCGTCCGCTGCTATCCGGGCAGGTGCCTGACCGGCCACCCAAGACACTAATTAACTTGCCGAAATTCTTCTAACCTTTACACTTCACGTTGTAAGCCAACGGGTACCCTCGCAATGTAGAAATTTTTCGAAATTCTTTTTATAACCACCAAAATCTTTGTACTAATTTTTCTAACATTTATATAATGTTAAAATTAAAATCGAATCGTTACTTAGATTAATGTTCGCAGTGAATAGTCAGGAGACAATAAGGATTTATATTGCGGAAGTGAATGGATAAATGGGAAGGGGAATGGCTTAGGCAGATCTTTCATAATCAAATTGAAAGTCTATTAAAAAGGAACAGGTCAAGAGTACCCGAAACCGAAGGGAATGCATGAAGAGATTGATAAGACTCGATGAAGCGAAAGAAGTGTGTAAGGATCGTAGCAAGTGGAAAGAAGTGATCTCTGCCTACCCCTGTGGAAGAAAGGCGTGGTATATGTATGTATGTGAATAGCAATAGGCCCTGGATAGTATAGACAGGGGTTCGGTTCCGTTTTGGATGCTTATTTTTAATTTGTTTCGAACATATTTCCAAAAGTTTTTACATTGTGTTCTTTTGGATTCCTGCAACTTAGTGTATGCTCTTCTTCCGATTAGAAGAAAATTAATAAAGCTAATTAATTATTCAACATAATTGTCAGTTAAATCGGAGTTATAAGTCCGAGATTATAAGGACAAGAGAAATTTAAAATTAGTTACATAATAAAAACTTGCCTTCAAGATTAAGGGCCTGTTTCACAATCGATAAGTAAGTGATAAGTAGCTTACTTCGCAGATCATTTGACAGTTGTAATATGAAATATATGTCAATTGAACTGCAAAGTAAGCTACTTCGAACTTACTTGTCGATTGTGAAACAGGTTCTAAAACTAAATAAAGTTTAGACTGTTGGATCTATTTAAACGCGATAGGTCTATACACATTTTTCTATGGTCTAGTTTAAAATGAAAATTTTGACATTTTGACGTGACGCGGTTTCTGCGAACACGCATTATAGATAACATTTCAAAATAAGCTTTTATCTTATTAGTATAGAACTTAAAATTGGTATGTCCTCTTTATTTGCATATATACATACATACATAAATCACGCCTATATCCCCGAAGGGGTGGGCAGAGGTGAACTAGCATCCACGTTTCGCCAATTATGTTAGGTCCCATGTAATAGGTGGCAATAGGTGCCATTTATTGGGCACAAAAGTATTCTTTATTCGTATGTCCTTAAAATACACGTTTGCTTACTGATGACAATTTACTGAATAGTGAATACATATTGATTGTGTAGTACTTTAAACATACACAGATTTTATAAAAAATAACTTTTTATTACCAATTTTTGTAAAAACCGATAAGGCAATAAACACCATTTACCTTATATTTTTTGGTAAATCTACATACTATGTGGTTTTTATAAAGGAGACCCTTATAAGCAATTAATTCTAAGTACTATAGAGACATTTCCCCTTGATATACAACATAGACGAAAGTTAGTCATGGTTTAAAAGTGATGCTAACTCTGTCTTTCATTCAGAAAATAAAATTAACAGCATCAGATTTAAACTATGACTAACATAATAAACCCTATTACGTTTGTGATTTTCCGACAACTTCATGCGCCACCTTCCTGCGGGGTGACTGAGAGACGTTGGGGGGGGGGGGGGCCTGAGGTATTGTACCAGTTTTCCCTCCTCCCCGCATCACCCGCCCCCGCTAACATCTAGAGTGCCCCGTCCCCGCCACCGCCTCTCACCCCGCAGGAAGGTTGCGCACGAACTTTTTGGACTAAAATCATTGTAATTTTTTCTCAATTTTAGACAAATCAAAGTAATTATTCTGTTTTTACAGCGTCGCATCTCGTCAAGTAGCAGCGAAGAGGAATCGTCTGAAAGCTCCCTGGAGTCGAGTCAAGACGAAAAGAATCCCAAGGCTGTCGTCAACGGAGTTGATTCGCATGAAACTGAACACCGTAAGAAGGTAAGACCTAACTGAGACTTATTTAACACCCCTAATGAAAAAACTATTTGAAGGTGTGATGGGGACATATCGGCGAAAAAGGGGAAACATTGAGTCTGATTTTATTTTATTTATTATAATTTATTTGAATTGTTATTAGAAAAAATGATACAAAGAAAATAAAGTCAGAAATTTCTACGTTGCGAGGGTACTCGTTGGCTTACAACGTGAGGTTGAATGGTTAGAGAAATTTCATCATGTACAATTTTTTTTTCTGACTTCTTTTCAACATTATTTATATTTGAAATAAAATTAAACAAAACCCGTCTTGTACACAGAAAAACAAGAAGATTGAAAAGAATAAAGCCAAGAAGATTAGAAGCGACTCGTGTGCTGCCACTTCTGGAAAACAGATATCCGATGGTAGTATACTCCTAAATAATATAGAAAAAAAAAATCTTACACATTTTAATTTCAAAATATTCCCTTTGAAGAAACGTTAATGATTACGAATTTTAATATTAATCATTCTCAGAAGAGACAGAAGAAAGCACTACTATACAGTGCGTCTTGTTGTCGTGAATAATTATATTGAAAAATTCCTTAAGTATTTTTTTTTAGTTGCAGTCTCATTACTAATTAATAATTTAAAAAAAACTGACAGTTTAACAGCTTTATTAAAAATTGTTATTTTTATCCAACCTACCTGGTGTGCATGTGTACTACCTTTGATATACAGTGTTTTTCTTACTGGGACAATATGACTCTGAACTCTTTTTTTGGTCAAGTGTGACCTTCTGATTTTGTTCACACTTGACCGAAAAGACAAACTCCCGCTTAACCAAAAAAATATATAATAAAAATATTTTTTTGTCTTTAGGGTCTTTTACTTTAGTATTTTTTTATAATTATATTACATGCCACCATGAAAAAGATGTTTTAAAAAAAAATCCTAAGATCTTGGATCGTTTCTACAGTTTCGAAATTTGTCATTCTGTCCCAGTAAAAAAAACACCGTATACCCATAATAATAATAACCATTTCTTACATTTGCACACGTACCGTCTAGCACCTATATCCTTCCATCCAAAGGAAGCCTGTGCCATTGCAGTGGGTCCATTAAAAGGGCCGTTGATGATAATGATGATGTTCTAGTAAGTAGTAGCATTAGTCTAAAGTAAGCGAGTACATATCCAGCATGCTTAAATGTGTATGCGTTGTTGTCAATTGCAGACAATAATCACGGTGATGCGGAAAGCGCTGACTCGAGGACCTCGCATTCGGATTCGCTGACCTCCAAGCCTGCTCCCAGTTCAGAGAACGCGATCACCTCGGACAGTTCCAGGTATTATACAATACAAATCTCCCAAATCTATTTCGTTATCATAGTGGGTCCTCCCCAGTTCAGCCCCCGGTAATCTGAGTCGCCGCCTAAGTGACGGACTTCCCTTCACCCCCATGAGTTCCCTCTCCCCTGTCCCCTGGGCTCTCTTTCACCCCTTGTGTTCCCCTTCACCCCCAGGGTTCCCTTCACCTCCCTGGATTCCCTCTCTCCCTGGATTCCCTCTCTCCCTGGACTCCCCTTTACCCCACTTGGGTTCCCATTCATTCCTCTAGGCTCTTATTCACCCCCTGGTTTCCCTCTCCCCCTGCGCTCCCATTCACCCCCTTGGGCTCTCGGTCACCCCCCGGCTCCCCTTCACCACCCTGGGCTACCCTTCACCCCTTGGGTTGCCTTCCTCTCCCAGACTCCCCTTGACCCCCCTGGACTCAATCCCGGTCTCGTGGCGCAGACCTTGGCTCGATTAAATTAAAATGTTTAGGCTTAGAGATTCCTTTGTCTATCACTGCACTCTTCTCCACTTCTACAACTCGTTCTCCTTTTGACTCTTGCTGCTTGATCGACAGAGACGTAGAGCCGAAGACGGACTTCAAATTGCACCCGTCTGTGGTGTCGGTGATTGAGGATCTGGAGGCGGCCGCCAGGAAGCAGCTGGAGGAGACACCCAGCCTGACTGCTAAGGAGCTGGAGGCCAAGAACGAACAGCATATTGTCAAGTGAGTGATTGTCAAGACCATTCTTTCTTTTAAAATATCTGGCTGTAACCCAGAGCTTAACCAACTTTATCAATAAATGCAACAGTGACGCTTACAGTGCAACTTTAGAAAAGTGGTTTGGTTATGAAACGTTGAAATCATGCTGTCACTGTAGCAAACTAATAGGTTGTGGAAAAAGTTTCTTCGCATTTTTTAAGAAAGTTCAAAACATTTTTTAATATAGTTTATTTACATTTAACTAAAGTATGTAGGTACCATTTTGTTCGATAACTTTTTGCCATCTTGTAGGTAGGGACATGATCCCATTGCTATAGAAATTTAGTCGCCTTGTACGACACCCACGGGGGAGATTTGGGGTGGTGACAATTGTGTTCTACTCTACGGTTAATGTTAATTGCCAAATGTTCAGTGTAAATGGTGTATAAAAATGTCGTGTTGCCGGGCAGACTGTCGCGTGCGCTGTCGACGAGCGGGCCGGAGGCGGGGCCGGGGGCGGAGCGGGCCGCGTGCACTCGCGTGGCGCGCGCCCTGAGGACGACGCGCGCTCGCGTCTTGCGCGCCCTTCGCGACGCCACCAGTCAGTACACAACTTTAGCTTTAGCCTTGTCAGACCGATTGATTGTGTATCGTGGCAGTACAGCTTATGCTGACGGCCGGGTTGCTCGAATGGTCAGATCTCGGGCTAACGGTCAAGAAATCCCGGGTTCGAATCCTGGCAGGGGCAAATGTTTTTGTGATGAACACATACATTTGTTCTCGAGTCATGGTTGTTTATGTATAATTATATATATTATTATTTATCCGGCATCTAGTATTCATAGTATAAGCATATAAGCTGCTTACTTTGGGCTAGATGATAGGTGTCGGTGTCAGAAATATTCATTTATTTTTTATGCCCCTTTGCAAGTTGATAATTCATTTAATTTCAATTTACTTGAATTCTTTTCCATTTAAGCTATGGATGGAATGCAATGGAAAAATCAAACTTGATTGTGATCTTTTACCAGGTCAAACAGTCAATGTCAGTATATTGATTAAAACAAAAACCATTATATAATATTTCAGAAATGCCAACATCGTCAGTTGCTCAATCCGTTGCTGCCAACACAAACACCGCTAGCAAACGGAAGCTAGAAGAAGATGAAGAGGACGCCGACTTCTGTCAATTGACAGAAGACGAGAGAGAGGAGAAAATAGTTGAAACATTGTCCAGGTGAGTTCTACTGCTTCTCTACTAAACTTGGGATTTTAAAATAATCACATTCGTTCTTTAATTTTTATTATTATTTTATTAATCATTTCTTAATTTTGTATTGGTTGTCGTAACTTGTAGTTTGTACCTATTAATTATTTTGTGAATTTCCAGTTATAGATATAAAATTAAATATGACTTCTTCACTTACAGGTTAAAAGTATTAATAGAAGAGAAGAAACCAGCAATGATCGGCAGCTACAACGCGGAATGTGAAAGGGTTCGGGAGGAAAGGTAATAATTATTATTCTTAGTGGTAATTCAGCAA